>CM053606.1:69348486-69484618 GCA_028646535.1 Procyon lotor | reverse complement strand
TTTTATCTGTCTCCTTACATCTTATGCTAAATGCCTTCTAGATCTTTCTCTGGTCCCTTTCATCCAGTGTCTTTCAAATTTTCATATCCCAGAGCTTCTCCCTGCCCCTCTCACATGTACATAAATACTTTCTCTGTATATATTCTTATTCCAACCAATCAAGAAGATTCTGTAGCCTTCCCTTTTACACTTTGGTGGGGGGTGGTGGTGGTGGTGGTAGGGACTGATACTTTTTCACATAGCCCAGAATCCCCACAAAGATATTCTGGCACAGCAAGGGGAGAGGAGGAGGGTTAGCCCCAGATCCTTAGGCTCTTGCTGAGAATTTCTGTTCTTTCAAGAAATAATTTCTCTCCTGGTTTCTCAGAGCATTTGATCAGGTCTCCTTTCTATTACAGATATTTTTTTAAAAGATTTTATTTATTTATTTGACAGAGAGAGAGAGAGAGATCACAAGTAGGAAGAGAGGCAGGAGAGAGCAAATTCCTCTCTCCCACTGAGCAGAAAGCCCGATGTGGGGCTCGATCCCAGGACCCTGAGATCATGACCTGAGCCAAAGGCAGAGACTTTAACCCACTGAGCCACCCAGGTGCCCCCATTACATATATTTTTAATTAGGATTTTAATAAAACATTTACTCTTATTTTCCTAGCTTATATTTACTTACACTTTTTACATGTTCTGGCTACTAACTTCAAAATAAATAAAATGAAATCTAATACAGTTAATCTATGCTGTATCAACTTTTTAAAGTTTTTTTGTCTTATTTTTTTATTTCATTTTACAATACTCTCTGATACAGGATTTGTTTTTACAATGTCTAACAAGAAGTAGGACTGTAAGGGAATGACAGTGGGAAAAAGCCACCTTGCCCAGCTCTCCCCACTGCTCTGCTGGTTCCTGACCCCCAGTGCATTGAGAATTCTCCCCTTAGAAAGTCAGTCCATTTTCTAGGACCTTATGATTCAGAGTACAGATAGCACATTTTATTTACTTGGTAAATGTTTCCAAACATCTCATCCTACTTAAAACTTTTATAAAGAGGTTTTTGTTTTGCAAACTTAAGAGCTTCAATGACAGCCACTGAATTTTGGATAAATCAGAATGCCTTAAATCAGGACACAATAGTAACTGGAGGATCATACAAATACAGTACTTGACACAATAATAAGGAGTTGGAAGGGTGTACAATTCGAGGGCCCATCTTTAAGGAAGTCAGCATTTCAAATACAACACACTCCCCAAGCCTTAGAAAAGGTTAGTGAAGAGCCCTATAGCTGAAGCAGAGACCAGATGGCACCGTGTCACCTGCGGGACTAGGGAAGAGGAACGCGGTTCTGCAGCCAACCTCTACCCAACCTCTGATGTCCTTATTTCCCTGCAATTCCCTTCCTGGAAGGGAGCCTCTTGGCTTGGGACATCTCTTGGCTTTCTACCAATAGCATGAAATCAAGGAAAAGCTGGACAGAGCAAGATTTTCCCAAATATGTTTTGTTCTTTTTCTAAAGGAATCACTGCCGAGCAAGCTGGGAAATCAGAACCTAAAGAGACCAGGGAGGTCCTTCTCACCTTCGAACTGTCAATCCAATTACCCTGAGAGAGTCCTTGGGATGCAGGGCATCTCTCTGTTGGTGCCTGCTCCCCACAGGAACCAGAAACAGCACTGAATGGTTTAAAGGAGCTGAAGAACAAGTTAGCAAATTCCTCTCACCTGTTGAGTCTAAAAATGGATTCCATTCACCTAAGAGAAACCTAGAATCAAATCCTTCTCCCAGGATTTATCAAGTGGCCACAGGCAAGAAGAATATGACCTTTCTGACTTGCAAGTACTATGAAAGGGGGGTAAGAATGCCTACATTGCAAGATAATTGTCTGGCTCGAGTAAGATGAACTAAATGCACCAAACACAGGACTTGAAACATGTAGCCACTTGTGATAATTCCTTGCTAGTGTGACACTGCCACTCCTGTCACCCAGGGGTGGAGTCTATGCATCTGGCCCCAGGAATCTGGGCTGGCCTTGCCACCTGCTGACAGACAATGGGTAGAAGAGAGGCTGTGAGAGTCCTCGGGCCTCAGTAGGCCTCTGGAGACCTAGCAGCATCTGCCTGTTGCTCACTTGAGTGTTGCTCTAAACCTGCCATGTAAAAAACCAGTCCAGTCCACTGGGGCGTGAGCGATCACCCGGAGAACTGAGACAGCCAGCTCACAGACAGCACTCAGTACTAGCCATGAGCCACGCTGGCAAGCCCACCCCCATCTTCCAGCCCAGCGCGCCCTCCAGCTGAATGCAGCCATATGAACGAGCCTACAACCAGCAGGGTAACTGCCCGGCCTCCCAAAGAATCATGAGAAATAATAAATCATTGTTTTAAGCTGTTAGGTTTGGGGGCGGTTATTCACAAAACACCACTCAATAAAGGATAGCACTGGTTATCACCTTTTCCGAACCAAGAAATGTTACACCCATCTCTCAAATGGTACCAAGTCGCAGAGGGATAGAATATTTGGTTTCCGAAGCAATGTGATCATTTCCCCCTCCTCTTGACCTATGGCCTAGGGGCCCTGCAGCTTGTTTATACCTCTCATCTGATTGGGAGATATGGGGGCTCCAATGAGAAGAAGTCAAGGAGTTTGTAAATTCTCTAGGTGAACTTTCATGCTATTCCCTGAGGGCCACTTAAAACCCTACCAAGGTACACTGAGAGTGGTTTCTCTTCTCTTCTGATATCTTCCCATAAGATTGCCTTTGTCAACTGCACTGTTCCCCAATAAACATGATATTTATCAGCATGATGATATCTGTTTGACACCTGTCAGCCAGCCAAAAAATCTGAACACAGTGACACGTTTACCTGAACCATTTCTCAGGCTAGGTGGAGATGCAAAACAAACACGCGAAGCTTCGGGTGACCTCAAAGGTTAACATTTACTACAAACCTCAAGTTTAAATTCAGGGTAGGTCCCATAAAAGTACCTCAGCTTGACCCATAGACTTGGTAATAAAGAACTGTTGTGGGACAGTGTTCTGAGGTTAAGACTTGAGTGAATGGGGCCGTGGAAACACAGACCCAGGTGGCTCATGACACTTGAACTTCCCCAGCTTCACTAAACAAGGTCATGCCACCCAACCTGTAGATCTCAGAGTCCTGCTGACACTCTGCTATGAGACAACCTGGTAATAATGGAGAGCCCTCAAGATTTCTTAGAATGGTGGCTCGGAGCCTTTCTCACTCGTGGAGCTCACCGATGGGAACACATACCATCCCTCCTCATGGCCCAACTACAGATTTGTGCATGTGCGGGTTTTTATTTTTTAAGATTTTATTTATTTATTTGACTGAGAGAGATCACAAGTAGGCTGAGAGGCAGGCAGAGAGGGGGAAGCAGGCTCCCCGCTGAGCAAAGAGCCTGATGTGGGGCTCGATCCCAGGACCCTGAGATCATGACCTGAGCTGAAGGCAGTGGCTTTAACCCATTGAGCCACCCAGGCGCCCCTGCATGCGTGTTTTTAAGAGGAAAATATTTCCTTTGTTGTTATAGTTCTGATACACTAATGCCATGTAGACATCCTTACTTCTTGATGGTGGCTGAGGGGATGGGTGAAACGGGTGATGGGGGAATTGAGGCGTGAACCTGTCGTGACAAGTGCCAGGTGCTGATAGAAGAGTTGAAGCACTACACTGAATGGCAACTGGCATTTAAATAAAAACTTTAGAAGTACATAAATATTCTCACTTCTTGCTTGTTGGAAGCCTAAAAATCCTGAGCAAGTGGGTTCTACTCACAGAAATTCTATCCAAATGATACATTCTGTACTACCTTATAGGGAAAAAAAATTGTCTAAGAACTGTTCCAGATCGCTGTTTTCATCTGTCCTCTTAGAGCTCTCTCTGGATTAAACCCATGAACTTCCCCCTCGCCCTAATGACCTTTCATTGAGGGCGGCCAAGGCATGAAACCCCTAACTAGCAGCGAGATACATGGTACGAAATGGCAACAACATAAGGCTAGGTTTTGCTGTACAACACTGGGGACGTTGTTGAGAATGTTGGCCATTGCAGATGCAGTGCTTTCTGGCTGAAAATCCAAAGGAGAAATTTCTCTCCCCTCCTAGAACCAGAAATAGATGGATTTCTTCAATCTGGTTTCTCTTCGGGACACCTTGAAGCTCGTTGTGGACTGCTTGCCTCTTCCCTTAGGCTGCTGGAACGCTTACAGCCAGAACTCCAAAGTATACTAACCAACTTTACTCATGACTCCCTCTTATTTTCCTTTGGCTTATTATTTCTTTCTCATCCTAAATTTACTGTATCTTGTCCTATTGCGGGCATCTTTGTAAGCCATCCCAAATCACTTTTGGAATAGGGTAGGGTGTAAGTAAAACTAACCATATCAGCAGTGTAGTTCCCCTACTCCAAATGGTGAGCTCTGGTCAGCAAGGGCTGTGCACCAGCTCACTAGGAAATCCTTATTGTGTCCAGTGCTATCCTTTCACTGCTGAATGGGTATTTGGGGAATTAAATGGTAGAATAAGTAAATTTTGATAGTACTCTGTTAACTGAATTATAAAATAAGCAGTCTAATGATTTCATCTTTTATCTTCCAAACACGAATGTGTCAAAGGAGGCGTGTACAAGGGTGTTTCCCACAGCGTTAGAAGTGGCTCTCCAGGTCACCGATAGGGGAATGATTAAATGTGCTGGTGCAGCCACACTATCACAGGCTATACAGACATTTAAATAAACAAGATGACACAGAAGGGCATACACCCATCACACACTATGGGATGAAAAAAAAAAAAGAGCAGGCAGTGAAATAATACATTTTTCATAAATACCTAACTGGCTTTTTTGGCATTTGTAGAGAAGGGCTATACTCCCAAACTGCTAACTGGCTGTATTTGGGTGTGAAATCAGGAAAATGGGAGCTGGAGAAAGGGGAAGAAGTAAACTTTCATTCTCCTGAGTACTGGTTATTTTCATGGTTTTTCTTTATTTATAACAAGAAAGTTTCACTTTTGTAATTAAAAAATTAAAAAACACTGAAGAAACCATGTAGTGACTTCAGGTTATAAAGTATTCTCGAATCCTCAAAATGTCCAATGTCTCAAGGGTTTGGTTGGAAAATACTAAGCTGGGATCCTCCAAATAAGCAGTCTTTGCTCCATGGCTAGGCCTTCCCTATGGACAACCTGGCCTCCCTCCCTTAGAGCCTTTATCCTGCCATGGATTCCTCCACAAAGCAGGGAAGAAATTGATTTGTTTAGTGACATACATACAGGTTTTTAAACTATGGAAAGGGAAAGGATCTTTCTGAAGCAGAACACAGCTGTAGTCTTTTCAAGTCCTTAAAATAGCATATAGCAAATTATAAAACATTTAAATTCTTAATTGTCTCAATGTTTTGGTTTTTTTTTTGGTTTTTGTTTTGTTTTGTTTTTTACATGTATTAGAGCAAAACACGTTAACTGAGCAAGACTGGTTTGTTGTTCATGCCTCTAAAATGTTAACACTTTGGGGGCGCCTGGGTGGCTCAGTCGTTAAGCGTCTGCCTCCGGCCCAGGTCATGATCCCAGGGTCCTGGGATGGAGCCCCGCATTGGGCTCTCTGCTCGGCAGGAAGCCTGCTTCTCCTGCTACCATTCCCTCTGCTTGTGTTCCCTCTCTCGCTGTGTTTCTATCAAATAAATAAAATCTTTAAAAAAAAAAAACAAAAAACAAAAAAACTGTCTGTCCTTTAAAAAAAAAATAAATAAAATAAAATAAAATGTTAACACTTTGTAAAGGGAGAGGGTTTAATCATTCTAATTTTTTCACCAAATGAAAATTCCTTCTTCCCCCATTCCACTCAATAAATACGCACTAAATAGGGAGAAGTTTTCTATGCCTTCAAAATGTACTTTTGGAAGGTTTTTTAAAGACAGTCTGGAGAAAACTAATTAAATTAACTTGACCAAGACAGACTCTCCATGTCCCCTAAATGTAAAAATCAAATCAAAACCAATGTATACACCCATTAATGAATGGTTATTTCCTAGGTAGCCCCGGCAGGATCTGGTGGACACCAGCACAGCACGGGCCAGGATTCCAACACCGGACTCTACCGGAACAGTCAGGTGGACACCATAAGTCTGGAGCACAGAGATAACATCAAAGAAAGTTCTAGATATACATAGGACAGCCGAGGAGAAGGAACGTGAAGCACTGAAAACAGTATCTCCTAAGGTAAGAAGATCAAACAAAGCAAGGATGGGTCAAAGGGAAGATCTGACTAGGCAGAATGCGGATGATGAACACAAGCAAGTAAACAAGCAACCCCAGTGAACTCTGACACTTGTGCACACTGCCCTCCATGCTTTGCTGTACTCGCTCACTGGTGATAGTGCCAGGTGTATGAGTCAGGTATTAATTGTTATGAAAAGGCGATCAAAGGCATGCAGATAAACTTTGCCCTTGATTAACTCCAGGGCACCGTTCCTGGAAATTAGCTCAAGGATGCTGGATGCTGCCTCACCTAGTTCCCCAAGAAGCTTTTTTGGCAATCCTGAAGATTATGAATAAGGATTCCGGTTTGATGGTGCTAACAGACATCTAAGGAAGCTTTGATAACCTAACCCTTTCACACAAGGTAATGAGAATACATTTCCAGTCCCCTCTGTAAGGCAGCTAATTTCCTAATGAGTTTCATCAGCAATGGGGTTTTGCAACAACACATCCCATCTGCTTCTGTTAAGAACTTCTCAAAGCTGTAGGGGGAATTACGAGCCCACACACTGCACGATGAGCCCCTCTGTTCCTTATCCAGCTGATGAAAGTGGACATGGCCTAAACCCACCAGCAAGTTTGTTCTGGATCCACTTGTCCTCTTAACCTACAGAGAAAAATCTCTAAATTTTCAAATCCAAGTTTACTCCTTCCACGCTTCCTTTTTCCTCAAAACCAACTATTTTGCTTTGAAGCAGACAGAACCGGTAGGAAGGTCCCCCTTTGCACTTGTCCACTCAGCTGCCTTCACCAATGTGAGTCCTGCACCTGTGTGACACCTGCCTTCTGTCCCCACCAACAGAGTCCAGATATCCCAATCAATTCTGTGTTCCCCTCCAGCATCTCCAACCGGAATGCAACCTGTTTAGCTACTCATTAGGCAAATGATTTCCAAACGTGGACTCTGATCCACTAACAAATGAGGGTTTTTCAGAATACTGAATAGGAACAGAAAGCATAGAAACAGAAACAGAAAACAGAATGCTATACACAGTAAAGATACATATTGTTTCATGAAACTGGTTTCAGAGGCACCTGTACTTACTTATGTCCTGGGTCGCCATGCAAAAAACCCATTTTGTACTGTGTTGTAAAATCCAGAAACGTTTGAAACACTGCTTTAGACAAGCCTTTGTCCCCTTAGGCAGACTACCCCCTTGCTCTCGGTCCCACTGCTCAGCAACTCCCTTCCTCACGCTGGCTCAAGCTCTGAACAGACTTCCAGCTGTCTTCTTCACCCGCTGTTTTCACAAACCTTGGCCTTTTACAATGATTCACAAACTCCTTCTCATGTAGCCAAAGGATTGCCTTCTCCTTGAACAGACCAATGTTCTGAGGAAAAAAAAAAAAGATCCTTTGCTATTCCTGCCTTCTTTTCAGGTCTGGGATCTGCTTGCAGAACATCCAACTGTCTCACTATGAATAACAAACCTCAGAGCAGTAGGACTCCGTTTCTTTGTGTGCTACCTTTCATCTCCAACAAGAAAAAAAACACCACCAAAGTCACTCGCACAATGCCTTAGGTTTTCTTACAAAATGAACCTCGCTTTCCTGATGTAATGCGTTCTCTGGTGTCATACATTCAGTGCCTGATACCAATGCCAGGTGAATACAGCTCAGCCCGAGTGGTGAGTTAAAGTCTGGTTCCCCTCCTCGAGAACAGATGGTTACTCCACCTCCATATTGCCATCTTCTTCCTCTTGCAAGGCAAATAGAAGGGGGGAAAGCACAGCAAGGTGGCTGTCCACGCGTGGTGGCATCCTTTCCTCTCTCAAGGACGAGGGCACAAGCTGTCCGGCACAGTTCTACCCCCCGCCCCCGCCTGCTTCTGCCCTCCCTGTCCACCCGCCCACGATTCTCACCCAGACAATTAATTTATTCTCTTCTGCGACAGAAAAACTCGTTTTCTGTATCTTCCTGTAGACTGTTCAGTTTACTTTTTTCAGCCAAAAGGACGATCCTACTTTTTAACCTTCCAAGAGATAATCAAAGCTAAATGGAGCCTTCATCTGTAGGATATGGGATACTAATTTGAGAAGAAAGGAGCAGGGAGACACTGAGGTCTGAAGGTTTTTTATGAAACCTTGGTTTCTGCTCATACTTGGGATGCCAGCTTTCAGGGTAGAACATAAACGGAGGGTGGAGGGAGAGGGCTGCAGTAAACTCAGAAGGGCAAAAAACACGCTCAGAGGGAACTAAAGAGAAGGGGAGGTCACACCTAGGGCACATTCCAGAATCAGCCTGGAAGCTCCACCACTAGCCCCTTTCTGCAATCCAATCCCTCTCCCACTTCCTAGCGAGGAATACAGGTCTCCTTCACTACCTCTCCGGTTGCCTGATTATTCGGCAGGCCCTCCATTCCTCCCAAGTCACCACGTCCTCCTCCCTGCTCCTTTGCTGGGAACGCTCTTCATCCACCTAGCACTGAGTTAGGTATCTGATAGCTCCTGATCCCAAGGCCTCTATTTACCTTGGTGATCAAATGAATCTCTCCCCAATAGAGATTTCAGAGAAGGAAGGAAAAGACAGGCCAACTCTTGCATCCATACTCCAGGGTCTATTGAGAAGACCCAGCTTCTTTGAGTTAGCTTTGGCCCTTGACCCCTGCCATTCCTAGGCACCTCCAAGTACACAGCTTTAGTTGTGAAAAGCCATTACTCTTTCCAACAAGGTCAAGAGGCTTAGAGGTAAAGGAATAGGAACAGAAAGCTCATAGAGGAAACAATTATGACTGACTAAGCCGCTGGATGCCAAGTGCCCAGCTCCAGACAGGTAACATTTGTACAAGATCACACAGTAAGGATTCCAGAGCTGGAGGGAGGTACTGTGGCAAAAGGAGTTGCCGGAGTAGAAAGAAAAGAAGTACTCTGTAAATACATTCTCAGGATCATCTGATGGCACAGGAGGGGGAGGTGGCAAGTCAACTAAAGTCCACAGTTCCTGGAGCCATTCTTTCCAATTTTCTAACATGGCAGGAGTCCGCTTTTCTAATTTAGTTCCATCCCTACGATTTAAGGAAAAGATTAACACAGGGGAAAAAATTTCTCCACTTCACACTTAGAAGGGAACTGAGATTCTCTGACATATTACCTCAACTAGCTACATAAAGATGAAGCTGCATTCCAACCTGTACCGTGTGCTCACACAGCCCTCTTTCAACACACACACTGTCCAAGATCGATTTTTTTCAACTCCATTTATGACAGGTGAAGATCTGACTAAAATGACAGCTTGTTTCCTGCTTCACACATCAACTCCTAATATCCACACAAACTCTCCAGTCTTGTCCCCAAACTGGTATCGGATTGATTTAAACACTGTCAAAGATCACTCTTTAGGAACAATTTTATAATTTCACATAAAAATGTGTGCTACGTTAATACTCAGATGTACACACTTGAGGGGGAAGAAAGTACTGGCCAGCAGCAGTGACCCTTTAGTGAACTTCGACAACTCAAAGTACTTTCCCAGAGGTTTTCCCACCCTCTTGGGGCTGCAGGAAAATGATCCAATTACGGATCCCATTTCATGGCTGGGTAAGCCGAGGTTCTCGGTTTAATAAACTTGCTGGGGTTACAATGGTAGAACTGTAAACAGAGCCCAGTCCCTTTCCCACTAGACTCTTCAGCATGAGGTGGCTAAAAATGGGACGCACTTGAGAACTACAAGGGTGAATAAGAGCGTCTTGTTTTATTTAGATGCGGGGGAGGTGGGAGAGGGGGTGACTTACCCACTTGATGCACCTGATTGTGTACCGGCCTCTAACAAGAAAGCTTTCCCTGGCTGCCCCACGCACCCACCCCTTTGGGCTGAGAGCCGGGAGGCTCCCTGGGCAGACCCAGCAGCAAGAATCGCGCACCCGGGGACGCGAGTGCAACGCCGGGCGTACGGGCGGCGCGGGGCCTCGGGCCCCGGGACACCGTCAGCGCCGCGAGCGGCGCAGGAACCCGCGGGGCCGGGAGGATGCTGCACGGCCGCACACACCTGCTGCAGCCCGCCCAGGCGCCCCTGGCCGCCTCCCGCGCTCGGGACGCCCACCCAGCCCCCGGCGCCGGAGCCCACGGCCGCGCTAGGCCGGGGGCGGGAAGCCCCGGCGCCCCTGCCCGAGGGCCGTGCTCGGAGGCGCGGGGGAACCGCGGGGCAAAAGCGAGCCCGCCCTTTTCCCCGAACCCCCTCCAAACAGCGTCACCTGTGCCGGGTCCCGGGGCGACTCGCGCGCGGGCGGCGGCTGCACCGGGCCGGGGAAGGCGGCGGGTGGTTACAGAAGCCTGGTCATCTGGGCCGGCCCGCGGGCGGGCGCCGGCCAGAGTCGCCCCGCGAGATGCTCAGCGGGAGCCAGAGGAGCCGCGGGGCCCCGGGCCGCTTGGAGGAGCAGTCACAGAGACTACAGCTACCGCCGCGGCCGCCGCGCCCGCCCGGACTGCGGGCTCGGGTTACCGCAGAGCGGCTCCTTAAAGGGGCCGCGGCCGCTCGGGCTCCGGCTCCAGCTCCCGCTCCGGCTCGTGGCGGCTGCGACCCGCGGCCAAAGTGGGCGGGGCCCCGAGGCCAGCTGTAGGGCCGACCTTCGCGGGCTGGGACTTGGGTCCCGGAAAGGGCTCAGAAACGGGAACACCCAAGGAGGGGCTGCGGTGGGATCCTGGAAGAACACATCTCGCCAGGGACAGGGCTTGCGGTTCCTCCGCTTCCCAAAGCAAGGAACAAAACTAGCAAGTGAGGAGAACGGTCTGAGTCCGCTTCCGCAGCGGCCAGTACCTGGGCTCGCCACGTAACCGAAATTCTTTTCAGATTATGAATTTATATTAGTAACAGAAAGGAGGTGAAGAGGCAGTTGCAGATTTTTCATGCCACGTCTGACTTGGCCAAAGCCAAGTCCGCCCAGTTCTTGCTAGGGACTGCAGGTGCGTTCCAAATTGGGTAGGGGGCGTGTGTGAAACAGGCCCGTTCTCTTGGAGCAGCCTCCTCCGGAATCCCTGAAAAACACCCAACAGTGCACTAGCATTCCACCTACACCTAATACCCGAACCCCTCTGCTGTCAGGGTGGGGAAATAGGATTTGAATTTTTGATGCTAGCGGACAATTCCAAGTTGCCCAATGCATAAAGTTTGTCATTCAATAGTAGCTCTTCTGACCTGCTATGTACAGCCTCAAAAACTTTCAAATGTTTTGGGTTAACAAGATGGAATTGTTTTGAATAAACAAAATAATGAAGAGGTATATTTAGGCTGTTAAAATTTGCGAAAAGTAATCACAAATACTTTTTTTGGAAAGATGTGGCTTCTAATGTTAATTAGTAAGCTGGTGCTTAATAATGTAGGGCAGTTATTTGTAAGATGCCTATCAGTGGACCTAAATGTCTTACCTAATATTTACATGCACACAAATACATATTAGTTAACCGAACCTCACTGAGGCTGTTATTTCTTCAACTATAAAATGGGGATAATTCACAGTTACCTCTGGAGACCCAGTCTTGGCAAATGTCTAGAAAGACAAAACCTATTCTACTCTGCAGACGGCAGCCTGCTTGCAGTCAAGCAGGGTAGAAGATCCTTCAGGCCCCCAGTGCATTTCTCCTTTTTCTTCCCAAGACTCTCAGTGCCCTTTGACCACAACCTGTCCCATCATATTTGCTTCTCACCGTCCTGGACAACTTTGGCTCGCCCCACACCTGCCTTATACATTCATGTGGCTAGATGATAGCTCTGCGGGGGCAGGATGGCCGTGTGTGCTTATCTGTGGGGTAAGCCCTAGATGCACAGATTGCACAAGTCATCTCCAGACTCTGCCTCAAGTTATCACCTCCAGTCCTTCCCCTGTGCTTGTCCCCAGTGGCTGATAGTTGCTCAGTTTTTTCCTGATAAATGCATCATCATTATGTTTAATATGTATATTTTCTTACACCCACAGCAGCAGTCAAAGCCAAGTAAACCCACAAAAATCCACTCTATACTCTATATCCCACTATATTCCTTCATGTCAGGCCTCTACAAATGTACCATCAAATCTGCAGGATTGTTGGGAGATTATACAGAGCATGTAAGCGAATACATCAAGGACAAGGCCTGAGATAAGGAAAAGAATTCAGTAAATATTATTAGAATTTTGAATCTTTTAAACTAATCAAAACTCAATGACCTTAGGAGGTAGAAAACTGTATCAACTGCATATTTTTCATCAAAATTGTAATGCAGCTTAATTTCTTTAAAAATATTCATTTCAGGGCACCTGCGTGGCTTAGTGGGTTAAAGCCTCTGCCTTCGGCTCAGGTCATGATCTCAGGGTCCTGGAATCTAACCCTGCACTGGGCTCTCTGCTCAATGGGTAGCTAGCCTGCTTCCTTCTCTCTCTCTGCCTGCCTCTCTGCCTACTTGTGATCTCTCTCTCTTCAAATAAATAAATAAAATCTTTTTTAAAAATGGGGACTAATTAAAAAATATTCATTTCATTATTCACATTTAGGTCTCTAATTATTCTTAACTTTGTCATACCAATCCTCTCTTTCCAAGGACAGTTCCCCCAAATTCTGTTATTTACCATCTTGTTTTTCTGCTTGTTAACTGTGAGGTATCAAAGCTGAACTGCACTTCTTATACTTTTGTTCATTGAAACAGTTCAGAGAAATGAAATTATTTATCTTTCTTTAAAAAGAAAAAATACAGAAATTTTCAGGCAAATTTCCCTGATAAATTTTTTGCATATGCTCTAGACAAGAAATATGGTTTATTATATTTGTTCCTCTCTATGTATCTTCTTTCTGTGTGTGAGTTTTGAGGTTTTTAATTCAAATATGATTAATGTACAGTGTTATATTAATTTCAGGTGAGCGATATAGTACCTCAACAATTATATACATTACTCATTGCTCTTCATAGGTGCTAATCATAGGTGTACTCTTAATCTCCCTGCCTAGTTCATCCATCCTTACAGACATATATCTCCTTTATCCATTCATCTATGGAACACCTGGGTTGCACCCATATTTTGGCTATTGTAAATAATGCTGCAGTAAACATAAGGTGCATATATCTTTTCAAATCAGTGTTTTCATACTCTTTGGATAAATACCAGTAGTGGAATTACTGGGTCATACAGTAATTCTATTTTTAATTTTTTGATGCAACACCATACTATCTTCCACAGTGGCTGCACTAGTTTGCACTCCAAACAACAGTGCACAAAGGTTCCTTTTTCTCAACATCCTCACAAACACTTGTTGTTTCTTCGTTTTTAATTTTAGTCATTTGGACAGGTGTGAGGTGACATCTCATTGTGGTTTTGATTTGCATTTCTCTGATGATGAGTGCTGTTGAGCATCTTTTCATGTGTCTGTTGACCATTGGCCGTCTGGACGTCTTCTTTGTAGAAATGTCTGTTCATGTCTTCTGCCCATTTCCTAATGGATTATTTGTTTTTTTGGTGTTGAGATGTATACGTTCTTTATGTATTTTGGTTACTAACCCTTTATTGGATATGTCATTTGCAAATATTTTCCCCCATTCAGTGGGTTGTTTTTTAGTTATGTTGACCATTTTCTTTGCTTTGCAGAAGCATTTTATTTTGATGTAGTCCCAGTAGTTTATTTTTGCTTTTGTTTCCCTTGCCTTAGAAGACATATCTAGAAAAATGTTGTTATGGCTGATGTCAGAGAAATTACTGCCTGTGTTATCTTCTAGGATTTTTTTATGGTTTCAGGTCTCCCATTTAGGTCTTTAATCCATTTTGAGCTTATTTTTGTGTATGGTGTAAGAAAGTGGTCCAGTTTCATTCTTTTGCATTTAGCTGTGCAGTTTTCCCAAGATCATTTGTTGAAGACAAATTTTCCTGATAAATTTGTTTCCAAAAATTCCTAAACTATTAAATAGAGACAATTGTTTAGAAAACTAAGACCAAAAGCTGCTTCCTTCTAACATAACAAGATAATTAAGGCAGAAGTATTTTGGAAGATTGCCTCAATTCTCCACCCTGCTCTGTTAGTGAAGATATAACCAAAATAACACCAAGCATTTTGATCAGAAAGATTGATTTAAAAATTAATAACCCCAGGCGCCACTTTTTAAATTATTATTGATTTTAGTGTATCAAGAATTTGTTATGGGCTTTGTTTGTTTGCTTTAGTATTTAAAAGTTCTTTTGGGATGCCTGTGTGGCTCAGTCAGTTGAGCAGCTGCCTTTAGCTCAGGTCATGACACCCTCTGACCTATCAGGCTCTCTGCTGGACAGGGAGCCCACTTCTTCCTCTCCCTCTGCCTGCCACTCCCCCTGCTTGTGCTCTCTCTCTCTCTCTCACTCTGTCAAATAAATAAATAAAATCTTTAAAAATAAAATCCTTTCATTTGTTTTTCAGAATTTTTCAAGAAAAAACTATTTCAGGATATTACCTACCGATGGTTAGCTCTAGGTGGGTAAGATCCTTATGTCTTCTGTGTTCTTTTTGCTTATCTTATTTTATGTGACTTTTTCCTGTAATATATACATATTGTTTTTGTGTGCATTTTTATTTTTAATGAAAGTAATACATAAAAGTAAAAATTCAAATAGTTCATAAAGGCTTATAACAAAAACACCTGAGTCCAATCAGCCCCTTTTCCAACTTCCCCCCAACCTAACTTCACCCCATGTTCTACATAACCCTACTAGGTTATTTCTTAACAATATACTTATACCAATGCTTCCTGACTTTCATTTTTCAACATTATTTATTGACTTCTTGTCATGGGGATTTAGCTCTTTCACACATACCACCATCCCCACTTTGCTCTCATCCCTCCTTCTCACATACCTACATCACAACTTTCATTCAAATCAAAAATTTGTATTTTTATCATCCTGTCAATGTAAATACAGTGCATTGTTGAATCAAGTAAGGTGCCATGATAGTGCTTCTCTTGAAAATCTCCTGTTGTTGTTCCTGGAGTTAATAATTGCTTTCCTTTTCACTTATTTTTTTTTTAATGTATCTAACTCAAATTTTATCAGATGCTTCAACATATCTAACAAATACTCACTCATATCTCCCAATGCCCAAACATTAGAAATTCACTCTCTTGGGATGCCTGGGTGGCTTGGTTGGTTAAGCGGCTGCCTTTGGCTCAGGTCGTGATCCCAAGGTCCTGGATAATAATCCCGTGTTGGGTTCCTTGCTCAGCGAGAAGCCTGCTTCTCCCTCTGCCTGCCACTCCCCCAGCTTGTGCATGCTCGCTCGCTCTCTCTCATAAATAAGTAAAATCTTTAAAAAAAAAAGAAAAAGAAAGAAAGAAAGAAAGAAAGAAAGAAAAGAAAAGAAAAGAAAAGAAAAGAAAAGAAAAGAAAAGAAAAGAAAAGAAAAGAAAAGAAAAGAAAAGAAAAGAAATTCACTCTTTTATTTTGCCAAAGCACAGATTTCAGTAGTTTACTCGGAGCATGTGCATAGAAGATAAATTTTCTAGTATGCTTCCATGTCTGAAAATGTCTATAATCTATTCTCATCCTTAATTGATGATTTGGATAAGTTGAAGATCATTTTCCCCCAGAATTTTAAAAGCACTGTTCCACTGTCTTTTACTTCCAGTGTTGCCCCTGAAATAAATGCCTAATGCCTTTCTTCTGGTCCCCCTTCCTCTGTATCTGGTCTATTCTTCATTCTAGAATCTTCCTATTAACTTGATGGTCTGCAATTTCACAATGATGTACCTTGTACCTCAGAGGTCTGCAATTTCACAATGAAGTGCCTTGTGCCTTAGAATGGGCCTTTTTTCTTGGATTGTGTTAGACCCTCAGGGGTGCTTTCAATCTTACCTGCAAATCTTTTCTTTTATTATTTTTTTGCTAATTTTCTCCTCATTTTCTATGCTCTCTTTGTGAACTCTTGGTCAGCAGGATGTTGGAATTTTATTATTCTCCAGTTTGATTGTCCTTTTATCCCACTGATTATCTCTACAGCTTTCTTTTCTTTTTTAATTTATATATTTTTTAAGGATTTTATTTATTTATTTATGTTTGTTTATTTGTTTATTTATTTATTTATTTGACAGAGGGAGAGAGAGATCACACGTAGGCAGAGAGGCAGGCAGAGAGAGAGAGGGAAGCAGGCTCCCCATTGAGCAGAGAGCCCAACATGGGGCTCGATCCCAGGACCCCGAGATCATGACCTGAGCCAAAGGCAGAGGCTTTAACCCACTGAGCCACCCAGGCGCCCCTTTTCTTTTTTAATTTAGGTAAACTCCACACCCACCATGGAGCCCAACACAGGGCCAGAACTCAGGACCCTGAGATTAAGACCTGAGCTGGTATCAAGAGTCAGATGCTTAACTGAGCCACCCAAGCACCCTAGGTTTTCTATTATCTACTGTCTAAGACAGAGGTTCTCAACTGGGGAGGGCTGGGGGGATATTGGTTCTCCCCACCCCAGCCATTTGGCAATGTCTCCTGATGCTTTTGGCTGTCATCACAGAGAAGGGGGGCACGCATGGGCCCCTAGTGAGTAGAGGTCAGGGAAGCTACTAACCGTGTTACAATGCACAGCCTCCCACAGCAAAGAATTTCCAATCCCAAATGTCAGTCATGCCAAGATTGAGAAATCGTGGACCAGGAGAATTACTTAGCTTTATCTTCCAACCTTCTACTGAAGTTCCTATTTCAAACATATTTTTGGCACAGGATGGTGGTGTGCAGTGGTTTAGGCTGGGAAAAAGTCTGCAGAGGCAGTGAGTGCCCTGAGCAAACCCATGAGGCTACAACAGATCAGTGATGAATGGGAGTAAATCACTGATGATGATTCTGTTTCCTTCCCACTGACTGTTTAAAGCCACAGGGAAAATGGTGGAAAATTCACCCTCACCATTACCAGAAAGAGCTATTTATGGCTTTGTTCTTTTCTTAAGCTCCCAATTTGGCTTCATACTGAATCTTGTGTGAGCTTTTATCCCCAAACCTTGGCTAAACTCCTTAGGCTTAACTTGTTGGCCTCAAAAATATCGGGCGGTTGCACGGCCGGTCCCCTCCTCACCACTACAGTAACCAGTTACATACTCTTATTTGGAATAAACATGATGAGTACCTCTCCACTGAACTCCATTCATACACTCATAGATAACTATGCTAAAAATCAACAGTAGAAGAAATATCAAGAAGAGGCCCATCCCAACATTAAGGGATATTCCTGTTAGTGAAGTAAACCAGATGTTCTTTCTTACAGCCAAAGAACTTTATGCCAAAAACTCAATTGTATGTAGACTAACACCAAACGCTTATTTTTTTTAAGTTTTTGATGTAATAATTTTGACCATAATTATTTTGCCTATCTCTCTTATTAATAATTAATACTGAAATATAAAAAAGCTTCTCTTAAATTCCATTAATCTTATAAATTTTCTTGCATATTAGTTATTAATAGAATAAATAAAATACTGCATTACCATAAAAAATACATATCTTTCTTTCCCATTCTCTGATCAGACCTTTTGTTACGGGAACTCTCCATCAAAAGATAAACTCCTTTCTCCAGAAACGAAACCTCATACTTCACAGAGGGATTGTATTAGTGGTAGAACAGGCAGTATGACACGCATGAGTGCACAATGGCTGTGTAAGGGGCAAGAGGAGACACAGTGGCATCCAAGAGCTTTGTAAACAACTTTAGGGCAATTCTCCTTCTTCGGGCCTGTACCTCACCCCTGCCTTCCATGGTACACCGACCACCAAGTGCTAAGGCTCCTCAAAGCATTTTGATTAGCCCTTCTTCCACTTTGTCAAGTCAATTTATTTCTACTCCACCCAACTTCTGGTTTCCAAATTTACTGGAATCTCTTATTGACTGAAGACTTTTCTCCTCTTTTCTTTTTCCTTCCAGATTACATCTTGTAAACCTCGTTCTACACTATCTACACTACCAGTACCACTTTGCAAAAGATAAAGATAAAATAAAATTTAAATAACAGGAAGGGATCCGGAGAAAGGGGAAAATGTCAATCTATTTTTCTTAAATTTCTAACTTGTTTTTTAATTGTGCCAAAATATTTTCATGAATTTTTAAAAAATTTTACAGATTAGTAGAAATTGATATTAACAATCAATAGTTTATGTTCATAAGTTTTTTCTGTTCTATAATCTTATTTATTCCTTTCTTCTTTTCTTTTTCATTGAAGCGCAGTTGACACACAATGTTACATTAGTTTCAGATGTACAACACAGTGATTCAACAACTTCATACATTATGCTATGCTCATCATAAGTGTAGTTCCCATCTGTCACCATAGGACACTATTACAATACCTTTGGTTATCTTCCTTGTAATTTTCATTTCATAACATTCATTCAATTCACTTTTCATTGCCGTGACTCATTCATTCCATAACTGAAAGCCTGTATCTCCCACACCTCTTCACCCATTTTGCCCTCCCACACCTCTGGCAACCATCAGTTTGTTCTCTGTGTTTATGGATCTAGTTTTGCTTTGTTTGGTTGGTTGGCTCTTTAGATTTCACATGTAAGTGAAATCATATGCTATTCGTCTATCTGATTTACTTCACTAAGCATAATACCCTCTAGGTCCATCCACGTTGTCACAAATGGCAAAATCTCATTTTTTTTTTTTATGACTAAGTGATATTCCACATCTTCTTTATCCATTCATTTATCAATGGACACTCAAGTTGCTTCCATATTTTGGCTATTGTAAATAATGCTACAATAATATATTTATACATTTTATTTTTTTTTAAAGATTTTATTTATTTGACAGAGAGAAACACAGCGAGAGAGGGAACACAAGCAGAGGGAATGGTAGTGGGAGAAGCAGGCTTCCCGCCAAGCAGAGAGCCCGATGTGGGGCTCGATCCCAGGACCCCAGGACCCCAGGATCATGACCCAAGCCGAAGGCAGACGCCCAACGACTGAGCCACCCAGGCGCCCCTATTTATACATTTTAAACCAGTTTGTTGAATATTCTCCCAGATACTTTTCCATGCATACTTGCATATATTTTGATTTTTTCAAACACTAAAAGAAAGGACTAAAACATACACACTATTTTGTAATTGCCCAGATTATTCCATTCAATGGATGCATCCTAATGTGTTTTACCAATCCATTACTACTAAATATTTAGAGACCTTACCGTTGGACCAAATTGTCAGTTTTCCACATAGCGCAAATGCACAATGACTGTATGAGGGGCAAGAAGAGTAATGCCTGTAATGTCTGACTAGTAATGTCTGACTAGGAATTAATTCTAAGATTCAAAGCTAGGTTAGATTGACTAAAAAAACTAAAAAAAAACACTAGGGGCACCTGGGTGGCTCAGTCGTTACGCGTCTGCCTGTCTCAGGTCATGATCCCAGGGTCCTGGGATCGAGACCCGCATCGGGCTCCCTGCTCGGCAGGAAGCCTGCTTCTCCCGCTACAATTCCCTCTGCTTGTGTTCCCTCTCTCACTGTGTTTCTCTCTGTCAAATAAATAAAAATCTTAAAAAAAAAAAAAAAAAACCACTAGAGGGTTCCTGCTCACATCAAGAGGAGAACAACGGGATATCTACTCTCCCACTGCTAATACAGTGATACCTGAGGGATCAGGCAAGGGAACTAGTGAGAGAAACTAAAAACATAACTATTGGGAAAAAAGATTATACAGTTATCATGTTATCAATGTTTGTGGATTATATGATTATATACCTAGGAAACCCAAGAAAATCAACTGAGAAAATACATAAACAATAGAAAATTAAGAAGCAGGATACAAAATTAATGTGACATATATGTGTGTGTGAACATATATATATATATAAATGCATATGTGTTTATTTGTACATATACAATATCCCCTTACAAAATAGAAGACTCCACTTACAATTGCAGCAAAAAATGTAAAGTGCCTAGGAATAAATTTAACAAGAAATATGCAAAGCTTATATGAGGAAAATTTTAAAATGCTCCCGCAGAATCTAAAAGTAGACCTGAATAAATGAAAAGACAGACCACATTTTTAGGTAGGAAAAGTCACTGTACATCAATTTTCCCTAAGTTTTAATTTTTAAATTTATTGCAATCTCAATGAAAATATCAAGAGGCTATTTTCTGGAATAGGACAAGCTGATTCTAAAGCTTGTAAGAAAAAGTAAACAAAAAAAAGGGGGGGAAGAAAAAGAAAAAGTAAACAAATGAGAATAGCCAGAAAAACTCTTTTGAAAAAGAAAAACAGCATTCTGTATATTTAAACAAAAATTATAGAACCTCAATAATGAAACATTCTGGGATTGCCATTGGAATAGACTAATGGAATTGAATAGAAAACCCAGAAATAGATCCAAATAAGTGGCATCTCAAATCAGTGAGTTAAGATGGAGTTTTTAATAAACATGTATCATCTGGAAAAAATTGTCTATATCTCATATTGCATGAGATAAATTTCAAATGGGTCAAATATTTAAAGTATAAACACTCAAATCTACTAAAAGAAAATATGGGTGAATTCTCTTCTTACCTTGGAATAGGAAGGTCTTTCTAAATATGATTCAAAATCTAGAAGGCACAAAATATTAATAAATCTAAAGAATAAAAAACCATTCTGAGGGTTAACCGGCTGCCTTAGGCTCAGGTCATAATCCCAGGGTCCTGGGATCAAGTCTCACATTGGGGTCCTTGCTCAGCGGGGAGCCTGCTTCTTCCTCTCCCTCTGCCTGCTGCTTCCCTGCTTGTTTTCTCTCTTTCTCTCTCTCTCTCTCTCTGACAAATAAATAAAATCCTAAAAAAATATATTGTAAAAAAAACCATTATGAGGTAAAAAAAAAAAAAACAAAACCAATAATAACATATACAAAGTTGAAACACAAATTATAAATCGGGGAAAAAAAGATCTGGTGCTCAAATCACAGGTAGAAGGCTAAGCTCCTTAATAAATAACAGGCTTCTAGAAATTGAGGAGAAAAAAAGACTAGTCAGTGAAGAGAAAAACAAAGGGCATTAACAGACAAGTGACGGAAAAAGAAATATAAAAATGACCTGTACACATTATAAATGGCCCTCATTCATATAAGATATGCAAATTAAAATTAACCAACCTCATCCCCGAAATAGATTGTTACTCTATTTTCCCACTTCTCTGACTTCGGAGCATCTAGTTCTTACTACATTCTCTTTCGATCGGCACTACCCACCATCGCTTTAGGGGAAGTGGGAAATTTATGGAGCTGTGTTTTTTTTTTTTTTTTTAATTCTAGATCCCAAACACTTCATTAACAAGGCAGATAGAGCTTAACTGTGTAACAGTAGAGTACTATTGCTTATCAAAATATTAACATTTAGGCTTGATATTTTGAAACATGAAAGACCTCTGTATCCATGATAAAAATCAGAATATATTCCCTATCCTATTCCTGTGAACAAATATGTTGTCTTAAAAAATAAAGTCAATAGTTGAATAGTTCATAAGTCATTCTCATAGGCCTTATAGCAAAATATAATTTTAGAATTTAGAAATATTCCTAAGTATACACATCTCCTGCCCCACCCACCCTCTGACAAACATATTCAATTCCAAATCAAATTTCTGTAGTGATGTAAATTTATTACTTTTTTGGTCATATATGTTCACATGCACTATTCATATGATCTTTCCTAAAAATAACTAAGAAGAGAAAAAGAGAAATTTTTACGAGACTATTTTTTAACGTACGTATTATCTCCCTTACATTTCCCAATCAAATTGATCTGTCATTATGATGATTGCTCATACAATATAGGATTATTATAATCAACCCATTCCCACACATCTAAATCATGTTCACCAATAACTTAGGTTTCTGTTTTTAGACACTCTATATACAAAGTTAAAAGCATCAAGAAAATGCCTATCTGCATTCAGATCTCCCACTTAATCTTGAGGTTTGGATTCTTTGCCTTTTGGTAAAAACAACACATTTTTGCCCTACAGTAAGGAAGTTTTTAAAAAATTACCATCTCTTCTCTCTGATATGAAGAATTTGAGATGCAGGGCGGAGGGTCATGGGGAGTGGGGAGGGGAAATGAAACAAGATGGGATCAAGAGGGAGACAAACGACAAGAGACTCCTAAACTCATGAAACAAACTGAGGGTGGCTGGGGGGTAGGGAAGGTAGGGATAGGGTGGCTGGGTGATGGACATTGGGGAGGGTATGTGCTATTATAAGTGCTGTGAATTGTGTAAGACTGATGATTCACAGACATGTACCCTGGGGCAAATAATACATTATATGTTAATAAAAAAATTACCATCTCTTTTCAAAATACTTTCACTATACTTTACAATATACTAAGAATTTTTTTATTTTAAGAAGAAGTTTTAATGAAAGAAATCATCTTGTGTAAATGTATTTTCCACAACGAAGGTAATGGTTCTAGTCACAGATTTTAAAATTCTCATTGGTAGAAAATACAAGGTAAAAAATAATGTTCGAAAGACTGTTACAATTAAGTGTCTTCAAACTTTGTCAAATATGTTTCACAACAACATGTGAGTTTCCCCAAATGCTAACATAATGTTTAATAACCAAAGAGTAGGAAGAAATGGATTGTGGGGTAAGGAAAATGTTAACTATTATTACTAATTATATGTAACATATTAGAAACTATAATATCAATAATGAAAAGACCATCAGGATATTTAAATTAGTCACTGAATTCTCCCCGAAAATATAAATCAAGCATTTCTATATATACCAAATTGAAAGGAAATGTCCAAATTTTTTTTAGCATAAAAATTATCTTTTTTTTCTCTTTTTTTTAAGGATTTTATTTATTTATCTGACAGCGAGAGAGAGATCACAAGCAGGCAGAGAGGCAGACAGAGAGAGAAGGGGAAGCAGGCTCCCCACCGAGCAGAGAGCCCGATGTGGGGCTCGATCCCAGGACCCTGAGATCATGACCTGAGCTGAAGGCAGAGGCTTTAACCCACTGAGCCACACAGGAACCCCTAAAAATTATTTCTTTTGATGTAAATAGGAAACTCGCTTTACCCTCTAAATATTTAGATCTAAGCTGAAGTCTTCAGAATTTGGACCTTTGGCAATAACCAGTTTGTAGACAGAATATTGCCTGCAGTGGCTCCCAAGCTCTCTGCAAGGCCACATGACCCTCCAACAACCGAGTCCCCTCTGACTCCATTCCAGCCCCACAGAAGCATTCCCCGTCTGGATCGGAGCAACCAGCACCATCTAGCCTCCTCTGATCCAGCCTTGTTCCTACAACTTCTAATTTACCTCCATTACAATCATCAGGAAGAAAATAATAAATGTTTTCTGAATTTAGAAAAAACAAGACCATATCTTCATCCAAAATCCAGCAGGGTTCTCGGCAAGTGCCTCATTATCAAAGTCCAGCACCAAAGGAAAAGGCAACATTATGGTCCATTAGAGTCCAGAGCACAATTGAGAATCTCACAACTGTGTTCCGGGGGTTCAATCACTAAAGATACCTGGAGTTTCAGTGGCTTGGGGACAGAGTGTCTATCTTGTGCTTCTTTGCACCTGACGCCACACCCTGCCAAGGTCACGAGCTCTGCATGTCTTCTCCCCTCACATCTTTCCCCCTTTCCTCAGCTTGCCAAGGAACTCCTTTCAGAATTCAAAGTTCTACAGCTCAGGGAGAGTCATAACTGATCATCTATATCTACAGAGGGAAAGAGCAAAAGAATGATATACTTCCCCTCATATTTTTATCCTGAGCAATTCCCCAAAGGTAATAAAAGGCAATCAAGTGATTAAAGAGCTGCTTTGTCTTTCCTTTTAGAGCTCCTACAGAGGAACTGACCTCTGGTTTGCAAAGGAAGCTCTGTACCAGATGACATCTTAAAAACTATCAGGATTTGGCTTTTAGCACAGTTTTATTCACACAATATTCTACTGGTACAGAAAGGGAAAGTAGTCCCCCGATGTATCAATGTAGAGAGAGGAATTCAAATTCAATTCATTCTGTCTTAATCCAAATTATCAATTCTTTCAACAAAGAACACACATTATAAGAGCATCACAGGAGACTTTTAAAACAATTGCGGAAATTCTGATTGCTAGTTATACAAGAAATAAATAACTATACCCGACGGTTAAAAACACCAGTTGTTTACACTCAACGTTTGTTATATTGATTTGGAAGGCAGAGGGGACAAAGAAATAGAGCTAAAGTTCAAAACCACTTGTCTCCTAAATAATGTAGACGTGGGTTTTGTTGTTTTGCTTTGTAGATCTACCCTTCTTCAGTGTGTAATGACCATTACAAGAAAAACTAATCATTCTTTGAATTTGGAAATCAATATAAAAATACAAAGTGTTAGGGGGGCGCCTGGGTGGCTCAGTGGGTTAAAGCCTCTGCCTTCAGCTCAGGTCATGATCTCAGGGTCCTGGGATGGGAGCCTGCTGCCCTCCCCCCACCCGCACCTGCCTCTTCGCCTACTTGTGATCTCTCTCTGTGTCAAATAAATAAATAAAATCTTTAAAAAAACAAAAACAAAAACAAAGCTTGATCTCACTGACATCCCTGTCATCACTTCATTATCCTGAACCAAGAACTCAGCCCCTCCACTACTTTCCTTAGAAAATTATATCTAAGGAGTTCGTGATTTCTTTTCCCCCAACTTTACCTAAAATTAAGGAGTTCCTGGGGAGGTTGGCCTCCCACAGCTCTGCGTTCTTCTCTCTCTTCTTCCTTACATGGGACTTCAAGGAGTATCTTTTGTTACTTAAACTCCTTGGAGTTTCACTGCTTGCCTAAAGTAGCTCTTCCAAACAAATGCAGCACTACCTCTAAAATAAGTCCTGGGAAACACATTCTTCAACTTGATCCCCCTCCTTTGCTCTCATTTCTCAATAAGCTCTTGCATTCTCCTAGTCCTTGACCTCTTATCTCTTAAGTCTTGATAATTCTTTGCACCCAATAATACACGGGCTTTTCTACTTTACTTCAGAGCTCTAAAGTCTGCAATTAACTTTGCTCAGTTCACTTCCATCCACTCCAAGCAATGACCTCATCCAATTTGGACCCTCTCTCAGCTTTGACTTACCTCTGTCCTCTCTATTCTCCCAAACACTAACATGCATCTACTATCAACTCAACTTACACAATATGTAACACTCTCTTTCTTGAGCTCCAGATTTTTATTACCAATATCCTACCTTGTGTTCCGGGTTCATCAAATGCAATAAAACAGAATTCATCACCTCCCCTACACTTTTTTCTTACTTTTCTCGGAGTCATCATGCCTCTAATCACCCAAACCAAGAAACCTCAATTCTCCTAGATTCTCCCCCACATGCTTAGCCCTCTGTATCCATGTAGACACCAAATTCTGTCAATTCTACTTGTTAAAGATCTTCCATATTTACCTCCTCTACCCTTCCTCTTTCACTCCCTAAGTTTAGGCCTATATACCTTCCCAGAGAATCTCTGATGTCTCTCTGGCATCTTCTCTCTTTGAGCCTTTGTATACCAGGATAATAACTTCTCTTCCCATGTTCTCCTAGTGCTTAGTACCACATGTTTCATACATGACAGACCCTAAATAAATATTCATTAGTTACGGAAGAGACTTTAAATCCTTGTGATCTCACATCTTTCCTTTCCTTGGCATTCAGAGATTGCCTCTATCTCCCCAACCTCATGCTTCTTCAGAATTCTTCTAACTTGCTGTTGATTATTTTCTCATTCCTTCACTTTTGGTCAAAGCTTTCTATTATTCTTTATCGTCTATTAAATAAATGAATGGCATGGAAGTCTTTCATTCTAGCTCAAATCTGTCTTCCAGTCTCATGGTTCATATTTTCCCTCTCACATTCTTTGCTCATTCTAGCTAACTCCAGTCACTAGCCAACCCCCAAAATGCTGTGCATTTTCCCGACTCCTCGCTTTTGCCCATGCTGCTTCCAACACATAGAATATCTTTCCTTCTCCTCTTTCCCTGTCAAAAGTATTCCTAGTTTTAAGACCCACTTTCTTCATAAAATTTACAGATTCCTCTGGACAGAATTTCTCTCTTCCTTTTCTCTCCTTCTTTGAAACTTAGTTTACAATTTGCTTTGTACAAGCGTTTTATTTCTTCTACTGAAAAAGTTGTTCACAGCAGTGTTTTTCAGACCACCTGAAACAGAATAACTGGAGTCTCGTTAAAAAACAAAAACAAAACAAAAACCCTCCCAAATCAGAGTTTCGGGAGGGAGAACTAAGAATGCTGCAATCCAAAAGCAAGCGCCCCAGGAGAGTGCTCTATGAAGCTGGGAACCTTGGAGTTGCAGAAATGGTCCTTGAAGTCAGTCAGATTGGAACTTGCATTCCAATTATGTCTCTGATAAAAGATAATTCTCAGAAAAAGCTAATAAAACAATGAGTTTGATACACATAGAAAAGAAAAAGTTAAAGATTTTACTTAACTCATTCAGTGAGGTGACGAGGCAGATGTCATAACCTGTTCAGAAGAGAATCTGAAAGAAACACATTCATATAGGGTTGTAAAATGGCTCAGACATGACGAAAGGCTACCATAAGATAATCCAGAAGGATGTGCAATAGCTCAAAAACAATGAAAAAGGTCAGGTGACCTGGAAAATGCCCTTTAGGCAATGCAGAGTTTTCTACTGAGACATAAATTTTTTTCTATACCTCTTGCTAGCCATGTGACTTTGAGTATGTTACTTAGCTTCCCTGAGCCTCAGTTACTTTTCCTGTAAGATAAGATTTCATAATTAAAAAAAAAAATCTTCATGAGGATAATGCTTACCTAATACTGCTGTTGTGAGAATTAAGTGAGTTAAGGAACACCAAGCACTCAGGACAATGTTGACTTACAACATACTCGATAAACATGACTAGTAGTACTAGTAGTACTAGTACCAGGGGTAGTGTTACCCCTAAATAGAAGTTTCTTGAGACCCTTTCTTGTTTCCCTTTTTTTTTTTTTTAAAGATTTTATTTACTTATTTGACAGAGATCACAAGAAGGGAGAGAGGCAGGCAGATAGAGAGGGGGAAGCAGACTCCCTGCCAAGCAGAGAGCCCGATGTGGCGCTCAATCCCAAGACCCTGAGATCATGACCTGAGCTGAAGGCAGAGACTTTAACCCACTGAGCCACTCAGGCGCCCCTCTTTTCTTGTTTTCTAATGAATGTATTCATTCAATCAATCAACCAATGTGCATAAAACAACTATTCATGCTAAGTTTGGGTGGACAATACAATAGTCCCTGTCATCAATGAGTCTGGGCTAGTCAAGGAGATGAGAACCTAGGTCAATAATTACATGGGATAAAACAAGTGAAAATAAAAGTAGGCGAGCACAACTGACAACATGGCAGCATGACATGACATGACAACATGGGTAGAATGTACAGAATGCTTACAGAAAAGCATTATCAAGGGGAATGTAAGCTGAATCTTGCAGGATGGGTAGGAAATCACTAAGCACAGTGTGCTAACAAGTATCACGCTAGATTATCATGTATGTTAACCTTATTTAACTAACATAAGAGTCATACAATAATAGTACACTCTAACTGAGTACTTACTATGTGTCAGGTGCTGTTTTAAATAACCATCATTATGCAGTACAAAGAAGGGCCACATGTACCCCAATGTTCATAGCAGCAATGGCCACAATCGCCAAACTGTGGAAAGAACCAAGATGCCCTTCAACAGATGAATGGATAAAGAAGATATGGTACATATATACAATGGAATATTATGCCTCCATCAGAAAGGATGAATACCCAACTTTTGTATCAACATGGATGGGACTGGAAGAGATTATGTGGAGTGAAATAAGTCAAGCAGAGAGAGTCAATTATCTTATGGTCTCACTTACGTGTGGAGCATAAGGAAAAACATGGAGGGCATTGTGAGAAGGAAAGGAAGGGTGAATGGGGGGAAATCGGAGGGGGCAATGAACCATGAGAGACTGTGGACTCTGAGCAACAAACTGAGGGTTTGGGAGGGGTTGAGGTGAGGGGTTGGGCAAGCCTGGTGGTGGGTATTGAGGAGGGCTTGTATTGCATGGAGCACTGAGTGTGGTGCATGAACAATTAATCTTGTAACACTGAAAAAATAAAATAAACATATTTGGGGGAAAAATGACCACCATTATTTTATGAAGAAAAATATCCTGAGGCTCAGAGAAATCAAGTAACTTTCCTAAGATGATATAGCCAGTGAGTGGCAAAATAATTATTGCCAGATAACCTCTTTCCAAAGTGTAGGAAATATCACCTCAATTTACTAATTGAAGTATCAAAACAGAGAGATGAGGAGATCTCCCAGAGAAACTGACTAGAAACAGAGGCCCTCGTTTTAAAGGCCAGGCATATGGGAAGGAAAATATTCCAGAAAAAGGGAAAACATACAAAACCCTGGAAGTGTGCAGGAGCTTAGCATGGCTCTAAGAATCGGAGAGGTTTGGAACTCAATATACATTTATGGAAACAACAATCAAAGTTAAAGCCACTGGGGGCACCTGAGTGGTTCAGTCAGTGAAGTGGCTGCCTTCAGCTCAGGTCATGATCTCAAGGTCCTTAAATCGAGCCCTGTATCAGGCTCCTTGTTCAGTGGGGAATCTGCTTCTCCTTCTCCCTCTGCTGCTCCCCCTGCTTGTGCTCTCTCACTCATGCTCTCTCTCAAATATATAAAATCTTTAAAAAAAAAAAAAAAAGATAAAGCCACTAAAGTAGGCAGGGACTGTGAGATAGAAATTATACACCATATTAACTATTGCAGATCCCGCTCAGGAGGATATGAAAACTATGACAGATTTTAAGCAAGGGAATGAGATCAAAGGTCTAGAAACTGGAGGCAAGGCAAACAGTTATGAGACAGCAAAAACTAATATGACTGATATCAAGAGTTTTGAACTCCAACAACCTGCCACTTATCATAAGCTCAAGAAAGAGAACCTCTTTGAGCCAGAGTCTCCTCATCGTTCAAATAAATATAGTAATAGGGTCACCGCAAGGCTTAAATGAAAGAAGGTAGGTAAGCACCTGCTAAGGTACTCCAGGTCTCATAGGCATTTAATAAATGATGGTGGTAGTATTAACAGTCGTTTATTGCTACTTTTTTTGTGATGCAAATATATTGAGACATAGTTTAGGTCTTTTTGAAGGAAGAACATGTTAAATACTTTTACCTAGGTTGTTTGATTTGTTCAGACAGAGTAGGTTGATCTGTTCAGACACAATAGACTGATTTAGACAGCAAAGTCCCAGGAGCACAAAAAGAACCAGATTTCAGAAATGGCATGAGGTTAAGAGTTCAGTTTATCAAATATTTCTCGTGTCCCTACTGTGTGTGTCTAACACTATACTAAGTGGTACATATCTAAAATTAGTTAAGACACAATCTGTTTTCACAAGAAGGTATCAGTCTACAATACAGTTATTTTGGTTGATTTCCTTATCCTTGTTGCCTGGGTTTCTTTCTTATTTACAACCTTACCCTCCTCTAAAGTCTAATATTTACACTACTCTTGTAGAAATGACCTTGGTCTCCCTACTTGGCTACCCGCCCTCCTCCCTGACCTTGGACTACTTCCTTTCCTGGCTATTCTAGCTGGACATGTCATATTACACCTGTTTGATTCAAACCTATTCTCATTGCCCTGGTTTGAAGACACCTTGCTCTTACAGTGAAGTTAAAACAATTTTCTCAACACCTGATGATAGAATTCTTTTCAGAGGAAAACATCTCTATGAGTCATTGTGAGTAGATGGTATGATTGAAGAATGAGGTTAGCAAGAGACAGGATCATAAAGACAAAATGTAAAAAATAAATAAATAAATAAATAAATAAATAAATAAATAAAGACAAAATGTTCTACTTCAGAAATTCACCTGGGGGTATGGAAGAAATGGTTAGAGAAGAGAAAGAGAAAAGAGTTGGAAGACAGAGGAATTTCATTGTATAGCTAAAATACTTTTTTAAAATGTATAATGCATAATGCTCTATCTTGTTTGTATTACTTTGACTCCCCTTATGTCTTCCAAATCTTTAGTAAGTCTTCCATAATCCCCAAGCCCCCATACCTCCCCACAAACACATACACAATGTGAGTTGGTTGCGGCGAGGGGAAGTAAAGAAATATGAAGCCAAGTGCCACTGCTAGAAGACAGAAGGAGCAGAATGGAAATAGCACACCCAGTCCATAACTGAACAAAGACACAGTCCATAATTGAACCCAACAGTATGAGCAGGGCCCAAGGTAATGCTAAAATCATAGATGTCTGGGAAATTGGCAGAACATATGAGCAGGTGCAGTGCTTTATCTAAAAGTTGTGTAATAGGGGCTTGAACCAATCTTAACTAGTTAAAAAGTAAAACAGATTCTCTCAGATGATACATGGTCATGATTTCTTCAGTGTCATTGATGATTTGGCACCAACTCCATAGGTCTGCCTTTCCAACGTACCTATTGCCTTCCTCAAAGGTGGCCACCATTGTCTTACCCAGTTACTGCAACAGTCTCCTTGGGATCAGCAAACATTTTCCTTCTCTCTCTTTTTTTAAAATTAATTAATTAATTAATTAATTTATTTATTTATTTATTTATTTGAATAGAACAAGCAGTTGTAGGGGAGGAAGAGAGAGAGAATGTCAAGCTGGTTCCATGCTCAGTGCAGAGCCTGACTCAGGGCTCGATCCCAAGACCCCAAGATCATGACCTGAGCCGAAATCAAGAGTGGGAAACTTAACTGACTGAGCCACCCAGGAGCCCCAGCAGACATCTTTTTAAAGGGCCAGAGAGGCAGTTACTCCTCTCTGCACTGAAGGCCTGGAAGCAGCTAGAGACAATATGTAAATGAATGGGTTTGGTTGTGTTCCAATAAAACTTACAAAATCAACTGGTGGACTGCCCCTTCTGTTCTCCACATTATAGAGTCCTCTTGAAAAATGTCACTCCTTTGTATAAGCACCTGTTTGTCTTCCCATTAACCTTAGGATAAAGTCCAAATTCCTTAACAAAGTAAATAAATTTCATACCACTATCTCCTCTGTAGCCATTTCTGGCTTCAAACTCAATTTTCAGCACTACCGAACCGCTTTAAATTCCCCAGGTTCCTGGTTCTCTCTTCCTTCCATGCATTTACATATGCTGAGAATCTTCCTCTCTTCCCCCACTCCCCTGATTAGTTGATTCCTACTCATCTAAATTCAAGTTTCACATTAAGTCTAACTTCCTCTAGGAAGATGTCCTTGATCCTTAAATTCTCACAAAGTGTTGAAGTTGTTCGTTTAATTGTCTGAATCTCCTATTAGTTTGAAGCTCTCAGAGGACAGGAAACTGGTCCGCCACACATTGTCTTCCAAGGTACTCAATAAATAACTGGATTCTTGACTGATGAGGTAAGAAAAGAAAGAACCAACCTAAAAATGAAGGCGGCCCTCAAAGGCTAAGTGCTGACACATAAGCTGAGATTTGTTTGAACTATTCCCCCTAATCCTAAATCTGCTCCTAAAGCATTTTCTGCTCTGCTGCTGTAGCCTGTAGAGAGGTTTGGGAAATAGACATTACATTGTCCATACTTTCTGATGCGGCAAACCAAGTCCTGAAGGGTTTCACTTCTGCCTTGGTTTCCAAACTTAATCTGTTCACCCTCTCCTTGGCACCTGATCTCTTACTTCACATCCTGTTTCCAGTCTTGTATACAGTGTATTTTATATCTGGTAATTATCTTTGCAGAGAGATCTTGGCTTGCCTTTCTGACCAATACTTGTATTTCAGATATCATGTAGGGGGCATATTCTATATGCCAGGCTCACAGGGCTTCCTCTATAAGCCAGGCCTATGGGACTTAATCATGCAGTGCTCAGGCTAGCTTCACAATGATGTTCTTAGAGATTTCCTTTTATTATTTCTACTCTACAGTTGACAAAAGGAAGACCTAAAGGGAGTAAGTAACTTGCGAAAAAAAATGGCAGAACTGGGACAGAAGGGAGGAAAGCCTGACTACTAAGCTAGAGTTTCTGAGCTCCTACTACTTTCCAGTTCCTCTGGGACCACGTCTGCTTCCCTCTGTTGAGTGCTGGTCCTGCCCAAGCCCCAGAGTCTTCTGTGGTGCTCCTGCATGTCTCATCCTGAACCTCACAGACAGTGTGGCTGCATTCAAGGCCGTCATAATCACTGACACTTCTAGAGCGTGGTCACTGTGTTCGGCCCTATTTACGTATGACCTCATTTAACCTGCACAGACCCTAACATGAAAGAAAAGTTTAGCTCTGTTTTATGGAGACAGAAGCAGAGGCACAAAGAGGTGAAATAATGTGTCCAAGGTCACTCTGACTCCACAACCTACACTCACGGGCAAGAAGAGAAAACACAGGGAGGTAAAAGAGAGCTGCTAGGGCCTCACAGGATGACATGAAAAGTATGGGTGAGGATGAATGATTCGGGCTTTAATCATCCCAGGTAGGAGATCATTAACTAAGGATGTCTTAGTCATTGCTGCCTAAAACAAACTATCACAAAACTTCATGGTTTAAAACAATAATCATTTATTAGCTAACAATGCTGTGGCTCAACAATTTGGGCTGGACTTGGCTGAGAAACTTGCTGGTTTTGCCAGGGCTCACTCATCTGGTGACAGTCAGCTATGGCAGCGTGGCAGGAGCCTGATGGTCCAGGATGGTTTCTCTAAGGTCAAGGCCAGCTTCATGGGCATGCAATGTGTGCTGAGTTTATTGTTCTGCTATTCCCGTCTCCTTAAGAATCTCCTGAGATTCTGAATAATTACGGAACAGGGTGGGGGCACTGGGCCTTGTAAGTTACATTGCCAGTCATGCTGGTGGTTGATGGTGGACACCAGCTGGGCACCTTTCTCCATATTGCCTTTCATCCTCAAAGAGGCTAGCCCGTGTTTCTTCACATGATGACAGAAGCTTTCCAAGAGAGTGATAGCAAAGGCTTCTTCAGCTCGGGGCTCACAATTCCCACATCATCACTTCTGCTGCATTTTACTGATCAAAGCAAGTCACAAAGCAAGCCCAGGTATTAGGAGGTGGAGACCCAGAGTCCACTCCTTGATGGAAAGAACAGAAAAGTCACAGTGCAAGAGGGTATGTATGGTGGGGGTGGGCCGAGTTATGACTATTTTGAGGTAATCTTTAAAAACTAAGTGAGGGTAACACCACTAATCCGACCCTTGCTGCAAGGCCAGATCTTTTTGGCTGAGGAATCTTAATGGGTGGGCTTTAAGTGTCTGAAAAGCAGTCTTTTCCTTTTTAGACCATAGAAATAATTGGATTTTCCAACCCTGTGAGGCCCTAATTTTCTATACACTCTATTTTCTTCCATCTTTCCTTACAAACCCATCATTTCTTATATGAGCTCATTTCTTTCCTGAAAACCTTCCTAAACTAGCCATGGAACAACAATTACATTCATACTCTGGTTCTTTCCAAATGCTTCCTATAAAATTCAGTGACATAAGAAACAAGATCAGTCTTTCCAATTGAGTAGGTGAGATTGTTACCAAACATCTTGCAATAGCACTATAAGAATTACTAGTTTTCTAGCCTGCAAGAGCCGGTTCCTTGCTGTCAGTGGTCTGATCACTTAGGTAATGCTAGACGTTTTAAGACTTTGTTAGAAGTCCCCCATTTCCAGGTATCAATTTTTGTATCAGAGAAAAGGCTAACTCGCTGTATTAGAGACCCCAGAAAGCAATGGAGATGGAAATAAAGAAATGAAAAATGAAAATAAAGAAGACGAAAGTGTCTTTCCCTCTCACAGAAGAGTTGGGCCGAGACTGACAGGGCACTCAGTTTGATGAGGTCATTCAGGACCCACATTCCTTCTCTCTTGTTGTCCCACCCTCTCTTAGGATGTCTTCCTCATCTCCATGGTTACAGATGGTCATAGACACATCCATGAAGGAGAGGGCAAGCAGTGCAAGGCAAGCTGTCTTCTTTTGCAAAGGTAAGGCGAAAGTTGTACTCATTGCTTCCAGTTACAGTGCATCGGCAAGAAGGTCCCCACAAAATCATACCAAGCTGTAAAGGAGGACAAGGAGTCCCCGGCTGAGCAAACATGCACCAGAGGATGGATGTTACGGTGGCAGCCACTCATCTGCCACGAGAAGTAAGAAGAAAAGATTCCCAAGGTTAAGAACCCTCAGAGATACAAAGACCAAAATGGGGTAAATAAGGATTTTGTTTCTTAGAGGGAAAAAGAACGGCAGTATGAAAAAAAGAATACAAAAAAGGGAAAATCTAGCTGGTGGCTACCTTAGTTTCCATTTTATTATTTCTAACATTTGCTAAATACATTTTTTAAGTTTTTTTTTTTTTAATTTTAAGGGAAGTAGAAAGAGAATGAAAAACTAAGAAGATTATCAAGACAGAATAGTAGTGATATGAGGAGAATCAGAAGAAAACGGAGTAATCAAAGTTAGTGAAAAAAAATTCACTTGACTGAGAGAAGACAAGAGAGGCTAGGAAAGAAATCGCTCTTTGGACTTGAAAATCTAGAAGTTATTGGTGAATAACTACAGCAGAAGCTAGAATGCAGCAAATTAAGGAGTGAAAATGAACAAAGAAAAATGTGACAGCAAACATGGACTAGTCTCTTTTAAGAACACTGGGTTTTTAGGAAAAAAGAGATAAGATGGTAACTAGTTATGACTAGCTCCACTTGCAAGTAGCCTAAGATGAGAACCAGCCCCTCGGGACCAAGGTGGGGTATCAGGTTCTGGAGACTGGGGTGGCCCACAGTTCTAGCTGCCCAGCATATATATCATGTGTAACTTGAACAGCTGAAATAGCAGAGTCTGCACTCTGCTGGTAAAGTTCTCCCAAAGTTCAGAACTACTCTTGGATGTGGGGGTTGCATCCTATAGTCATGGGACCTTGGGGCCCCCAGAGACAGTGCCTCCACCTACCTCCAGTCTCAGAGTCAGTAATTGCCACTTCTGCGTGGATAGATGGCTTGTTCACTGGACAATCAGGGATCCAAGCTGGGTGTGGAAATGAAGGACCCAAAATACCTCAGCATAGCTGGAGTTTGGGCAAAACCCCCCTCTTTAGAATATATTCTAAACAGAAGAGAAATGCTTTAGAATAAAGAGAAAAAGAGAAAAAGAAAATGCTTTAGAATATATTCTAAAGAGGTGGGAATAAATCAATAAACACGAATGGACAAAAGATATGAATCAGCAATAGTAAAACATAAACTTTGAGCATTTTTGTTTGACAGATTAAACTGAAAATATGACTCCCTGCCATCCAAACTGCCATAAAAAGAGATCCAGAATTAACAAAGTCTAATTAAAGTTGGTGCTGTTTCTTTAAAGTGGCAGAGAAAGTAGCAATCTTTGTTCTGATATTAAAAGGCCAAAATTCTTTTTTTTTTTAAGATTTTATTTATTTATTTGACAGAGCAAGAGATCACAAGTAGGCAGAGAGGCAGGCAGAGAGAGAGGGGGAAGAAGGCTTCCCACTGAGCAGAGAGAGCCCGATGCGGGGCTCGAGCCCAGGACCCTGAGATCACCACCCAAGCCGAAGGCAGAGGCTTCAACCCACAGAGCCACTCAGGCGCCCCAAGGCCAAAATTCTTTTAAGAAAAGGAATATTTCATGGAGAAAGGACTGGATTGGATCATCTCTGAGGAAAATAATTGCTGTTCCAACATGTGCTTATATTTTAGATGGCACAGAGATCACCATGGTGGGAAGACTGAACAACTACTGGGAGATTTACCTTCACCGTTACTCACGAGACTTAAGCCTGTTACCTTCTGGAGCCCCAAATGACTGAGGGGGGTGGGGGAAATGCTCATTCAGATTAAGTCTGAGGCACTGGGATATGGAAAAAGAAACCAAGGGATAAAGTATCCTTTGGTGGGAAGTGGTATATCTGAGAGGGACCACCAGACCGAGAGACTAAGAAGAAATGCAACAAATGGGGAGAAGGCATCTGAAAGTTCCTTTCTTGGGCAGTTTGTTAGGTCTTTTCAGAATGTTATTACAGAGCTATATATATGGTAGTGGCTGACAGGGAAGATTGGCTAAGATAGAGCAAACCTAATGCATCCCATTCATTTGCAAGTTTTGCCAGAGGAAGGCTCTGTTTTCTTTTTGCAGGAGCAAGTCAAGTCAGTACAAATTCAACCAAGCTCTTAAACACTCAGACAGTCTTTGGATCGGTATATTAAAAAGATATCCTTTATGCATAGGACAGTGTCATTCTAGGGCAAGGTCTGTGTCAGGAAATACCAATTTCTATAGTGTTGAGAGGGCTATGCTTCCTCTTCGCGCTGAGAGGAACTTCCATACGTTAGGAGTCCACCAAGAATCGGCTGCCTGGCTACCTGCTCAGATGACCATCTCTCAACACTTGAAATAGAACTTTGTTCCACACTCACCAGAAGGCCTCGTGAAATAACCCAACTGCATAAAATAGATTGGGAATGGAAAAACACTCTGGCAAAAGCATAAAGGTGTGGCTAAAGACAGGAGTGCCATTTTCATGTGGTTGGGCTATGCCTGGCCGGTAGTTTAAAGGAGTTATGCTGAGCCACACTGATTGAGGGAGGGTTTTATTGATTCTGCTTTTATTTTTTAATGGGGGAGACTTGGGCATTACGGGCTAAGGATAAAGACACGGTGAGAGTCAGTGGTTAAAGTGGTTAGAGATTTACAAAAGAAAGGGCATAATTAATGGAGGGCACTGACCATAAGAGGTTTTGTTTAGTGTATAGCATCTGTTCAGAAAGGGAAATTCAGAGATTCTTTTAAATTTCTAAGTTAAGACACAGGCATTCCACAGTTCCCTAGGTAAATATTCATCAAGTATTACAACGTGGTAAGACTTTTTCAGGTTCATTTAGGTTGTCTATTAACTTACTCCAAAACAAATATAACCAGCAAAGATTCCACTGGAGTACTGGTATGGAGAAGGGAAGCTTAAGTCTGGGAAAGAGCTAAGTCATTTGAGCTATCAAAAACTGTTGTTGGTAAATTAACAAGACTGTTTGTAAGCCTGTCTGTAATTGAGAAGGGATTCACAATAAATAGGGCACCTAATGTTGATGAAAGATGATCAGAACATTAAAGCTTGGAGAGGCAGATAAGAAATCAGGTTAAGGGGCACAGCAAGAGTTATTTACCTGCTGTGGTGAAATGTATTCATATACTATTTACACAACACCTGCAAGAGAAAAATAACACTAACCTTTAAGTAGCACATCTATATATTTCATTCTTCTTATCCCCTTCTTTTTAATGTAAGATGTTTTCTGCAGTAAGTACCTTCCCTAGGTAACATAGCCATATTCCTGAGGCCACTAGATGGCCACAGTATATCCACAGGAAGTCAAATCAAAGAAGCAGCAGTGATGAGTTAGCGTGGTAAAGCCTCAACTTCCTCACCTACAAAATGGGGATAATAATAGTACTTAAGTTCATAGGAGGCTGTGAGAGGTGGTTGAAAAAGTTTATAAATGCCTACTGAAAGGTAGTCTGCATGTTTTATCATGCATGTGAAATTCACAGGAACAATGTATAGTCATGTAAGAGAGAAGGTATCATCTGTGTGTTTCTCCCAAGGACAAAGAGCTCTGTGGCAGCAAAAAAGGATTTGGGAAAGACAGGGTAGAAAGGGCAGGTGTACAGTGAGGGAAAGACAGACCTGATAGGCGTGCCAGGCAGAGGCTTTGCGGGGAGGGAGGGTTGGGATGAGGAGAAAATTAATTCGCGAGATTTCAAAGACAAGCAGTGTTTAGTGCAGAAATAGAATTGTTTCTGACTTTATTTATAGGTCTAAAACTGAAAATATGGTAACTGAAAATTAAAGGAGCCATCATTGTTGTGGTTTGCATTAGTAAACAGTATGACGTGGTGTGATACTTACCATGACAGTTAGGGAATGAATTTTTAAATAAGATTTTAATGCTTTGCTAAATTTGGAACTGATAAGGCATTTTGTGTATATAGGGCTGAAGCTGAATTTATAAACATATCTGGACAGATGTACCTGAGATAAATGAACATAAAGTAAGACAATAAAATTAGTGTGTCTAGTAATTTCACTGCAAATTTATCTTAAACAAGGAATGAATCAGGAGTGATTATATACAGAGAGACAGACAGACACGTCTATTTAATCTAGTATCCTTTTAGAATGCACTTGGAGAAAAAGCTAGAAAACAGAAAAGACTTCTTAACTGGAATGAAAAACCCATTTTTTTTTTTTTTTTGGTAGTCTCTACACCCAACACAGGGCTTGAACTCACAACCTCTAGATCAAGAGTCACATGCTCTACCAACTGAGCCAGCCAAGTGCCTCTGAAAAGGACACTTTTTAAAATTCCTTTGCCTCCTATTTAGCTCTAATTTTATAAAGGAAAAGTCAGTCCTAGTAAAGTATATTTCTATCTTCCTTTCTTTAATATATAGCACAACAGCTGGTGTAAATATACTATAAATTCTTTTAATGATACTGCAGAAGGGAAGAGTATGAGCTTTTTGGAATCCTGACTGCTAATTCCTGGCTTTGTGACCCAGAGCAAATGATCTCTCTGTACATTAATATCTTCATTTGTAAAATAGGATCGTTATAATGCCTACCTCATTAGGGTTATTATGAAAATTAGTTAATTCACGTTCTAAGTGCCTGGCATACTAGTAAGTACACAGTGAATGCCAATTAAATATTAACAATGGCCTTAGCCTTCAAGGGTTAGCATTCAAGGAATCCTAGCAAGTGGCTTTATCCAGGAAAAAGTTGCAACTTAAATGTCTATTAGTATATTTGATAAGGAAAAAAGAAGTCTTGCCTATAGATTTGGGTTGTACTGGGAAAATTTCTGTCACGTATTCTACACCTTCCAGATCTTTAATGGTAAGGCATACAATCATCAGTCCTGGTGGCCACAGTTCTGTCTATGGCCCAGACTAAGAACTCCCTTCTAGTTTTACCTTGTTACGGGCACACATAATGCTGACCAAAGTGGTGTTCCTGGCTCTTGCAGAAGAGCTTCAGTCTTTTTTTTTTTTTAAGATTTCATTTATTTAGTTGACAGAGAGAGAGAGAGAGAGATCACAAGTAGGCAGAGAGGCAGGCAGAGAGGGGGAAGCAAGCTCCCCGCTGAGCAGAGAGCCCGATGCGGGGCTCGATCCCAGGACCCTGAGATCACCACCTGATCCGAATGCAGAGGCTTCAGCCCACTGAGCCACCCCGGCGCCCCAGAGCTTCAGTCTTTATCTGTACTTTACTACCTTCATTAGGACTGTTGACCTCTGTTGGGAAGGGGCCTATATGCAGGGTCCCTAGTGACCCATACTCTAAGACAGCCCATGAGAGCATGGGTTGGGTGGCTTTTCTCTAGGAGGCCCTGTTAAGAGGTATGCAATTCACATAGGCTCATTGTTTTGTTTTGTTTTGTTTTGTTTTGTTTTAAAGATTTTATTTATTTATTTGACAGAGAGGAGAGAGATCACAAGTAGGCAGAGAGAGGGGGGAAGCAGGCTCCCCACTGAGCAGAAAGCCCGATGCGGGGCTTGATCCCAGGACCCTGAGACCATGACCTGAGCTGAAGGCAGAGGCCTTAACCCACTGAGCCACCCAGGCGCCCCACATAGGCTCATTGTTGAGTCACTGCTTGGATATTAACTGTTACTGCCTTACCACTGGCCCCAGTACCTACCCCAGTGAGCTGTACTTATTAGGTACTCGTAGAATTGAACTGAAATGAATTGAGAGGCTGCCCTCATCCCTATTTACTCCAAGCCCCAGAAGCCTCCCAGTTTAGCCATTATCATCCTGATTCTTAGCTCCATGGTTACTTTTAAATTCCCCCAATCCAACCCAACTCCCATTCCTCACCATCCTTCAAACCCTTTCACGACATACTTTGGATCTCTTATTCTGCAAACCTCCCCTGTATCTTCAACTTCATTGTGAATGACTTCACTTCCCTGCAGAAGCTGAAGACTTGCTCCTCAATATGTCTCTCAAATGGAGGCCATTTGTTTCTCACACACCCACAGGAGGTGGGGAAACTCTTGGTCCACATCACTGCTTCCAAACCATTTCTCTATCTTTCAAAAACTCTAGCTCCTTTGAGGTTCTTGTCATGCAGTTGTACCAGCCCAACAGGATATAGATGGCAAACTTGTATTAAGTTGAGGATGATTTAATAAAGGGATGATTTGCAGAGGTGTGAATGAGGGAAGTCAGGCACAAAGGATAGTGCAGCTACTAACAGTGGAACTGTCGCCACTCCTTGGCCTGAAGAAATAAGGAAAGGGAGCTCTGGGGACCAGGAGAGAGAGGTGTAGAAGCCATGTTGAAGAGCAGAGACCTCCTCTCCCTCATTGCAGGGACACAGCCTCCCTACATCAGACCTGCTGAGGCTCCCCACTGGCCAAATCCAGCCAGAACCAGACAGCAAGGAAACTGCTGATTGAATCCATAGGTTTCAGGTCCCATGGCTGGGTGAACTAGAGAAGACTGAATCTTGAGGGACAAATGGAAGATATCCTGCTTACGCCCAAAGTTCTTTTTGGTTGCTATCATCTTCCAAACTCTTACTTTTTGAAAACTTGAGCTCATCTTCCTCTCCACCTTTTAATGATTCTGGCATCCATGTGGGCGGCCCCTGTATCTTTTTCATCCATTCTTACAGTTATGCCCTAAAAACTACTATCAGTAATAACATAATATTGACTTCAAGCATCCCACCCTCTGACCGCCATCTCTTATCTCTAAAGTTCACTGGCTCTAGTTCTTTCATTGCAATTTTCAACCTTCTTTAGGCTTCCAATCCCCTGACCTTACACTCTGCCAGTACTCATCCACTTTCCTACCTTTATCCTCCTGTCTTCACTTCCCACTATGTTTAGAGAAAGTTCCACAGACCTCGCTCCCTTGAGAAGAATCTTATCTCACTAATGTAGCCACCTGTCAAAAATCTAACTTTGGTTAAAGCCAACTATCCGTCTTTTCCAGTGGGGAAAAAGACATAAAGTTAGGCTGACTGGTTTCTCTCTAAATTTATTAATCACAAACTTCAAATGGGCATTCCAATCTGCCCAGAAATCCTACGCCAATCCTGGTGAATATGCCAATTACTTTTCAAGATGATTATTCCCTAACTTCTCCTAGAGCCTCTCACACTCTGTATCCCATATCGCCACACCTTCATCTATTCACCACCAATTCTATAAGCCTCCCAGTACCTGCATTATATCCCTGTCTTACATCCTGTTACCATGGCACAAGGGTCCCCCCTTCTAACAAAGCCCAACCCCTCCACTTGTGCTGCATTTCCAACCCTCTTCATCTTTTGAAGAACTTTGTTTCTACTCTCGTTCCCTTTCTGTCCTGCATCAATTTTCTTCCACTGGATCATTTTAAAACTCAAATGAATATGTCCAGTAACTCCCATCCTAAAAAATAAATCTCCTCAATTCCAAATTCTCCTTCATTTCTCATCTAATTTTCCCATTCTCCTTCAAAGAAAAACTTGAAATAATTGTGTATAGACACAGCTTTTCTTCATATCCCATTCTCTCTTCTGCCAATTTCCAACTGCCTTCTACAACCACCACTCAATGCTGCTCTTGCTTAGATCCTCAGTGACGAATGTGTTTTCAAGTCATCTGATCCCAACTATGATCAGCATGTGATATAGCTGACTGCACTCCCACTCTTGAATCATTTTCCTCTCCTAGTTTTTATGGACACCACTCTTTCCTGATTTTCCCTCTATCTCCCTGGCTTTCCCTTCTCTATCTTCCTTACTGGCTAAATCTCCTTTATTAGACCTCTAAATGTTAATGACCCCATATTCTTCTCAATCCTGAGCTGTTCAATATAGTAGACACTAGCCGCATGTGTCTACTTAAATTTAAAATAATTTAAATGAAGTAAAATTAAGATTCAGTTCCTCAATTGCACTAGTCACTTTCAAGTGTGCAATAGGCAAATGTAGATAGTAAGCACCATGAACAGAAAATCTTTCCATCATTGAAGAAAGTTCTATTGCACAGGACTGACCTAGACTCCCTCCCTAGGTGATCTCACCTAGTCTTGTGGCTTTCAGTACCATGTATATGCTGACTTCTAAATTTATACCTGCTCTGACCCAAGCTTCAGATTTGTACATGAAACTACCTATTTGACATAATCACATGGATGTCTAGCAGGCTACTCAAACTAACAACCAAAACAGAACACTTCATTTTCATCCTCTCCTCCTGTGTCTACCCACAAAAGCGTGTTTCTCTTCCTGTCTGTCTATTCTTAGCAAATGACACCACCCAACCAGTTTTGAAGCCAAAACTCTAGGAGTCATCTTGATCGCCAATATCTAATCCACCAACAAGACTTAATGACTCTAGCCATAAAATGTATCTGAAATCTTCTTCTCAAACATTCTTCTACCTCCATTATTATCTTTCTAGTCTAAGTTTCTTGTCTGGGCTATTATCCTATCCACTCAAGATCCCCTATACCTAAATCCAGCACATAGCAGGTGCTCATTAAATATGTTGAAAAAATTAACAAGCACAATCCTACTGAATAGTGCAAAATAATCTTAACTTTTTTAATATTCCTGAATAATAGATATTTACCATAGAAGCTTTAGAAAATAGATTTAAGAAGATAATAGGGGTGCCTGGGTGGCTCAGTCATTAAGTGTCTGCCTTCGGCACAGGTCATGATCCCAGGGTTCTGGGATCGAGCCCCACATCGGGCTCTCTGCTCAGCAGAGAGCCTGCTTCTCCCGCTACCGTTCCCTCTCTCGCTGTGCTTCTCTCTGTCAAATAAATAAAATCTTAAAAAAACAAAAGAAGATAATAAAGATCACTTCCCAGACAGACTTTGCTTATTATTGGCTATGGCTCAATATCATTACTCATTTTGTCAATTATTAATACATTTTTCATGCTTTCATAGCACTATCATTTACTTTCATGCATCTACAGTCTATGTGGTCAGTGCAATTTACTCCCCGAGAAATTTTGGTTACTGCTTCTTGTCATTCAGCCTTGCCTTTCCTGATTAATCCAGTACAACTTCTTGACCTCCTGATTATCTACACATTTTGTGCCTGTCACAGACCAGTAGACATTGATTTTGTTCAGGAGTTCCCAACTTTGTTCCTGTCTCTGCCTGCCACCTAGCTCCTCTTTGCGCTCAACTTCCTTGTCAGAAACACCCAACAGTTTGACCCTAGCCTTAATTCAAAATAACTCAACCAGTAATTCTAAACAATGTCTGCTACTCCATCTCTTTGATTAGCTGTGTTTACCGGCGGCCCTAAACGCTCAATCATCCTCATTCATTCCAGCTGCATGCCAATGGGGTCAAGCTGATATTTCCTACAGATACAGGTAATTACAGAAGAGAGGCGATGGGGTAAAGGAGAATGCAAGAGTGTCTTCTGAGACCTACAGTCTAGTAATTATTAATATGCTTGACATCTGCATTGCCTGTGTCAGGTTACAAAGCCATCTGGGACACAGTATTTTCACAGCAATCCAAATGCTATTATTTGCCTAACCAATAATCACCTCTCCTCTACCATCCTCCAACTTCCTTCTTTCCAAGAGACCATTGTGTTCAGTACCCACCCTCCACCAAATAGCCAGATACAACACATGGCTATAGGCCATGCTCCACCCTACCCCAGCCAACTTTACGAATACATAAGTGATATAAATATGGCCAGAGAGTGTGAAGGAGTCTATCAGGGGTTAAGGAAAAAGTTTCCTCACCCTTAAAAAAGGAAGACCCAATGACAAGATAATTTCCTTTTTTTGGCCCTGGAAATTTCCCCATCTGGATGTAATTTCTGAAATGCTAACATCTTCTTTGAAGTATGAGGGGAGATTCTTAGGTTGAAGCCATTGCTGGGAATGACAGAGTGGGCAGATGAAAGAAAACTACATCCTTTGTAATATATTTAAGTTGTTTTTTATACTGTGTCAAAGGCCCTACCTCTGGACTTTGAACTATGTCTTTGTAAGCCCAGGAGATTCTGATTTCATCAAAATTTGAGGCACTGTCTTCTAAGCCCACAACTATAAACTTTCTCCCCCACTTCCTCACTGAAAAATCTTTGGCAAACTATTTTACTTTTATAGAATCCATGTCTTTATCCTTAAAGAGGGAAATAATATTCACCTTTGGCCTTATTGTGAGGGTGTAGGGTTAAGAGGATTTGATTGGAAGACTGAATATGGGAAGCACTGTGAAATCCATCAGCCAGATAAGGATGTTACCAAGTCCCTAAATGTTTCCCTAACTTAACTGCTGATAGAAATTGACACACTGGTTGGATAACCTGATCCCAGGCCTCTCCTAAGAGACGGCATTTTAAAAGACACTTCTAGGCTCTAGGCAAGTGTGATGATCAAGTAAGTCTGAAATTTTAAAATGGAATACACAATGTAATACTCCAATGTAAGTGTTAGGATTTCTGGTTTCTAAATCTAGATCTGCCACTATTTCACTTGAGCAAGCCGTTTCATCTTTCAGGACCTGTTTATTCATCTGGATACTTACCCTATCCAATCTATAGTCTGTATGGGACTAATAGCAAATTACACTTGGGTGAGGAGACTTCTGTAATCTCAGTATTCTTATGTTGCTGCCATATGAATTACACAGGCAACAAAAAATAAGCAAAATTGGGATTGGGGGAGGTGTTGGCTTTGTGGTAAAATTAACTGAGTATTAATTATTGGACGCTGCCTTCTCTATCCTGCTACCTTGAGTCACTGAGCTTCTACTCCTCTAAGGATCATGACATCATTGGAGGTGATCACCCTCGGCCACTCTGATCACAAAGACCTGTGAAAATGCCTAGAAAAGTTAAAAAACACGAGTACCGGGAAAGAGATTCTGATGAAGGCCCTAAATTTAATTTTTTGTACTTAAGTAACTTTTACTGGCAAGCACAGTAATGTCTGCATGTTGCAAAAGAAACTTTTATCTTGGCATTTAAAAAGAAAGAAACAAACAAATAAGACAGAAAGGAAGGAAGGAAAGAAGGAAAGGAAGGAAGAGAGGAAGGAAGAAAAAAAGCGATGTATGCTATTGACCTCAGGTGGAATTCACAAAGTTAGTGGCGCGGGAACACCTCCTAACTTGAGAGCTCCGAAGCGGAGCCTTTACGGTGCACAGGTGGCCTGACCTCGTCACGGGTGGAAATCACACTTCTCTGGCTCTCCCGCGTTTAACTTGCTGAATTTCAGTTTATGCTTGGGAGGTAGCCGCGAGGAACCCGGTAGGGAAGCCACCAAAGTCCCCAGACTCAGCACTTCCGCCTCTCGCCCTGAACTCCTTCTAGCGCAAACAAGCCCCGCCCATTAAGAGGCTCGACACGCCCCGTTTGCGTCTCCGCAGCGACGGTATTTCTTGAACTTTGACCGCTTCTGAGCGTCGGCGCCGGGGGATAGTACGCATGCGTCGTTTCTTTGCATGGCTAGCGTCCTTATCCTAGCGGCGGCGGGAGCTGCGGTGGCCGCGCTGCTGGCACTGCGGCTGTGGGTAGTACTCCATTCTCGGGTCCTGGGCCCCCGTCAGTCTCTCAGTCTCCTGGTGGTGGCTGGGTCCGGTAAGTGTTGGGCGGTGACTGTTGAGCCTGGGTCGGTCACTACAAACCCCAGAGTACACCGCGACGCTCACCTCTAGTCTCCTTAGCACTTTTTGGAGCATTGCATGCTGATATTTGTAGTTTCTTTGTGTTAACCGGAACCGGTCAGCCCAGCCAGGGCAAAATTCTGGTTTGCTGACGCGGCCCAGGCATCTTTTAAGGACAAATGAGTAACTTACGTTTGTCTGTAATTAAGCTTCCACGTAGCGTCTATTATTCTAACAAATTATTAATGAGCAGAGAGGACGCAGAAGCCTTGTGATGCTATCTTACAGTTTTCCTGAGTAAAAATTGCTGTTTTGCATTATTAACCTAGGCATTTTGTATTTAATTTAGGAAACATGAATACTACATGGTAAATGAGGCAAAGAGAATTGTCACATTTATAAATATACAAACCCATGAGGTTAGAAACAATTATCTGTTGACCATAGAACAACACACATTTCAAAATACTGGGTCAGCGTAGGAACAATAAGCTGCCCTATCAGGTAATACAATTTAACACAGTCTGCCAGCTCTGCAGGCCCTCACAATTTTAAATGAGTAAGTTCTGGCAGAGATAGATATATTGTGCACATTTAGAAATGCTAGGAGATTGTATCCAGTTAGAATAATATTTATATTATTAGCAAATGTTCTGAACTTATGTTCAAATATAATTCATTATTTTATTCACTTAACATATGTTGAGCCTGAGATGTCAGGTGCTATGCTATGCTCTGAAATAACAAAACCGACTACTAGTACTACTTGCCACCGATTGGTGACTAGGTAGTGAAGCAGTGTGAAAGGTACAAGGATACAGCAGTGAATGAAAAGGAGATGATAGAAAAACTAACAAAAAACAAACAAAATGGGTACTTTTTATAATCTGAGAAGCATAGACTGCTATGGACATCTTCAGGAAGGACACCATTTTATCTGAACTTGAGACGGGAAAACTGGAAAAAGTGATGTCTAAACTGAGAATTGAAAGATGACTACAAATCAACCAAAGAGATTTTGCAGACTGGAAGGGTGTGAAAAGAAGTTGATAGCACTTGGACTGGCCAGAGGTGGGAGGGCATTGTTGCTTTGAGTTCCATGTGGAGAGGTAAACCCAGTCTAGATCCTAAAGGGTGTTGTAAACCATGTTCTATAAAGCTCTTGGCACTACTCTACTGCTTCATACCATGTAGGGGTTAGGACCACAGGCTCTAGACTGAACATAATCCTGGAGCTGAATCACATTTCTGCTGATTACTAACTTGGGGATCTTGGGCAAATTAGTTAACCTCACTGAACTTTTTGTTTCAACCTTGAAAAATACGGGATGAGGTGAGGGGAGATTAAATGCAGTATTAAAAGTGTTTAGCAGAGTGCTTGGCATAGGATAAGCATTTAATAAATGGTGACTGTTGTTAGTCCTGGTAGCAAAGGATCTTTTAAAATACTTTTGAGTGGAGTGTGACCCAATTAAATCTAAGCTTTTACAGAGATGATTCAGCCTGCATTGTCAAGAGAATGTTTTGACAAAAGACTGAGGTAGGGAGACAAGTAAGAACTTGTGGTTTGAAAATGCGAGGTGAGGCAAGGAAAGGCTCAGGAATTATGTCCAAGTTTCTGACTTGAACAAATGTATGTTAGAGTCATTCACTTGACAGTATTAGATTTGGTGGACTGGGAACCGAAATTAAGATTGAGAATTAGTCTGGCATGTGGTGCCTTTGTCAAACCATTCAAAACCATTCAAACCATTCAAGGTAGCGAGAGGTCGAGGACCTCTAAAAGTCATCCAAGTCAAAGAAAGACTTGTAATCAGACAAATAGTTTAATAGTTCATGCCCAGAATTTTGGAGAAGGGAGAAGTCATTTTCAAGTGTTTACTTTGAATACCAAAAAATGTCTAGTCTTTGGATTCCATAAAATATTATTTTTTATTATTTTTTATTATTGTTTAAAATTTTATTTATTTATTTGACAGAAAGAGAGATCACAAGTAGGCAGAGAGACAGGCAGAGAGAGGGGGGGAAGCAGGGCTCCCCGCTGAGCAGAGAGCCTGATGCAGGGCTTGATCCCAGGACCCTGAGATCATGACCTGAGCTGAAGGCAGAGGCTTAACCCACTGAGCCACCCAGGCACCCCTAGATTCCATAAAATATTATTAACTACATATTTTCAAAGAACATCAATCAAAATTAGTACTTTTCCTTGAAATATCGTATGATTTCCTTAAGCAAATATTAGATTTAGTATCAAATGCTCATCTACCCGTTCATTCAATAATAGGAGTTCCTACTGTTTTCAAGACACTGAAGATCAGCAGTAACAAAATTAACAGAAGTCCCTGCCATCATTGTGCTTACCTTCTACTGGAGCAAGGGTTAGGGGAGACAAAAACAAAAGAAAGAAATAGATTGCATATTACATTGTATGGTGATAAATATGAGGTATGGAAAAGAGGTTGCATTTTAGACAGAATTATAAGGAAAAGCCTCCCTGGGGAGATGACAGATACCCAACGCAAGGAGGCCAGAGTGACTAGAGTAGACTTAAGTCAGGTAGAAGCAGATGAGATCCATGAGGTAGCAAAGTAAGGAGTCAAATTACAAGGTGCCTTTTATTGCATGTGAGAAGGGAAGCCACTGGAGTATTTTGAGCAGAGATAAATTGATCAATTCTCTCTAACAGGATCACACTGGATACTGTGTTGAGAATAGACTAATGTAGACACTTGAATAGACAAGTGGAGCTGGGAGAGCAGACCAGGAATCCGTGGTCCTAATTGATGTGAGTGCTGTGGCCTGGAGCAGGGTAGTAGCAAAGGAGCTAGGGGAAGAGATTGGATTCTGGATATATTCTGAGGTAAAACTGAGATGATTTCGTTCCCAAAGAATATATCTTAATAGTTATTAAGAGTAAAATGGAAGACAAAGCCCATCATTTTATTGACTTTATTCAGTGGCAAGGTTAAATCTTCAAAGAATGTATTCAGTAAATGTTTTCTTTAAAAAAAAAAGAAAAGACTGTTAGAGCAGGTATAATGAAGTTTTAATTGCGGTGGAAAATGTGGATGTTATCCTTTTTATCCTTAATTGGTCCAGCTGTGAAAACAAGTACCTGCTTTGCAAACCACATTTTCTCAAGGCTAAAAACAAAAATACTAAAATGAGTATAAATCAGATGTGTAAATTGCATGCCCCAGACAAGAAGATGGGTGACAAGTTATAAAGTATGACTCTAATTCCTCCTCACACGTGATCTATGCCAATTTTATTTGTATATTTAATTCCTTCTTGAACCTAAAGAGTAATCCTTCCCTCTGTACTATAAGAAAATACATGCGTTGGGTAAAACCACACACTTAATTTGTTTGATTATCCTTCTGTACGTTCACTGTCACAACTGAAAGTGCTTTCTCACAACAGTAACGGTGGGGGAGAGTTTAATAGATGGGAGGGACACCGTGACCAGAGGCAGGGAAGAGGTAACAAATAAGATGAATACAGAGTGTTCAGGACTTCAACCTGGCTGAGGCTGAGAGAGTGTGAAGTGAAACGGGAGTGTGATCGGGCTCACTGGGAAGGAGTTTGATCGCTTTGCTTAAATGCTATACAGTTAACATGAGAGGTCGATGTTCTTTGGGGTATTTTTTTTCCAAAGGAAACCTCAGTGTACACAGTCCATTTTTAAATTGATGCTTTTGAAATTAAAGTATTAAGATTTTATAGATCATACAATTTGAAAAATTGAACAGTTGTTTAGTGAAGCTGTGAAATATTTGACGACCTGTAGTGTGCTGAGACCTCTTAGGAGCAGGGGTTACGTTGCTGAACAGAAGTCTTCCTTAGGAAGCCCCAAGCCCTGAGGGTCAGTGCTCATGCCTCCTTGATATTCCTTCTCAGCACAGAAACCTTCAGTGACCCTGTGACCATCTTTCCATTTTCCAGCCTACTTTCCTGATCTGATTTCACCCTTATCCTTCTTCACAGTATTCCACCAGTCCTTAAACACACATCTCAGCTCTGCTATCTCATGTTGTGTTAATCCCACTCCTGGCCAGTGGCCTACCTACTCCTACCTGTCCATTAGCTTCACCTTTCAAGTCCTCTCAGCCTTTACCGGGGACCTCCCTTCCTCATACAGGGTTGGTCTTTCATAACCATTTGCTTTCCTCACCTCTGCCCCCATTTAAATTTTGCATGCTGTCTTTTTGCATCACTCTTTAAATGTCTCTGTATCTTCCCCTCTCCTACCAGTCTTCTTGATAACAGGAGTTGTGTCTTATACTTCTCTGTGCTCCGTAGCACCTACTGCTAGTGCCAGTTTTATTTTTATACAGTTAGTATCCTCTTCCCCCATATAAAAATAGTATTTATACGAGGGCGTAGATTATTATTTCCAAATGTTCCTTTCATCTATTGAGAAATACATAAAACATAATATTAGTATAACATAGTCAAATAGATGTGTCCATTGAGGGTTTCTTTTTTTAAGTTTTTATTTAAGTTCTGGTAGTTAACATAGTGTGATATTAGTTTTAGATGTACAATGTAGTGATTGAATACTTCTATACAACATTGGGTGCTCGTGACAAGAAGTGCCCTCCTTAATCCCCATCACCTATTTCACCCATCCCCTTGCCCACTTCCCCTCTGGTAATTACACTGTGGGTTTCTTAATCTTAGGACTTCCAATGTGTTTTCTAGGTGGGCACACCACTGAGATCCTGAGGCTGCTTGAGAACCTGTCCAATGCTTACTCTCCTAGACATTATATCATTGCCGATACTGATGAAATGAGTGCCCATAAAATAAATTCTTTTGAACAAAATCGAGCTGACAGAGACCCCAATACCATGGTAAGTGATCATTTCTATTTCTAAGAAAGTTAAAAGTTGAACATTGAGGTGAATTATCTCTGGAAACAATCTCGTGGCACCTCAGCGCCCCACCCACAGGGCAGGGAAATGTTTAATTACTGATGAAATATATTTCCTCTACTACCAAAAGATAAGAATTTCTTTAAAACACATCTCCAAGTTATAGCTTAATTTCTTATATTCTCTTTATTCTTTTAAATAGGGGAAATTGTTTTTCAGTTAATTCCAATTGGAAAAATTTAAACTTACATAAAGTGTCCAGTTCATGTGCTTACTGGCTCTTCATTGAAGTTCTTTATCAGTGTATTGCATTTCTTGATGACATATCTATGACTACTTCTTATTCATATTTGTATCTGTCTTTAAATTTACTTCTCTGGTTGCTCACTTCAGTTTAGCATTTTGGTCAGAATTAGGGGTAAAAGAACAAAAGTGAAACTGCATCTTTATCAAGGAAGGAAACGAGAGCTGTTCATTGTGTAGACTGTCTCCATCCCTCCCTCCCTCTGGTACCTGCCCAGCCGCCGTGCAACAACAGGTAGTTCTGGAGTGGAAGCTGACCCAGCCCGGGCTACTCAGTATTTCTCTGGGCTTTTTGGACTTGGGGACCCAGAAAATGGAGGCAGGCTTTCTTTGGGGACAAACTCTGTAGAAAATAAAGTTTGGGAGCTGCTGGCAGTCATGTTTTCACCTGGTGGGTAAAAACAGACTACAGTTGGGGAAAAGACATCAATACACAGGAAGAGTAAAATGAGAAACCAGATGGTGAGTCCTGCCTTCAGTAACTGCAGAGGTCCAGCTGCATCTGTGTGGGAAGTTCAGGATCCACTAATATCACCCCCCTCCTACTCCCCTTCATATCCTCTCTCACCTCCTCACCCCACCCCACCTCCATGCCTTTTTAAAGCCTGTTTCAGTTGAGTTTTGGTCACTTTTAAAATGATCCCTAACAAAAACACTCTTTATTCTTGGAGATTCTATGTCAAATAAGAGCAGAATCTGCCTGCTGTTATTCAGCCAAAACAAAATGCTATGGATGTTTTTTCTACATGGGGGATAAGCCAAATGTTTCATTTCTGTTTTAAGAATCAATACTGTATTTGTTACTTATGGCCTCTGTAACAGAGTACCACAGACTGGGTGACTAAGGGCAGAAATGTATTCTCTCCCAGTTCCGGAAGCTAGAAATCTGAAATTAAGAATTCGACCTAGCCATGTTCTCTCTGAAGGCCCTAGGGGAGAATTCTTCCTTGCTTCTTCCTATCTTCTGATGGTTGCCAACACTCCTTGGCATTCCTTGGCTTATAGCAGCCTTTTAATCTCTGTCTCCATTGTCATAAGGCCATTCCTGTGTCTCTGTCTTCACATTCCCTTCTCATAAAGACACAGTCATTGGATATAGGGCCCAGACTCATTCAATATGACCTCTTTTTAACTTGATTCCATCTACAAGACCTTTTTCCAAATCAGGTCATATTGACAGATTCCAGATAGACAGGAATTTTGGAGGGACACTATTCATCCCTGTGTGTGTAACTGGTCCTTTTAATAATATGCATGACAGATAATACCACCCTTATTTTATAAATGAGAAAATGGAGACCCAGAAGTATAAATAAGGTCCGCCTAATATGTGGCACTTTCCTAAACGTATCTTCTCCAAAACTTTTCCTGCATAGGCCACTCTGCCTGTTTTGTGCATTCTTTTCCAGTCCTAAAAACTAAGTGAGAAAGAATGCTTTGGGGATTATTTAAGGCATCAGAGACTAAAAATGTCATTGAATCTCTTATCCTAGAGAGTATATTAGAATTGGTCAAGAATTTGGAGAATACAATGGTGATTTTTTTTTACACAAGTGGAATATAGTATTATAATTTAGCAGTGGTAAAGACTACTTAAAAAATATAAAAGTCAAATAATTATAATGTGTTATTGTTTTCAATATAAGGAACAAGTATCTTTTTACCCAATTATTAGCCTATATATTCTTCTTTCTGAAATTACATCCAATCAGAGGCTCCAGTTTTAATTTAGCATACGTATTGACTATTTCCCTCCAGGTCCATCAGCAATTTGCTGAATTTCATAGTCTAATGAAACTTTAGACTATGATTTATGCAGAAGATTGTGGGGTTTATTAGATTTATGCAGAAGATTGTGGGGTTTGTTTGTTTTTTTAGAGTGGGGGGAGGGGCAGAGGGAGAGAGAATCTTTTTTTTTTTTTTTAAGATTTTATTTATTTATTTATTTGAGAGAGAAAGTGAGAGGATGAGAGGATCGAAGGTCAGAGAGAGAAGCAGACTCCCCGTGGAGCTGGGAGCCCGATGTGGGACTCGATCCCGGGACTCCAGGATCATGACCTGGGCCGAAGGCAGCTGCTTAACCAACTGAGCCACCCAGGCGCCCCAAGAGAGAGAATCTTAAACAGGCTCCATGCTCAGCATGGACTCATCAGGGCCTCAGTCTCAGGACTCTGAGATCATGACCTGAGCCAAAATGAAGAGGTGGACACTTAACCAACTGAGCCACCCAGGGGCCCCCTATAGGAAGATTGTTAGACATTTTAGAACCCTGTAAGTTGGATGTCATTGACTATATTTTATTTATTTATTTTTTAACTGAAGCCTAGCTGACACACAATGTTACATTAGTTTCAGGTATGCAACATAGTGATATGACAACTTCATGTATTATGCTGTGTTCACCACAAGTATAGCTCCCATGTATCACCATAACAAAGCTATTATGATACCATTGACTGTATTCCCTATGCTATAACTTATTATTCCCGTGATCTATATATTCCATAACTGGAAGCCTGTATCTCCCACTCCCCTTCATCCATTTTGCCCATCCCTCACCCTCTCTCCTCTGGAAGACACCAGTTTTTCTCTGTTTTTATGGGTCTGTTTCTGCTTTGTTTGTTTGTTTCTTTTGCTTTTTAGAATCCATTATAAGTGAAATCATATGTTCTTTCTCTCTCTGACATATTTTACTTAACATAGTACCCTCTAGGTCCATATAAGTTTTTGATTGACTTTAATACAAAAGCCAAAGCTTTTGAATTTTTAAAGTGCCTTTATTTTGTCTCACTGTCAAAGTGGTACCACCGGTGTAGGACTAAAAATCTCTGTTAGACTACTTTCTTCTATCAATTAAATTACTGCCAGGGCATTGTAACCATTTTTAGAGAAAAAAATACTATCTCATTCCTAAAAGGGTCTCTCCTCATGAATCTGAAGCTGGGAAGAGTTTCTGCAGAGATGCAGAGAAGAGCCATGGAGGGTGGTAGCATGAACACGCTTGGTGTCCTTTCTGCTGGCTACACCATATGCCTACTCGGGGGAGAAGCCAGGTGGAGAGACACTTTCCCACCAAGCTTTGTTCAAGGGAGGAATCCAGTAACTCTTCTCTTTTTTTCACTACAGCTTAGGGGAGTTGTACCTACAGCTCCTTAGGCAGCTATCCATTATACCTTCCATGGAGCTCACAAGACTGGGGAGGAATCTTTTTAAAGAAATCAGTAGTGATCGATGTATTTGTCGGCAGAGCCCTTATTAGCCAAGAATATTGAACAATAAGATTTGCACAGTCTAGTACAGTAGGTACCATCACTGGCTCAGCACTATTTATTAAATACTTTTTTCACTGATTTGCAATGCTACCACTGGTAAGTGAAGTTTCTCTGTATGTAAAGATCTGTATGTGAGCTTTCTTCTTTGTTGACTGTTTTGTTTGTCTATTCCTAATATCAAGCTCCCGTAGTCTTACTCTTCAGAAGTGTCTTAGGGATTCTTTCTTTTTTCACATGGGTTTTTAAGTTATCTTTGGCAAGTTCACAAAGAAACATGTTAAAATTTTTATTTTAATTAAACTGAATCAGTGCATCAGTTTGAGGAGAACTTAAATCTATACGATGATACTTCCTATCCAAGGGCATCATCTGTCTCTGCATTATTTAGGTTTCCTTAAATGCTTTTCAGTACCATTTCTAATTTTCTTCATGAGAGTAGCACATTTTTTGTTTTTTATTCTGTGTACCTTGTATTGTCTTATTATTGTAAGTGATATACCTTTTAATGGGATTTCCCGTGTTTCAGTATATAAAACTATAATTGATTTGAGTATAGTGATCTTAAAAGAACCACCTTGCCACACTCTAATTAATTCCAGTAATTTATACACTTTTATGTTATCTACAAAGATATCATCTGCAAATAATAACAATTAATGATTCTTTCTAATCTTTACACCTTTTCTTTTTCTCATTTTGTTTTTAGAACTTCCAGAATAGTAACTAATAGAAGCATTATAGTGGTCAACCTTCTAGTCTTTATGATTTTAAAATTTTGCCAAGAGTTTAATTTTAAATAATATTTGGTTGTTGATTTTTATCAAATATCTTTTCTTTATCTCAGATGATCATATTGTTTTTCCCATTTTATCTATTTTCGTGGGCAATTACAAGGTATGAACTATTCTTGAATTCTTGGAATAAACCTAGTTTCTTCATAATGAGCTACATTTTAACACATTGCTGGATTTTGTTTGCGAGTATATTGTTTAGGAATTATTTCATTAATGTTCATTAGTGAGATTGCTCTGTACTTTTCCTTTCTTGTCCTGTTCTTTAGTTTTGGTATCAAGGTTACACTAATCTGATTATGTGAGTATACAACTTTTTGTTTTGGGAAGGAATTTGTATAAATTTGGAGTTGCTTTTTAAATTTTATAGAACTTGTCTGTAAAAATGCCTGGCCTTGATGTGTTCTTTTTGTCATGGTTATTAACTCTTTAGGCCTTCTGCTTGTTCTTAAGTGAATTTTGCTAAGATATTTTTCTAGGAATATATCTATGAGTTTACAAATGTTTTGGCATCAATATTTTCATAATATTCTCTCGCCACTTTTGTAATCTGTGCTGTAGTGTTGACATGGCATATCTTTGCCCATCTCTTTATTTTTATCTTTTGATGGTGGTTGTCTTTTAGGTGTGTCTTTTTTATTTTTTATTTATTTTTAAGATTTTATTTAGTTGATAGAGAGAAACACAGCGAGAGAGGGAACACAAGCAGAGGGAATGGTAGCGGGAGAAGCAGGCTCCCTGCCAAGCAGAGAGCCCGATGTGGGGCTCGATCCCAGGACCCTGGGATCATGACCTGGGCCAAAGGCATATGCTTAACGACTGAGCCACCCAGGTGTCCTTAGGTGTGTCTTTTTTAAATGACATATAACAATTTTAAAAATTCAAAACCAAGAATCATTGTCCTTTAACTAGCATGTTGGTACATGCCCATTAATTATGATTACTAATTTATTAGATTTATTTCTACTGTTTTATTTGGTTCTTTCTACTTACCATACTTTGAATCTTTTTATCCTCCTTTTCAGTCTTCTGTTTGAGTTAATTGAGCTTTCTTTATCCTCTCTTTTTTCCTTCTCCTAGAATGGAAATTATTCTATTCTCCAAGACATTATTCTTAAATTGTCTACGTGGTTACCTAACTTAAAGTCAAGAACTTAATATCTCCATCCTCCTCCTGAAAAACAAGGCTTTCAGAATGTTTTAACTGTAAACACCTCTTCCCATCCTAGATATTATTGTTCAGTGTTTCGGTTCTACCTTGTTTTTATACCACCTAAATTACTTATTACTATTATTGTTTTATATAGTCAATGCCTATTTAGATTTATTTATTTATTTATTTATTTATTTATTTATTTATTTATTTATTTATTTATTTATTTTGCTTATTCTTGCTACTCCTTCCTTTTGGATCCAATGTCTTTCTTTCAGAGTATATCTTTTATTCTTCCATGGATGGTCTATAAGTGATTTATTCTTTCTATGGTTTTTGTTTGCTCGAGAATATGTTTTGGTTTTGACCTTCCTTTAATTGCATTCTGCATTTAGAATTCCGGATTGAATTTTTTGCCTTCATAAATATATATTTAGCATTCATTCATTTATTTAACAAATACTTATTGAATACTTTCTGAATGTTAGTGATACAGTAGTGAATAAAATATACAAGAATCTCTGCCCTGAGGGTGCTTACATTCCAATGAGGAGACAATAAACAAGATATTCAAGTAAAACGTATAATGTGTTAGTGTTAAATGCTAAGGATAAAACTAAAGCAGGGGAAGGGAATACAGAATATTAAGGGGTTGAAGAGAGATGCAATTTTAGGCAAAGTGGCCAGGAAAGCGACATTTGAACAAAGACCTGAAAGGGAAGTAAAGGTATAAAGCCATCTGGGGAAAGAGCCTCCTTGGAGAGGAAAGATCGATAACTGCAAGGAAGACCCTGAGGTGGGGCTGTACCGGGCATGTCTTTGAAATAACAAAGCGGTCAAATTGACCAAAGCCAAATAAGGGAGGAAGAGCTGAGTATGAGCCCATAGAAGTTAGTGTGAGGATATTGAGATCAAAATTTTTTTTTAAGATGTTCTTTATTTGTCAGAGAGAGAGAGAGAGAGCGCGCGCACAAGCGGAGAGAGCAACAGGCCCAGGGGGAAGCAGGCTCCCCGCTGAGCAGGGAGCCCAATGCGGGACTCAACTCCAGGACCCTGGGATCATGACCTGAGCTGAAGGCAGATACAACCACCTGAGCCACCCAGGCATCCTGAGATCAGATTTTTAAGATCTTGTGATCCCTTTTTAGTCTTAGATTTTTTTTTTCCCCGTTGTGTGAAATGGGGAGCCGTTGGGAGGTTTTAGATAGAGGAGTGATATGATCTGACTTTTATTTATTTATTTATTTTTTACTTTTTCTTTAATTGAAGTATAGTTGATATACAATGTTACATTAGTTTCCAGTGTACAACATAACAATATGATGAGTTTATACATTATGCTATGCTCACCTGAAGTGTAGCTACAGTCTGTCACCATAAAACACAATTAAATACCATTGACTAGATGCCCTATGTTGTACCTTTTATTCCTGTGACTTATTCATTCCATAACTGAAAGCCTGTATGACACTTCTTCACCCATTTTGCCCATCCTCCAGCTGCTTTCCCTCTGGCAGCCATTAGTTTGTTCTTTGTGTTATGAGTTTGTTTCTGTTTTTTGTTTGTTAATTTTTTGGTTTTTAGATTCCACATGTAAGTGAAATCATATGGTATTTGTCTTTCTCTGACTTATTTCACTTAACATGATACCCTCTGGGTCCATCCATCTTATCACAAATGGTAAGATTTCCTCCTTTTTTATGACTGATACTCTCTTCTGTGTGTGTATGGAGATATAGATATAGATATCACATCATCTTATCCATTCCTCTATCACTGAACACTGGGTTGCTTCCATATCGTGGCTATTGTAAATAATGCTGCAGTAAACATGGGGTGCATATATCTTTTCGAATTAGTGTTTTTGTTTTCTATGAGTAAATTACCCAATAGTGGAATTATTGGATCGTATGGTTTTTCTATTTTTAGTATTTTGAGTAATTGTCATACAGTTTTCCACAGTGGCTGCAGCAGTTTGCATTCCCACCAGCAGTGCACAAGAGTTCTTTTTCTCCACATTTCACCAACCCTATTATTTCTTATCTTTTTGATTCAAGCCATTCTGACAGAGGTAAGGAGGTGTCTCATTGTGGCTTTGATTCACATTTCCTTGATGTTGAGTATCTTTTCATGTGCCTGTTGGCTATCTGCATGTCTCTTTGGAAGAATGTCTATTCAGGTCCATTGTCCATTTTTAATCATATAATTTGGGGTTTTGGTGTTGACTTTGTAGAAGTTCTTTGTATTTGGTGGATATTAACTCTTCATTGAATATACAATTTGCAGATATCTTCTCCCATTCAGTAGGTCGCCTTTTGTTTTGTTGATGGTTTCCTTTGCTGTGCAAAAGCTAATTATTTTGATGTAATCCCAATAGTTTATTTTTGCTTTTGTTAGAATTCATTTATTCTAATAGTTTTTTGGTGGAGTCTATAAACATTTCCATGTATGTAATATCATGCCATCTGCAAATAGTGACAGTTTAGCTTCTTTCTTACCAATTTGGATGCCTTTTATTTCTTCTTGTTGTCTGATCACTGTGACTAGAAGTACTATGTTGCGGAAAGTGGTAAGAGTATTTCCTTGTCTTGTTCCTGATCTTAGAGGAAATGCTCTGTTTTTCATCATCGAGTATGATGTTAGCTGTGGGTTTTCATATATGGCCTTTATTACTTTTTTATGATTTATTTATCTGAGAGAGAATGAGCGAGCAGGGAGAGAGGAGGAGGGAGAAGGAGAGAATCCCACTTGGACTTCCTGCTGAGTGAGAAGTCTGATGCAGAACTCAATCCTAGGACCCCAAGATCATGACCTGAGCTGAAATCAAGAGTCATGCTTTAATTGACTGAGCCACCCATGCACCCCTTCATATATAGCCTTTATTATGTTGAGGTATGTTTTCTCTAAACCCACTTTGTTGAGAATTTTTATTATGAATGGATGTTGAATTTTGTCAAATGCTTTCTTTGCATCTGAGATAATCATATGATTTCTATCCTTCATTTTGTTGACGTAGTGTATCACCTTTATTGATTTATGAATACCAAACCATCCTTGCACCCTCAGAATAAATCCCACTTGATTGTGGTGAATAATCCTTTCAACATGTTGCTGAATGTGGCTTGCTAATATTTTGTTGAGGATTTTTGCATCTATGTTCTTCAGGGCTATGCACCTATAGTTTTCTTTTTTTGTGGTATCTTTGTCTGGTTTTGATATCAAGGTAATGCTGGCCTCATAGAATGTATATGGAAGCTTTCCTTCTTCTTCTATATTTTGGAATAGTTTAAGGAGAATTTCTATAAATCCACCTGGTCCTAGACTTTTGTTTGTTAAGAGTTTTTCAGTTACTGACTTAATTTTGTTACTAGTAATCGGTCTGTTCAGACTTTGTTCCTGTTTTAGCTTTGGATGATTGTCTATTTCTAAGAATTTATCCATTTCTTCTAGGTTGTCCAATTAGTTGGCATATAATTTTTCATAGTGGTCTCTTATAATCCTTGGTATTCCTGTGGTATTGGTACTTCTCCTTTTTCATTTCTGACTTTATTTATTTGGGTCCTTTCTCTTTTTTTCTTGACGAGTCTGGCTAAAGTTTTATCAATTTTATTTGTCTTTTCAAAAAAACAGCTCTTGGTGTCATTGATTTTTTTTCTATTGCTTTTTAGTCTTTATTTCATTTATTTCCACTCTGATCTTTGTATAATTTCCTTCCTTTGACTAACTTTGAGTTTTGTTTGTTCTGTTCCTTGTTCCTTTAGGTGTAAGGTTTTGTTGTTTATTTGAGGTTTTTCTTATTTCTTGGGAGGCCTGTATTGCTATGAAATTCTCTCATAGAACTTCTTCTCTGTGTCCCAAAGATTTTGAACCATTGTATTTTCCGTTTCTCAAATACATTTGTCTCCATGTATTTACTTCTTCTTTGACTTCTTCATTGACTCGTTGGTTGTTTAGTAGGATGTTGTTAATAGGATCATTTTGGTTGCTGAATAAACTAAAGAAGAGAGGGACAGAAGCAAGGAAAGGAGTTTGGAGGCCATAGCAGTGATCCTGTGAGAGACCAGTAAGGTTTGGACCACAATGGTGAAAGTGGATATGATGGGAAGTCATCAGACTCTGGATATATTTTGAGGGTAAAGCTAAATTTTATCTGTGTGCGGGTGTGGAAAAGAAATGAGGAGTAGAGGATGACATCCAGATTTTGGCTGGAGCTACCAGAAAAATGGAATTGCCATTAATTTAGGCAAAGATGATTACATAAGGAAGGAGGAGGACTAAGTGTGGGATGTCTGTAAACATACGTGTAAGATGCTGACTGTGCAGTTGGATCTGTGAGTCTGAAGTTCAGGAGGGAGCTCTGGTCTGGAATGTGAATTTGGAGTCTCCTGTGTTTACCTGGCGGTACTTAAAACAAGAAGCTGGATGAGATCACCCAGGGACTAAGTATAGTTAGAAATTAGAAGAGGACTAAGAACTGAGCCCCAGAGCACTCTTTCAAATATAGGGAGCTGTTGCTCTCATGAAAATAGCAGCTGTCAGTTTGTTGGTGCTCTGTGGCCTGTCCTTTAGAATCTGTGGGGGGCCTCAAACCCCGACCCCGGTTACTGACACAGTTAGTCTTCCTCCCAGAATCTGTCACAAGCTGTCTCTCCTCTTTCATTTTTTTCTTATTTCTGGCAAGTAGGGATTTCCCTTCTTTCTACTTCAGATAAAAGAATATTTTGTTTCATTTCTGATAGCGTTTAATCTGTTTATGGGAGGATTTGGGGGTTAGTTTATATCGCCATCTTGCCAGAACCAAAGTCAAATTCATTTTCTAATTGAAGTTAGAGTTTTAATGTATTCTCTATATTGAGATCAATTCTGGACTGTTTGTGTAAGTAGCAACCCCTCCACTCACCAATTTTCTTCCCCTCCCCCCCAATAGAACTGTACCAACTGCAATTTCCTAGCAGTATGTAATACTCTTATGGTTAAAGGCCTTGACTCTCACTTTGTAGTTTGAGTTCCAGACTTTTTAAGTGAAGCAGAAAGTCTGTAGTATTTGAAAGCATTAACAGTAATTGCACTCTGTGTCTGGGCAAGGTGTCTCATCCAAATCGCTCAGAGCACTTTAGGAATAAAAGTGCATCGATTCACACTGGTTCTGGTGAGAAACCAAAACCCATAGTTGTAACACAAGCCAGTTCTTCCAGAAACATAAAAGACTTTCCCAGAAATCAGGAGATACAGATTATCAGTTGTTAATCACTTAGATTTACCCAAGTAGCATAGAAATTTTCTGTTGTTTGGTTTATAACTTACTCCGATATGGAATTACTCAATAAATTTCTAAATGTTTTTGCTGGTTTGTAGGAAAAATATTTAAATGCTCATATTTGTCTGTTTATGCTAGATATAAATATACAGCAGGTTTTTAAGCTACATTTTAAATTAATATCATTTTGCTAATTAAATGGTGGCAATGGCCTATTTTTGTTGCAGAAACTTCATTCAAATTTCCCTTGATTCCTTTGATTCAGTATAATTTTTTAAATGGTGTTCAAAATCTTAAGATATGTAATGCATCCTATTTATTGCACAGGAGTAAAGATAAATAATTATTTGTGGCGTACTTTTTAATTCTATTAGCCTGTGTTTCTCTGCATAGGTTAGCATTTAAAGAGAAACAGGCTTTCCTTTGGAAAAGCATCTCAGTCCCTCAGAAATAAGCAACTGAGATTAGAAGGACGAAGAACAAAAGCTAAGCAAAAATACACACACAAACAAGCAAGACAAAAACAAGGAAACAAATGTTTAGCTGTGAAATTACTTATATGAAAAGATACCTTGAAACGCCTCCAAAAGAAAATGTAATTTCCACTGGGATTGGTTCTAAAGTAAAAAGTAGCTAAAGTAATATCTTTCAGAAAGATTGGATAGTAACTTCTCCAAATAGAACCAATTACTAGAGCTGTGTTATATGAAGGTAAGTGAAAAATCAAACCAAAGCTTTCTTCCTGAAGAGCTGCATTCTCCACACTGGCCTGTGTTTCAACAGGGACACCCACCCCTGGGAGCCATGGGAGGCTCGGGGCATTGCACTATGGATTTTGGTTCATCCTCCTGTTTGCTTCCCAGTCTGAGCCTTATCTGTTAACTGCCTTCCTTCACAACTGTTACCCTGTGCAACTTCTGTTAGAGCATGAGTTAGCCCTTTTAGATGATATCACTAAGGAAAAAAACCTCACTGACACTTGAATAAAACATTTTCAAAACTGCATGTAAAAATTACAGAGTAGGCTTTTTCCTTACATAAAATAATCAAAGTTGCTGAAAACTGATTTGAAGGATTAAACACTAGAGCCAACTTCACTTTGGGGTCATATAACTAGATTTCCCACTACTCTGTAAGTAAGCTTATACAGTTTTACCAAGAAAGTTATTTATTTGTTCATTTATTCAAAAAATATTAAGTGAGTGCCAATTCTGTATAAGATACTGAACTTCTATATATGTATATTTTAGCAAATGTTTGTTAAAAATGCCCCCACAATCAGCTGTGGCAGGATTGTAAATATTTTTCTGTTACTATCCATTACCTTTACTCTTTTTCTTTCCGAATTTTACTTCCTGTTCTTTTATTAACTTAAAGACTGCAGACAGTAAAGAACTTCTTTACTTTATATAAAATAAAAAATGGGGGTTCTCTGTTCCTATTCTAATCCCACTCTCTAGAAGTAAACTTTGTACCAGCTTGAGTTGTATCTGCTGGCATGACCTTTTACCTCCTTTGTCCATGTACTATAAAGAAAGATTATAAATTACATGTACATATATACACACAAACAGGATGGGGGCAGGGGATGGCTAGTTTATAAATCAAACCCTATATTGTTTTCAGCCTTTTTGCATGTAACTCTATACCCTGATAGTTTTCCGTGTTGGTACATATTGGTCTACTTTGCACTTTTGAATGATTGCCTAGTAGTTTATAGTATTGATGAGGTACCATTTCCCTCTTGTGGTTTTTAGTTTTTCACTGAATACTGAAGTAAACATGTTTGTACTTAAATACATACACAAGTATTCTTAATGTGTGTTTTACCGTAATTAGAAAAATATTTTAAAAACAGAAAAGCCCAAATTAAGTAACTTGCTGACATTAAACGGCATGTCAGCCATTTCCCACTTGCCATTCTGCTAGGTTGTTGATTGAATTCTTGATTTAAAGTAAATGTAGGAAACTTATTAAAGAGTATAAATATCATGTGGGGTAGAGACAGATGTAATAGATATCCTAAACAGTTGTTCTGATCACTAAATAAAACTTCCTGTGCCCTCTATTCATATTCATAGACATAAAATGACAGGAATAAATACGGAAACATATTTCTGATTCTTAAAACCTTAGAAAGATTTTTCACTCTTCCTGGGTGCCTGGCTGGCTCAGTCAGTAGAGCATGTGACTCTTGATCTCAGAGTCGTCAGTTTGAGCCCCGTGTTGGGTATAGAGATTACTTAAAAATAAAATCTAAAAAAAAGATTTTCAGTTTTCCCAAATTTGTAATGTAACAGTAGACAGAATTCTAATGTTTTCCTTCTTTTTTTTCTTAAAAAATCAGCATTGTGCCTAGTAATTAAGGAATTTACATGTTTCTTTTTTTTTAAGATTTTATTTATTCATTTGAAGGAGAGAGAGAAAATAAGCTTGGGGAGTGGCAGGCAGAGGGGAAGGGAGAAGCAGGCTCCTCGCTGAGCAAGGACCCTAATTTGGGCTCAGTCCCAGGGCCCTGGCAGATACTTAACTGACTGAGCCACCCCGGTGCCCCAGTTTGCCTTCCTTTTTTCTTAGACTTTGTTTATTTAACAATAAATCTTTGCTTTCCATTGGCCAGGGCTTGTTATAGGCAGTTGGGATACACCCATGAACAAAACATAAAAAAAAGAAAAAAAAATTCCTGCCATCGTGGAGCTTACTGAACTTGAACTGGATCAGAAAGACAGTAATACTACACATAGTGAATAAAAAAATCATAAAGCTTGTTAGACGGTGGTCAGTGCTATGGGAAGATTACACAGGGATGGGGGATTGGGAATTCTGACAGGAAAAAAATTGCATTTGCCCATAGATTCTTTTTTTTTTTTTTTTAAGATTTTATTTATTTGTTTGACAGAGAGATCACAAGTAGGCAGAGAGGCAGGCAGAGAGAGAAGGGGAAGCAGGCTCCCTGCTGAGCAGAGAGCCCGATGCAGGGCTCGATCCCAGGACCCTGAGATCATGACCTGAGCCGAGGGCAGAGGCTTTAACCCACTGCGCCACCCAGGCGCCCCCTTTCCCATAGATTGTTAAAGAAGATGAGGATGCCTGAGAAGATAGTGTTTCAGGCAGAAGGAGTAGTCCCTGGGAAAGCCACCAAGTGGGGGCATTCCTGGATGCTGGGGGAATAACAAGAGTCCTGGTGGCTGGAGCCGAGTCAGAGGAGAGAGACGATAGAGAGGAGTTGGGGGGTTGGACAGGGGCAAAGTATATAGGGCCTTGTCAGCCAGTGTAAGGACTGCTTGTCTTACTTTGAGGGAATGGGGAGCTATTTTAAACAGATCATTCTGGTTGCTGTGCTACAAATAGATTAGGGTAAAGGGTGAAACCAAGGAGACCAGTTAGGAGGCTGTCAGAGCAGTCCAAACGAGTAGTGTAGCTTGCACTGGTGGGGATAGGAATAGTGGCAAATGGTTGACTCTGGATAGATATTGAAGTAGAGTTAATAAAATTTCCTGACAGATTGGATATACGGGATGTGAAGAAGAGAGACAAATCCAGCAGAACTACGAAGCTTTTGGTCTGAGCAATTTTAAGAATGAAGTTGCCATCGGTGACCTTGGAAATCTAGGTGGAGCATCCCTGCCTCTGAGTGTCTTTGGAAATAATATGTCATACCACCCCAGCGAGTCAACAGTCTCTGCCTTGGCTCCAGGGACCTGGATGCAACGTGGGAGTCAGAGAAACCACAGGGGCCCTCCCTTTCCTGATTCAAAACCATTTCCTAAGTCCCGTGCCCTTAACTCTGTCTCTCCCTTTTTTTCTCTTCCCTCTTCCCCTCTCCCAAGTGAAAAGGTTCAAATTTTAGAAATGGTCTTGGAGAGTCTTTTCAGGTGTCAGAGGACTTCTGTTACTGTACTCTGCTGCCTCAACCTCTGTTGCTGTCATCCCCTCCTGCTTCCACCAGGTGGCAGTGCACTGCTGAAAATTGCACGCTAGCGCCTGCATTACCTCTCCCGGGAGGCGCAAGGGGGCCCAACTTCAGAATGGGGGCTGGAATGGAGATCTCTAGTATATATTACAGACTAATCCGGCATGGGGAAGATAAGGAGAGGTTGTGTGATTTCTTTTTTGGAAACATCATACATCCTTGCTAGGGATGATTTTCCTCTCCTGCGCTGAAAGGTGTTATATGGATTTAGAGCAATCTTTCCACCTGGAGAGTGTTTTTATTTAAAGATTTGGTCCACTAAGTGCCTTGCTGAGGTTGCAATACTGGAATTTGTTTTATGGCTCTTCGTTGTTTGAGGTAGGTAGCACAGCTCCTGGAAGCTGTGCCTTCCCCAAAGTGAAATCCTTCTTGAAAATCAAAAGTAGATATCGATTGATTAGTTTCTGTGTGCAAAATTTGGACCAAGTGTTATGTGGAACACAAATAAGGAAAGGAAGTGCCCTTTTGCCTCAGGAAATTTTTGGTGCAGTTGGAGAGGCATAAGCACAAATGCTGGAAACCTTAGGAATTAATTACTAAAAGTGTCATTGGGGAGTGCTAGTTATTTAATAAAAGCATCACTGAGCAGTACTACCTCTGGAGCCTAGAGTACAAATTAGGACTAAAAGGGGGCCTCTTGGTTGAAGCCTGCCTATAGACCAGTGAGACTCCCAGACCCTCTACCCTGTCCTGGCAGAAAACCAGCACTTGCCACTGGAGAGGTTAAACTAAAAAGGTTTTGGCTTTGGGAACACCAAGCCAAACTGTGGATAGGGTGAGACAACCCTGTGAACAGGGGGCTTAAGGAGAGTGTATAAATTACCCCTTGTCCTCCCAATATGCATCACTTAGGTCTCCTTTCAGAGCAGTTCCCCAGAATGCTACATTTATTTCACCCAGGCAGGAAACTGAAGATTAGATTTGGGGAAACTGATTTGCTCAGGATTACAGAACCGTAGGTTCTGACGCTTGGGATTTCCCCAATGAAATGGTGGAGTCCTGACTGCTTTTATCCTCCCCCTAACAAGCCTCACCCAGGACACAGAACTTTCAGTCTGCCCCCCAATGCCTCATTCCTTAATACAAACCAGGGTTTCTCAGCATCAACACTACTGACATTTGGGGTCAGGTCAGTTTTGCGGGGAGGCTGTCCTCTGCATTATGGATGTTAAGCAGCGTGTTAAGATGTTAAGCACTCTACCCCTGGATGCCAGTAGCACCCCTCCTTTCCCCGCCCCTCACCCCACAACCTTGGCAGCCAAAACTGTCTCCAGACCTTGCTGATTGTCCCTGGGGGAGAGGTCCACCAGGGCTTCTTGAGAATCACTGGCTTGAACTAGCATCCACAGGTTCAGACATTGGAAGGAAGCCTCAAACATAAGGAAAAGCAAAACTAACTAGGGAAGGAACTTTGAGAAAAGGAGTCGGAGGGAAGGGCAAACCAAAGAGGAGGGTGGGGGGAGGACTTAAAGGAAACAGTATCTTCAGGGAAATGAAAGGACATTGTATTTTTTTTAAAGATTTTATTTATTTGGGGGGGAGAGAGGGTGCATGAGCACTCAAGCAGGGGTGGGGGGTGGGGGGTGGGTTGGAGGTGGGAACAGAAGAAGCAGACTCTGCTGAGCAAGGAGCCTGACTGGGCTACTGCAGGGCCCTGAGATGGTGGCCTGAGCCAAAGTCAGATGTTTAACCAGCTGAGCCACCTGGGCGTCCTAGGACAACATATCTTTAAAGAATGATACCTATTTTTTAAAAAACCTCCTAGAACTAGAAGGAACCTTGGCGATTAAATTTTTTATTATAGGAATAAAAAAATAAATATTCAAAGACTATATTGAAGAATTCTGGTATAAAGCAGAACAAAAAGGTAAAACCAATAGAGAAAAGATAAGAAAATTAGATAATCAAACTGGATGTTGGAGGACTATTGTCCAGAAAGAGCAAGGACATAGGCAAAACTTTAATTACACACACACGAAAATAAAAAAAATAAGACCACCCAAGAAAAAATTCCCATAACTGAAACAACATGGCCTTCAAGCTAAAGGACTGTCCCCAGCCCACTTAAACTGTAGTCACTCAAGATACATCATCACGCAACTTCAGAACTAGTGATAAAGAGAAGGTAACCAAAATTTTCCAAAAAGAAAAAAAGTCACGCTGGGATCCAGGTGCCATTCAGAATAGTGACTAGAGCATTCCTCAAACCAATTCCCACGTACGTTTTCACAAAAGATGTGCTCCACAAAAACAAGGGGAACCCAAGAAGGAGGAAGACTGGTCCTGGAATCTAGGTTTCAGCCCAGAAGAGAAGCGAAGGGAATTTTCAAGATGGCAGTGAATGGGGGCACCTGGGTGGCTCAGTGGGTTAAAGCCTCTGCCCTCGGCTCGGGTCATGATCTCAGGGTCCTGGGATCGAGCCCCGCATCGGGCTCTCTGCTCAGCAGGGAGCCTGCTTCCCCCCTCTCTCTGCCTGCCTCTCTGCCTGCTTGTGATCTCTCTCTCTCTCTCTCTCTCTCTCTGTTAAATAAATAAATAAAATCTTTAAAAAAAAAAAGATGGCAGTGAATGGAATTCCCATGTGAAGACTAGCACATACAGCAGGCCTAGAGAGCAACTGGTTAGGAGTGAGGCAAGGGGACAGACAGCTCCAGAAGGGATGGTGCCAAAAAGTGGTGGTGACCAAATTACCTCAGGTGTTTGACCAAACTGAGAGTCATAGGGAACTTCAAAACTGTGTGTGTGTGTGTGTGTGTGTGTGTACATACATAAAATACAGCTTTAATTAAGACAAAAAGACAGTAAGTGCTTGAATGCAGGGGAAGGAGAAATCTCAGGGCTAGCGTGTTGGGGTGAGAGGGGAGGCGACTTCTCTGAAAGGTCGGAGAATATGAAGAGGGGAAGATAGTGTGGGGGGAAAGTAAGGAAGTTGGAAAGTGCAGGACACATTCAGACAAATGGAGAAGTTGGTTAAATTACAAGACAAGAAATCATTTCAATTTTAGAAACCTGAGGTCATCTTAAAAATGCTTTCAGTTACAGACTGGATTTAAGTGATCCAGTATTTCTTTAGGGTGGTCCAGAGGGTAAAGGGGTCATCTCTTGAGTTCTGAATAATGGTTGGTTTTTGCTTTTGTCTTTGAGCATTTTTCTATATTTTCTAAGGTTACAATTAGAAAACAACGAAAGTTATGTTTTAGAAACAAACTAAGAAGAGATAAAAGCCCAAGTGGAAATAATAACCTATTGATATAAAATATTTATTTTCTAAATAACCCAAATACGTATCATAAGCACCATTCCTTTGGGACAGGTATCTTTACCTTTTTGGAAGCACATTAGTTACTTGAACGGTTAGAGAGCTTTGGGCTTGTATTCCTTATTCAGTGCACGTGTGTAAGTCAGTGGCAGTTTGGTGGTCGGCAGGTTTATCAAGCATGACCTCTGAACTGAACATGGCGTGCTTGTATTCAGCAGCGCCTACTATTTTCCACAAGGTGGGGTGCTGACTTCACACAGTGGACCAAAACTGCTATAACGTAAGAAACTTCTGACTCTAATGCGGTTGCTAACTCTTACATAATTCCTGAGCAATTCCAGCAGAAATACGTTTGGAAATTATATAGTTGCAGTTGTGGGGTTTCATTTTGGTTTGTAAATTAGGTTAGACTCATGATTTACATTTTTAGAGTGTGACTAACGTATGTAAGCACTTTCCTCTTTATGGTGGACCTTGACTATATTCAGTTATAGGCATAGGTAAAGAATACCTCTAATTTGGTAAAGGCCATTCTAAATAAGTGAAATACCTGAATAAAAAAATGTTTGTAGTTTATTGCAGAGATCCTGATGTGGCTATCTCAGTGAATAAAAGATTATTTTCAAAACACTGTATCAGGTGGATGTACACATGGTTCTGATGCGGTTTTTGTTTTTTTTAAAGATTTTATTTATTTATTTGACAGAGATCACAAGCAGGCAGAGAGGCAGGCAGAGGGAGAGGGGGAAGCAGGCTCCCTGCTGAGCAAAGAGCCCGATACAGGGCTCGATCCCAGGACCCTGAGATCATGACCTGAGCCCAAGGCAGAGGCTTTAACCCACTGAGCCACCCAGGTGCCCCCTGATGTGTTTTAAATAGCTTAATCTCTTAAATTCCTTCCTAAATCTTAATTATCTCATTCTTCCTGTCGACAACAAAGTCAGGTTAAACTTTCTCTGAATCAGTTTCTGAATTGATGGAATTGAGCAAAGTATGAATAACCTACGCCAGTTCTTTCAGCCTCTGGTGATGTGTCCGGTTTCCCTAAGCCAGTTAAATTTGTGTGGGACTCTTACACCATGCGGAGCCAGTAGCAGTTTAGAATATGGTGCTTCTGTTTCTCCATTTTGAAGCTAAATAAAGACATTCTAATAGCCAGTGTTTGAATGTAAACATTTCCATAAATAGCGTAATTTTTTAAGCGCACACTTATATTATGGGCCCTAGTGTAACAATTTTTTGTTGTCATAAATTCAGGATGTGGCCTCTTTCCCTCTGCCCTTCCTTTTGCCCAGATGGAGGTTCTTTAGTCCCTTTTAGCCATTAGGCTCCAGGAAATAATTGTGGAGCTGGTAGTTAGACCCATGCCAGGCACAACATCATTCCAAGCCATACAAGTAGTGAGGCGGACTACTGCAGTTTCAGGATTGACCAAAGAGCTGAGCATGGGAAGGAAGTGAAAGTGATGAGTGCAGAGGGGTGTTCACTCGTCCTTCAAGAACACGATAGAAGCTCAGTTCTTGGCAGCTGATAAGGAAGTGCCATGAAGTGACCTATGGGTGAAGAAGCCGTAGGTTCCACACTGAGGCCTGCTGGTAACCAGTTCTGCCCCCTTGGGCGAGTTAGCCTCTCCGGACCTTCCTCTTGCACTGTGAAGCAGAGATCTGGCTGAGACCAGGGGGTCCTCAAGAAGCCACTTGATCACCACAACTGGCCCTCAAGTCTGACTTACCAAAGGCAAATGAGGCTCTGCTCCAGGCTGCGCCACTCGAGACCCACTGGGGCCTGCCTAGAATCTTCATTTCTGAACGCTGCCTTTTCCTAGAATCTTAGGCTGTTTTGCTCTGTCTACCCACCTGCCAGGTCAACCTGTTGCCCCAGTGTTAGGAGCAAGCCCCTGTCTGCGCCCATTTCAACCTAAAAATTGCCTGTAACATCTCCTAATATTGATATATTTTGTATTTAGTGTTTTACTGGCTCATAAAATTATCCTCAAAACCAGACCATAATCAGTAATGATGTGCTCTCGGCCTGTTTGCCCTTTCACCATTCACCCCACCTAAAAACTCAAGAATCACCCCAAACTCTCCAGCCTCTTTAAGTCCCTCCTTCCCACCATTTGCCCTCTCCTTTCCTTCACCTTAGTGCTGCAAGTGTCCTTTAGGCTTTGAACATCATTCTAATATATATCAGGAATCTGCTAAATGATCTCCCTTGTCTGGGTGAGCCCCACCCCTTCTGTTCACTTTCCTCGTTACTGCCAGAGTGGCAGTTCCTGAATGCAGATCTGATCATATCACTCTCCCTTTTCGTCATCCTTCGGTGGCTCCTCGTTGCCTTTAGCTTCAAGTACATACTCCTCCGTGTGTCTTTGAAGCCCTGCCTCTCCAGTTCCATTTTTGGCTGCTCTCTGCTGTGCTCTTGGTATAACAGAACATAATTTCCCAAATATCCCATGCTATTTCATGTGTCACTGCCCTGAACATGGCTGGAAGACCCTTTTCCCCCTTTCTGCTATGCTTGGTAAATTTTATATCCTTCCAAATAGTTTATCAAAGTATAGTCCATCGTTTATTACTTGGTGCTAACATTATATTTAATAATTATGTCTCCTGTTGTATTAATCTCTCTGATTGCAATGACTAGTTTTTCTGTGTCGCTCTGCCACACTGTAATGAATTCCTTATGAATGTCTTACCCACCCTTGTGTTTCTAGTCCAGTTCCTGTCACCTAGGAAGTGCACTAGAGTATTTAATGAATGAATGAATGAATCTGTGCTCACAGTGAAAAATACAGCTCTGAAATTAAGTGTTTGTCTATGATGTTGATATATATATATTTTTTAAAAGGGACAGCAGTCTTAAATTCATATCATTTTTGTCTTCATTTGTTTTCTTCAAGTAGGCTCCATGCTAAGCTTGGATATGGGTCTTGAACTTGTGACCCTGAGATCAAGACCTGAGTTAGGTTCAAGAGTCAGACACTTAACTGACTCAGCCACCGAGGTAGCATGAATTTGAACTATTTTAAAGCTGAAAGGGAAGAGTGTTTCATCTGCAAATGAAAAACCAAACCCCAAGATGGCTTGAACAATTAAAAGGGAATTTGTTGACTTACAAAATGGGAAAAATTCAGTCTTACTTCTGAGTGAGACTTGGTCCAGTTGCCCAGGGATTTCGCTATCAACCGTGTCTCTCTGCTCTGTCTTCTGCAGTGTCAGCTCCATTGACCTCCCTCCCCGTGGTGCTGCCTCCGTTATCTCCATGCTCTCCCCTCCTGGTGGTAAAAACCAGTAGTCTCTCCTGGCTGCCTATCTTCGTACCAGCCTGTGTGTAGGGAAGTAGGTCTCTTACAACATGTAGGAGACCAAGAGAGTGAAGCTTTTTTCCCAGAAGCCTCAGCAAATGTCTCCAGTTTCATGGTCTTCAGTTGGATTATAGTCCCATCTTTCAGCCAATTGCTGTGGCCAGGGATTAGGGTTATTCCCATGTCACTTAAGCTCGGAACTAGAGGTTTGGGGATGAACGAGACAGGAGCTGAAATCCCACCTAAACTGTCTGCCTGAGAAAGTGAAAGGGGTGAGTTACCCAAAAGAAAGCTGGTTATTGTTGGCAGAAGGAGGGGTAGTACAAGCCTGGGAAGAGGACAGCTCTTATTCAATATAAAGGACATTAGAAATTTGGGGGCTAGACTCCCATAATTATTTTAAGAACAAATGACTTTTTTTATTTCCCTGAAGCCCAGACAGACTTCCAAGTAGGGAAGGGCTTCCCAAGGTGAAGTGAGGAGCAGCTGAAAGCCGTGGGCAATTGCGCCCGGAGCAGCAGCCTTGCTTGTCATTGACAAGTCAGACTTCAGAGCCATTTATAGAATCATGGTGGCTGGTTGAGGATCCATGATCTTGCCAGGCCTCCTTGTGAGAGAACAAGGTCCAGAGAAGAGACTCATCCAAAGGGACAGAGCTGGTTCTTGGCAAGACCCAATCTGGAACCCATGGCCCCTTCACTCCTTCATGGCCCTGCTTCGTTAGCTACCATGAAGTGAGCAACTACCAAGTACTTAAAGGACATGCAAAAAAAACATTCTTGTGCATGCAGTCAATTATGGTCATTTTGATTTCAGAATATGGAACCATCCAACATATTTTTTTAATATATATTATACTTCACATTATTAAAAAAATAGTTATGAAAGCTGAAACCATTTTTGGTTGAATGAAATTTTACCATTTTAGCTTTGTCTTGTTTCCCAGATTCTACAATAGTGTGGCGTTCATTAAATAATAAACATATTGTACATTTCACTGTGTGGTAACAGCAAAGAATGACTTCATAGACCACTTAATCTGCTCTGTTGTGGTTTATGATGCCATCTGGATTCTTGGTGGAATTATTTCCATCTAAATCACTATAAACTTCTATTTAGGTTGTCACAGATCTAAAGCCAGATATGTTTGTGGGTTTTAGCAGTGATGTAATTCTGGAAGATACTTTGAAAGTTACAAGTTGTCATACACTATTAGCATTTAACTCAGTGTTTCACATAATTTCAGACAAACTAGAAGCCTGAAAAATAATCCATTTCTCTATTATTTTTTTCATAAGCATTCTCCCTTTCCTGTCTGTCTTGCCACTATACATTTCGTTATGCATCAGTCAGGCATGTGTGGGAAACACTGGGAGGCTCTCTGGGTATACGCAGTACTGTATAGCACATGGCCTCTGCCCCTTCATAATGAGGACACTTGGATGGAAAGGATGTCTCACTAATATACGTCTTTTTCGAAGATATGGAGGAGAGAGAATCAGGGAAAGAGAGAATCTCACCTTTTTGTCTTTTACTGCCAACCGTGTGCTAGTGTCTGGATCGTGTTGCAGCAACTGCACGTACTGCAAGATATACACACTGAACTGCACAGAAAGAAAGAACTCTACTAAAACAGACTTTCTAGGAGCGTGTCACCCAGTTGGCTACCAGGCAGGAGCGACAGCAAAACAACAGAACTTGGTAGGCTTCAACAGAAAACTCTGAAGATTTCTAGGTCCCTATATCTTTTTCCTGGTTTGTTGTTGTTGTTGTTGTTTTGTTTTTAATCCAAAAAGCCTGGAGGCAGGAGAGGGAGACACTGGCACCAGTGGCAGGTGGGGTTCGGGTGCCAGACCTACAGTGCGGAAGAGGGTGCAAAGGAGAAAGTGATGGGAGGAGGCAGGCAGGGAGCTCTGTTCCCGCAGAGCCAGGGAATGAGACAAGCTCTGTGGGTGGGAGGCTGTGGATATATACGGGGTAGGTGAGTTGAACAACAGAGAGGGGAAAAGAAAATGGATCAAGATGGGTATTTGGCTATATATAGAAGCAACAGAAGGCAGGGAGCACAGCTTCATAGGAAGCTGGTGCAAGCTCATTATGTACTAGGGAAGGCAGGCTCCTCAGAAGTGGGGTACAGAGAGAGAAGAGCCTTTAGGAGGGTGAGTCAGCAGCATGTTTCAGGACACATGAAAGACCTGTTCTACCACTTGCTGGCTCTGTCACCTCGGGGAAATTCAGATTTCTCATCTGTGAAGTGGGGAGGTTGGATTAGTTGGTCTCTTGCAGTCCTGAGATGTATTAAGATAGAGAGTCAGCATCTCCTCCAGCACAGACCATAGTCTGGACGTCTAGAAACTACAGTGACAGTCCTTGATCTGTTCAGCAAGTACTGACTGAGCACGTGTTGTGTGAAACAGCCTTGTGCACACTGGGATCACAGCAGGGAACAAGATGAGATCCTTTCTCTCATGGAGCTTGCTTCCGAACAGAGAGGCAGACAACAGTCAAACACACAAATGAGCAAGTTAATTGGAGGTATGAGCAATTGCTGCGAAGATGGTAAAATAAGAGAGTGTGATGGAGGGTGACCGTGTATTGGAGGAGGGGCCGGTGGGGAGCCTGCCTCCTCTCTGTGGAGGTAGTGTTCCAGCAAGACCTGAGTTGAGCCAATCTGGGAGGCACAGCAGACCACTCAGAATGAACCAAAAAGACCCTCGGGAAGGAATGAGCCTGATGCATTCGCACAGCAGAAAAAAGACTGGTATGGTTGGTGAGTGAACAAGGGATAATTAGAAATTTGGATTTTATCACAACCCTTTAGCGAGTTTTAAGCAGAAGAATGAAAGGGAACATCTGCTGGCAGATATAATCTCTGGCAGTTCTGTAGAGAATAAAGCATCGGGGAGCCAGAGGAGAAGCAGAGGTGAATTAGGAGGCTATTGTAGTCATGATGAGAGATGGCAGCCATTGGACCAGGAGTAGCAGGGACGTAGGGAATAAGTAGCTAGATGTGGGATGTGTGTAGAGGTTTCAAAAGAAGGAAACACCGGAGCAGGTCCCCCCACTCTCCATCCCTGCCAAGCCTGACATAGCTTTCATGATCTTCATGTATAAGCAGGAAATCTATTTATGATAGATTCTACTGTTCATTTGTTGATTTCTGTTTTAGGAATGCAGAATACCATGTTTTGGTATTCGGCAAAAACGAGAGTTCACTTTTGAGTTGTTATAGAAAAGCCTGGTGAATAGAGGAACGCTAAAACAAGGATGCATTTCTTGGCCCCAGTGGAACGGAATCAGAACGAGTTTAACAGCCCACAGTGTCTTTCAAAGAAAGGACTTTTCCAGGGTCCAGAATCCAGGAAGACAGACCCTGCTTGGGTCGTGTGGTCACTCCTGAACAAAATATTGGGCCTGGGGATGGGAAAGTGATGGCTGAAGCTTCCTTTATGTCCTGCATCCCATTAGTAGGGCATGAAAGAGGGTCAGGGACATTTCCCTCAAGGCAAAAGTGTAGGCTAACAAAAGCAGTATGTCTATGAAGATCCCTTCATTTGGATTTCTTAGATGCTACAACCTCTAGAAATGTCTGGCCAAAGGTCATAGCTGGGCCTAAATTGTAGCTCTCCGAAACTGTCCCATTCTTTTGTCTTCAGAGGAACTGTTGCTAAAACCAAAGTACAAGCCTTCTATTGATAATTTTTGCTTGTTGACTTCTTTATGTATTTGATTATTTAATATGTAAAGTAATTTTAAAACTCTCAAGATTTGGCCATGGCCTAGCCTTCAGTGTTTTCTCTAGACAATGCAGGACATCACAAGCCCCAGCACAGTTTCTGTATCAAGCATAGCTAATCTGAGAGCCCTGTTCTTATCAAGATGGCCCCAGACTCCCATCCACTTAACTGCACACCTGCGTTAACAGGTCTAATACAGAAACTGTGGGCACAGAGTTTTTCAAGCAGTTCTGAATGCAGAATGGGACGACGCTCCACTTGCTCTAACCTAGCAGGCTCCCTTCCCTTTTATGCTCAGAACTCAAAGCCTCAGGAACACTCCTCTCTCATGGATCTGTTTTCTGGAGAGAGGACCTACAGGGCTAAGGAGTTTCTTGAGACTCTTGTGAATGGTCGGTTCACAGAGAGAAGTCTAGGCTATCTACCTAGGACACATCGTTGGGATGGGGGAACCGGGCATTGGTCTTTGATTACTTTTCATCCTCCCTCCTGTTTCTCCAAGCCCTTAGAATGGGATTCCTCCTGGCTCCAGCTATTTATAAGCTCCCAATCCTCTGCTTTGCTTAGGTTTTTTCTCTCTAATCCCAGGAATTCTATTCAGTTCAACCCATTTATTGAGTGGCCTCTACAAATAAGGCCCTAAATGTACAACTTGAAAATCACCTTCTTTGTGCCCCTTTATCTTAGGGGCACATACATCGCAGCTAGGTAATACGAACATTGGATTGGGTGTGTAGGTGGCTCAGTCATTAAGGTCTCCCTTTGGCTCTGGTCATGAACCCGGAGTCCTGGGATTGAGTCTCGCATCAGGCTCCCTGCTTGGTGGGGAGTCTGCCTCTCCCTCTGACCGTCACCCCACTTGTACTCTCTCTCTCTCTCAAATAAATAAATCTTTAAAAAAGATTAGATTAGTTTATATTAACGTGCAATAAACAACACATTGAATCACTCATTCAATAAACATTTATGGAGCATCAACTTAAACCCCACGGTACTCTTTTTTTAAAGATTTTATTTATTTATATTTATTTGTCAGAGAGAGAGAGAGAGCACAAGCAGGGAGAGCAGCAGGCAGAGGGAGAAGCAGACTCCCCACTGAGCAAGGAGCCCATGCAGGACTTGATCTCAGGACCCTGGGATCATGACCCCAGCCAAAGGCAGGTAACCAGCTGAGCCACCCAGGTGCCCCTAAACCAGGTGCTCTTAACAAGCACTGAAATGGCAGTGATTAAATTTCCTCGCCTCCTCAATTAAGTTATAGTCTAATGGGGGAGACAGATAGTAAATAAACAAGTATATAATATGCCAATAGAATGAGTGTAATTTTTTTTTATTAACATATAATGTATTATTTGTTTCAGGGGTACAAGTCTGTGATTCATCAGTCTTACACAATTCACAGCACTCACCATAGCACATACTCTCCCCAGTGTCCATCATGGAGCCACCCCATCCCTCTCACCCACCTCCAGTGAGAGTAATTTTAAAATATTAAACAGGCCTGCTAATGGGGGAGGGAAGAGTATGTGTATGTGTGGGGGCCGGGTATATTAGAAAGGTTATTTGGGAAAGATGCCACTGAAAAGAGCAGACTTGCTTGTAGCGGGGTGGGGGGGGAAGGGTGGGTAGAGACTTAGATTTAGAGAGAAACCTTTTTGGTAGGATTTCCAATCACCTGAACTTCTCATCAAAAAATAATAATGTAGGGGCACCTGGGTGGTTTAGTCAGTTAAGCATCTGACTTCAGCTCAGGTCATGATCTCGAGGTTCTGGGATTGAGCCTTGCATTGGGCTCCCTGCTCAGTGGGAAGCCTGCTTCTGCCTCACCCTCAGCCCCCCACCCCCACCTCGTGCATGAGCTCTTCATGCTTTCTCTGTCTCTCAAAAACATGAAAAAATCTTTTAAAAAATAGTAATAACATAGGGAAGATTTGTTTGGAATTTGGAGATGGAGGGCCTCTCCAGTATAGAGCTGTAGGCTGGACAGCTGCACCGTACGGACTCTCCTGTCCCCTGCTAGTAGGGTTCATGGTTCTGATCCCTTGCCTAGCTCCTCATCACTGCCCTTCCCCAAGCTCGTCATCACCTGACTGATTTCCCGCTTATCTCACTGGTAGAACTTTCAGCTTGACTTTCTTCCCAGCTACCACTTACCGTCTCATCCTTGATAGTAATGCAGATTCTCCCATCACGTTGCCCTGGGCTGTTCTGAATAAATTGCCTTCCTGTGACTTGGAAGAACCTACTCATTGTCCTGCCCTGTTGGGTTATTGGATAGTTAATCCTTTCACTGGGACACTTCTGAGAACAGAAAGGGCACTAGGGGCACTGTGAATACTTAGGCTGGGCCTCCAGGTATGACTGGGACTGTCGTCTGCAAATAGGGTGATCAGTCACTGAAGATATGTGGTCATTGTCCCCGTTAGCTCCAGCCACAGGTGAACCGAGACTGCCCACGGCCAGTGTCTGATCTGGAGGCTGAGGTCGGGCTCCTTGCATGTGCACCCAGAAGTCAAAACACAGGGCATCATCTTTGGTCACTAGCCTTATTTTTCACTCTCAGGCTTATATTTCTAGTTTCCATCTTAGACATCCCTCAGTCTCCACCCTGGGACGCCCCTCCACTAGTTTTCATTCCTCTTCTGAGAATGGAGAGAGACTTCCTAAACCTATTTTCTCTGCTTCTACAAGCTGCTACCTGGGATGAGAGGTTCTGTGCCCCAGTCTGAGACTGCTGTCCTCAGGCCCAGACACCCTTGCAAAACCCCTGCCAAACGTGTGTGTTTGTGCCTCTGGAGCAAAGATGGGATCTGAGGAGTTGGGCTTCTAGAGCCAGAGTCAAACTGATTGCCCTTCCAGCCCTCAGGACACTAAAAATATCCAGAAATTATGGTACAGCGCTTCTTTACAAAGTCATATGCTAACAGCTTAAAGAGATTCAAGGGACATGATAAACACCCATGTTTTTTTGAAGAAAATTTTATAGATACTGAGATCAGTCCTCAAAATTGGGAGGTAACATCCAAAAAACTTTTATAATAAGATGCTACTGGGTTATTTTTACTTAATAACAACAGTGATTTCTTACTGGATTCAAATGCACTTTGCAGTACAGGTTCTGTAGTCCCTTAGCTGAATTCCCAAAAAGTTCTGAAAGCTGGGGGGAGAAGTTCAAAGTTTGTCACAAGTTTGACAGCAAAACCTGAATTTGAATTGGCCTGAGTATCTTACAGTCTTTATTTATCCTATTTAGCGTGAATATTCATGTTTTGCTACAGAAATATTACTATGTCTGGTTACGTCCCCAAGCTTCAACAGTGTTAACTGTTAACTGTGTTTACCTTGGATATCGATGGCCCGGTTGATTTGGATTTTTACTCTTTCCTTCTAGCTTCCTGAATACTACATTCACCGCATTCCCAGAAGCCGGGAGGTTCAGCAGTCCTGGCTGTCCACGGTGCTCACCACCCTGTACTCCATGTGGCTCTCCTTTCCCCTGACTCACAGAGTGAAGCCAGATTTGGTAAGTATAACTATCACTAAGGGGAGGGCAAGTCACACTCCTGTACGTAAACCCTTTATTAGTAATAGGCCCATAGGGTTTTCTTCACCAGCTACCATTTCTCAGTGTGCCAGATTGTAGACCAGACCTTTTACTAACGTATGCTAAAATTTATCCCGCGGATGCACTTTGCTGAAAGAAGTGAGGTATTTGTCTTCCCTTTCTAGCTGTAACTTGAACTCTAAATTTGCCCTCTTCTCCCCCTTCTCTTTGTGGTGATCAGCCCCAACAGAACAGTATCTTTAACCAATTTGTTTTCTTATTCACCTGTGGTTCCTGAGCCAACATCATGTGCTTATCAGCCAGAAGAGAGCCAATTTTTTATTCCTTTTCAGTACTTTTTGTTTTTTGTCGAGACTCTCTTACCAGATATGGTATGCAGTGGGATGAATGTTACACACACCCAAATTTTTATAGGAAAGTAATACAGAAAATGGAAATATAAAAACTTAATTACTACACTGTATTCAGCCTTACCTTCCTTATCTACGTTTTCTGTGCTCTTTAGGATGAAGTTCTGTTATTAAATTCTGAGTGCATTTTAGTAGACAATGGAGAGCAATTGATATGTTATCATGGTAGTGTACACAGTTCTTAAATAGTACTTTCATTCCTATTTTAAGGCAGAATCCATTAATTGGCAAAGCCTGGAAGGAAACTCTTTATTTGTTCTCCACATACACAAGTTCTGACACAGTGGATGTTGTTCTCATAAGTAGCTGAACTGAAGTGTATTTAGCTTGATTTTGAAAGATCTCTGTGAGTTTGGTCATTGCCCTTCATAAGCTGAATTACAGTTCAAGTCTCTTCTTTGGATGAGAATTTTATCTGAATGTAGTATCTGAATGAGTAGGTTAGATTGTTTTTAAATGATATAATTTACAAACAGTGAGATGCGCAGATCTCTTTTTCCTAAATTTTATTTAAGTAATCTCTATACCCAACATGGGGCCTGAACTCACAACGCTGAGATCAAGAGTCACATGCTCTCTCCCAACTCTCTCCCAGCCAGGCACCCCAAGAGATGAACAGCTCTTAGGTATATAGTTTGACCATATCCCTATCAAGATACAGAACAATTCTGTCACCCCAGAAAGTTCTCTCCTGCTTCTTCTCAGTCAAGTCCTGGCCCTGAGTAGCCACTTTCTGATTTCTATCACCATAAATTAATTTTGCTTATATTTATCTTTAAATTTTTGTCAAAATGATTTTTACAATCTCCCACCACATTTTTAGTGTGTAGCATTTAAATATTTCCCTGAGAGATCATTATTGCCCTGAAAAGTTTATTTATCTCTAAAATTCAAAAGACAGAATGGAAAGGAGAACAAAGGTCTTGACATTTTCAGTAGGAAATTTAGGATTTATATTTAATATACTAGAGGCATGGCCACCATCACTGGCAACAGCTAGCTTGAGTGTGGTTTAGGGCTCTACGGGGTTTTTTGGGGTTTTTTTTGGTTTTTATTTTGTTTTATTTATTTGACAGAGATCACAAGTAGGCAGAGAGGCAGGCAGAGAGAGGGGGGGAAGCAGGCTCACTGCTGAGCAGAGAGCCCGATGCGAAGCTTGATCCCAGGACCCTGACATTATGACCTGAGCCGAAGGCAGAGGTTTTAACCCACTGAGCCACCCAGGTGCCCCAGGACTCTACAGGGTTAAGGCTCAGAGGGAAGTAGTGACGTGGTGGATGATGTCTGTCCCCAAGGAGCTCTGGTGACCGCCTAGCCGAAGTATTTGATACCCTTGTAGTGGAAAGAGGAACCGGTGGGGCATTAGGATACTTGGTCCCAGGCCCACTTTGGCTTTTATTTCAATTTCATCAGTTCCCTTCTGGGCCTCATTCTTTACCTTAAAATGAAAGGATTATACTAGATATCCTCTCAGTTCCCTTAGTCTAAAATTTTATGAGTGCTATAAATTTGCTCGTAAAAAGTGAAAGGAAAAAAACTACTATGTTTCTAAAGGAACAAGAGTGAAAAGGGATAGGGGGTGTGAAATACTTATTTCTATTTTGAACTGAGTTAGTTAAAAAAAAAAAAACTATTTCAAACCTGAGCATTATCCAGTCAGCTGTCTTGACACAGTTGGCCTTACAAAATGAATCTGCACTTAATGAAATCCCCTTCGCTTTATGGAGACAAGGTAATGGTTAAGAGGCCTTTTTTACTACAACATGTAGATCTCTCCTGTGGTCATCCTTGGCTTTCTTATGACTTCCATCACAAAGCACTATTCCTTCTTTACTTGTATGTTTGTTTTTTAAAAGAGAGGAAAGAAAAACCCATCTTGGAAGGGATGGGAGCATCATAGGTTAAATAAGTAGGGTTATCTGGACGGCCAGGTGCCTTTCTGCTCTGGTTTAAATTGTGCGCACACCTGTGCCACTCAGCTGTCTCTGTCCCTCACTCTGCCACTATAAAATATAAACACAGGCACTTTCCTTATTGTTCCAGAATGAGTGCTGAAAAAAAAGAACATTTTAATGTTTTTCAAATGAAAACTCCACTAGGTATAGTAGGTATATAATAGGTACTGTTATTAAGCACTTAGACATGCCGGATGCCGGACTGAGGGCTCGCATCCTTGCCGCATGAGGTAGGTACTGCTGTTGTTCCCATTTAGTGGATGAGGAAACTGAGGCACTGAGGCAGGAGGTTACTTGCCCAGAGTTCGCACAACCAAAAAATAACAGGGCTAGGACTAGAAGCCACACCTTACTGATTCCAAAGCCCAGGGCGTTAACCACTGAACCACATGCCACCATTTCTGGCTCACACCATGGATGCTGTGCTCATTCATTCAAACCAATTAAGAATCAGTTGATACATTACTTTTTAAAGTAAATTACACGGGGGTGCCTGGGTGGTTCAGTCGTTAGGCGTCTGCCTTCGGCTCAGGTCGTGATCCCAGGGTCCTGGGATCGAGCCCCACATTGGGCTCCAAGCCTGCTTCTCCCCCTACCATTCCCTCTGCTTGTGTTCCCTCTCTCACTGTGTTTCTCTCTGTCAAATAAATAAAATCTTAAATAAATAAATAAATAAATTACACGAACTATCACTTGCCCTGAATAGTAGTATAAAATGAAAATAAATGCCAACGACTCAAGTACCTGCTTTCGTAGCAGATTTAACAGTACTGTAATCGAATAATAATAGCATATATTTCAAAATTAAATATCATGTGTATTTGTCAATGTATTTTTAAAATAAAATGGATAATAAAAATAGGAGGAAATAATACCATTAAAGAAGTATAATTACAGAATTCTACAAATGAGATTGACTTGGAAAATAAAAACAAGTTTATATTTACCAGTTTCTCGTTACAGAAATATGTATAGATAAAACCATTCTGAGGATATGGACTGTTTTGTGCCTTAACTGACTTTTTGGATGAGAATAGTAATCTAAAACCTTAGGTTATTTTAAGGAAAAAGTGTATGAGTCTGTTTATTGAGTGTATATTAAAATTCATGCTTGTTTCATCCAAGCCAATTATTAAATGAAAACTTATCGTAGAGAAAAATTTGTAGACTCTGTTTTTGAGACCTCAGTCAAATCTCTATCAAAAATTGGAACGGATAGTTTCTTCTTTTACGACATCATCAAATATTTTTTAGGTGGTTCTAATATTTCACACATCCTGTTTTTTTAAGAAATCAGGTTTTACCAGGCATCTGTGCATAGACATAAGTTCATAAGACTAATTGTTGAGTTTGAGAAGATAATGGAACCAAAAACAGATCACTAGTTGCCAGCATCTGGGGGTGGAGGAGGGACTGACTGCAAAAGGACTTAAAGGAACTTCTTTGGGGTGAAAAACTGTCCTATATCTTGACTGTAGTGATGGTGGTTAGTTGATTGTATATGTTTGTCAAAACTCAGACCTGTACACTAAGAAGGATAACTTTTACTGTATGTTAATCATGTCTCAATAAATCTTAATTTTAAAAAAGATGAAATGAATTAAATATATGTATCATCACCAAAAGCAGCACCTTTGGCTTCCAATAGTCTTAAATGTGACATTTCACAATATTTGAGTAAAAGTGATTTGGTGAGTCATTGCTTACCGCTCTTGACACTAATCACTCCAGTGTTTATAAAGCCTAGAGAAGTGGAGCAAATACTTGGATTGAGTTGACAACATTTGTCTAAAATTTCTGACATAAAATGCAGCACCTTTGTATTAAAAATATGGGTCCAGGAGCATCAGTAGTAGCAAAAATGACATTTCGTCAAATGAACTGAGATCTCTGGTGGTTTCATTCACTTATTATTCATGTATTATTTTCTGTTTTTCTCTGTTACCTTGGAAGCAGCAAATAGAGTTAGTCAAATTTGGAATGCTTTATTATGTTCGATTTATAGATGAGTCTGTCCTCAAAGTGGTAGTTTTTAAAAGGATACAGCAAGTGCCTGCTGTGTGTTACTTTTCCGGTTGGATATCTAATAGGCATCTGAAACTTTCTTGGTCCCAAATAGTAGATATTTCCTACTCTTTCTCCATTTTATCAAATTTGGTCTCGTGAAATCCCCAGGAGACATCTTTGATTCCTGTTTCCCACACCCTACTTCCTGTGGTCAGTAGCATGTCCCTCCAGGCATGTCTTTGAAATTTATTACCTGTCTATTTCTGTCCATCTTCACTGCCACCGTGCCATCCAGCACCTCCATTGTATGATATAGCCATTCTGTGTGTGGAAGGACGTTCATGACCACCTGTAATTTCTTTACCACTTAACAAACAATGTAAATTTTTTAATGTAATTTAGATTCTGTTACTTCACACTTAAAATCCTCCAGTGGTTTTTCTATGCTGTTGGAATAGAATCCAAACTTAGTGTAGTCTGCGTGCTCCAGCCTTGACCTTCTTTGACCTCTTCTCCTCCTCTCTTCCCTTAGTTTACTCTATGCCAGCCACACCTGCTGCCTTTTAAAAAAAAAAAAAGCAAAAAATTAAAAACCCAGCTGATTCATATCTCAGAGCCTTTGTCCTTGCTGTTCTGTGCTTGGGACTCTTTACTCGTGATATAGACATAACCAGATTTGAGCTCAAATGTTACCTCCTTACAAAGCCCTGACTCCTAGCATTTCTCCAGTAACATCCTCATCCCTCGATCACATTATCCTGCTTTATCTTCTTCGTAGTACTACTAATCCCAATAAAAGTTCTCTTTTTTATGTATTTGTTGTCATACATAAGAAACTGTGCCTGCCTCGTTCACTATTAGGAAACAGTGCCTGGCCCATGGTAGCCTCTCAGGACATCTCCTGGATAAACGTTCCAGTCACTGTGCTCGTTACTCAGGGTGCAAACATAAGTGAGACAGGGGCCTTGCCCTCAGACAGCTTACACTCTATTACAAATGAGAAAGTAATCGTAATTCAGTATGCCAAGTTCTTTAATGCTAGCAAGGGAAAATTGCCGTAGGAGTATCAGAAGAGGATGTCAGTGTTTGGTTCGTTCCCAAATATTTGTTGAGGATCCCTGTGCCGGGATCTATACTGTGTGTGAGGGGTATAAAAGTAAGCACAGGGGCGCCCGGGTGGCTCAGTCGTTAAGCGTCTACCTTCAGCCCAGGTCATGATCCCAGGGTCCTGGGATTGAGCCCCGCATTGGGCTCCCTGCTCGGCAGGAAGCCTGCTTCTCCCGCTACCATTCCCTCTGCTTGTGTTCCCTCTCTCGCTGTGTTTCTCGCTGTCAAATAAATAAAATCTTAAAAAAAAAAAAAAAAAAAGCACAGTGGACAGCAGTCTTGCCTATAGCTGGATTGTGATAATGTGATAAATCCTCTCTGGAGAGGGGAGTAAGGCATTTAAGCGATGGTGGACAAGTTAGAGAATAGAAAAAGGTCATTTAAGAAGAGCGAAAGATTAATAAGTCAGCTGAGTCAGAGTCACATAATGTACATAAAGTTGAAATCTTTAGACTACACCTTTATTAATTGGCATTTTACCCTAATATTTTATTGTTATTAGAAATTAGTAAGACCTGGAACTTAAGAACTCAGTGCGAGTAATAAGTAGTCATTTTTACAAAACTAAATATCATAAGTACTGTTAAGATGGCATATTGGGCTTTTTTTCTTTATAATCCCCACAAACGGACTTTTCTCATTGAAATCCCAATAGTTAAAGGAAATAACTACTTAACCATCTTATTGGTTATAACATTGATTAATGAGAATGGATCCACCTAAAAGTCATATTTTAAAAATCTTTTAGAAAAATAACATTCATTGGGGTGCCTGGGTGGCTCAGTCATTAAGCGTCTGCCTTCGGCTCAGGTTATGATCCCGGGGTCCTGGGATCGAGCTCCACATGGGGCTCCCTGCTCAGCAGGAGGTCTGCTTCTCCCGCTACCATTCCCTCTGCTTGTGTTCCCTCTCTCTCTGTGTTACTCTCTGTCAAATAAATAAAATCTTTAAAAAAAAAAAAAAAAAAAGAACATTCATTGAGGGGTGCCTGGGTGGTTCAGTTAGTTAAGCATCTGACTCTTGATCTCAGCTCAGATCTTAATCTCAGGGTCGTGAGCTCAAGCCCTATACTGAAAAATAATTATTGAGCTATTCCAATATGTCTGGAACTCTCTTAAATACTTTACATATATTAACTCATTTAATTTTTCTAATAGTCTTCTGACATAGTACTTTTTATATTTATTCGGTAGATGAGGAGCCTTAAGTCCAGAGAGGTCTAAGTAACCAATGTCACAGAGCTAGTCAGTGTAGTTAATCTGGTTCTCTTTAGAAGTGTGTCGATATCTGCCAAAATTAGCTACCTTTCTCAATTCAGAACTTAACTAGTCTTTTTTTTAAACATCTATATTGCAGTAGGCACTGAAGGGGATTAATGCAATATGACCTATGTCCTTGAGAAATTTTTATCTAGTTAGCTTCAAGAAAAATAAACAACAGGTAGATATGAAATAGAGAGTAATTCTCCTCGAAAAAAACTATTTAGATCAGAAATTGTTCTTCCATCTCTGCAGTTACAGCTTGTTCTGCTACTCGAGATTCTTTTAAAAAATCATTTGGACACATCCTTTTTTTTTTTTTTTTTTTTTTTTTTTAGTATTGCGAAATAATTACAGATCCCAAGAAGTTGCAGAAATAATACATAGAGGGGCGCCTGGGTGGCTCAGTCGTTAAGCGTCTGCCTTCGGCTCAGGTCATGATCCCAGGGTCCTGGGATCGAGCCCCGCATCCAGCTCCTTGATCGGCAAGAAGCCTGCTTCTCCCGCTACCATTCCCTCTGCTTGTGTTCCCTCTCTCACTATGTTTCTCTCTGTGTCAAATAAATAAAATCTTTAAAAAAAAAAAAAAAAGAAAAAATACATAGAGGTTCATGTACTCTTTACCCTGCTTCCCCTAATGGTGACATCGTGTATAACTGTAGACAGTGTCAAAGCCAGAAAATGTATATTAGTATGATACTGTTAACCAAACTACAGACCTTACTCACTTTTCACTGTTTTTTTATATACATCCATATATGGTTGTGTGTGTGTGTGTGTGTGTGTAGAGTTCTCTGCTACTTTATTTGTGTACTTATTTGTGTAATCACCACCCAAATCAAGATTCAAAACTGATCCAAAGATCCAAAACAAGATTCAAAAGGCTTATTTTCTGTCGCTGCCAAAGAACTCCCCTGTGCTTCCCCCATCCCTGTCTCCTGGCAGCCACTGATCTATTTCCTGTCTATACAGTTTGTCATTTCAATAATGTTGTATTATTTTTATTTTATTTTATTTTATTTTATTTTATTTTATTTTATTTTATTTTATTTACTTGACAGAGACAGCAAGAGAGGGAATACAAGCAGGAGGAGTGGGAGAGGGAGAAGCAGGCTTCCCGCTGAGCAGGGAGCCCGATGCAGGCCTCGATCCCAGGACCCTGGGTTCATAACCTGAGCCAAAGGGAAACGCTTAACAACTGAACCACACAGGCTCAATATTCTATAAATAGAGTCAAATGGTGTAAAACCTTTTGAGATTGACCTTTTTTGCTAAGCATGATGGTCTTAAGATTTATTCATTTTTTGCACGTATCAGTAATTCCTTTTTATTGCTGAATAGAATTCCATTGTAGAGATGTACCACAGTTTGCTTAGTCATTCATGCATTGAAGGACATTTGAATTGTTCTCAGTTTTCTGCTGCTAGAAGTAAAGTTTCTATGAACATTATGTACAGGTTTTTGTATAGGTATTAAGTTTTCTGTAGACAAATGCCCACAAATGAGATTGCTGGGTCTCATAGAAGGTTCAGGTTAAATTTTGTAAGAAACTGCCAAACTGTTTTCCATAGTGGGTATTACCACTTTATGTCTTACTAGCAGTGTATGAGAGATCTAGTTTCTCTGCCTTCTCTCTAGGTTTTGATATTCTCACTATTTCATAAGTGTGTAGTGATATGCCATTATGGTTTTAATTTGTATTTTCCTAGTTGCTAATGATGTTGAATATCTGTTCATGTGCGTGTCATTAATATCCCTTTTTCACTGAGAGGTTTGTTCATGTCTTTCTGCCCATTTTCTAACTGAATTGTTTGTTTTGCTTTTGAGTTTTGAAAGTTCTTGTCTGTATTCTAGATATAAGGCTTTTGTGCAATATTGTGGTTTACAGATATTTTCTTCCAGGTCATAGCTTCTCTTTCTGTCTTCCTAACAGGGACTTTCACAGAGCAGAAGTTTTTATTAGGATGAAGTCTCATTTATCAATTTTTTATTTTGGTTATCACATCTAAGAACTCAGGTGAAGAGTTCTAGATTCCTCCTAGCCCTAGATTCTAAAGATTTCCTCATGTTTTTTTCCAAAAGTTTTATGTTTTATTTTTGAATCCACGGATCGTTTTGAATCAATTTTTGTATAAAATATAAGCTTTATTTTTTTTAAGATTTTTTTTTTATTTGACAGAGAGAGAGAGATCACAAGTAGACAAAGGCAGGCAGAGAGAGAGAGAAGGGAGCAAGCAGGCTCCCTGCTGAGCAGAGAGCCCAATGTGGGGCTCGATCCCAGGACCCTGAGATCATGACCTGAGCTGAAGGCAGGGCCTTTAACTAACTGAGCCACCCAAGTGCCCCTAAAATATAAGCTTTAGATAAAGGCTTATTTTCCAATAGATGTCCAGCATGATCTATTTTTTTCTTAAAAAATTCCTTCCTCCATGGAATTACTTTTGTCTCTTTGTCAAAAATCAGTTGGGAATTTTTTTTAAAAAATCAGTTTGGTGTGTTTATGTTTATCTGTTCCTGGAATCTCTGTTTCATTGATCTCTATGTCTGTCCCTCTGCTAATACAACACTGCTAGGAATGATATAGCTATATGTAATAAGTCCTAACTTCAAGTCAGATGAGTTCTCCCACTTTATTCTTTTTTTTTTTTTTAAGATTATTTATTTATTTATTTGACACAGAGAGAGAGAGAGAAAGAGAGAGCACAAGCAGGGCAAGTGGCAAGCAAAGGGAGAGGGAGAAGCAGTCTCCCAGCCGAGAATGGAGCCCAACCGATGTGTAGCTTGATCCCAGGACCCCAGGATCATGACCTGAGCTGAAGGCAGATGCTTAATTGACTGAGCCACCCAGGTGCCCCTATTCTTCTTTTTCAAAATTGTTTTAGCTATTCTGGTTCCTTTGCCTTTCTGTATAAATCTTGGAATAAGCTTGTCTATATGTACAACAAAATTTTGCTGGGATTTTTGACAGGAATTTTATGTATAAATTAGTTTTGGGGAAATTGACATCTCTACTATGTTGTGTCTTCCAATCCATAGCCATGGTATGTCTTGCCATTTAATTTAGGTCTTCTTTTATATATTTCATCATCATTGTGTAATTTTCAGTATATAGATCACATACATATTTTCTTAAATTGATATCTTAGTACTTCACTTTTTTGAAATGATTATAAATTATAAATGATATAATGTTTCGTACATGTTTGTTGCTAACATACAGAAATACAATTGATCTTTGGTTTTTATCTCATATCCTGTGATCTTGCTGAACTCACTTATTAAATCCTGGGAATTTTTAAAATAGATTTCCTGGGACTTTCTAGACAATCACGTATTCTGCAAATAGGAAAAGTTTTTCCCTTCCAACCAGTATATCATTTGTTTCCTTTTCTTGCTTTATTGCACTGGCTAGGATTTCTAGTGTTATATTGAATAAGAGTGATGATACAGACATCTTTGTCTTGTTCTAGATTTTAGGAGAAATGTATTCACTCTTTTACCACTAAGGATGATGTCAGCTGTGGGTTTTTTATAGGTGTTCTTTGTCAAGTTTAGAAAGCTTCCTTTCTGTATTAGTCAGAGTTCTCCAGAAAAGCTGAACCAGAACCAATAGTACAGGATTTTATTCAGCCTTTTTGTTCTAGTCAGGTCTTCAGTTGGTTGGATGAGGACCATCCACATTAGTAGGGAGAGCAGTTTTCTTTACTCGGTGTGCCCTTTCAAAAATTAATTTCCCCCAAAATACCCTCACAGACATACCCAGAATGATGTTTGGCCAAATGTCTGGACTCTCCATTGTCCAGTCAAGTTGACATATAGTATTAACCAACACAACATCTGTTCCTAATTTGCCTCAAATGAAAAAAATTAATGTCATTAATGACAAAATGGATTTTATCAGGTTTTTTGCATCAATTAATACATATTACATGATTTTTCTTTAGCCTATTCATATTGTGCATTACATTGATTTTAAAATTTTGAAATACACTTGCATTCCTGGAATAAATCTCATCTGATCATGATGTTTAATTCTTTATACCTCGATTTGACTTGCCAGTAATTTGTTGAGAATTTTTATAATGATAGTCATGAGGGGTATCAGTCTTTAGTTTTCTGTTTGGGACTCTGTCCCATTTTGGGCTTGAGATAATACTAGCCTTATGAAATGATTGAGAAGTGTTTCATTCTCTTTGTTTTCTGGACGATTATTTAGAATTGTTGGTAATTTTCCTTTAAATGTTTAGTAAAATTCCTGAGTTAAGCTACCTGGCCCTGAAGATTTCTTTTTTAGAAGCTTTTTAGTTGTAAATTATATTTCTTTAATATATTTTTCAGGTTATCTGTCTCATTCATATTGGATGAATTTTGGTAGTTTGTGATTTTCAAGGAATTGTTCCATTTCATCTGAATTATTATGTACATAGAATTGTTTGTGGTATTCCCATATTATCTTCCCTTATTGTCCCTTTATTTTTTTTTTAACAGCTTTAGGATCCAGTTACATCCTCTGTTTTTTTCTTGATATTGGCAAAGTCTGTATTCTCTCTTTCTCTTTTTACATTTGTCAGTCTTGCTAAAGATTTATTAATTTTGTTGATCTTTTTAAAGAATCAGCTCTGGGGTGCTTGGGTGGCTCAGTTGGTTAAGCATCTGCCTTTGGCTCAGGTCATGATCCCAGGGTCCTGGGATTGAGCCCCGCATCTGGTTCCCTGCTCAGTGGGGAGCCTGCTTACCCTCTCCATCTGCCCACTCATGCTCTCTCTCACTCACCAAATAAATAAAATCTTTAAAAAATAATAAAGAATAGGGACACCTGGGTGGCTCAGGTGGTTATGCAGCTGCCTTAGGCTCGGGTCATGATCCCGGGGTCCTGGGATCGTGTCCCACATCGGGCTCCTTGCTCAGCGGGGAGCCCGCTTCTCCCTCTGCCTCTCCCTGCCACTCTCTGCCTGCTTGTGCACGCTCTCTCTCTAACAAATAAATAAATAAAATCTTTAAAAATAATAATAATAATAAAGAATAAACTCTTTGTGCCATTTATTTTTCTCTACTCTTTATTATTTACTTTCTTCTTGTTGCTTAGGGTCCATTTTGTTTTTCTTTTGGTTTCTTAAGGTAGAGGCTCAGGTTATTCATTTAAGACCTTTCCTCTTTTCTAATATAAGCATATAGTGCTACTAATTTCTCTTCCTTTTTTTTAAATTTTTTTTTAAAGATTTTATTTATTTATCTGACAGAGACACAGCAAGAGAGGATACACAAGTAAGGGGAGCGGGAGAGGGAGAAGCAGGCCTCCTGCCGAGCAGAGAGCCAGATGCGGGGCTCGATCCCAGGACCCTGGGATCATGACCTGAGCCGAAGGCAGCCGCTTAATGACTGAGCCACCCAAGCGCCCCCTAATTTCTCTTTCAGCATTATTTTAGCGTCATCATACAAATGTGGAAATGTTGCATTATCATTTTATTTGGTTCCAAGTATATTTTTATGTCCTTTGAGACTTCTTTGACCCATGGATTTGGAGTGCTTTGCTTAATTTCTAAGTATTTGGAGATCTTTTTTCCTATTATCCTTCTGTTACTGATTTCTAGTTTGATCCCTTTGTGGTTAAGAAACATGCTTTGTTTTTAAATATGTTGAGGTTGGTTTTATCATCCAGGATGCAGTCTATCTTGGTGAGCATTCCATGGGCACGAATGTGTATTCTGCTGTTGCTGTGTGGGGTGTTCTGGAATTGTCTGTTGCAAACTGTTGGTGGACGGTGTGATTGAGTTCTTCTCTATCTTTGCTGATTTTCTATTTAATACGTCTACTGATAGCCATGGCAGACATGGAACACTTTGTTGGCCCTTCTAAAACCATGGCTAAATAGTCCCATTGATCTCGGCCCTTCATAATCTGTATTATGCCCTTTTCCCTCTAGTATAATGGACATGTTGATCTTTCAGTAATATGAACTCTTTGTAGTTCACTATTTGCATCTTGAAACCCAAAGATTTCTTGACTGTTGCATCGTCTTTAGTTTCTCCTTGAGGTAGGAGTCTTTAAATCAGTCTTTGAGTGAGTAGACTGATCTCATGCTCTCTTGAAAATGTACTCCTGAGGAGAAATTAGTTTGTTTCAAGGAGAAAAAGAGAAAGTTGAATATGAGAGATTGTTAATCATTATGCTACAGTAAGAGCACCGCTTATGTTAGGGGAAAAGATCTGTACAGTTCTCAAGGGCAAGGGCTATGTATTTTTGTGTTTCCCATGGTCCCTTCCTAGAAAAGTGCCTTCCACATATTTGTGGAATGACTTAAAAATAAATGAATGAATACTGGATGATGTGAGTCATCACAAAAACAAAGACGCCCACTCCCTAAACTGGTACTCTTCTCAGGCTTTATTGAGAGTCTGAAAAACCAGAAGGGTTTCCCGAGTCCACAGTGTTTGATTACTGGCTTCATGCCAACCTGGCTGTTATTAAATGAAATACTCAAGGAAAGAGCTCTGCATACAAAAATGAAACCTAATTTAATTTTTAATCAAGTAAAAAATAAATTTCAGATTCTAGATGTATAACAAATTGGAAAGAAATGGACCATTTCAGCCTAATACTCCCTCTTTGCCTGAAGCTGAAACTGGTTTAATTCCCCATGACAAATTTAGATGTATTTATTACATGTACACTCATGCTGTGTATGAAAGAAGGCCATTATTTTACTTAGTCATTTTTTCCCATGTTCCATACCCAGTTTCAGCTGTGAAATGTCTAAGTTCAGTAGCAAATTGATGACATAGAGAGTGGGTTATTGTCCATAAGTGGGATACTGTGATTTTTTTTCATTAGATATTTTCTATGGTGAGCCACAAACTGGGTGGCACTGGGATTAGCGCTGTTTGCATAGTATATAAAATTTTTATTGGCCTGTTGATTGACATGTGTTTGAAAGATTAAGAAGAGTCAATTAACTTCTTGCTGATATGCCGGAATTCTTACAGGAACTGTCTTTTTCCCCTGAGTTGCTGTTAGTGTGATTCTCTTTGTAAAATGATGTTCATCTGGTATTATATTTTTTGATGATCAAAAAGCTTTATAACATGTTCAAAGGAAACCTAGCTGGACAAAGAAAAAGTCAGCTGACTCAAGATGCTTATCTATAAATGGAGTTAAGTGAGAATAAGATTTTTCCAGCCAAGTCAAATAAGAAATGATTAGATCACAATTGTCTACTGCTTCATGTTTTCCAGGATTAATGAAATCATACTTGGGAGACATTTGTTTAAATTTGTCTGTAACACATTAAAATAATGCCAGTGTTCCTTTTATCCAGCTTGTATTTCTCCTCAATACACACATTATAAACTTAGCAATGTTCATAAAGATAGAGAAGAACCAACTGTATATCGTACGTGCATTTAGCAAGTCTGATGATGGCCAGAGTCCACTGTGAGAAGTGATTCCATGTGAAAATCTTCGCACATATCTGGTTTCTTATAACTGACAGGCTGTCTTTCCCAGCTGCATGCTGAAATTACCAGCTGTGCCACTGTCACATTGGCCGGGTGACAACCTGTAGCTGCTTCCATCCACAAATGCGGTATTTAATTTAAACGTTATGACTTCTGTTTCACATTTTGAGTGACCTCAGAACAAAATCTGGGTCAGTGTTAGTCTGTATATAATCAGAGACTGGTTTGAGTTGTTTTTATTTTTCTCCTCTTTGAGGGACTCTCCAAAGCCTGAAAATGATTTTTCTTCCCTTTTTAAATTGATCCTTTTTCCACCTGGCAAACATTACGTTTTTCCTCTCTGCAGAAGCCAGCGTGGCTTCGCCTACTAGTCTTCTCTCTCGTTTCGCTCTGCCTGCGTCACTGTCTGAGTTGTCACTGTTCCAGCCCATCACAGGCACATGGGAGCCCTGGGCCTGGTGGGGCCTCTTCCTTTCAGGGTGAAGGCTAGCATGTTTTCCTAAGGATAACAATGTGACTACAGTGAAAACAAAAATGAACGTTGAAGGAAAAGGAATTCAGTTGTGAGCAGATGAGGAAGGGAAGCACGATGAAAACAAAGCTGTTTCCAAAGAAAGGATTCATGTGTGGTCAGAGGCAGTGAACTTGGAGAGCCCTGGCCTTGTGGGAAAGGGCGGTGGGAGGCCCTGGTGGCTAAGTGAGAACAGAGGGGTGGGATAAAGAGAAAGGAAATGTTTGAAACGATCTTCAATTAAATATGTGATTCCTAGAGCCAGTCCCAGTTTCAGAGGCTCTCGGGGGCCTACTTGAAAGTTTCAAATGGATCCAGATAACTCTATTTTTATAGCATCTGAAAATCAATAAAGTGCCGTTTGGGGTTAGCATTTTAAAAATCTCCCTTTGGTCCGAGGGCAGAAGGAAGAGAAGGGAACACAGAGCGCAAATAACTGAGTAGGGATGGGAACGCTTAGTTAGGAAAGCTGTGGCAAGTCAAGTCAAGTGCGCTCGTCACAGATCGGAGATGGCTAGAACCAGAGCTGGTACAGAAGCAGCTTGGAGACTCTTGGGAAGTGAATGCAGACCGTGAACTCCTTGAGGAAAGGTAAGGTGTGTTACTCATCTTGGCAATCCCGGCACCTCGTAAAGGGAAGTTGGGGAGGAGGGACATAGGAAGGAAAGAGTCGGAGAAATATTAAAACTTAGCGATGACTGCTTAGAGCTTACTTAAGTGGGGTGGAAAAAATAAAATGGAAAAGAGAGAAAAGAGCATTGCGGAGCTGCCCCTTGGTTAACTTTTGCATCCACTGAATTAACCCCTGGAATTCATCAAAGGATTTTTTGATAGTGCACTTCTGAAGTGCTAAATATTACCTTTGTCAAAGAAAGCAAAAGGAAATGGCGGGTTTCTCGTTCATCTTAAGCAGAATACTATTGCTTTATTTTTTTATTGAGATGAAATTCACACAACATAAAATTAACCGTTTTTTTAAAGTATACAAGTAATTGGCATTGAGTCTATTCAGTGTTGCACAACCACCACCTACATTAGGTTCCAAAACATTTTCACGAACAGTTTCTGTACTTTAATGCCCAAGTGTCTTGGAACCGCTTACGGCATTTTTCTTTGTAAGAGAGAAAGAGAGAGAGAGATACACACACACACACACACATATACCTAGTCAGTGTTTCATAACAGCCTCTGCAAACTGAATGCCATCTTCTTCATAGTCTGTCTTTTGGATTTCTTGTTTCCCTCCCCACAAGTCAGTGAGTAAAACTGTACCTTTTTAGGCTAGCATTTCCTCTTTGGCAGTTGCTTTTTGGTGATTTCTTTTTTTTGTGGACTTATTTTTTATATCATGAATACAGTGAAACCAACTGGTCATGGATTTCTTTTCCTTTTTTTTTTTACAGATTATTTGAGAGAGAGAGAGAGGGCATGGGTGTGGGGGTGGGCGGGGAAGGGCAGAGGGAGAGGGAGACAGACAACCTCAAGCAGACTCCTGCTAGTGCGGAGCCTGACTCTGGGCTCCATCTCATGACCCTGAGATCATAACCAGGACCAAAATCAAGAGTCGGATGTTTAACCAACTGAGCCACCCAGGCGCCCCTGGATTTCTTTTTCTAGTGTTAGACATGTGTGAAGTTAAATCAGCTGTAGAAAACTTATTAACTTCTCTACATGGAGCATGAGATTTAAGATCCTACTTAAACCAGGACAGCATTTTATGGGAGTTGTAAGCCACGTGCTTCTCACCTTCCATGGAGCCTTTCTCACAGGGTCAAAAGAGCAAACTGATTTTCTCTAAGGCACGGTGGCAAATAATTATAAAATTATTCTTCAAAAGGGCGTTTCAATCAGGGTTGAGGAAGCTGAGACTATCCTAGGTTTACTGAGGGGAATGAGTAAAAAATGAGTCAAACACTGTTGTGGCTTACAGAAAACGGTATTTTAGCATTATTGTTTAGGGGGGTGGAAAGGGTTGAATTCCCAACAGGTTAGAGAGCTCTCGCCGATATAGCAAGAAGTTCCCTGCTGATAAGACCTTTGAATCACAGAAAGATCATGTTGTGACTGATCATTCCTTTTAAGAAATGTGAATACCAGATTTATAAGTTTCATATGTTTATGATGTCAAAATTTCCATATTCTGTCATAAAGAATGAAATCTGCAGTGGGATCCGCTGTAGAATTGCGAAGGGCAGCAAATTCCATTTGTTAGCAGAATACCGTTCTGCACTCTTGATCTTCCTGATCTCACATTTAAGCCATTTATATAAATCTTTGACAAAGCAATTTTTTTAAAATGTTTACAGCTGGCAGTTTGTGAAAACAGGTTTGCTCTTATGGGCCAAATAATTGCTTTTCTGTAAAGACAGGTGTCACATGCGCAGATCAATTGTGCCCACGTCTTCAAAGCTCCAGATGCTGTTTTTCAGAAGATTTGCTTACACAGTGCAGGATTTTGTAGATAAATCTTGTTAGTGGAGGCAGCACCCAGAGCTCAGGGGACTTGATCTGAGGCTGTTTTATTATTCCTAAGCCAACTGTCCTGCTTCAGCTTTTCAAGAAGCTTTGATTCACCTCTGTGAAGTCCCATGGGAAGAAAAAATTCCTCACTGCTCCCTGCCAAAAGAAGACAGAATTGGAGTGGATGGGCGCTGGGTGTTGGTGGGAGTGTGGAGTCCCCTCCTCTCTATGGGAACTGGGTGGGGCCTCTACGTGGCCAACTGCCAGTCTTCAGATCACACAAGAATTTGTTTTTTATAGGTTTCATCAAGAATTCCCCCTGACTGTTTGTTTTACTTTTTTTCTTAAGGTTCCATATTATTGTTTTCTCTGGTCTGCATCCATCTGTCATTCCTTAGTTGTGCTGTGGGAGAAAAACTGCCCTCCTGAGAATCAGGAGGTTTGGATTTTACTCTCAGCTTCATCAATAATTAGGTGTGTGACTTGAAGCTAATCAGTTAGCCTCTCTGAGGTTAACTGCTCCTCCCTATCAGATGGGACTGATAAGTACTGTAGAAGGAGCGCAGATGGCAGGTCTACTTGATTTTAAACAGGCCACTCTCTCCGCCAGGAAGCTGATTTCCCTACCATTCAGAACCACTGACTCCTGCTCACCTCCTGCCAGGATGACTTAACATTCTTTGCACCTCCTGCACCTCACAGGGTCATAGATAAGAGTGGAAGCCCAAAACCTGTTCTTAAAATTAAGATGGGGGAAATAGGAGGGGGAGATGAACCATGAGACACTGTGGACTCTGAGCAACAAACTGAAGGGAGGGGGTGGGGGATTGGGCGAGCCTGGTGGTGGGTATTGAGGAGGGCACATATTGCATGGAGCACTGGGTGTGGTGCATGAACAATTAATTTTGTAACACTGAAAAAAATAAAAGTATTGGGGGAAAAAATTAAGATGGTGACTTAACTGATAGAGTCTGTCTGGGGTGCCTCGTGGTTTTTGTTTGTTGGGTTTTTTTTTTTTTTTTTAAGATTATTTATTTATTTATTTGACAGAGAGAGAGAGAGAGAGATCACAAGTAGGCAGAGAGGCAGGCAGAGAGAGAGGGGGAAGCAGGCTCCCTGCTGAGCAGAGAGCCCGATGTGGGGATCGATCCCAGGACCCTGAGATCATGACCTGAGCCAAAGGCGGAGGCTTTAACCCACGGAGCCACCCAGACGCCCCAAAGGTTTGAAGAGGTCCCACCGCCTCGTGGTTTATTTAAGGAACACTTAACCACTCACATACATGCATCCGAAAGCTCAGTTCACATCTCCCATCCTGCCCTACCCAGTAGCCTTCTCTCTTCTGTCTCTTTTCATACTTTGACCATTCTTTCTTTCTTCCTCTCCCTCATTCACACCTCCGACCTCCCATTGGGATCATCTTCCTCTTGATACCCTCTTCCACCTTGCTTTCTTTACAGAGACCCTGGGGTTCAGCCTCTTAACCTCCACTCTTGGGCAGCTACCTTGATTAGCTTCTCTTGCAGAAACTATTCTTTTCCCTTGGGTCTGTTGAGAAATAGAACTCAGTTTTAATTTTTGACAGTTCTCTCCATTTTTTTTCTGTCCTGAACCTGGCACACTCAGCTTTGTTGTAAGGGCTTTCTTGCTGTTGGCTACAAGAAGCAGATAGGTGTTGACAAAAAATATAAGCATTGTGGGGGGTGCCTGGCTGACTCAGGCAGTAGAGCATGTGACTCCAGTCTCAGGGTTGTGAGTTCAAGGCCCACATTGGGGGTATAGGTTACTTTTAAAAAAAAATTTTTTTTTTTTTTTAGTTAAAAGGATTATGAGAGTTAGATGTGTAAGATCTTATGGTTTACTGATGGACTTCATTCAAATATGAATTGGATAAGGTCTTTCTGAGTGCCTTTTCTTTGTCTGCTTCAGTGAGCCCTTTATTCCTAAAACGAGCATTCCTCAGGCCTCCTGATTTTGCTTTTTTATCAGCTAATTCTAAAGCAGACTGATGTTCCTTGGGCCACATGTGGATACAGACATGTTTTGTCTTATTCATATAGTTAGTTGGTCAGCGTTTGGACCATGTAATTGATCAGTGTATTTCAGATTACACAAAAAAAAACGTATGCCGCGGGCTCTTTTTGAAATATTGGTGGGGTGGATATTAGCCAGAACTGAGTGGTGACTTCCCCATCCAGGATACGTTTTCTCTCTGGTCTTTTACCTCTGATTAACTTAGCTGGATTCCATGAGTGGACCATGTTTGTGTCCAGCCTTCACATTTTTTCCTGAGGACCTTAATGGATGGTAGCATTGGGAAAGGGTGACTTGTCAGTCTCATACACATCATGGAGACCTAGATGCAGGCCATGTAAGTGAAGACAGTAGGCTTATGCACAGCGGCAGGGCAAACCTGCCATCCCTGAGCCCTTCCTATTTAAAGTCCTGGAGTCACCACTGCTGCCGTGGCAGAATAGTTAATATTTACTAGATTACTTATTATCTTTATGGATCTCTAAATACATAGATCAATGTGGATCCTCATATTCCCCTTCCTCAGTCATAGTAAGTAAAACCCTGGTAGGGAATCCACTTGTATACTTTGAACCATAAACATGTACGGATACTACCTTAGCAATAATTTAATCTCACATGCTTTACTTATTTATTTTTAATATTTTAAATTTTTGGAGCGAGAGAGAGAATGAAGACAGGAGGGTAGAGCTGAGGAAGAGGGAGAGAGAGACCTCCAGGCAGGTTCTATACTCATCACGGAACCCGATGTGGGGCTTAATCCCCAGACCCCAAGATCATGACCTGAGCCAAAATCAAGAGTTGGGCGCTCAACCTACTGAGCCACCCAAGCACACACACCCTCTCCACACACACAGTCTCTTTTTAAAGCTTAGGAAATAGAGTCAAGAGGGGGAATGCCTTGTCCAGAGTCTTAGGACTAATAGCAAAACATGAACAAGAAAAACCAGTTCTCGCTCCCAGCTCTAGGCTCAGCTCTAGGCCATATTACAAGTGAAACAGATTTCTCTCCCCTCTAAGGATAACCAAGTATATACTCTTTATAGGGAACAGAGGAAATGGGCTTGGGCAAGACACATACTAGGGTTCAAAATCTAGGTCTGCCATTCTGATATTTGGGCAAGCTCAAGTGAGCTGTTTAATGTCCATAAACTTCCTTTTCTTCATCTGTAGAAGAGGGACCATAAAGCCTACTTCATGGTCAATGTGAACGAAAGTGGGATGTGCAGAAGGAGCCTCTGTGGTAGGTTCCCAGGTCTCCCGCCACACCCTCTGTCACTAGATTAAATGTTCTCTTCCAAAAATTGAGAGACTAACAAAGAGTTAATATTTTTAAATTTAAGCCAAGGAATGTCTGCACGGTGCCCAGCTTGGATGATGTGGTATGCCTAACTGTTTTCATGTTGATTTTCATGCCACAGTGAGCCCCTTCAGGCATGAAAACAACCAAGGATTATTTGCTTCTCTGTTCTTTCTTTTTTGGCTCTCTTATATTTTCACCACAGTCTCCAGCCCTTCCAAAAGCAGTCTGTCAGGATTTACCAGTGAATCTCAGCTTTCTCCTGCTGGGCCACTGTTCAAGGGCATCCTTCTGAATCTGCCCCTTTCAAGGAGGAGCTCATCGGCATGGGCCTGATTCTCAGTTACGTAACTCATTTCCTCATTTTCTAGAAGCTTCTTCTGAGCTTTGCTTTGCTCTGTTATTCCATCCAGATCCTTCCCTTCTCTGAACTCCTCTTCAACTTCTAAGTTAGCATTTTAATTGTTCTCTAGTCATCTTAGCTCCATTATCTTTCTCCTTCCCCAGATTAGATTGTGAGCACTTTAAGGTCTAAAAACTAAGTCTTCTGGCTTTATCATGATCCACTACGGAGTTTAGCAATGTATCAGGTGCTTAGCAAGGTCTTTGATTAATAACTAACTTGTAGGGAACTGGAACACACCAGAACAGAAATCAGGAGCTCCTGATCCCGGCTTCCACTGAAACAGTGTGCTGTCTTCCTCCACGGTCAGCTAAATATCTCCTCCTTAACTACCACCCTCTTGTCCCTCTTGATCCCACTGAATGCGAGTGGAGCTCAGGGGCTCCTTGAACTGCTTCCTGGCTCATCTTTATTACTGAGACTCTATCCCTACTGGCCAGGTGTGCCCTGTCCTCTCACTTATCGGAGAGCACGGGAACTTGGACCTCCCCTCCTTTAAGAGTGCTGTGGCAAGTTTAAAACTGCTCAGCTCCCTTCAGATAGAAAAGGATTAGGAAACACAACCAAGCCTTAGGTATTCAGGTCTTCCTTTACTGCCATTCTGCCAAAATGGCCATGTGATCCTTAAGGAAGATGTTATTCATTGAATCATTTTTTATTTTTATTTTTTTTAATATTTTTTTATTTGACACAGAGAGAGATCACAAGCAGGTAGAGAGGCAGGCAGAAAGAAAGAGGGAGAAGCAGGCTCCCTGCTGATCAGAGAGCCCGATGTGGGACTCGATCCCAGGACCCTGAGATCATGACCTGAGCCGAAGGCAGAAGCTTTAACCCACTGAGCCACCCAGGTGCCCCTCATTTTTTATTATTTTTTTTTTCATTTTTTATTTTTTAAGAGGATCTGCAACCATCAATGTCGAATTGCTTTCTGTTGCCATTTCCTTAAATCACAAGACCCTAGATATCAGAGCAGGGTTTTACTGATTATAATCTGAATAACTATCCTTTGAAGTTTTTTATTTCTGAATTTGTTACTATTTTTGAAATTGTTATTATTTACAAACAGCTATAATTATTTGTAAATAAATTATTCACAAATTGTTACTATGTTTCATTGAATAACTACTGTGAGCTGGGCACCTTGGATGGTGGAGATGACTATGAAACATGGATGGCATTTATGTTCAGAGGAGTATAGAATCTAGGAGACAGGGGGCGCCTGGGTGGCTAAGTTGGTTAAGCCTCTAACTCTTGGATTCGGCTCAGGTCATGATCTCATGGGTCGTGGGATTGAGCACCAATTTGGGCTCCGTGCTCGGTGAGGAGTCTGCTTCCCCCTTCTCCCTCTCTCTTTGCCCCACCCCCTGCTCACTCTTTCTCTCTTTCTCTTTCTCTCTCTCTCTCTCTCTCAAATAAATAAATAAATAAATCTTTAAAAAAAAAAAAGAATCTAGGATACAGGCATGGCCCCAAGTCCAAGGGTAGGAAGGAGAGATCATGTGGACTGGGAACTGAACTGACTTGCCTCAAGGCTCAAGCCAAAAACACCAGTGTGATTATTTGGAGGTGTTTTAAATCCCAGGCCCTCTTTTGGAGGTGAGAACAGGTTAATGACCCATTATCCCATTATTCCCGGCCACACAGACTACACAGTAAAGAATATGGCATGAGATTCAGGATGTCTGTCAGAATGATTCCAGAAGGCAGGAGCAGTGAATGTACTTCAAAGAACCCAGAACAAATAGCCATTTAGGTCAGTTTTTAAATCAATAGCAGATCAGACACTACAAGAGGAAGCCTGTTTCCCAGCCAAACAGTGAACAATCTGAAAAGTCCAGGCTCCCACAGTCTCTGGGGAGTAATTAGAACTTGTTCAATAATCAGCTAATTTGGATTACTGAGGATGATTTTAAACACAAAATGATAAAAAGTTGGGTAAACGAACCATTGCTTCATAATCAAATCACATAATTCAATTAGAGAATCATAAAGTTAGAAGTGCTGGAGAGTATTTTTATTTTTTTTGTTTTTATTTTTTTTAAGGAAAAGTTATTTAAAAGAAATGCTATTAAAATAAAAATAACTCTGGCTAAAAATATATGGTAAAACATTTATCTCACTAGGGACCTGAAAAAAGTTAAGTTGGAGTCTAGCCCTTATTAGAGCAATAAATTAGTTTTGGAACTCTGAAGTCATTATTTGATTTCTTTTGTCTGCATAGCCAGTTCAGATTTGGGGGATTCTTTGCCTTATTTGTTGGCAAAACACTGTAAACATTCAGTTTCTGGTTGCTGTGTTTTTATTATAAAGCATAGGAAAATTACTTTCATCAGAAGAAATGAAGGGTTAGGATAAATTGTGAGTAAACAAGAATTTGGGTTAAGGTCAAATATGGCCTGCTATTTATCTTACACTGGAAAAATGAGACAATTCTGTATTTACACATATAGCAACTCTAATACTTACAATGAAAGGGAAAGATTCTTCAGGATTGTTTGCTTAATTTTGTTTTGTTGTTTAATCAACAGTGCAGACACAAGAAGGAGTTGAATAATATCTTACCAGATCATACTTTTCCCTGTGATATCATTTTTGATCTTTAAGTTTCCTTCCAGTTTTAAGAGTCTTTGATTTTTTTTTTTTTTTTTTTTAAGATTTTATTTATTTATTCAATGGGGAGAGAGAGAGTGAGCACGAGCAGGGGGTGCTGGAGAGAGGGAAGCAGGCTCCCCGCTGAGCAGGGAGCCAGACGCAGGGCTCAATCCCAGGACCCTGTGATCATGACCTCAGCTGAAGATAGCCGCTTAACTGACTGAGCCACCCAGGTGCCCCAAGAATCTTTTGAATCTTGATTCTAAAGTGATATACTAGGAAATTCCACCAAAGCAGGGCTGCTTGGAACAGGCCCACTTGACCCTAGAGCATAGATGTTCTCGAGAAGGGAACCCAGTATATGATGGTATAGTATGTAACTAACTTAAGAAAATTGCCTGACTAGAGGTCCCTCAGAACTTTCCCTAGTGTGCTAACACATCCTCCAGGACCACCAAATCTGGCATTTGTATGTCTTAGTAACAAAAATGGAGAACTAATTATTATTTAATGAGCAGCAAAAAGTTTAGTTCCAACTCCACTTCTGATTGAGTTTGATGATAAAAAGTATATATAAAAAAATATAGGTATTATTTCCCTATACTAGAGATTTGGAGTTACTGTGACAGTCACCAAAAGATCCAAATCATGTTTACATGAAAGTTCATATGATAAAACAGTAATTAAATTAAGTTGGGCTAAATGTTTTCATTATTTTTACTTTATATCACTTTGATTCATTAAAAGTGAAGACTGAAACAGTAATCAAATTTAGTTTTTGAGTTTCAATGATAAGGAATGATAGAGAAACTTAATCCTGTTTTATATGGAAGTGATTGGGATCTGTAAGTTTCTAGGCTAATTTAGATGCCTGCACCATCCCTCATTCTTTTCTGAGTTGGTTTTCTGATCATAGTGTGGCCAGATCAGCACACAGTAATCTAAATATATGGTCAAAACAATCCCTCTGACTTTATTCAATTTCTTTGTTTATATAATGAAGAACTTTGCTTGTTTTTATTTCTGCTAGGCCCTTTTGGAATTTGAATTCTATCTTCCAAATTTGTACAACTTTTCGCTAAATATGGAATGACATTCTGATATTTTTTTTTCCCCTCCAGTCAGCAAGAACTTCCTTTTCTTTGTAGAACTTAGGATAACAAAAAGAACTAACTCATCCTTGTGGTATTTTCTAAATCTATAATATACAAATGAGTGGCTAATGGCTACCTTAGCTAATAAATAGCTAATAGAAATACCAATGTATAAGCTTGTGTTTCTTTCTCTCACGTTTTTTTTTAATTTATTTTTTTATTAACATATAATGTATTATTTGCCCCAGGGTACATGTTTGTGAATAGTCAGGCTTACACATTTCATGTTTTTTAATAGATTTCATTTTTTAGAGCAGTTTTAGGTTTGTAGGAAAATTCAGCAGGAGGCACAGAAATTTCCCATGTACCCTCTGCCCTCACACAGGTGTAGCCTCTCTCATTATCAGTGTCCCCCACCAGAATAGTACATTTGTTACAACTGATGGACCTACACTGATTATCAACCCCAGTCCATAGTTTATATTGTCTTTCACTGTTTGTGTTGTACATTCTATAGGTCTTGACAAATGTATAATGACCTGTGTTCAACATTTTAATGTCATACAGGATAGTTTCACTGCCTTAAACATCTTCTGTGCTCTGCTTATTTATACTTAATCAGTATGTACCCATTCTTATGGGTTGTTTTATTTGCATTTCCCTAATGTCATATGATGTGGAACATCTTTTCATATGCTTATTTGCCATTATCTGTCTTCTTTGATGCAGTGTCTGTTAAGATCTTTGGCCCATTTCTTCTTTTAAAAAAATGATTTATTTATTTGGGTGAGATGGAGGCAACAGCACTAGCAGGCGGGGCAGAGGCAGAGGGAGAGAGAATCTCAAGCAGACTCCACTGAGTGTGGAACCTGGTGCAGGGCTTGATCCTAGGACCCTGAGATCATGACCTGAGCTGAAACCAAGAGTTGGATGGTTAACCAACTGCACCACCCAGGCACCCCTGGCCCATTTCTTAATTGGTTTGTTCATTTTCTTATTACTGAGTTTTAGAAGTTTTTTGTATATTTTGACTACCAGTCCTTTACCAGATGTGTTTTTGTAAATATTTTTTCCCAGTCTCTGGCTTCTCTCTTCATTTTCTTGACAATGTCTTTTGAAGAACAGAATTTTTTTATTTTATTGAAGTCCAGCTTATCAGTTATTTCTTCGTGGATCATACCTTTGTTGTTATCTCTGAAAAGTCACAAACAAAGCCAACGTCACCTAGATTTTCTCCTATGTAATCTTCTAGGAATTGCATAGTTTTGCATTTTAATTTTGGTCTATAATACATTTTGAGTTAGTTTTTATGATGGGGCTAAGATCTGTTTCAAGACTCATTTTTTTTACATGTGGATATATCCAGTTGTTGAAAAGACTAACTTTGCTCTATTGTGTTACCTTTGCTCTTTTGTCAAATATCAATTGACCCTATTTATGTGGCTGTATTTCTGGCTCTCTGTTCTGTTCTTTGAATCTGTGTATCTGTTCTTTCACCAATACCACACTGTCTTGATTATCATAGTTTTAGAATAACTCTTGAAGTTGGGTAGTGTTAGTCCTCCAGTTTTGTGATTCTTCAAGATTATGATGATTATTCTGTATCTTTTGCCTATTTAAACTTTAGAATTGATTTGTTGATATCCATAAAATAATTTTCTGGTATTTTGACTGGGATGTCCTTGAATCTGTAGATCAAATTGGGAAGAACGGACATCTTGACAGTATCAAGTTGTCTTCTCCATGAACATGGAATATCTCTCCATTTATTTAGTTCTCCTTTGATTTTGTTCATCAGAGTTTTGTAATTTTCTTCATATAGACATGTCTGTACATATTTTGTTAGATTTACACCTAAGTATTTCATTGTTTAGGGTGCTGATATAAATGGTAATGTGTTTTTAATTTCAAATGTCAGTTGTTCAATAGGAAAATGATTGACATTTGTATATTAACTTATATTCTGTAACCTTGCTATGATCACTTATTCTAGGAATTTTTTGGTCAGTTCTTTCAGATATTCTACATAGATCATCATGCCATCTGCAAAGACAGTTTTTTATTTCTTCCCTCTTAATCTGTATACCTTTTATTTCCTTAACATTGGCTCAGACTTCTAGTCAGTGTTGAAATGGAGCAATGAAAGGAAACATCCCCGCCTTGTTCCTGATCTTAGTGGGAAGACTTCTAGTTTCTCACCACTAAGTATGCTAGCTGTAGGTTTTCTGTTGATATATATTTTTTAAGATTTTATTCATTTACTTGACAGAGAGTAAGAGGGAGTACAAGCAGGTGGGGGGGAGTGGAGCCGTGGGAGAGGGAGAAACAGGCTTCCCACTGAGCAAGGAGACCAATGTGGGGCTGGATCCCAGGACCCCAGGATCATGACCTGAGCCAAAGGCAGATGCTTAACCGACTAAGCCACTCAGGCACCCTCTGTAGATATTTTTTTATCAGATTGAGGAAGTTTTTATCCCTACTTTACTAAGAGCTTTTATCACAAATGGGTGTTGGATTTTGTCAGATGCTTTTTCTCCATCTATTGTTATGATCGTGTGATATTTCTTCCTTAGCCTATTAATATGACACATTACATCATTTGGTTTTCAAATGTTAGACAGCTTTGCATGCATGGGATAAATCGCACTCAATTATGGTATATTATCATTTTTTAACATTGTTAGATTTTATTTGCTAATATTTTATTAAGGACTTTTGCATCTATCTTCATGAAAAATAGTGGTCTGTAGTTTTCTTGTAATGTGTTTGGTTTTAGTATTAGGGTGATTCTGGTATCATAGAATGAGTTAGGAAGAATTCCTTCTACTTCTGTCCCCTGAAAGAGATTGCAGAGAATTGGTAGAATTTCTTAAAAATATGGTATACTTCATGAATTTCCATGTCATCCTGGCACAGGGGCCATACTAATCTTCTCTGTATTATTCCAGTTCTGGCGTATGTGCTGTCAAAGTGAGCATTTTCTCTTTTAAGGAAAAAAATGCATTTTCAACATTGAAAATGCTCTGAATTTGCCAGTACTACTTTCCACAATCTCTTTTGGCTTTTCTGGGTACAACTTCACTGTATACCAGTGATAAAGGTGACTGGATTTCAACTTTATACTTTAGTGAATGGAAGATATGTACCATAATATAGACCAAGATACTCCTTAGGAGTGGGGATGGGGATGATTGAAGACAAGTCTAGGCTGAGTTCTATGTTTCTGATTTGGGTAAATGAGTGAAATGAAGGTTAGCTTCAGATACATGCTGAATTTCAGCTGCCTTTGGAAGTGGGGACATCCAACAGGCCAGTGGTTGTACTGTCAAAGCTCGGAGAACAATCTGGATTAAAACATTGATTTGGCAACAGTTGAAGAGGAGTGTTGGGAAAGCTCTCCTATGTAAAGTTCATTCCAGAAGATTGAGTTAAAAGCATTGGGAGAGGGGCATCTGGGTGGCTCGGTGGGTTAACCCTCTGCCTTCAGCTCAGGTCATGCTATCAGGGTCCTAGGATCGAGCCCCACATCGGGCTCTATGCTTAGCAGGGAACCTGCTTCCTCTCTCTCTGCCTGCCTCTCTGCCTACTTGTGATCTCTCTCTGTCAAAAAAATAAATAAAATCTAAAAAAAAATTAAAAATAAAAAAATAAAAGCATTGGGAGGGTGGACCTAGGAGGAAGAAACGTAAGGCCAGAATGGCAGTGAGGGTGCAAGAGAGAATTGGTTATTAGAGGCACTAACTACAAAAGTACTATCTTTTTTCCTCTTTGTGAATGTTGAAGACTCATTCAAAGTTAAGACTTATAACTTCGGGGCACCTGGGTGGCTCAGTGGGTTAAAGCCTCTGCCTTCGGCTCAGGTCATGATCTCGGGGTCCTGGGATCGAGCCCCACATCAGGCTCTCTGCTCAGCGGGGAGCCTGCTTTCCTTCTCTCTGCCTACTTGTCATCTCTCTCTGTCAAATAAATAAATGGAATCTTTAAAAAAAAAAAAAAAGACATAACTTCAAGTTTATTAATACTATTTCTGATTATCTGGCCTAATAATTTCAGATGCCCATTAAAGTCCAGAGACTATAATTTATAGCTTTTTATTTTGAAATCATTTAAAAATTATACAAAAGTTGCAAAAATAGTAAAGAATTCCTAAATATCATTCATCTAGCTTCCACTAGTGTTAGCAGCTTATGTAACCATAGTACAGGTATCACAACCAAGGTATTAACGCTGGTACAGTACTGTTAACTAAGTTACAGGCTTTATTTGGATTTTACCAGTGTTTTCGCCATTGTCCTTTTTCTGTTCCAGGTCCAACCCAGGATCCTACATTGCAGTAGTTATCAGAGCTCCTTAGTCCTCTACTTTGTGACGTTTCTTCAGTCTTTCCTTGTTTGTCATAACCTTTACACTTTAGAAAGGTACTAATCAATTATTTTGCACAAAAAAGGGGCTGCAGTTGTATGATCACATCCTGGGATTCATTCTTACACTATTTAGGAATGGAAGTTTTAGGTTTTCTAAAGACTATTTCATGTTTGTGAAGATCCTAATGTTTACATACAGCTGCAATTATTGTGAAGTCTTACTTTCGTGGGGATCTATAGTTATTTGGAAATTCCTGTTCCCTCCTTTACTATAAGGAAATGATGTATCTTCTGTTCTAGTTAGTACAGCAGTCTCTCTGTCTCCAGTAATGATATGTGAAGGATCAGGTGAGGAATAACTTATTGCCTATATAGTTCCTAAGGTAATGGGTTTTTACTTTATAAGTCATTTTGAAAGCCTTATACAGGTTCCTCAAAATGTTAAACATAGAATTACTCTATGATCTACCCAATTTCACTCCCAGGTATACCCAAAATAATTGAAAGCAGGGACTCAACCAGATACGTGTATACCAGTGTTCATAGCTCAGTAGCCAAAAGGTGAAAACAGCCTGTCTGTCAACAAGTAAATGGGTAACAAAATGTGGTGGATACATGTAATAGACTATTATTCAACCATAAAGGGGAATGAAATTCTAATATATGCTATAATATCAGCCTTGAAAACATTGTGCTAAATGGCATAAGCCAGACAAAAGGGGAAAATATTGTATAATTATAATTCCTGTATAATTCAGTTACGTAATTCTAATAGGCGAATTCACAGAGACAGAAAATAGAATTGCACTTACCTGGGGCTGGGAGGAGGGGAAAAGGAGAATTATTTAATGAGTACAGAGGGTTTGGGTTTTTGTTTTGTTTTTTTTGTATGATAAAAAAATTCTGGAAATGGTTAGTAGTGATAGTTGCCCAACGTTGTAAATGTACTTAATGCCACTGAATTGTACACTTAAAAATGGTTAAAAAGGTAAATTTTATGTTATATACATTTTACCACAATTTTTAAAAAGCCTTAAATAACCATAACTTTTCTGCCCCCTTCATTTGTTGGATTCTAATCCAGTATATTTTTTTTCATATTTCACAGATAAGATTTTTTCTGAGAAACCTTAAATGGCATTATTATAATAAAACTGACATTGTAATAATTATATTTCATCTATCATTAGAAATTTGAAAAAGTTTTATCTCCAATTTATTTGAATATGAGTAAGATAAATTCTGGTACTGGTGATTAATTAGATGAAGATCAATAATATTAGAAACAGAAGCTTATTCTGAGTAGAAGTTCACTTTACTTACTGGCTTGGGTTTCGTGATGAACATTCATATAAAATTTAGCTTCTGAATGATCTACCTGCAGAATGTACCACCTCTGTTCATCAGCCTCTTGACAGTATGCCTCAGATTCTCCAGAGGTGAAGCGTGCGCAGATACGTGCTTACCCGCAGAGTAGGGACATGCCCATTAATGAGCTACGGATTTGTCTCACAGTTTGTTAGCTTGTTGAGTGTCATGATTGGGAGCCCCGATGGAATAACATGGAAGCGAGAAGTAATTCTCAAAAGAAGTTCAGAATGTTGGGCAAAACAAAGATAGATATCTACCATATCGGGTCAATTTATTAACTCACTAAATGAATATTTGTTGAGCATCTGGTACCTGCTAAGCACTGTTCTAAGGGCTTGGGATACATCAAGTAAGAGACAGATGTCCCTGCTCTCATAGTTTACCTGCAAGCTGGTCTGGCCAGCTGCAAAAGCATGTTGGAACTTGAGCGGCCAGCAGAAGTCACATAAACTGCCTGGACTTCTAAAGCTAATCTGTCCCCTATTTCTTGGTCAGTTACTTGAGGCCATTGCATTAATGGTGGATAGCAAGCTAGTATTTGTGCCCTAGTGATGTCTTTATAGAGTTCTGCTGTGGCTTCTAAAGTTTCAGACCAGTGGATGGTGTCACTGTGGTTCAAGGGTCTCTAGCATCTCGAATGGGGAGATGAACTGGCACTGTTTCAGCCCCAGGACACAGGATGTTGGCAAGAGCCAAATTATTGCAGGGTTTCAGTCTTGGACCAAAATGGCACGAAAATCTGGAGCCTAGATGGAGGTATCCATATGGTGGGGCTCAAACTGAGGTTCATTGGACACACAGGAATGTAGGGGCCTTCCACACACACACCAGATCCATGCTTAAGGCAGAAATACTAACTCTAGTTTGGAGGCCAAGCCCCTGGAAAGGGTGGCGTACCCTCCAGTCTTGGTTAGATTGACTTGGGACATGGGCAGGGCCCAGTGTGTTAAGAGAAAAATGTCTTCAGATAAGAAATGACTGTAGAGAAAAAAAAAAAGAAATGACTGTAGAGTGGCAATAAGCACACACGATCAGCAAACAAAAATAATCGTTAGCGTCTATTAACTAGACCCACCTTTCCATTTAATCCTCAGAACAAAAACAAACTAGGAAAAAAAGGCACTGAGATCAGAACTGTAGTTGCAAGTATTAAAAATTCAGATTTAACTTACCTAAACAAAAATTTCAATATTGGCAATACAGTGATGATTAAGACAGATCCTGTCCTTCTCCCTTCTCCATCCTGATCTCACTGTGTGGAGTGATAACACTTTCCCCTTTTAGGGATATTAGAAGATATAGTAATTGTTTCAGTTCTGGAAATCACATTTAGCTGTAGGCACCATACTTTTAAAAGGCCACTGACAAACTGGAACATGTTCAGAGGACAATGACCCAAACCTTTACCCAAGTGGTAAGGGAATTATGAAACCAAGTTGTATGAGAAACAGTTGGAGGAAGTAGGGAGATTTTAGCCTGAAGAAGAGAAATTTAATCAGAGAGTATTACAGAGACCACAGTTTTTAGATTCTGGAAAAGATACTACATAGGCTAGGGATTTATCATTTTCTACCTACTAGAGCCTCCCAGAACAAGGGCCACTATGGAGAAAATATAGGAAGAACATCAAAAAGAACTTGATAAAAATCAAGGGCCATGCCAAAAGGAATGGACACCATTGGAGGCAGATCCCAAGCCCCACATCTCTGGAGCTGTTCTAACAGAGGATGTCAATTAGTGTCTGCTCACATTATACTTTCTCTGTGGGTCTTTCCAGATCCCCCACGGCCAGTAACATCTTTTTCCCTTGCTCTCCCTTTATACCTTTACCTCTCTGAGGTGCTGCCATGATTTGCCTTGTATTTTAATTCCATTTATGTATGTCTTATCTCTGACTAGCGATTCTCAACCCTTTCAACATAACGTATCCTTTATATAACAAATATTTTATAGCATGTCCTTTCCTATCCTGAAATGAAATTCATAGTTAATATAACCCTGCTCTACATCACAAAATTCCAAAAATGCAATATAATGCCCTAGTTGTAATACAAAGGGGAAATTAAAGAAAATAATTAGTAATCATATTACATGTTTTACAGCATCTCCAGGCATGACCACACCAGAAGACACAGTCAGGTAGATAGGTTAGAATGCCGAGTCCCCATGATTAGGACAACCATAATGCCCACTGATGCAGCTGCATTGTATGGGTAACTCAGAAACTGTGAGTGTCTTTGCTGCCTGTCATGGAATTATCCTTTTTCTTTTCTTTTTTTTTAATTCATAACTATTTTAGTTTAAAATATATATATAACAGGGGCGACTGGGTGGCTCAGTCAGTTAAGCATCTGACTTTGGCTCAGGTCATGATTTCAGGGTCCTGGGATTGACCCCCACAGGGTCCCCACTCAGCGGGGAGTCCGCTTCTCCCTCTCCCTCTGCCCCTGCCCTTGCTTTTGTTCTCTCTCTCTCAAATAAATAAAGTCTTTAAATATATATGTGAATATATATATGTATAAAACATAAAATTGACCATTTTACCCATTTTTAAGTAGACAATTCTGTGGCATTAAGTACATTCACATTGTTGTATAACCATCACCACTCCCCATCTCCAGAACTTTTCAACTCCCCAATTTGTGATGTAATTCTCCTAAATAATGAACAGCTAGCTCTTGGTAAAGGTCCAAACAAAAAGTATATAGTCTTTGCTCAGTTTCCATGGTAGTTCTATTTGGGAACATTCAATGTCTATATGAAACATGCAAAAAAATATTTTTCATCTTTCTATGTGAAAGAGAATTAGGTTCTAAGCTCCAACAATTATAAATGGAGTATCACCTATACAGACGTCCAGTAGGACACAGGATAGTGCTTCGCAGTATTAAAGAGGCCCAAATATTACCGAGTGTCTGTATCCATGGCACTTGTCCACTAAGCACAAATAGCATCCCCCACCCCTGTCACTGTCACAGCCAGAAATGATCCTATTAGTTCCCCGATACATTGTCACCATTAATAACTGACTACACAGTGCATAAACTCCAGGAAGGCAAGACCCAGTTTTGTTCTCTTAAAAACTCTTTTGTACCTGCTACAAAAGGCACTCAGTGTTTGTTAAAGTTGAGAATGTGTCAGTCTTTACAACAATCTAAAACGCTAGCAACTATGGACTTCCTTCCCTCACTGCACACATCCAGCCGGTCACCAGATCATTTTGCCTCTGCCTTTCCTAACTGGTTTCTATTTCCCCTGCTCCAGCCTCCCTTTATGTCTTCACACAGGCTATTGTAAAAACCTTGTTTCCCACCCCTATGCTCTCCCTCCTTCAAATACGCAGTGAACTCGGGGCACTCCACACGCACGCCAGGCCCTCCATGCTTTGGTAGTATAGCTTCTTGTGCCTAGAGCAGTGTTACCTTTTTCCCCTAGAAAACTCCACCTCATGCATCAAGACCTGGCTCAGGTCTTGCTCCCGAGCTCCCAGATCTGAGACAGAATTACTCAGTCTGTGTCTCTGTTCATATGTCTGTTGTGGCATTTCTTGCATTAAACTTTATTTGTCCACATGCCCGTGGTCTCTGCCAGACTGAGTTCCTTGAGTAGAAGTTAGTTTCTCTGGCTTTGGAGAGAGACAATGGCCAGAGTTTGAATGCCACATAAGTTAGCCGTTCCATGGTCCTGAGCAAAATCCTTGAAGCCCCAGTTTTTTTTATCTGTGAAATGGGAATAATGTAAGGCTTATAACATATTTAAGATAAAGCTTGAAATGTTAATAACCATCATCATTGGCTTTGTATCTGTCCAGCTTACTGTCCAAGTAAGCATAATAGAGAGGATGCTTACCAGCTGTTTTGAATGAAGGAAAGAAAGAACTGGGCTATTGTCAAATTCTAGATTTTATTAGTCACAAAAGCGAATGTTCTCTTTGGCAATTGTAGCCAATTTTGTCATGAATAAATTTAACCTTGGAAAAAAAATTTTTTTTAAGTGATCTATTTTCCTCTCTAAGTTTTTTAGGTGCATTAAAAAGCATTCATTCTGAAACAGTAATGTGCAAACTCCTGGGCTTGCCATGTCCATGCCCACTGTGGAAAACTGTGCGCCTGGAAACTCTCGTGTTTGAGATTTTTACTTCTGTCTTCCAAAATGTGAAGTCCGGGGAATGTCGGCTTCTTCTTACTAAACTGGGATGGTGGAGAATAGCGTGCACCACTGGTTTGGTGAGCTGATCTCAGTAACTCATCCTCAGTTAAAAATACATAGTCTTATTCAGCTTATGGCTCAATTGTTTCCTTGCTTTTAAGAAGCCTTTCTTTTATATGTCTCAAGTGCTGCTTGCAATATAAAACTAAAGCCTGAATTTTAAAAACTTCCATAGCTAATACTCTGCTAAATGTTTAAAGCCTGACATTTAATCTTCGTGAACTGAAGCTCTCTGATTTCACTGTTTGCAGCTAGTAAATGTCACTCTAAACATTGTTGCTTTCACTCACACTTAAGCCTTTCATCTGCAGTGGGGGCAGAGTGTCAGAGAATTCTTTGTGTGCCACTCTAGCAAGGGGAAAAAAAGACTCAGCCCAGCCTTTAAACAGAGTGAAAAAAACTGCTTGGAAGGCAAAGACGACCCTGTTTTTATATGGTGTTTGTGAACACACAATCCTGACTTCTACCGGATACTCTTAAAAAGCAACTATATTAGCTCAGTCTGAACAGGGTCCCCGCTGAGCTCATACTCGGTTGCCAGCCAGACAGCTCCCCACTCTCTTGTGACTGGAGGGGGATGGGAGGGTAGAGGGAAAGAAGGGGTAGGAGATGTTGTCATTACTGTAATTTCACTTTTGCCTGCAGGAGGAATCTTGTCATCTTCTGGCTCCCCAAACTATTTTCAACCTGGGTGTTTTATTTCTTAGTTCCTGAAGGCTACTGGCACACAGATCAGCTCTCACTTTTCATCATCTTGACATGAAATGGAAGATCAGTTTGTGGCTCTTTTCATAGCCAGTGATTTACTTCTATTCTTTTATCTGTCTCCCCTTTATGTTCTTTGTTTGGACATATTTTTATTTCCCGTGTCTGCAGCCTTTTGTTCTGCTGGGATCTCTCTGGCCATTCTTCCTTCGCCTGCCTCCTCTTCGGCCCCCAGCCCCCCAAATCCCCATTGGGCCTTCATCCTCTCTGGGTCCCCAGTCCCTTGCCCTGCCCCTTTTGTGCGCTTGCTGCTTCCTGCTCGGCTGCCGGCTGGCCTTTCCCCTCCCTATCTGTTCCAAGCCACCTTTGCTGCTTCTCCAGATCTTCCAGGTCCCTCTTCTTTGTGTACCTACAGGACTCAGTCAGTCGTGGCCCCTGCCATAGCCAGCAGCGCGCAGACATGCTGAGCTCATCCCTGACCACTGTTGCGGATAGATAGGTCATCAGTTCAAGTCTTCGGCGTGTGTGGATGTTTATGATGGTTGATGCGGGTGCTCCCAGTTTCCTGGCAGCCATACAGAAGCATGAATTGAAACCTGGAAATAGAACATCCTATAAGAAGCACTAGAGTGGAATTTTAGGAAACCATGGGCTTTTCTATCAGACATAGATTCAAGTTTCTTTTCTGTTGCTTACTAGCTTTGTGGCCTTGGACAAATTCATTCATTCATTAAACAAATATTTATTATTGCCTATCATGTGTCTTGTGTTTAGCTTTTAGGGAGCCAGTTAATGGCCCTCTGTCTTCCTCTTTTATGTTCACAACCAATTGAGAAATACAACATAGGAAGGAAAATCCTAGCTTTATCGAGTGATAAAAGCCAGATTGGAGGATGTGGCTTTTATATGTGGCTAGTATGGGTTCACTAAATCTTCTCCCCTGAATTAGACTGCGGGCTCGCCTCTCTTCTCTACTCAGCACACAAGCCATGGTAAAGGATAGATGTGGAAGATGGACAGCTTAGAAGAGAGTGAAAAAGCCCATGGGCCTGCCCGGGCCAAGCATCCTGAGTCTGTTCTAAATTCACGGCCCAGGCAAGCCACTCCTCGTCTGCAGGGAAGGGCTGGGTGAGAAGACAGAAGACACTTGGCTCTTGCCTCCAGGGAAACAGGAGGGGCACGTTTTGGCCCTTAACTCTGAGCATTACACTTCACTAATGATTAGCATGATAAGCAAAATAAATCCTGCCGGTCTGTGTCTTCATCTGTAAAATACAGATAATCATACCTGTCTCTTACTGTGGCTCTGGTGACTACAATGGAATAAGTGACTATTTACAAAGAATATGAGGACCTGTTAACCATCTTTCTTTGGTCAGGACCAGCCTGAAGTAGAATTGGTCATTCAGGGGTCTAATTTGTCTTCCTTGCCCCCTCTCTCTTCTCTTTCTGGGCCCTAATTTGGTCAGTTTTTCCCCTCCTCATTCCCGTTTTAAAAAAAAAAAATAAGTGGGAATACTGGTCCTCAAGCTTTTGATTTCCATTAAGCCCACTGGCCAAATCTTTTCTAATCCTGGCTTATGTGTTTAAAAAAAAAAAAAAAAAACCTCATTAATTTGGACAAAGAAAGCATTTGGAACAATTAAGTCTACTTTAGAACCACAAAACTAGGGTCACTAAAGGACAATACGTGGCTACAAACAGGTATTATTACGTGGGAAATATGTGGCTTGATTCCTCATGGTTATTTTTGTCATATTACCTTGAGTGATGCTCATGAGTTTCTCTGTTCCTGTAGAAAATAATCCAGGTGAGCCTTAAAACCACAGTGATGAAGGGAAGCAATACAGATAGGGAGTTTTAGGAAAGAACTTTTAGGGTATTTGGACTTTATGTTGGGGGCAGCAGGAAACCCTTGACAATAAGTGATAACAGGTTTGTATTTGAGGAAAAAGGCTGGTGGCGGCACTGTAGAGAGTGGAGTGGAGGAGGAGGGGAGCCTGGAAAAGCAGGTAGGAGGCTCTGAGTGAACCAGGTGAGAGGCTCACCCCAGGTAGTGGAGATCAAGGGTAGGACCAGATTGAAGAGGCTTTAGAAATAGAATTGGCAGGGTCTGAGTGAGAATGGGGACGGAGAAATATATCAGACACTGTTGCTTAAAGTTAAGATGAAAAGGGAGTGCCTGGGTAGCTCGGTCCGTTAAGCATCTGCCTTTGGCTCAGGGTCCTGGGATCCAGTCCTGCATCTGGCTCCCTGCTCAGTGGGGAGTCTGCTTCTCCCTCTTCCCCTCCCCTCCTGTTCACTGCGGCACACTCTCTCTCTCAAATAAGTAAATAAAATCCTCTGTGTGTGGGGATGGGGGTGTGTGTGTGTGTACGTGTACATAAAGTTAAAATAAAAAGATTTCAAATAGTAGTGCTGCCACAGGCCCTTCCCCAGCAGAATTAGACGGTTAACATGGGGAATCCAACCTGGGAAGATAGTTGGAGCCAAAAGAGAGATGGAGTTGGCCAGTAAGAGGGGGTGGACCACTTTCCCAGGAGAGAGCTGGAGAGGGAACCCCCTGGCAGGTCAAAGCTGCAGGGTGTGGTATAACACAGGGATTTGCCTTCCACTGACTGCAAAGAGAAAAAAGGAGCAAAAAGGAAGACAGAAAAAAAAAGAAGTCACTGTGTTAGGGACATTTTGGGGCCACATGCTTTCTAGAACACGAGGAGGTCGTAGACTCTCCTGCCTCATACACAATTATATCTAACCAGTTTTGTCAAAAAACAGATCTAACAGAAGTACTTAATCAGATACTTAGCTAGATTTTATTTGTATCATGGACTATATATATATTTTCTTGTGTTTTTTTAATTACACTCTTCTTTTGCCTAAAATTGCCTGGTTTAGAAAGAATTCAGGTCCTGGGACAGGCTCTCTCCTTGTAGTCTGTTTTTAGACGATGCTACAAGAACTTTTGGATTTTAAAACAAAGATCTAAACACTGAATAAGAAAAGATCAGTGAATACTCTTTGCAAAGTGGAGGGGGAAGGAAAAGGGAACAATTTTATGGCTTTAGAACAGTCTGTGATGTTCTTCTCTCACCGTTTTATATTTGTATATTGTCTAAAGGTTTTTTACTAATTGAACATAATAGCACTCAGTGGCCCTCGTAGCAGAGCATTATTGGGCATATCAATGGTGTACACACACTTTAAGTTTTATAAGCGATTACATAAGGCAATGAAAAAATTTTTCCTCTGTTTAAAGACTAAAACATTTCTATTCGTTTCATAGTATTGGAGTGGATGGTTTTTAACTAATGACATGTTATAAAAAGTTTTTGTTTCTCTTTGTAGAGGCAATGACAAAGCCTTTGTTGTTTTTTTTTTGTAGGGTTTTTGAGGCATTTTTGTGATGTTAAACCACTCACTACCACTGGAGACCCAATAGTGAATCAGCATTCTCTGACAGCTCCCCCTATGACTTTTCTGTGCACCTATTTTGTGCAAAGTACATGAAAGGAGCTGAATGCAGTACTGTGTTTGTAGATTGTAGGCTCTTTCATCTTCCCAGGCCCTCCCCCCCAGGGGATGCCAGGGATCATTATAATTCCTTATACATGTTAACTCACTGAATCCTTACAACAGCCCTATGCCATAGTTACCATTTTCTAGCCCCATTTTGTGGCTAAGAAAACTGGGGCATAAGGAAAAAAATTGACTTGCCCAAAGTTTGAGTTACTAAGTGGCAGAGGTAGGATTCAAACTCAAATAGTTCAAAACTGCACAGTAATCATTATACTTTGCTCAGCCCCATTCTACTCAGGACATTACTGTTGAATTTGTGAAAAAAATTTCCTAATAAAGACATACAGGTAAGACAGCCCAGAGTGATGGGCCAGTGGTAGCTCTTAGAACTACAACAGTGGCTGGGGCGCCTGGGTGGCTCCGTTAGTTAAGCATCTGCCTTCAGCTCAGATCCTGATCCCAGAGTCCTGGGATCGAGCCCCTCGGTGGGCTTCCCGCTCTGTGGGAGCCCACTTCTCCCTTTCCCACTGCCCCTGCTTGTTCTCTCCCCCCCTCTCTCCTTCTCTCTTTCTCTCTCTCTGTCAAATAGATAAAATATTAAAAAGAAAAAAAGAACAATAATGGATTTTTACAACACTCAATTATAATTAACATCAGATTTAAAGTTAGCATCTGCCATGGGTGTGAGTGCCTTGCTCTCGGTCTCTAGAATTCCCCTTGCCAACATCTTCCCCAACCAAAAATTACCCCAGTTTTGTTTTTGGACCCAGCTCTCAGTTTGAAAGACTCAAGCCACAGTGAGCTGGCAGGAGAGGCCGAATGGGCTGGACAATCAGTGGGGGCAGGAGTCAGGAACAACAATGAAGGAGCGGCATTAAAGGCCGCGCGGCGCTTACTCTCCCTGGAAACGCTCGGTCAGACTCAGGAAGTGTGATTTAATCCTGGCGAAGATAATTGCATTTTATACCCTAGAGTGGACCTCTAACAGAATTTTATTTTCAGTCTTGCCTTGAGAAGTTTTACCAGTAAAGAATTTGATGTATGTTACTTGCCCTCTTCGCCAGACTACACAAAATAGGGGTTTATTCTTCTGCCAGCCCACCACATTTTCCCTTAAAAGGCTCTTAATAGAGGACCTGAGAACCTGCTGCCCCAACAGAAGATGCCTGGAGTGGGGCCCAGCAGTGCCCTCGGCAGGGTTTGGGGGAGGAGGAAAGACTGTAATTAAGCCAAAAGAGCCACTGTTGATCTTGAAAGAACATCAGCCATACAGATGACGCGAGGTTTACAAGCTGTCGTTTCCACCAGAATGTGGGAGCGTGTTTAAAAATGCATAGACCTGAACTCTGGACCCAGAGATTCTGCTTTGGAAAGAATACGTCTGGGGCAAGTGCCCCTGGCTGAATGTGCTGTGGAAGGCTGAGAAACACTAGCATAGAATCGCTTCTCTCCTGACTGGTTTAAAGGGGTCCCCTCTGAATGGAACTGGGATAAACTCCTTGCGTCTCTCACTTCCTACCAAGGTAGCTGTCTTCTGAGTCTCTAATAGGAGGGAGTCATTAGTGCAGCCAAACATACTTAACAAAACTTAGCTGAAGGTTGAAGTCAATAAAAACCTCAAAAAAACACCCTGATTTTGACAAGCAGTGTCACTCTACTTCTGCATGTTACCGATGGCGTCAGGTGCACCATGACTAGGATTTTGATCAGTGTGTGGTGGAGCGCTAAAGGTTAATAACTTGGGAATACCTGAACGCACAGAGTGAAGCACATGTTCCCTGGAGAACCTTGACAGCTCATTCAAGGTGTGCAATCCAGGCTTGGCTGCAGAGTAGTACCGTGTTTAACCACAACAAGGTACTACAGCTCCTTATGCTTCTCAATTTGTTGAATAGTATCCTTTGCCTTTGTTTCATTGTCTGTCTCTCTTACTCACACACAACCAGAATCTCATAAACAAGTGCTTCTGTACATCCTTTTGACTCAGAATTAAGGAATCAGGTAATCCTCTATAAAAATTCATAAGCATTTTTTTATACAGGCATAGCTTAAAGATGTTATAGGCCACAGCAATAAAGCAAATATCAAATAAAGCAAGTCAGATGAATTCTTTTGGCTTCCCAGTACATATGAAAGTTATATTTAGGCTATAGTATAGTCTACTAAGCATGCAAGAGCGCTATATCTAAAAAACTGCCTATACCTTAATGTAAATGTACTTCTTTGCTAAAAGATGCTAACCATCATCAGAGCTTTTAGTGAGTTGTAATCTTTTTGCTGGTGAAAAGATTTTGCCTCAGTGTTTTGCCTCATTGTTGATGGCTGCTGACTGATCAGGGTGGCTGCTGAAGGTTGGGGTCATTGTGACTTTTTTTTTTTAATTATTTGAGTGTGAAAGAGCATGCGTGAGCAGGAGGAACAGCAGAGGGAGTGGGACAAGCAGACTCCATGCTGAGCATGGATCCCAATGCAGGACATGATCTCACAACCCTGAGATCATGACCTGCACTGAAATCAAGAGTTGGACACTTAACCAACTAAGCCACCCAAGTGTCCTTTGACAGTTTCTTAAAATAACGGGGGCACTTGGGTGGCTCAAATTGGTTAAGCTGCTCCCTTCAGTTCAGGTCATAATCCCAAGGTCCTGGGATCGAGCCCTGCAGCATTGGGCTCCCTGCTCGGTGGGGAGCCTGCTTCTTCCTCTCCCTCTGCCTGCCTCTCTGCCTACTTGCACACTCTCTATATCTCTGTCAAATAAATAAATAAAATTTTTTTAAAAATAAGACAACAACAAAGTTTGCCACATTGATTGACCTTCCTTTCATGAGCAATTCTCTATAGCGTGTCATGCTGTTTGATAGCATTTTACCCACGGCAAACTTCTTTCACAATTTGGAGTCTGTCCTCTCAAACCCTACTGCTGCTTTATCAACTAAGTGTATGTCATATTCCAAACCCTCTGTTGTCATTTCAACCGTCTTCACAGCATCTTCTCCAGGAGTAGATTCCAGCTCAGGAAACCCCTGTCTTTGCTCATCTGTAAGAAGCATCCCCCTTATCCGTGAAAGTTCGATCAGGAGATCACAGCCGTCCAGTCACATGTTCAGGCTCCCCTGCTGCTTCTAGTCCTCTCGCCGTTTCCACCACATCTGCTATTCCTGCCTCCAGTGGAGTCCTGAGCCCTCCAAGTCACCCATGAGGCTGGGATCAGCTTCTTCCAGACTCCTGTTCATGTTGATATTGTGACCTCTTTCCATGAATCACAAATGTTCTTAATGGCATGTAGAATGGTGAGTCCTTTCTGGAAGGTTTTCAATGGACTTTGCCCCCAGATCCATCACAGGAATCACTATCTATGGCAACTATAGCCTTATGAAATATGTTTCTTAAATAAGAACACTTAAAAGTCAGAATTACTACTTGATCCATGGGCTGCAGCATGCATGCTGTGTTAGCATGAAAATGACAGTCATTTCGTATATCTCCTTCAGAGCTCTTGAGTGACCAAATGCATTGTCAATGAGCAGTCATATTTTGAAAAGAAATCTTTTATTCTGAGCAGGAGCTCTCAATAGTGGGCTTAAAGTACTCAGTACATTATGTTGTAGACAGGTGTGCTTAGGCATCCTGCACAGGCAGAGTAGGTGTAGCATAATTCTAAGGGCCCTAGGGTTTTCAGAATGGTAAGTGAGCACTGGCTTCGACTTCAAGTCACCAGCTACATTAACACCTGACAAGAGAGTCAGCCTGTCCTTTGAAGGCTTGAAGCCAGGCATTGACTTCTCTCTAGCAATGAAAATCCTAGATGATATCTTCAGGATATCATCAGGAAGGATGCTTTGTCTACATTGAAAATCTTGTTTGGCATAGCGCCCTTTGTGACTTACTTTAGCTAGATCTTCTGGATCACTTGCTTCAGCTTCCACATCAGCACCCGATGTTTCACCGTGTACTCTTATGTTATAGAGATGGCTTCTTCCCTTAAATCTCCTGAAACAACTTCTGCTAGAATTGAATTGCTTCTCTCAGTTCCTGCAAATGTTCCTGTCTTTTGAGTGTATGACAGGAAAGAGTCATCAGTGTAGGCTTTGGCTTAAGGGAATGTTGTGGCTGGTTTGATCTTTTATCCAGACCACTACAACTTTCTCCATAACAGCAATGAGGCTGTTTTGCTTTCTTATCATTTGAGTGTTCACTGGAGTAGCACCTTTAATTTTCTTCAAAAACTTTTCCTGCAAAAGTTCACGACTCAGCTGACTGTTCAGGAACTTTTGGCCTGTCTTGGCTTTCAACATGCCTTCTTCCCTAAGCTTAATTATTTGCAGCTTTTGATTTAAAGTGAGAGATGTGTGACTCTTCCTTTCACTTGACTATTTAGGGGCACTGGTAGGGTTATTATTTGGCCTAATTTCAAAATCATAGTGTCTCAGGGAGACCTGAGAAAAGGGAGAGAGACGAGGGCAATGGCCAGTTGGTAGAGCAGTCAGAACATACAAAGTTATCAATTAAGTTTGCAATTTTTTATGGGTACAGTTTGTGGCTCCCCAAACAATGAAAATAGTAACATCACAATCATTGATCACAGATCACCATAACAAATATAATAAAAATGAAAAAGTTTAAAACATTGCAAGAATTACCAAATGTGACACAGAGACCTGAACTGAGCAAGTACTGTTGGAAAACCAGCAATTGTAGACTTGCTCCACGCAGGGTTGCCGCAGACCTTCAATTTGTTGAAAACAAAAGAAAAACAAAAACCACAGTATCTGCGGAACACAGTATAGCAAACTGCAATAAAACGAGATAAGCCTGTACTGCCAAAATAATCTAGGCATAAATTATCTAAGGAAAACTACTGACTAGTTTTCAGTTCAACAAGATAGAAATTTTACACATAGCTACATGGACAAAAAATTAAGGATCATGAAGAAAATATCACTTATTTAGTTAAGAAGGAGACTTGACAAAAGTCAGGAATTATATAATTGCTCTGATCAAGCCAGTTCTTCCTGTTTAGAATGGATACCCCCTTCTTTTATAAAAATGTTTACCATTTTTCCTATTTAATCTACTGAAAAGCTTTCCTAATCCATCCAATGGCATGTTACAGTGTGCCACTAATTTCTCTATTAAAGGTATAAAATATTAGTAAGAATTGCCAAAATTTCACCTTCAGTTAAACTCCCTGCGTCCTGTCTTCTCTGGAGCCAACCTGGCCTGTAGCCACTTCCAGCTAACGCCAGATCTGGATGACAGGTGCAGGACAGCGCCAGACCAAGTCGGTAGATGGGAGAACCCCAAGCTTGTCTTCGCAAAGCTGGGTTTGAGTCTCGGCTATGTGATCTTACAGAGATTATTTGATTTCTCTGGGCCTTAGTTTTCTTGTCCAAAACATGAGGATAACAGCACCCACCTCAGAGGGCGATTATAAGGTTTAAGTGAGGCAATTGCACAGAATGCCACATAGGCTCTGTGCCTGGCAATAGTAGGTACCTATAAAGGTAAAGGTCTTGCCCTTCTTCCTCAGGTAACAGGGGAGAGGATTGAATTAAATGACTCCCAGAGGCTGCATCTAGCACTAGCAATCTGTGTTTTGGGGAGAGCTACTGAGTATAGGGTGTGGGGAAAGCAAAAGAAAAAATACTGAATTAGTACAATTCAGAAATCTCCGTGAAATCATTTCAGACAGTTGAAAGTACAATGAAAACAACAACAACAAAATACCAAGAGGGCAGGGACCGTCACCTTGACCATTTGGTCCTGAGAACAGGAAAACTAAAAGATTCAATTTCCTCAACTGCTTCCAGGAAGAGTGAGGAAAACAATGTTTGGTTTAGCCTGACAGTGATCTTTAGTAATGATGCGAAGCAGGCGTGGCTTAACCAAACCCCCCCCCCCCAAATTACAAGTTTAAATTTTATATATGTATTTTTAAGATTTTATTTATTTATTTGACAGAGAGAATGAGTACAGAAGCAGGGGGAGCAGGAGGGGGACAAGCAGACTCCCCGTGGAGCAAGGAAGCCTGACACCAGGGCTCAATCTCAGGACCCTGGGATCATGACCCTAGCTGAAGGCAGATGCTTAACTAACTGAGCCACCCAGGTGTCCCTGAACATACTTTTTTTTTATGATGGAAGATCAGGACAGGCAATGAAATGCCAACCCAGTGTGTCCCCTGACGACCGCTGAGTTCTTTCGCCTACTCTGCACTTACGGTGGGAGGGTTGGCTGTCAGCATGTACAGAGTGCCAAACCGTGTGGAGCCTTGGTCTGCAGGACCGAACTAACCTACACTGAAACTACAGTTGAGTGTCCCTGAGTTGTGGAGGGACTCACACTGACTGAGTTGTGGAGGACTGACACTGGAGCCTGATAGTGTGTCTCTGCCACCTGTTTAGCTAGCACTCCTGTTGCTTAACCCAAACCCAACAAATCAGGAAGGTCACCAGAAGGTTGGGAAGTCTAGTTTCCCATGCAAGGGGAAAATAACCAACACCTGTTTTGAAATGAACACGATCAGGCTTCTTCATCATGTTATCAGGCTTGTTGACTGTGTTGTGGCCATCAGCTTTCACGGCCATTTGGCCGCAGGCTAAGAGGTACACCTACTGGGGCCCCACAGACCCAGAGCAGGGACACTTAAGAATCCTTCAGTCATCTACCATCTGTGCCAATCCAGAAAATACCACTGCTGGTCATCAGGCTCCTTCCATCATTTTTTTACATAGGCGTCACTTGGAGTGGAGTAGGGAGGGCAAAAAATAAGATAAAGAAGATAAAGATTGGAAGATAAACAAAAATGGATGGTTGGGTTACTCTTATAAGGTTATCCTCTGAAGGGTAGGATAAATCATGCCAGGTCAGTGCTATGTCTGTGACAGAGAAGAGCCTTATGAGCACTCTTAAGAGTTTGAAAAATGCCACAATTATACTACTTGACCTTTGGACAGATTATAATAATGGCTGCCATTTACTGGATTTTCACCACAGGCCAAGCATTATGTTAGAGGCTTTACATGTATTATCTCATTTAATCTTCACAGTAACACTATTACATAGTTGTTGTTGTTTTCTTTATGTTGTTTGTTTCTGGTTGATTACTCTTCCCCACCCCTAACATTCTCTGTCTCACCACTACAAACTCCCAGGAAGGAGAACACATTAGAGCTTATTATTCGCCACCCCACAAGGACATCAGCCTAGGGTCATCTGGCCCTGCATAGCTTTGTTTGCAGTAGGTACCAAACTTCAAACCCCTGAAACGGAATCTAACAGCTCTGTTAAATTATAATCTGTTTCAAGCACCCGCCCCTCCCCAACCCCCCAATCCTTTTCATTGGCCCTCAGTGACTTACAGTCAGTCCACAAAATCTGCCTCATCTTTCCTGCCTCTTGCTCTAACTAATGTCTGACTCACTGGGAAGACCATACCACTTCATCAGATATTTGCTCCCAAATCCCCTCCTCCCACATCTTCCTTGACCTCCATACCTCCTATTTTCTTATCCTGTTTTATGTTATATATTCATATGTGCATCTATTACTTTCTGTCTGCCCACCGGAATGTACGCTTTGTGAGGGTGCAGGCTTCTGTTCACTAGTACATCTCTAATACCCACAACGGTGCCTGGCATATTATCTTTGCTCAATAAATATTTCTTGAATGAAGTAATCCATAAATGAGGAAACTGAGCCAGGGAATGGGTGAGCATTTTGTTCCTGGTCACAGTGCTGTGAGACAGCCAGCCCAGGTCTGTGTGATTGTAAACCCCTGCCCCATGTTGTCCAACTTCTCGATGGATCATGTGAATACAGTATGAGCAAGAATATTCTGGCTGAACTGAAGTAGTCAGTGTTGAGGTGTCAGTATAGGGAACTTAATTAATTGAGCAAGATCCTACAAGACCAAAGTTTACTGCTCTTGTTAGATTAGATTGTATTGTATTCTGATTTCTATTAGATTGTAATGTATTGTGATTTAGAAGAAAAGTGTGTATTTGGTCACTCAGGTGACCAAAATATATTTCTCATGTATATTTGGTCTTCAGCCACAGTTTCTGACTCAAAGCTCCTCTATAACCCTTGGAATTATCTAAATGATGGGAACAGTAAAGGTTTGGGGGTTGGTTTGGTTTGGTTTGGTTTTGAAAAGCCCCTAAGAAGCAGGCTGGTTGCCAGTGTAGCCAGCCATGTGATTAGAGGGTTTGAATTTTCAGTCCCAACTTCCAGGGAGGGGAGAGGACCTGGAGGTTCCATCAGTAGCCAGTGGGTGATGATTTAATCATGGCTGTGTAGTGAAACCTCCCTAAAAACCCAAGAAGATGGGGCTCAGAGAGAGTCTGGGTTAGTGAACCCATGGAGATTTGAGAATGGCAAGCTCTGAGAGGGCCTGGAGGCCCGACCTGCCCTTTCCCCATACCTTCCTTGTATATCTCCTCATCTGGCTGTCGATTCATATCCTCTAACATCCTTTGTAATAAAGCCGGAATCTAGCAAGCAAATGGATTTTTCTGAGTCCCATGAGCCACTCTAGCAAATTAATTGAACCCAAGGAGGGGATTGTGGGAACTTCTGATTTACAGCCCGTGAGTCAGAAGTACTAGTAACAACAAGGACTTGCGGGTGGTTCAGGCAGGTGGTTGGAGCCTGTTTGTAGCCGGTCAGCCAGTCAGAAGCACAAGTAACACCCTGGGCTTGTGACTGGTGTCTGAACTGGAGGGCGGTTTTATGGGACTGAGCCTTTCACCCACGGAACTGGATTCTGTCTCTGAGTCGTGTCAGAATGGAGTTAAACCGTAGGACAGTCCTACAGTGTAGGACATCCAGCTGGTGTCTGGATCACCGTCGGGGTGGGGAAGCATACACACACACACATGCAAACACACACACACACACATTAGAACTGGGTCCAGGAACCTAATTTACATTAGGAACAGTTTCTGGTTGGTTTTTTTTTTGGTTTTTTTTTGAGTTGTCACCAAGGAAAATGCAGGTAACCGATCCTTTGAGGACCCAGGATAAAATCCTTACAACATGAGCACATGAGCCTACATAAAAACAACTTATAATTTACTTACCTTTTTTATATGGTTTAAAAGACGATGAAAGCTATACCTGACTCTAGAGAAGTAGGGAAGTATCCAGGTGGACCGTGGCATATTCGTGCAGCGAAGCATTAAATGCCTATGTAGAACATGGAAGGAAAGTAGCGAAAGAATTGGAAAAGTAGACCTCAAAACGCTATATACACAACGATGACAACTCTGAAAATTCTGTGTTAGCAACAGGATTGTAAGAGACCTTGAGGTTCAAATAGCCGGTGATTCTACTGTTTTGGATTTTATTGGGTTATTTCATGTTGTTTTTGATATTTAGATGTTTCTGTGTAACTGCTAATACTCAGATGATTAACTCTACATAGAAAAGAAGAAGTACAGTGTACCGTATTGTGAGCCAAGGAACACGTCATCCCACCTGCTTCACATCCTTTTCCTTCCTGCTGTCCACCTCCACTGCTCGCGGACACACGGCGCTGCGTCTGCTCAGGCTTCACCCCCAGCCTTCTGGTGCTCTGACAGTAACCTCTACATGTTACACACCCCCTGCTCTCCACCTAGAGTTTCGTCCTTGCTCCTCTGATTATTCTCAGATGCTTCTCTCTCCGGTTTTCCGAGCTGTTCTCTCGCCGATCTTGCCCTCGTCCTGTCGGAATGAGGCCGTGCACCCATCCTTCCCGTGCTGGAGTACTTGCTCACCTGGCCCTTCTTCCGGCCTCGTCCTCATCTGTGTTTCACTGTGTCTGCCTCCTGTGCTTACGGTCTAGCGCTCCCAGCCCTGTGTGAGCAAACCCCAGGCAGGCCTGTTCTGACATGATCCACTCCTCTGACTCTGCGTTTGCTACTCTGAAAGCCTTTGTTCTTTCCCTGCCGGGCTGTGTTCTTGGTAACAAACCATAAGAATCCACTCTGGCTGATTGAAACAGGAAAAGAATTGAATGAAAGGCCATTGAGAGCTACAATTTTGTGATTTATAAGAAATATATACTTGGTCATCTGAATGACCACATATATTTCTCATAACGTATTTGGTCTTAGTCCAAGGTTCCCAGCTCAAGGCTCCTAAAACCCTTGGGATTTCCTGTGATAGGGCAATGAATGAGTCTTTTGTTATATTAATGAAGGTGATTTGGGGGTCCTGGTTGCCAGGAGGACCAACCCTGTGATTAGGGGGTTGGAATTTTCAAGTTTCCTCCCACCCTCCCATCTGGGAGGGGGGAAGAGGGCACTGGAGGTTAAATCAGGCAGCGGCCTATGACTTAGTCATGACCATGTAATGAAGTCTTCACCAAAACCCAAAGGACTGGGTTCAGAGAACTTCTGTGTTGGTGAACACTTGGGAGATTAGGGAGAGTGGCATGCCATACTTCACCTTATGAATCTCTTCATCTGGCTATTGATTCACATGCTTTATCACACCCTTTAATAAAAATGGTGCATATAATGGTTTCCCTGAGTACTGCAAATTAAAAGAACGTAAGAAGGAGGTTGTCCTAACTGATAGTCTATAGCCTGTCAGTCAGAAGCACAGGTAACAAACAGCGTGGGGCTTGTTACTAGTGTCTGAAGTGAGGGGGGAGAGCCAGGCTTGTAGGACTGAACCTTTAACCTGTGGCATCTGGTACTGTCTCTGGATAGATAATGCCAAGATTGAGTTGAATTCTCAGTTAGACTGCTGATATCCGAGAACTGCTTGGTGTTGTGTATAGGGAAACCCCCCCCCCCCACACGTACAAACACTTTGGAATTGGGCTCGGGACCTTAAAGGAAGAGCTCTTACAATTTCTGAGAAAGCTAATACAGTAGGTTTAGAAAACATGGAGGGACAAGGTAGGAACTGAGCAGCTAGGACCATGGCCAAAATTCCATGGCCATAGGGCTGGTTTGGGAGGACACTGTTGACGCCACTGCTAGACTGTGAACACAGCAACTGTCACGACTAGAATTGGACAGGAGACTCTTCCAGTGGCACCTTTGCCACAAGAAAAGTATCTCCTCCAGAGTTGCTTTTCTATACTGCTAGCTCCTGGTCAGATTTAGGCAGAAGCATCTGGCCGGGTGACTGGCCTGTCCACAAGCTGCAAAGTGGACCCAGAAAGGAGTCTCACTTGTGCTATGAGAGATGGGCTCTGCTTGCTGCCACAGTTCAGTGAGAAATCGCTCAAGCAGATTCTAGGCGGGAGCAGAACCAAAACACCGCATGGCCCATTCCCAATTCATGACAGTTGTTTTATTAAACTTTCTACAACTTCCTTAAGTCCTTGAAGCTGTTTCTTCTAACCTCCCCCTCAGCAAGAACTCTGGAACATAGTTCGGTGCAAAATTAAAACCTTAGGAATCACAGATTTATATACAAAGATGTTTAAGCAGCATGATTTAAAACAGTGGGAAAAAGGAGTCAGTCTAAATTTCTACCAATAAGGGAAGAGTTCACTGAATTATGAGATATCTATAGAATTAAGTATATGCAGTCATTAAAAATCATGGATTAAAAAAAAACTTTGTATAGCACAAAACTATAAACAGGACTTTACAATGTTTATATATAAGCTCTCACAATTATGTGTGTGCACACATAATCCTATTTTATAATAAAATATATAAATGTTATATAAAGACATTCTTTGAAAGAGAATGTTAACAGATTAATGCGATTAGAATGATTACTCTTTTTCTTTATGCTTTTTGTAGTTTTCAAATTGAGCTAAAAATTATTAAAGTATTTAAGAGAAAATAGGCTGGGGGCAAACTTCTGGTGCCATCATTTTTATTCCTTGTCATGTCCTCCAAAAGTAGTTTTTCCCAAACCAACCTCAAACTAAACACTCTGAATTCTAACTCTTTGATCCTGGTGTTGAAAGTACTCACTCTTCTGTACAGTAAGTTTCTCGCTCCCCACCAGTGTGTTCCCACTGCTCTTTGTGTTCACATATAGATCATTGGTTCCTGCTTACCTCACCCAACTGCTGTTGGGGCTCTCCTCCCCCTGGGCTCACTCTTCCCTGCCCTATATTTTAGCCCAAAGATTTGCTGAAATAGCAATATCTGAGGTTTCCATTACTCTTTTCTTGGCCACATCTGAGAATCTCTATCTTTGTAGCTTTGGTGACTACAAGAAACATCGATTCATTATCTTTGGCACACTTTTGGGCACAGGCTAAGTCAGATGACCTTGTGGTTTTCTTATTTTTCTAAAATAAGAAGGTGCATTCTTAAGCACCTCATCTGACTTTGCTTCCAATTAAGCCTTACATCCGAGCTGTTTTTCTCCTTGTGTCTCCGGACTGTTCCCATCCCTCAGTGTTTGCTCCCTTCCGCATCTCGCTACTCGCCTGTCTAGAAAGTGGAGCCAGTACCCTGTAAACAGAAGTGTTGCTTTTGAAACCTGTGGCCTCCACGGAGACCATCTGTCTGATCCTGCTCAGCTTTGACAGTGGGCTCCCGTTCTCCAGCTTTATCCATGGCCCTGGGAGCTCCTAGAACCTCCCTGCAGCTCTGTTCCTACGGTGCATGAGCTCTCTCCAGCCTCTATCTCCACCAGCAAGAGGCTCTTTGAAAGTCTGGCATTCGGGCCGGTCCCTCAAGAGTTGGACTCTGCCTCTCTGTCCATTCCCTGCAATTGCAGCCCTAGTCTAACTCTCCATCTGGCTTTCAGTCTCTCCTTCACACGCTCCCTATTGGCTCACTCTCAACTTCGTGGTCTCTTATCTTCAAACCAATCCAGGACCCCAAAGGTCCTGGGCCATATTCTGTGTATGGGGTTCCTACTAGGCTGGGAGCTGAGTTCAGGCTACCCAGGTTAACTCCATCTCTTCCTACACGCTGATGTTGTGTTTCAGCCAAAGGGACTTGACTGTGGTGACCCAAATCTAGAGAACAACAATCCTCTTGTAACTATTGATCCTTGATCCAGCTCATCCACCCTCATGATTCATATTTATATTAGCCCTGACCTCTTTCTGTTCTCTAGACCTCTAAGTTGTGTTAGTCTTAGTACAGCTCTTAGATTTTCTACTCTCAGAGAAGTTTGTTTATTAATCTGTTAATTTATCTTGCAGGCACGTACTGAACACCTACCAGCCAGCACTGCAAATAGAGGCTAGTCAGGGAGTTAGACAAAATAAAGGGCTATATGTCAGTTAGTACACTTTTTATTACTAGTGACAGAAGTCCTGATTCATACTGCTTAAGCAAAAATGGAATGTATTCCCTCACATACCTGGCAAGTCTAGGGATAGATCTGGTTTCCTTCAGGCACAGCTGGATTCATGGATCATAAATGCTACCTTTGGGACCTGGCCTGTCTTCATCTCTCAGCTCCGCTCTGTTCTACTTTGTGATGGCTTCATTCTCGTGGCAGCAAGACAAATGTTAATGGTGCCAGGCCTACACCCTCCTAGGCTCCAGTATAGCAGAAAAGGCATGCTCTCTCAGCAGCCCCAACAACTGTGTCCCACTATATCTTGTGATTTCTCACTGGATTAGGTGCTCTTCCCTGAACAAGTGACTTTTGTCAGAGAAATTCGATGCCCTGACTGTTCAGACTGGAGTCATAGGTCCTCTCCTTACAGTTGAGTATGGAATCTACCCCAGCGCTTAGGTGCTTAGGTTGAGAGAGAGAGACAGTGGTTCACCTGGAGAAAAGGCAATTGGATGTGGGATGCTTAGGGGTTTTTTGGTTTTAAGGCTTAAGGTTTTAAGGTTTTAAGGCTTTTGGGTGGGGGAGATGGTTTTTTAAAAGCTGTCAGTTAACAGCCATTATGTTTATGATAAGTGCATATGATAGAGTTACAGAGTTGAATGTAGCAAATAGAGCATTTAACTCCATATACAATAGATAAAGAAAGATTCCCTCCTGCTTTACCCCCTCATTCCTTCCTTTGAGAAAAGTTTAGTGAGTGCCTTTTTTCTTCCAGGTGCAGAATATAGATTGTCCTAGACGTTGACCCTGCCCATAAGGAGCTTACAAGGTAGTGAGAGAAAGAATAAAAGGAGAGAGAATGAAAGCAAGGCCCCCACATTGATAGAGAATGGCTGTTTAAGAAATAAAAATATGAAAAAAAATAAATAAATAAAATAAAAAAAAAAGAAATAAAAATATGAAGAGTATTTCTGTGTTTTTTATAAAATTAAAAAGACAACGTCAACCATTATATTGTTTAACATTGTTTAACATCTTTTTTACTTCTGTTTTGTTCAGTGCTTGGGATAAGTCTTTCTAATCTGCTTCGTTAAATAACAGAAAATCCATAATCCACAATTTTTTCATTCTTTTGCCTAGGGCTTCTGTGAAACTCAGAGTTAAAACCTGTGGTTAATGAAAAATAGCTTTCCTTATCCTAAATTTTCCTTGAGATTAATTTTCCCTTTTTTAAAATACTCGATGTATGGTTTTATCATACCTAGGACTTTATATAGTAAGGTGCTTCAAAATAGAGATATTACAGAGGTAAGCAAATAAATACCTTTGACTTCGACTTTTATTTTAACAGTCTGCTTCTGATCTATAGCAGGTTGCTAATACATCTCCCACCAATGCCCAGTCATTTCCCTGCCTGTATACAGACATTTCTATCAGAGTATTCACAATTTGTGTATACAGATAGTGAGATGAACACACGTGGATATGTACATTTTTTAAAGGCAACAAATATGAAAATATTTTTGTGACATTGAGGACCCAACAAATAATCTTTACATTATTTTTTAGCTGTAGGTTTTCTTTTATTCTGTGTAATGGAAAAAAAGGTTGAGAAAAGCAATAACCCAGGGTTTAGGGAATTATATTCTCCACTGGAGACATTTGGCGATGCCTGGAGACATTCTTAATTGTCTTGACTACTGGAATCTTGTGGGTAGAGGCCAAGGATGCTATTAGACATCCTACAATGTGCAGGACAGGCCACCACAATGAAAAATTATCCTGTCTAAAATGTCAATAATGCCACTATTGCGAAACCTTGCATTAATGGGATTTTTAGAATTCTAAACCCTGAAAGGATTCAGAACAGTCTTGTAACTTCAGCATAAGACAACACTAGAGGCAAAATAAAGTCATAGAATTCAAAAAAAGAATCATGGAGCTGACAGGGAAGGTCATTTAGTCCAGTTCCCCCCTTGGATATGGTAACTGAGTCACAGGAGAAAAAGTGACTGAAGCACTAGAACTAGATTCTCTGATGTCTGATAAGTTTTGTGGACGTTGTGCTGGAAAGATCATGTGACATTGTAGATAATGGCCAACAGGCATACATAGACAACCACAGATCTCCTGTTTTATCATTTGTAGAATAAAAAAATGCTTTATTAAGGGGCACCTGGGTGGTTCAGTTGCTTAGGCATCCAGCTCTTGATCTCAGCTCAGGTCTTCATCTCAGGGTCATGAGTTCACGCCCCAGGTCAGGTTCCATGCTAGGTATGGAGCCTACTTAAACAAAATGCTTTGTTAGGTTTTACTAATTCAGTTGATCAGTACGAGCATATGATTAAGGTGTTTGTGCAAATACTTTTTTCTCTGAAAGTAATAATAAATTACCTTAACAATTCTAGGAAATAGGTTTCCTCTTTTTTTTTTTTTTCTTAGATTTTATTCATTAATTTGACAGAGAGAGAGATCACAAGTAGGCAGAGAGGCAGGCAGAGAGAGAGGGGGAAGCAGGCTCCCCGCTGAGCAGAGAGCCCAATGTGGGGCTCGATCCCAGGACCCTGAGATCATGACCTGAGCCGAAGGCAGAGGCTTTAACCCAGGCGCCCCTCCTCTCATTTTCTTAAAAGACTTCTAAAATTCTTTTCAGTTGCTCTACGAGTCGAATTTTTATTTCTCTTGTTGTTTTTGCCAACTAAATTGTTTTTAACCAGTGGCTTTCTATAAAAATTAGCAGAATTCAAAAGCATGAAACTCTCTGGACCACAAGCACAGATTAAATTTTCTGGAGGAAAAAAATCTCATTCATTTCATAGCCTTCTCTCAAATATCCCATTTGTTGAATTGTACTCCTGAAATCATTCTATATCCCACAAAGATACTCTACATAGTCATTTAGAGACATTTTCTCCTATATCTTACATGTCAGTGCTCCATCTGTTAGATTATTTTAAAAAATCAACAAGAACAAGTTGATACATGAGAAAACAATGACTCATAGCTGACTTTATCTGTCTTCTGTGTTTTTGTGTGACATTCAAAATCCACAAAACATCTGGAAAAGAGCAGCACACACGCGTCCAGTGAACACTGGCTGAGCACCAGGCACTGTGCTAGACACCTCTGGTAGCACAGGGCATGCCACTCAGGCCCAGAGAAGTTAAGCTGTTTGCCCCAAGCCACACAGTTGCTAAGCAGGAGAGCCAGCAACACAGCCCTGCCTGGCTCCTGTGCGCATGGGTTTGCTGCATACTAGATCCTGACAAGGACTAATTCAAGGCTTAGAATAATTAAAAATCTCTAAGATGTGACTGTTTTTCATTTTAAATGCCTTGTTTAGATTGGTGTTATGTTAATTTGACCTTCAATTTTTTTTTTTTTTTAAGGTGTTGTGTAATGGACCAGGTACATGTGTTCCTATCTGCATATCTGCCCTTCTCCTTGGGATACTAGGAATAAAGAAAGTGATCATTGTCTATGTTGAAAGCATCTGCCGAGTAGAACATTTATCCCTGTCCGGAAAGATTCTGTTTCACCTCTCCGATTACTTCATTGTTCAGTGGCCGGCTCTTAAGGAGAAGTATCCCAAGTCTGTGTACCTCGGGCGAATTGTTTGACGAGTGACAGCTTACTTCTCTAGAATTTTGCAGTCGACCATATTTATTATAATTGGAGTAGAAAAAAACTACATGTTTATTGTAAAGGCTTCTGCAGGTCCTGAGAATTATTGGTGGTGAAGAGTAAAAAATGTGTAAATAATCCAGTAAGGAAACTGAAGGTGCTCTTATAAAACAAATATTAAGGGGCGCTTGGGTGCCTCAGTTGGTTAAGCATTAGATCAGGTCATGATCTCAGGGTCGTGAGATCAAGCCCCATGTCAGGTTCCCCACTCAGCATGGAGTCGGCTTGAGATTCTCTCTTTCTCCCCCTCTATCCCTCCCCCAACACGTGTGCTCTCTCTCTCTAATAAATCTTTTTTAAAAATTAAGTTAAAAATAAACATTAATAAACCATTAAGTATTTATGCCTCTGTGCACCGAATTTCTTTTCTTTTCTGTCACTACCTGCAAGTTATCTTCTGACTTGTTTTAGTAATATTTTTCCTACAGCTAAATATAGTATTACTATGATTAGCAACATTTCCTGTTCTGCAGTTCTTTTTTTTTTTACAATATTCTGCATTGTGAAAAGAAAAGAAAGATATTTCTTAGTTTTTGTTCAGATACAGGAGGCCCTGTTTCCTGTATGGAAGCAGTCAAGTCCCCAGTGAATCCTTTCCGCATAAAGGAAGCAGTCATATTACATGGGCTTCATTGACAAGTTGCACTCCATAGGCTTCCAGAACCATGAACATAAACCAGGATCTTTTTTTTGTTCTTCAGTTTTGCTTTGTGAGTCGTTGCCCTAGATCTTTTGAAATCTTTTGTCGAATCGTTAAGATAAATTAAAAGTTGACCACTGTCCTAGTACTAAAACATGATTCTGTGGTTCAGGAATCCAAACTCTCAAAACAGGTAGTGATACATTCGTAGCGCTTGAGGATTTTGTTTTCTCCTCTTAAATCCGTTTCAGAAGTATGATGCACATCTACTAGATGGTAGGAAATCAAGGAAGAGATGGAGTGCCCGTGAAAATGCACGACTACCTGAGAGGTTGCACAGCGAACACACCAAGGCTGATCTAGCTTTTATGGTTCTGGGCAGATCTTCTCTGGATAAAGCAGGCACGTCGGTCACCAGGACATTCTCCTAGGCGTTCGGCTGAGAAAACTCTTGGAACAGGGAAACTATTTTGCTCTCTGGTTCAGTGGCTATGGGGCAGCCATGAGGTAGTTCATCATGTGGTTGGACTTTA
>CM053606.1:69305307-69348386 GCA_028646535.1 Procyon lotor | reverse complement strand
GGGGGGGGGGGGGGGGGGGGGGGAAGCAGGCTCCCTGCTGAGCAGAAAGCCCGATGCGGGGCTCAATCCCAGGACCCTGAGACCATGACCTGAGCCGAGGGCAGAGGCTTTAACCCACTGAGGCACCCAGGCGCCCCTGCTCTGTACTTTGTTCCTAAGTGGCACTAGGTAAATAGTTGATGCATGAAATCAGACTGCGTTCAGTTCCACTCGTGCCTGTCTGCGCCAGCACAGCTCCCGGCCCCACAGGTAATCCTGCTGCGGGGGGCTTCTGTCAGTCCGGAGCGCGCACCACTTAGGCCACGGAGAGTTGTTAGAGAAGATGCCATCATTTTTTCCTGAAATGTATGTCCCAGATGTTCTGCAGAGCCTTAACTTAAACAGTGGTTAGCCTGGAATGTTAGAGAAAAAAAATCTCATGTGTGTTATGTCACTAAAAATTTAGGGCTATCTTCCTGGATTCCGGCTGCTGTGCACATATTCAGAGTGAGGTTTGCTCGGTTCGAGATTATTTGGTAAACAAGCACCCGCTCAGTTGTGTGTTGTTGTTATGGCTAATTCAGGTCCTCAAGGTCACATTAGCAAAGGGTCACAGCTTGGAAAACAGCATGCTCCAGTCTCAACTCAAACTGAAGATCAGTAGCTACGGAGCTAGCTTGTCCTTTCTGATTGCTCTGGAAACACTCTGGAATGCACCTCTTACTGGAAGAGACTGTTCACGAAAAATTAATTGCATCAGTCTTTCAATGAGAGACAAGGAAACCACACATCCTGCCCACACCTACTTCCCTGGAAGATTTTTATCTACAGTTCAGTTGTCCTAAAGGGTTTCAGCAGCTTGCTGGGCTGAATAGGACATCCAAAAGTCATCATGGGAAGCTTTAGCCAGGAACTTAGAGTGCTATGAAACTGTGTCAACAAGAGGAATGCTGTACAATTTTAGACTGAATAGTAAGAAGTCCTTGCTAGAAAGGAGATGACCCTAGCTTTCCCATATAAAAGCCACTTAAAACGTGTTTGGCCTTCCAAAGTGAGATTCAAACTGAGAAATGTACTACCCCCTTACTGTACGGTTCCTTAGAATGAATGAGTGTTTTATTTCTTCTGCAAAGTCCCATCTCACCAAAAGGAGTTTGACAGCCTCTTTTATCCACAGGAAGAACATCATTGTGAGTGTTAAAGAAGATTGTCCTTCTCCATACTGCTCACTGTATACAGTGGGGCCGTGTGGAGTTTCTTTCCCATGATTTCAGCTCTGTCCAGCACTGAGTAGACACCTGGATTTTCTTGTCTGCCCTGAACTTTCTTCCGTTCAGCCCACCACTCTAGAGCTCTAAAAACAAATTGTCTACACTTACGTTCTTGCTGCCGACTCAGTTTAAACATGGATTTGACATAGCTCCCCCTTTTCCCTTCCAGAGTAGGTAACTGATGGTTAGGTAGTAGGTAACTCTGTCATCTCTCTCAAGCAACAAAGTTTGGAATAATTGTTGTTTTGTACTCTCTTTCCTTAACCCATATATAATTGGCTCCCCTCCCCTTTTTTTTTTAGTATCCCCAGATTTTTCCCTTGTCTTTCCATCCTCTTCTCTCCTTGTCATCTGAATTCACCTCTTGGTTCTGCCTTTGAACTAGTTCACACCCACCCTTTCCTCTTCAGTCCCATGGTCACAACCTAAGCTAACTCTTCAACATAAATTCCTTTTTTATTAGCACATTTGTTGAGGAACTGAGGCATAGAGAGATTAAGTATCTTATCCAAGATTTTATAACTAGAAAGTGGTGGAGCCAAGATTTGAACCAAGGCACTCTATCTAGCTCCAGCCAGACCATAACAGTTAGGTTAGAGTGGTTTTTTGTTTTTTTTTTAAAGTGCCAGGAAGGAGATGAATGGGCTCTGTGATGGACAAGAAGGTGCTGGGTGCTCTAGAGAGGGATTTCAGGAAAGGCCTCTCTGAGAAGGGTGTTTGAGCTGAAATCTGAAGGATAAGCCTGGGATATTTGTCCTCCTCCTACTACTTCCCTTCCCAACTTAACATTACACCTTCGCCTCGAACTTCCCCATCTCCCACAGCCTTGTTTCAGCTTCTTCTCTAAACATCTCTGCAACATAGCACCCCACACCTAAGGTTAGCACTGAGCTACAGACCTTCATGTCGCAGTACCTTGTGCTTAGAAACACCTGTGGAGGGAAGAAATGAATGCTTCTGATAATTATTTCTTTATGTTCACGTTACATCAGGGACTGTACCTCATACTTTCATGTCCTTGGTCCATTCTTGGTCACAGCTGCCACAGTTGTGGTCCAAACATAAGCATTGACTAACCATATAAATTCTCATACCTTCAGACTTTGTCTAGGCCTCTTAGTTACAGCTCATCTAGACCAACGTTCTCCAACTTCCTGGTCTCGGGACCTCATGACACTCTTGAGAATTATCGCAGACCCCACCAACTTTTGTTTATGGCGGCTATATTTGTCACTCTTTACCACATTAGAAATTAAGACAGGGAAACTTCTTAAACATGAGAATACACAGGACACATATCATTAGCTATCAGAGCAGTGATATCCCCACACATCATGAAGCATCTACAAAACTGGAAGATCACGAGAGAATGAGCAGGAAAAAGGAAAATGACATCTTTACATTATGATGGAAATAGCGCTGACCTCATGGGCCCCTGAAGAGATCTTGAGGATGCCCGAGGGGCCCGTGGGCTACATTTGGAGAACTGCTGCTTTACATAATGGCACATTAATAACTTCATCTCCATCAGCCTTTAGTCAGTGATCTATGTGCTAGTTTTCTGTTGCTGTGTAACAAAAAGCCACAAATTCAGTGGCTTCAGACAACACCTGTTCTTCCACTGTTCTATGGGTTAGAAATCCAGGCAGCGGATCACTGCTCTCTGCTCGGGGTCTCACAAGGCTCTAATCAAGGAGACAGCCACAGTCGGGTGGCTGGAAGATCTGGAACTCTGGACCTTCTTCCAAGCTTGTTCAGGTCATTGCCGACAGACTTCAGTTCCTTGCAGTTGTAGGACTCACAGTGACCTGTTCCTTAAAGGCCAGAGTCTCTCCTGCTGCTTGTCTCTTTCACGGGACTGATGTGACTGGGTCAGGCACACTTAGGATAATCTCCCTTTTAGTTAACTCAGAATCGATGAGGGACTATAATTACATCTACAAAATCCCTTTTGCCATATTAATGTAACATAATCAGGGGAGTAATAGCCCATGGTATTCACAGGCCCCACCGATACATGGGGATTATAAAGGTGTGGATGTGACAGGGTGGGATATTGGTGGCCATCGAGAATCCTGCCAACCACAATCCACCAGAGGTGTTTTATTTTGGGGAGGGAAATGTTTTTCAAACCTTTTACTTAGACTACAAACTCCTACCTTAGTGTCCAAGTTTTATAATTTTTTTTTAATATAGGAAATGTCTTACAAACTATCACTTTTCCAGCAAGTTCTTCTGTGCTTGGTTTGTTTACCTGTTGAATAGGCATATTGATGGTCCCCCCTTACAAAGTTGTGGGCACCAAACAAAGATGGTACACGTACCCCCTTTAGCACAGAGCCTGACACAATAAGCCCTGAATAACTCTGTGTCTCTAAGTAACCAACATGACTTCCATGGTATGTAAGTGGCCTGAAGAAAGGTGTCCTTAAACTAAGTGCAGCAACCATTTCCCACCCTCTAGGATAGCTATCATAAAAAGTTGTCTTAAAAGCAGAAAACAACAATGGTTGCCAAGGCCTTGGAGAAGTTGAAACCCTCATACATTACTGGTGGGGACATAGGCTGGTTCAGCAGCTATGGAAAACAGTTTCGCAGTTCCTTAAAAAGTTAAACATAAAGTTAGTGTATGGCCCAGCAATTCCCCTCCTATGTCTATACCCCAGAGAATTGAAAACACACATTTACGCAAAAACTTATACACAAATGTTCATGTTGGCATTACGTAATAGACAAAAAGCAGAAACAACCCAAAGGTCCACTGAGCAGTGAATGGGTTAACAAAATGTGGTATATCCATACAAGGGACACGACTTGGTTACAGAAAGGAATTAAGTACTAATACATAACATGATACAACATGGATAAATGAACCTTGGAAACGTCAGTGAAAGAAGCCAGTCACTAATCCACATATCGTATGATTCCCTTTATATGAAATGTCCAGAATGGGCAAATCCATAGACAGAAAGTAGAGTTACTATTGCCAAAGGCTGTGGAAGGGGCAATAGAGGTGAATCCTAACAGGAATGGGATTTCTTTTTGAGGTGGTGAAATGTTCTGGGATTAGATCGTGGTTGTGGTTGTACAACTCTATACCAAAAACGACTGAATTGTATGTGCACTTTAAATGGGTGAATTTTAAGGAATGTGAATTCTTTCTCCAAAAAAAATGAATTCTCCATCATCAATAGGAAAGGAGTCTATCCATGTCTATTTGTGGGTGTATATACAGATGGAAAAAGACCAAACTAAAAACTAAGCACAGCCGCCAGGAAGCTGCTACAGGGAATGTGATTCTACCTCTGCCCACGGCCAGAGACAAAACAAAAACCAAAGGTGCCGGGGACAGAGCATGGCTTTGGGGAAGAGCTGAGTGAGAACAGGATGAAATGGCCTACGGAGTGGGCCTGGAGGAAGAAGATGGTCTCAGCATGAATTAACTCCTTCCCGGACCTCCGCATTAGAGGCACCTCCAGACACAGCCTCACACCAGCAAAGAGCCCAGACCACTGAATCCCTTGCGTTGTCCACTGTTGGCCATCCACGTGCCTTATGCAGTAGGACCTTGACTTCTCCGTCAAGAGGTAGAGTCCGGTGGCTCTCCCTCTGAATCTAACTAAACTGGCCTGAGTGTCTTGCCAGACCACTAGAATGCAGCAGGAGTGGAAAGTGATGTTCTGACTTGGTCTCTTCAAATGTTTGCCCTCTGGAGCCTCCACCTTGGGATGTCCTCTCAGTACCCAGCCACCATGCTTCGAGCAGTCCACGCCACATGCAGAGACCATGTGTGGGTGTTCTGGTTCCCGGACGCATCCGAGCACAGACTTTGAGTCATCTCGATCCGGGCTGCTAGCCGTGCAAGGAGAGAAGCCTCCAGACGATTCCAGCCCTGCCATTCTCATCACTCCCTGCCTTTCTAGTCCTCCCGCCTGAGGCTCAGACGCTGTGCCCTGTGAATTTCTGACCCACAGAGTCCGTGAACAAGATGAAATGGCTGCAGTTTTCTGCCACTGAGTTCTGGGGGGATTTGTTACAAAGCAATAGGTAATTGGAACAATAACCATTCAGAAGGAGCCAGTCTCTCCAAAGTTTAGTTACCTTGGCTTAATATTAGGAGAGGAAACGATTTCTTGCCCCCAAGGCAAAAGGAAGAAAACGTATTTCTACACCATGGGTAGGAAAAGGCTTTTTTTTCTCCTTGCTCCTTGGCCTGTGTGTAGCAGTGAAACAGAAACCAATGGATTCTTTTAAATCTTTTAACCATATGCAGATGAATAAGCAAATGGCTGGACTTGGTTCCTAATCTCTTTTCCTTTCCTGAATAACTTTTTTTTTTCCACTCTAATAAACTTTAGCATTTAAACAGAAGTCATGTGTCACATATATGACGATTAACAGCAAGAATGTAGAAAACGAGATAGCTGCTAAGCACGAAAACTTAATTAATAGCCAAGCCATTCAACTGAAAATCAGAACAGTGTTTCTGGCAGGGAAATGTGAAATCTTTTTTTTCTAACTTGGAATTCTTTTTTTTTGGTTTTTTTTTGCGTGGGGGGGGGGTTGTTTTGTTTTTTTTTTTTTTCCACTCTCAGTCTTTTTAGGATCGTGATTTAAAATTCAGGGACTCCACAGAGAACTTTAAGTTCTCAGTTGAACTCCACTGATTGAAGTGCAAAAAGGACATTGAGCAGGGCCACCCTCCCCATCCCTGGGTTCCCCCAGGGGAATTGCCAAAGCCCAGAATACGCCAACCAACCGAGAGCAAACGGAGACTCGGAGACTCAGATCAAGACTCTCTCGAGACTCGTGCAGGAACGAAATGGCAGGAAAGCTGAACAGGAGCAGGAGGGATGAGAGTGCAATGACAGGCTTCTCGCTCACAAAAAAGGGCAAAGAAGTTTCATTCTTAAAAAAAATAAAAAAGGTGAGGGGGTGTGGACCAGAAGAAAACAAGACCTTTATGATAATACCATATACAGAATTGGCAGAAATCTGGCAAAGAGTAAAAAGTATCCAAATGTTCCCTTATTCAGTTCCTGCCTGAAGCTCCAATTTCAAACTGATTGTCCCTGATTGCTCTGGACTTGGAACCGTGCGCGGCCTCTGGGAGGGCCCAAGCCTCGGTCCGTTGACCCCCAGCAAACAAGCTGAATCTGAAGTCGCCAGATAGAGAGCTTTAATGTTTACCAAAATCATAGAGAAAACAAGTTACTTATGGATGAAGTGATAGAATGTCTGAGGTTTAACTCAAAACCCATTGGCAGAGTGCGGAAGGCAGGGGAGTTTATGGATGAAATGGGATTGGCCATACATACTCACTGCAGAAGCTGGGGACAGTGGGTTCAGGGAGCCTCAGACACCAGACTGATCATACTGTTGCCTCGACTTTCCTATATGAGCATTCCCATAATTAAAAGTTTAGCTCAGAGGAATGTGAGACTGTTGATCTTGGGATTATGAGTTCAAGGCCCACGTTGGGTGCCTAGATTACTTAAATAAATAAGCCTTTTAAAAAAGATTTTAAAAATAGAAAAATCATTTTTTAGCGAGTGTGAGAACTCTTCAGATGCTAAAAGGTCAAAGACTGTATTATTATGGATAAAATGAAACAAACCAGGTTTTAGAATGGGAACGAGAAATTTCAAAATTACTTTTCTTTCATATTTAACTCATGAAAAGAAATTAAAAAAAAAAAAAAGAAATTCAGTCAGCCAGTAAATCTAATTCCTGAACCGGAATAGGTTTTTCTGACTTCAAATATTCATTCTGGGGCCTTTCAGTACACTGCTATCAAGTACAAAATGTCACCTTTTTCTTTATCCATACGCTTCCCATCGTTCAGTAAATATTTGAGGTGTTCCAACATCAACATGGCGAGCCATTCACAGGAGGCCTAGGAGCTTTGACTCCCACTGAAGGTGCCCCTTTCTCCAAGGACACGCTCCCTGCCCCTTTTCAGAAAATCACCACAGCATGAGTCACCTCTGTGGACCTTGAATATTAAAGGTGGTTCTGATACCACATCTTCAAGTTGCTGAAGAGAATGCATTGCAGAGCAGAGAGAGGAAAGGCTGCTAAGAGCGCCAGGTCCAGGCTCTGCATGTGCTTAACAGTGGTTAATTTTATTATTTCTGTGTTTCCTCACCACGTAACATAAAGGACTTAGACGAGATCACGCTTGAGTTCTCTTTCAATGACAGTACTGCCACCACAATCGTAGCTTCCTTCATTCATGCCAGGTGCTGCACTGAGCATGGGACAGGCACTGACCCGATTAAGCCTTAGATCCAGGCAATGGAGGCGCCCCATTCTAGAGACCCCTCCACTTGCCACTTCCCTCCTCATGCGGCCTGGATGATACGACCATCCAGAGCCCACACTCCCTTTCTAGACCAAGCTCTGGCTCCCTAGGACCGCAGTCACCTGCCTCAGTGGCCCAAGCCTCCTCCTGGGGCTTGCGTGGCCTTCTTCCCCAGGAATGCCCTCCAAAGGCTGGCTGACTGGCTAGTGGGGGTTCAGGGGGCGGGAGTGTGGAAGGATCAGGACTTGGAGGTCGGGGTGTGGACATTCTGCACAAAGCTCCTCAAGGTGCAAGACAGGACCAAGTCAAAAGCAAAGGGAGATGTGGGCTGGGAGTGTTTCATTTATACCCAGCAGAGGTCCTATAAATGTTAGGGCTGGGCCTAATGAGTTACGCATCATCATCATCATCATCATCACTAAGTCTATTTTGCAGAGCCTAAAACCCAGACACAGAAGCTGGAGTAATTTGCCCCCAGTCGCACAGCTGCTGAGTGGCCGAGCCAGGGCTCGGGTTGCTTTCCTTGCAATTCCACGCTCTTCCCTTTCATGCCGCCACCCAGCAAAACCGCAGACTCTGCCAGCCCCGGGGGGCTCTCAGGAGACACAGAAATGGTCCTGAAAGCTGGGGACCCCCAGGGGGCTGGCTCTCCCGGGTCCCACCTAATCAGCACCCACTGAGAATGTGGCAGACAGCAGTGGTGGCAAAGCCTCCTCCAAAAACAATGACCATGGGAAGTTGATTCAACAGAAAAATATCTGATGCAAGAGTATGACAGTTAATCCTAGGATTTCACTTTTTGTTCTGAACTTCTGACCCCCAGCTGCTGGTGCAGCCACGGAATATCAAGAAGGTAGCTGAACTAGATTTTAACCCTGGCAAACGAGCGTGTGGCCAATCAAATAAGCCGGTCTTTGTTGACTTCCTCTAAACTCCAAAACCAGGAAATGACTTCTAATATGCGAAGACCCCCACCTTCCTTTCAAGGACATCCTGAGGCGCAGAAATAAAATCTAAACAAACATCCTTTCAACGACTCTTCATAATGAAACATCCAGCGAACTCAAGGTAATCTGAAAAAGCCAATTTCTCAACAAAGCTATAAAAATATTCTTAGAGTATTTTTAGAACACATAATTTGGGGTACTTAATACCAAGCACTTGATTTAGTTCTCTCTGGGTACTAACCACAAATACCTGAAGTCAGTGATAATAATCGTAGCTAACAGTGTTGAGTGCTTGTTAGGCTCCACGCCTGATTCTTCATCTTCCACAGGAACTCCCTCGGCTGACCCTCATGACTCCACTTGAAGTAGTTCCAGGGTATGGCTGCTTTATAGACGAGGAACCGAGAACTATACACACAATGGGCTTTCTCAAAAAGATCAGAAACCATCTAAACTGAATAAATTATTTGTCCAGACAGCAGACTAGTGTGCAGTCGTTAAAAAACCATACTGATGAGGAATATTTAACAGCATAGAAAAATGCTTTAAAATGTTACATTGAGTTTTTTTGAAATCGTGCAAACAACTGTTTATTAGGAGCACAGTTTGAAACTCTATGTAAACAGATGCAAAGTTTTAAAAGGGCTACAAATATATAAAAGTTTTCAAATGGGTATCTCTGAGTTAAGGAATTATGTGTAAAGTTTAGTCTGTGATTTTTTTAAAATTCTGTTTTAATTAGGAATAACATAATGAAAGAAAAGAAGGTTTTTTGTTGTTGTTTTTTTTTTAAATGACTGAATTCTTGTGAACCATTGGCTCGGGGAGCAGAAAAAAGGAAACTATGATATGTCCATAGAAATCCCATGTTGGCAAGTGTAACAGATAATAATAGAAATAACTACTTACTAAACATGTGTCTCAGACTTCCTTTTGTACATGCAGCTTTCACAACATCTCACTTGATCTTGCAAAGGCACTGAGAGGAAGGAGGCTTAGCTCCCATTTTTCAGATGATGAAAATAAAGCTCTGAGAGGCTGTGGCTTTTCCAAGGCTGCCCAGATGGTAACACGGTCAAGGCAAGGATAGAATCTGGGGATATTCAGTCCCAGTGCAGCATCTGTGAACCCAGGCCCAATGTGTGGGCAGCCAGAAATGTGTTGTCCTGACCACATTCTGACTTATTCAACATGAAATTGAATAAGTATGGCAGCCGACTAAGCCCCATGCCAATTTATGGGAAGGCCAGTGAAATAGGAATCTGGAGATCTGAGTTCTGGTCTTGGATCTGCCATTAATTAGGTCCGTGGGCAAATCCTTTGACCTCTCTGTTCATCTAGATCCAACACAAATGTAATGGAGCTTCTTAGGCTCAGTGCCTGGCCTGGAGGTCATGCCAAAACCCCCTACTACTCTTCCAGAAGCTTTGAATGGCAGCGTTCATTTCTACTGAACCTTAGGGGGAGGAGGGTTAAATCACATATCGCCAGCAAAACGTTCTTACCGTTTCCTTTAAACATTTCCTTTTCCCGCCAAATTGCCTCTTCCCTTACCAGCAGCCCAAATTCTCCTTTTCTGTTTCTTTCTCCCTTTGAAACAAAAACAAAACAAAAAAATCTTTTCACCCCTTCTTTTTCTGAGCCACACTCTTCAAGATCTCTCTCCATTCCAAGTCTATTTTCATTTAACAAATATTCATTACATGCCTGCTGTCTCCCAGGACCGTTCCTGGTGCTGGAGGATACGGCAGTGGACTTCACAGTCCATCCTTTCTTGCAGAGAGTAATCCTATCTGGTCTCAGCTGCTGCTTCTGTTTGCATCTAGCCAAAGATGGCCTGGAGTGGAGGGTGGGGGCAGGGATAGGGAGTATTTTAATTACTTATCATTTTTTTAGTGTTACATATAAAACAAGAGGTGAATACTTATTGTTCTTAAAGAACTTCCTGGCTCTGGGCTCCCGGGTGGCACAGTCCTTAAGCGTCTGCCTTCGGCTTGGGTCATGATCCCAGGGTCCTGGGATAGAGCCCTACGTCAGGCTCCCTGTTCAGTGGGAAGCCTGCTTCTCCCTCTCCCAGTCCCCCTGCTTGTGTTCCCTCTCTCTCTGTCACATAAATAAATAAATAATCTTAAAAAAAAAAAAAAAAAAAAAGAACCTCCTGGCTCTTTTTTTTTAAAATGATTGTATGATTACATTAAAGTAAATTCATCATACCTTCCTTAGTCACCTGGTAAGACTGCCGGGAACACTGTAAAAGTACCAGGCCAATTTTCCCAAGAGACTCTTTTGGTTCCATAAAGCCAAACTTAATTCCTTAAAGCTGTCTGATCATATCTGAGTCTATATATGTCTCTCTCAAACATGACATTCCAGTCAGTGTCTTGGCAATATAATCAATGCTTCCAACATCCTGTTATAAGAACAAGTTCTTATCAAACCTATATAAATAGCTCTATTGCCATGAAAATATAAGAACACTTGGGGTGGCTGGGTGGCTCAGTGGGTTAAAGCTTCTGCCTTAGGCTCAGGTCATGATCTCTAGGTCCTGGGATCGAGCCCCACATGGACTCTCTGCTCAGCAGGGAGCCTGCTTCCCCCTCTCTCTCTGCCTGCCTCTCGGCCTGCTTGTTATATCTCTCTCTCTGTCAAATAAATAAATAAAATCTTTAAAAAAAAAAAAGAAAAAGAAAAAATATAAGAATACTCACTGAGGAGTTTCCAAATTCTAGGGGGATGAAATGGGGAGAAAAAGATATATGTGTCATATTTGTTCACAAAGGTATATTTTACCAAGTTGCTCTAAGGCATAGTTAGCTTAAGAGAAAAGAGGAAAAGTTTTCCTTAAATCTGGAAGAACAAAACATTTTTGAAATCAATGTTTCAAACAAAATCATAAAAAATTATTATTATCCAATAATAATTTTCATTCAGTCCCACTTAATTAATTCTTGTAGCTTAGATCCAGTTTTTCCATTAGTTCTGGAAATTCTTAGCCTGTTCAGTTTGATGATCTTTAAGTTATCAGAAACCTGTATTCCAGAGTACACATCAGAGTCTTTTCCATGAACCTCTCTGAAGATGAAATATATTTGCAAAAGTATCAGAGTAAAACAGTAACCATCTATAAATGACAAAAGACTTAAAAAGGCCCATAGTTAGGGGCACTGGGTGGCTCAGTGGGTTAAGGCATTTGCCTTAGGCTCAGGTCATAATCTCAGAGTCCTGGAGGTCATAATCTCAGGGTCCTGGGATCAAGCCTTGCATTGGGCTCTCTGCTCAGCGGGAAGCCTGCTTCCCCCTCTCTCTCTGCCTGCCTCTCTGCCTACTTGTGATCTCTCTGTCAAATAAATAAAATCTTTAAAAAAAATAAAGCCATGGTTAGAGATCTGATGAAAGTTCATTATAATGAAATTGATGAGGAAATTTCGTTATTTTTGCCATGCAACATTTTAAGATAATAACTGGAATTATGACTAATAATATTATACTAGGACATAATCAGAATTTTAAGAATTTTCTATAATTTCTGAACACATATATTAATAACATTCACCCATATAACATAACCTAGGAAGGATGATCACTAATCTGGCAATGCTTCCCATGTAATTTAAAATAACAAATAAGGCTAATTTGGGTCGTGAGTTTGAGCCACCTTACGTTAGGTGTAGAGATCGCTTAAATAAATAAATAAATAAATAAATAAATAAATAAATAAATCTTTTTCAAAAAATCAAAAATTCAACAAACAGTAAGAGACTCCTAAACTCAGGAAACAAACTAAGAGTGGCTGGGAGGCGGAGCTGGGGGGGTGGAGGGGTACAGGGAGGGGTGGGGCGGTGTGGATAGGGTGGCTGGGTTATGGACATTGGGGAGGGTATGTGCTATGGTAAGTGCTGTGAAATGTGTAAGCCTGACGATTCACAGACACATACCCTGGGGCAAATAATACATTACAGGTTAATTAAAAAAATCAAAAAAATTTTTTTTAATTTAATTTAATTTTTAAGTAATCTCTACACCCAACATGGGGCTCAAACTCACAACCCCAAGATCGAGAGTCACATGCTCCACCAACTAAGCTAGCCAGATCCCCCAAGAATTATTGATTTGGATTCCTTTTTAAAATTTGCTTTCCTAATAAATAAATAAATAATAAAATTTGCTTTCCTGCAAACCATCTTCAAAGAATTGCATAACCTTTTTCATTAAAACACTTAGAGGTTAATTTGCCCACTCAACCGTACTGTTTTGAATTTGCCTTTTTCTATCAGGGAGAAAATTTCCAACTAAGATAGAAATCAAAAGATTTCAATGTTCTGCTGTCCAGGGGACAAGAATTCTTTAGGTGGGGCCCTTGAATATATCCACAAAGAATATTGCATAGGAGGGCCTGAAGTTCACAGAGCCTGATTTTAGAACCCAGCAAAATAACCTTATTGTCTAGCCCAGGTACTTCTGCTGAATTTATTTCCTGGCTTCTAGACTTTATACAAGTAACCTATAGACCCTGGGCCCAGAAATTAGGCTGAGTGCTCTCTGTACATCTAATAGGGAAAGGGAAGTTAAAATAAGCAGGCTGGTGTTTAAGGAGTTTTCTGGGGAAGGTGGAAGAGTTTGGGGAGTTAGCTTCCTTGCCGAGGAGATACACCCAGATTTTAAGAAGGGGAATTTACATGGAACGTGGACTTTAATTTTGTTCTAAGTTTAATTTCTGCTCTTTCACCTAGTTAAAGGAGTCCCCAGGGCTAGCCATTCTGCTTCTTAGTATCCACTTTTTAATTCTGTCTTTCCATGGGTACTAATGAAACAATGGTTTAGGATCCATGCTCTCTAGAAATTTTTTTCAAATACAGAAGTTCTTCAAATTCAAAAGGTCCACTGACTCACCATCCACCAGTAGGATCTATTCATCAGAATAGCTACTAAACCCAACAAACCTGTTTTGGTCTTCAGCAGGATGCAAGAGGTATCCCCGAAGGAGAGGGCAAAAGATGCAGTCCCCACAAGATCCGGGAAGGTCACTCCTGGAGTAGGCCTAAGAAAACAAAGATCTTTGATGTCAACGAGTAGTAAGACTTGTCTAGTGAAAACAGTGTCTCCAGATGTCTCACAGAAAAACTGATCTGTGACACAGGGCAAGTGCTACTGGAATGGGACTTTTCCAGAACTAACAAGACAATGAAGGTTGAGGTGACAGAGGCCCATTATGGACTTGGACCCCTTAGCACTCCCCAGAGCTGGCTCCTTGTGACTTTGTGTCTCTGAATTCCAGTCTATTTAACTGGCCACCAGATGCAAACCAGCATGTACACCTTCCAGATGGCACAGGCCAGAGGGACTATTCTTAGTGGTCATAAAGCCAAACTGTCAGGACATAGAAGAAGACAAAGGAAAAACTCATCAGACCTATGGTTTTTCCCTTTATGACAACACAAAAGACAGAGACAAAAGAAAACAATGACTGTCTCTGGGAGGAAGAAGATCGATAGAAAATGAGAGTACTTGTTACCAAATCTTCACCAAAGTTAATATACACAAAGAAATAGTTCCACAGGTATTTTCTCCTGTCAGTCTAAATTTTTAAAAAGGACTCTCACCACTTTCACTTTTCCAGGAGAACCTGCAGGCAGAAGTCCAAGAGACTGACACGGTGAAAATTCTAGCTTCTATTAAAAAAAATTAAAGAGAGAGAGAGAATTCTAGCTTCTGCCAGTGCTTGTCAGAATTCTCAAGATCTCTTAGTGGCAGCAGCCCTAGGGCAAGCCATGTCCAGCGAGTGAAATCTCCTGGCTGGCTCACCAACACTATAGGGGGAAAAAAATTTCCCTTCACCCTTCTAGGTTCTTGGCTGAGGCACACCCTGTAATAAAAGATTAACAGGGAAAAAAATAAATTTAATAATTAATTTAGTACGTACATGGGCCGCAAAGTTATGACACCCAAAGTAAGGACCAAAGCAGGCAGCTTTTATACCTTTTAGACAAAGAATACATTTATAAAGAACTAACAGGACAAAGAATGCCTCTACCCTCCAGGTGCTGGGATGGTACGCTTCACATAGGAACTTTATTTCTTGCTTTCAGGGGGACAAGGGAGGGTCAGAGTGCCCCTCTTGCTTGCACTCACTGTTTCCCAAGTAATTTTATTTTATTTATTTTATTTTTTTCCCCATCCCTCCCAAGTAATTTTAATTCAAAATATTCAATATGCCAGATTGACAGACCCTCAGGTGGCCTGTCCTGAACCCCATCAATAGTGTCTCCTTCACGGTCACTGATCATTATTATAGCAAGCCTTTTCTGGGTACTTACAGTGCCCCTTAACGCTAATTACCTTACATTGAACTTCCACAATCCAGTGAACCATAGGTACTATTACCGACTCCTTTCCTCAGTGAGGATACTGAGGTGTAGAGACTTCAGTGACTTGCCTGAAGTCAGATGGCCGCTGAGCAGCAGCTCCAGGCTTTAGACCCAGACCCATCTGACTCTAGATGCTGTGTTTTTCGCCTCTGAGTCAACCACACCTTCCCTTCCCCAAAATGTATTATCTCTGGGACCACTGACATGGTATTAGAATCTGTGTTCCTGTTCCATTTTGGCCATGTCTTCTCTCTGAGTCTGTCCACATTACTGTGATAGAAATACCATCGAGGGGCACCTGGGTGGCTCAGTGGGTTAAAGCTTCTGTCTTTAGCTCAGGTCATGATCTCGGGGTCCTGGGATCAAACCCCACATCGGGCTCTCTGCTCAGCAGGTAGCCTGCTTCCCCCTCTCTCTCTGCCTGCCTCTGCCTACTTATGATCTCTCTCTCTCTCTGTCAAATAAATAAATAAAATCTTTAAAAAAAAAAAAAGAAAGAAAGAAATACCATCAAATGGGTGGCTGCTCAGCAACAAAAATGTATTTCTCACGCTTCTGGAGTCTGGGAAGTCCAACTTCAAGGCACTGGCAGGTCCAGCTTCTGCTATGAACTACTTTCTGGCTCACAGATGGCCGTATTTTTGCCATCACCTCTCATGGAGGAAGGGGCAGGAAAGCTCTCTGGGGTCTCTTTTAGAAGACCACTAACCCCATTCATGAGGGCTCCATCCTCATGACTACCTCACCTCCCAAAGGCCTTTCTTTGCTGGAAAAAGCTCCATTTCTGATGCTGTTTAGACAAGTGACTTGTCTGCCTCTCAACATGTTTTAAAGTCATGGGCTTAATAAAGCCACTCCTGACCCCTCTTGTGGAATCTCTTTTCTCTTTCTTTCGGAATTTGTCTTTATATGCTCCATGTTTAAAGTTACTACTACAACCTCCCATTTGAGAAAAAAAAATTTTTTAAACGGTTTTCTTAGAAGACTGACTTTCTCTGCAGATGAGTGAGAACTGGAGAGATTCATAAAGAGCCAGGATAGGTTTTTATTTCTATCCTAAAAACAATGGGCTAAGTGGCCATGTGTCTTTGGTGAGCCGCCAGCACATTCTTCATACTAGCGTTGGCTAGAGTGAACTGGTGCTTCTTTTTTGTCTCTCTCTCTCTTTTTTTTAAATTTTATGTATTTGTTTAAGAGAGCGAGGGAGAGAGAGCATGAGTAGGGGAAGGGGAAGAAGACGAAGGAGAGAGAGAGAGACAAGCAGACTCCCCACTAAATACAGAGCCCAACCTGGGGCCTAATCCCAGGACCCTAAGATCATGACCTGAGCTGAAGTCAGACACTTAATCAACTGAGCCACCCAGGCACCCCTTATCTGGCTCTTCTAACTTGATATTAATAGAGACAGTTCTGATTTAGTGTCAGGGTTTTTATGGATTTATTGTTTCTTCTATTGTCTAGCAATATTTCGGAGGTCAATGTCCACATAATTAAAGTATCTGAGGGCCATGACATGAGTCGTGCTTACAAAGGGTGCTGAATGTATAGATTTAAGGCCTCGTGTGTTAAAAGGCATATTCCAATTATAAAAGGAAACAAGTCAGTTACACAATGGAAGGATTTCCTTACTTTTCCTCTGCTGTTCCAGAGAGGGGTACAAGGATCTAAAACTCAAATTTGTTTAAGCAAACTTGTTAACTTTTCATAAATTTATTGGGTTGTAAATGGGAGTTAATGTACACCATATACAAATTATGTATTAAATAGTTTGGAAAACGAAGGGTCTGGCTTACCACTGTTACCTATGTAAAGTACCTAGAAATCTTACATAAAATATTTTTAAATATTCTCCCCCAGGGACTAGGCCAAGGATTCTTAAACTGGGATGCATGGAAAGGTTTGAGAATTGGGAATTTATCTATGCATTTTTTGGAAAGATAGTCTGTAACTTTCATTAGAATCTCCGTAACTTTTTCCCCACCCCCCCCAAAAAAGATACCGAACTTACACTTAAAATTAATTTTATGATTTTTTTTTTCCATCTGAGACTTGAAATTTAATGAAAAAACAAACAACCTTATCTCCTTTCCTTCTGTGGCTGTTCAATCACCCTCACCTCCCAAAATGAATAGTGTGTGTGTGTGTGTGTGTGTGTGTGTGTGTGTGCGCGTGCGCACGCGCGCGCGCACACACACACGCATCTGTAAAGCCTTCTCTTAGAACAACAGGATGCAAGAAAAAAGTTGTTTTAAATAGTGGTAGAAATCTTGTTTATTTTTTTTTATAGAACCCTGCCTTGATTTTTTTAGTTTTTAATTCTCTCCTGAGTTTTTCGATTATTATTATTGTTACTGTAAATTCTTTTGTGGATGACTATAATGTACTAGATTCTATTTTAGCTAGCAGAGCCGACACAGCAAATTTATGTTCTGTTATAAATTAAGTGATGTGACGACATATGCTTAGTGGTTAGACTGACATGCAAAATAAATCAAATGTAATCATTTGAAAATAAGTTTGAGAGATAAAATAAACCATTTTGGGGTTGAAACCAAAGACAGAACCATAGGAGTAGCAGCTTGCCAAAGCACAAATAAGTTAATTCTGCTTGCAGTCAGCAAAAGAAAAATAATTTCACTTGGGGATTTTATTTTTCTTCTCCTAGGAGTACCATACCTCTTTTCTCTGTGAGGAAACAACTCAAAGAAGTGAAAAACGTTGCCTCAAGTCCTGCAGGTGGTAGGTGGCGGGACTGAGATCCAAACCTACAATATGTGGTCCCAGAGCCCGTTGGACACATCATAGGTGAGCTATGTTCACCTTTGAGTAGCTGACCGATGCCAGCACCTGGCTGTTCACAGAGCGGGTACTCAGTAAATTCTTTTGAAAGTGAATGAATGAATAAATTATAGATTTAGTGAGAAGAGAGCATAAGGACTTCTTAACATGGTACTATCAACATTTCTGACGTTTTGCTCACCTCTTCTCTGCGGGATGGGGGCAGGGATCAATCTACAGAAGCCCAAATTCAGCAACCCAGAAATCCGTCCCATTTCCTTATCTTCTGACAAGCCGTGGAGCAGGGCGGTTAACACCTCAATGCCAGGGCTCTGGGTTTAACCTCTTTTTTTTTTTTTTCTTACTTGAAATGTAATCGACACATGGTATTAGTTTCAGGTGTACAACACAGTGATTCGACATAGAGACGTGACAAAATGCTCACCACACTAGGTGTTGTCACCATACAAGGTTATCACAATACGTTGAGCGGATTCCCTGTGCCGTACTTTTCATCCCCGTGACTGAGTTCTTTCATAAGCGCAAGTCTATACCGTCTCCATTCCCTTCAGCTGCTTAGCCCATCTCCCCAACCCCTGCCCTACCCGGGTTGTCAAATAAACCCGGGTATTTGTCTCTGCCATTCCCCCTCCCCCTGGGCATGCAACTGAGCTCCTTTGTGCCTCAGTTGTTTCATTAGTAAGGTGGGGATTCCAGTTGTGACTTCTTTATAGGGTTGTTTGGAAGATAAAGCGAGTTAATAGATGTAAAGCACACTGTAAAACACAGTAAACACTCAATAAAGAACTTTATTAACTTAAATACGTTTCTTCATAGCCCTTATAAAACCCTTACCATCCTCTTGCAGTGATGCCTTTCCAAAAAGTTCCTGGACCGGGGTTTTGTTTGTGTTCTTTTCCTGGAGTTTCCTGAGTGTGCACTGTGTTGACATCGCGTTATTAATATCTTCTGCTGCCTGTACTCAGTTTTCCAGCGCAGCCTCGGATACCCCCGGGGTTCGCTGCACTTCAGTGTACCTCCAAGCATGATAACAGGAACTGAAATGGCACAAACTGAAAGCAAAATAGAAAAATTCAGCCAAGAAACACTTGGCGACTTTTCCCTTTGCTGTGTATTTTTAAAAAGCGGGGGAGGTGGGTAAATTGAAAACCTATGAAGGCGGGCATGTCGTACCGGGCTGTTTTGGTTTGATTTTCTCAAGATCAGTACAGAGTTTTCGTTGCTTCATTGAGCAGACAACTACTGAGTGCTTACTGTGGTGTGCCCTGATTCCCTATATACATCTGGTGTCCATCTAGCCTGGATTTTCCAGAACAATCCTCATTTTAAATGTCTTTGGCCTCTTTTCATGGAAATAAATTAACAAGGCAGGGGGAGAAAAGGCTTTGTCAGAACTTCTGGCTGGAGTTTTGCTTCGTATTTAGTATTTACGTTCAGCTGTGTTTCTGCTTGCCCCAGGCTTGGGGGCCGCCGGCTAAAGGCGTCTCCACAAGTCCTGGGGGGACCGTTGGAGCCAGGTGAAGGGACATGCTGTCCCACCTACTCTGTCCCCCCTTTGGAGGGAGAGATTTAAATACTAAAATTTTCTTCTCTGATTCTGGTTGTTTCTTTGGGGCTGGCAATCCTAGAAAGTAACTTTTTATGTTATATATTCTTAGAGTATTGCTTTTTAAAATGATTTGCCATGAGAGGTATTTCTGTGGTAAGCAGAAAAGAAAGTTTTTTAAGCTATTGACTTAAGGGCGCCTGGGTGGCTCCGTCAAGTTGAGCATCTGACTCTTGATTTCGGCTTAAGTCATGGCCTTGAGGTCCTGGGATCAAGCCCTGTGTTGGGTTCCACATTCAGCAGGGAGTCTCCTTGAGATTCTTTCCCTCTGCCCCTACCACGAGTTCTCTCTCTCTCTCTCTCTCTCTCTTTTAAATAAATAAATAAATCTTAAAAAAATAAATTATTGAGTCATTACCACAAAGCAAGTAGACATTCTATTTCTTTCTCTTTTTTTTTTAAAGATTTTATTTATTTATTTGACAGAGAGAGACACAGCAAGAGAAGGAACACAAGCAGGGGGAGAGAGAGAGGGAAAAGCAGACTCCCCTGTTGAGCAGGGAGCCCAAAGCAGGACTTGATCCCGGGACCCGGGGATCATGACCTGAGCTGAAGACAGACGCTTAACCACTGAGCCACTCAGGTGCCCAAGTGGACATTCTATTTCTAAGCAGCCCACTGGTAAGGAGTGACACACTCCAAGAAGCCAAAACCATATACTCTAGGAGGACAGGGATCATCTGCTTTTCTCATCTTTGTATTCCCACAGAGGAACGCTTGATAAAGATCTGCAGAGGAATGAACAAAGGCCTCTTTACTATTCTCTTAATATCTTTACTTGCCCAAATAAGAGAACCAAACACTGTAGACAACCTTGAATGCATCCAAAGTTATATGAGATGCACACAAAATATATAAATAGAAATCTATATCTATACCTGTATCCATCTGGATTTACACACAGACTATTATTTACTTGATGGAAGGATTCACCAGATCCTTTTTTTTAAAAGATTTTATTTATTTATTTGACAGAGAGAGAGAGAGAGAGAGAGATCACAAGTAGGCAGAGAGGTAGGCAGAGAGAGAAGGGGAAGCAGATTCCCCACTGAGTGGAGAGCCCGATGTGGGGCTCCATCCCAGGACCCTGAGATCATGACCTGAGCCAAAGGCAGAGGCTTTAACCCCTGAGCCACCCAGGCGCCCCTCACCAGATCCTTATATACAGCAAAGCTCTGTAGATTTAAAGTACAATCTGATTTTCTTCACTTCGCCTATGAAATAGTGGAGTAGATGAAAAGCACTTTGGTCAAACAACAGCCCCGGGTTCAAATTCGACTTCTACTTATGACCTAATGTGTGCCCAGGCTTTCGTTTGTTTTACCTCTCTGGATCCGCGTCCTCTCCACTGTAAAATGAGAAAAATTGCAGCCGTTAAGGGCTCGGCACTAAAGCGCCTGGTATAGCGCCTGGAGCATGGATATAAATGGTACCTGCTGGCTTTGTTGTTGTTTAGTAAAACTTTGAGGAAAGTCCAGTATAAGAATCCGAGTGTAATCCCAACAATAACCGCAAATCCCAAAATGCATCAGAGAGGCTCACAATTAATTGGTATGAAAAAAAGAACGTTTTCCATGCCTTGTCCCAGCCAAGTGATATAAATGCTTAGACTCGCAGCATTTCATGCTTGGAGTTCTGAGAGTACAGAGGCCTCCTTCACTTCCTTGTTTATGTGACAAGAGGAGGGGAAATCCCACCCTCCTCCAGCCTCTCCAGGCTGCCCTCTGAGGCTCAGCCAGGGAAAAAATAAAGCAGCAGTTAAATGTGGGAGCCAGAGCTGGAAAACTGGGATATTGGAACCGTAGGCTAGCCAGAGGGATAATTAAAGCTTCAATTCAACGAAAATACCTAAACTTCGGTGTAAACTTTGCAGTCTGATAAATAACCCAAGAGCTGCCCCATATGGTGAGGTGGGAAGTCTCCCCCTGACTGCCCCCTTCCTCTCTGAGGCATGAGGGGGTGCCTGAGGACTGACAGGCCTGTGGACTGAAAGCCTGGCTATCTCCCCAACATGGCCAAACGGGGAGATTTGCTCTGGATCCATGGTTCCAACCCCCCCAACCCCTGCTGAGCTTCAGGAACCAGGGATGGGGGGGTGGGAAAAAATGAGGAAGGGGGTAGGAGGGAACCGACAGGTGAGTTTCTTGCTCCAGAACGTGGTCTCCAGCAGATCCGGTCATATGGGTACCAGCCGAGCTATGTCTGTGGGGTGAGCTTCCCTGTGGCCCGGTGGGGTGCAGTGGCTCTGCCCTTTGCTAAGACCTTTTGCAAGTCAACAAGTGAACAGACTTCCTCTTCGTACCACCCCTGTCATGAACTTCTTCTAGAATCGGGGCAAGACCTTTGGGAAGTGGATAAGGGGCCAAAGGCTCCTAGGCACGCCCACCTCGACCCCACACATAGAAGATCTCCGTGTCCCTTTTGTCCTTGGAGTGAGGGTGTAATGCCACCAAAGTCGGAGAGACAGAGTGGCTTTTGATTTCTAGATCAGAAATCTAGAAAACTGGCCCCCTTGTCCCAAGCCAATGGGGTGTTCCGATGCTTCAGACAAGGACAGTACGGAGGGAGCACAGGGCTCAAGTAGGAGAGCATTATCCTTGCAGTGTGTGTGCACGTACACGTGTGTGCGTGCACGCACACATGTGTGCACACCCACGCAAGTATATGTAGAGAGTTTACTTAGATTTATGAGACTACAACTTGTACTTGTCTGAATTTTTTATGATTACCTGATACAGTATTATATCCATAGTAGATGCTTGACTGATACTCGTTGAATAAATGAATAAAGAGCCCTGGGTGGTTGAGAGTGAACTTCACAGAGGCAGTAGTAAATTACCCAGATCATTACGGGTATGATGACCAGAATGCAGGTTATAGTAAATTTTTCGTGCTATCTACTGTACAGCCTGTAGCAGTCAATCAATATTTCAAAACCAATACCAATTCCCTTCTGCTTCCATCTTATACAAGATGATGGGAGGAAGGGGAGACCTCTTAACTTTTGACAGATCTTTTGCTGCTGAAGGTAAGGAGATTGTTTCCTGAGGACCAGATGAATAGCTGTCCTGTTTTCAGTTCTGTTTTTCTGCTCTGCTTACACACTTTTTAAAAAGAACCAAGACCCAAAAGCCCTACTGGTGAACAGCAAGGCTCAGGGGGTCTTACTCTCAGAGCCTCTCATGGCCAGAAATACCCATCACTTGGTTCTGTCGAAGATGGACACACATGGCAGGCTCCTTGGTGATAACCTTCCCTGTGCCTGATTCTGGGCAGAGAGATTGATTGTTTAATTAAAGCTCAGGTGACTAGATCTTTCTTCATGCAAACATGATGAATCGTGGTGTAATGATCACAGTGTATTCTCCAGTGCTTTTTCAAATATTGTGTCTTTGTAGAACATTTCATGTGTTCGGCATATTTTGAAAATAACATGTCTTCCTTTACCAGAGCAGGACCAGCCTCTGAGTGAAGACAGGGGGAAGAGAAACATGCCATTCCTGCAAGTGTTGGTGGCTATTCTCAACATATCTTGGTGTAAGTTAAGGAAATATTACTTGCTTGTAATGGTTCATTTTATGTGCCAACCTGGCTGGGCTGTGGTACCCAGATGTGTGGTCAAACATTGTTTTGGATGAGATTAACATTTAAATTGGTGGATTTTATGTAAAGCACATTGCTGTCCATGATGTGGATGGGTCTCATCCAATCTGCTGAAGACCTGAACAGGGTAAAAAACCTGACCTTCTCTGAGGAAGAGGGAATCCTGCCAGCAGACAGCTCTTGAACTTGAACTGCAACATCGGCTCTTCCTGGGTCTCTAGCGCTGGCCCACCCTACAGATTTTGGACTTGGCCATCTCTCATAATCACGTGAGTCAATTTCTTAAATCAAATCTCTCGATTAGATAGATAGATAAGATAGATAGATAGATAGATAGATAGATAGATAGATAGATAGGCAGGCATATCCTATTGAATCTCTTTTTTTCTGGAGAACCCTCACTAATACACTGCTCTAACAAATAATCCTGCACATTTCAGTGGCTGCATACAAAATTAATGTCTTGCTCAAAAAGTAGCCCAATGCCAGGGTCCCGTGTCAGGGGCTGGTTTTTCAGCATGGAGTGATTCAGGAACCCAGGCTTCTTCCATGCTATGAGCCATTCTCCTCCAGACCCTCCAAGTCCTGTCTGTCAAGCCAGCAGAAAGGAAAGTGAGAGTAGAGAGGTACATCTGCTTCTTAACCACTTCGGCCAGATGGAACACACATCCTTTCCACTCACTCATTGCTGGGAACTAGTCACATGGCTCCATCGAGAATGCTGGTGGGACTGGGAAGTGTGGTCCTTGACTGGGAAGCTACTTGCCAACAATTGTCCACTGTAGAAAAAGGAAGCAGGATTTTGGTAACTACTGCAATCTTCATGAACACTCGCTTTCTTATCTCTGTAGTTAGGACTTAATCCATCTCAACTGTCATTCCTTTTGTGTTTTCTTTTCTTTTTCTTTTTTTTTAAGATTTTATTTATTTGACACACACAGAGAGAGAGAGAGATCACAAGTAGGCAGACAGGTAGGCAGAGAGAGAGGGGGAAGCAGATTCCCCACTGAGCAGAGAGCCCGATGCAGGACCCATCCCAGGACCCTGAGATCATGACCTGAGCTGAAGGTAGAGGCTTTAACCCACTGAACCACCCAGGTGCCGCCTTTTTGTGTGTTCTTTGGTGCATTTTTTTCCTTCTGACATGACACAGAGCCTCCCCTGTCATTTTCTAAATGATTAACCTCATATCATTAGACCTTCATAGATTTTAAATCTAATAAGGAAAACCAGGTTACCACAAATTTAAAAGGTTAAATAATAATAGAAAGCAGTGTGTATTATTATATGTGTCAGGAGCAGGACAGATGGTAAGTACAATGGGTGTTCAGAAAAGGGAAAGAATTCTTGAGTTGTTATGTCCGGAGAAAGCGTTTAGGGAAGAGTGAACTTGAATTGAGACATTACATATCTGTGGGATTTCAATAAGCAGAGGGAATGGGGTGAGCATTCCAAGGAGGGTGAATAGGAGGCATGAGCAAGAAAACAGAGGCAGGAATGAGAAAGTCATTTTTGAGGAATAGTCAATAAACCAGTCTAACTGGAGAGAATGCTGGGGAGAATATGAGTTTTTAAAAAGGGGGCAAATTAAACATAGGTTCTGTTTGAAGAGGATTAAAGTAATATATAAATATTGGAGATCCTCGGGACGCCTGGGTGGCTCAGTCAGTTAAGTGTCTGCCTTTGATTCAGGTCATGATCCCAGAGTCCTGAGATCGAGTCCCATGTCAGGCTCCCTGCTCAGTGGGGAGCCTGCTTCTCCCTCTCCCTCTGCCTGATTCTCCTCCTGCTTATGCTCTCTCTCTCTCTGAAAAATAAATAGATACTGGAGTTCCTTGGAAGAGTGTTGGAAGAATGACATAGTAGAAGTTTGCAGGATAGTTTGGAGGGGAGCAAGCAGAGGCAGGAGCCCAGAACCTTCATGACCCCCCAGTGATACAGTCTTGTGGTTGCCCTTGTGTTAAGTCTGAACTGTTTCAGTCGTGTGTGAAAGAAATGCAACTTTATCAGCCTTAAGCAAAAAGAGAATGTCTTGGTTTATGTAAAAGGGTGATCCAGGCTACGTCTGTTTCAAGCATGGCTGGACTCCCAGAGCAAAAGCACGTCAGCACATCATTAGAGTTCACCACTACCCCCTCATCCCCCTTCGGCACTACAGGCACTACAAGACTCCACGTGCAGCCCTTCCCTGAATAAGGGACAACATGCTGTTGGCAGCTCCGGCCTCACATGCTTGGCAAGCCTGGCGGAAAGAGACCGTCTTCCTAGATGGTGCCTGTGGGGAAGCCCTAGGACAGGTGCTTCTGGTCCAGGCTTGAGTCACGTGTGCATCCTCGAGCCCGTGCTGTGGAGAGAGCAGTAGATCCTTCTGGCCATGCTGGGCCACGTGCCCCCTGCATGGGAGAATAAAGGTATTTGGGGGAGGGTGTGGTGAGGCTAACCTGCCCCATCTGAAACAGGAGAATGGGTTTTCTTTTTAAATTTATTTATCTATTTAATAGGGAAAGAGGGAGAGGGACCAAGAGAGCGAGTGAGCACGAGTGAGAGGGAAGGGCAGAGGGAGAAGCAGACTCCCTACTGAGCGGGGAGCCTGATGCGGGGCTCGATCCCAGGACCCTGGGATCATGACCTGAGCTGAAGGCAAACGCCTAACCCACTGAGCCACCCGGGTGCCCCAGCAGAATGGATTTACCAGGAGAAAGAGAATTTATTAGCAGAAATAGGAAAGGAGTGCAGTTCAGTTTTTTTGCATAAGGCTTTTCTTTTTAAAAAAAATTTTAAGTTCCTCATAAAACAAGCAAACATTCGAGTGCCTCTTCATTGGCTGGATTGTGTTTTACTAATATCTTACAGCTCACCTCCCTATATCACCTGTGCTAGTACAAAGCATACAGTAAACAGTCAGCTTTGTCTCTGAATTCTACTTCCGAATATTTCACGCTCAACCCTGTATCCACACTCCCCAGCCCGGTCCCGTGGACAGTGCTCTCATGCTTCTTTCCTGGCGTCCCAAAACCAACTCCTTGCTGGGCTTCCCGCCTCTAATCTCTGAACTTTCTAATTCATGATGTGCAAACCAGCAGAGTCATCTTCCTAAAACACGGGTCAGACTGTGACAGACTTGGAGAGGGAACAAAATTCCAGAGTCCTTAATATGTGGCTGTGGCCAGTTTGTTTAATGCATGGACATTGCTCTCCTCCCTGTATTCCCCCCCTTTGCAACGTGACTTCATTGCTTCTCCTCTTGAGGCATGGAGTCTGTTTTCCTGCCTCCTTTTTTATTTTATTTTATTTTATTTTATTTTATTTTATTTTATTTTATTTTATTTTATTTTATTTATTTGACACAGAGAGAGAGAGATCACAAGTAGGCCGAGAGGCAGGCAGAGAGAGAAGGGGAAGCAGGCTCCCTGCTGTGCAGAGAGCCCAATGCGGGGCTCGATCCCAGGACCCTGAGATCATGACCTGAGCCCAAGGCAGAGGCTTTAACTCACTGAGCCACCCAGGTGCCCCATCCTGCCTCCTTGAATCTGGGTTGGCCTTGTGATTTGGTTTCACAAATAAAATGCAGCAGACCAGACGCGAGTATTCTGAAGCTTAGGCCTGACAGGCCTGGCAGCTTCTACTTGGCTAGTTGGGAGCATTTTCCCCAGACTCTGATGTAAGGAAGCCAGTCTGGCCCAGTGGAGGATAAGAAGCCAGGTGGAGAAGAACTGAGGCTTTCTAGCCAATACCCAACACCCAACACCCAAGACACCAATGGCCAGACTTTGGAGTAAGACCATCTTGGACCTCCCAGCCAGCTAATTCTCTGGCTGCATGCAGACATATTAATAAGCCCAGGAAAAACAACAGCGGGATACTCAGCCAAACCAGAGTATCATGAGAAATCATCAGTCATTGTTGTTTCAAATCACTAAGTTTGGGGGCTGTTTGTTTTGTAGCAATTGGATAACTGAAACAGGTAGAATCAGTGGGATCTGTTTGAAATTGTGGGGGAGGAAGACTAGAATGACTCCCATTCATTGAGGTTTTAGGAAACAATGAGTTCCTATGAGAGGGTCATGAGCACTGGGAGCCTTCAGGGTATTCCAATAGGGATAGTGGGTAGGTGGGTCTGGGGCAGGCTGGATTGGGTCATCGGCGTCAGTAGTTGGGAGTGGATTAAATCACCCAGGGCAGCCCGTGAGTAAGAAGAGGCAGAAGCCAAAGGTCAGAAGAGAAAGCCTTGGGGAACACTAACATTTAAAGATGGGCGGAGGAAAGAAAGCTAAAAGAGGAGATAGATTTGCAACACAGTTAAAAAGAGGTAGAGTGTTTTGTACTTTGCTTTTATTCTTTACTTCTTTCAGGTTGGTCAAGAAGGAAAAAAAAAAAGAGGAGTAGAGGAAGCCAAGAAGCTACGTGGGATGGTAGGAGTGTAAGGCTGTCCCAAGGACCGAATCAGTCATTCTCAGGATGCAAACCACCCTCGCAAATGCAGCACATCCGTGGCGAGATGTTGCCCCTTTGCACACCGGGCCACGGGGGAGATGCTCAGCTCAGGGGCATGGCAAACTGTGGGGGGGGGAAACAGTTTCTTTAGCCAGCTTTGCCACCTGTACCTTTCTTTTACCCAGACAGAGATATGAGGAAAATCCCAACAAATTCAGAGAAATATAGACAAACTAGCCAGTCTAGTCAATGCCAGAAGAGGCAGAGCTGGGCAGAGGCAGTCACAGAGGGACACGTATCAAAATCTACGGAACAGGGGCACCTGGGTGGCTCAGTGGGTTAAAGCCTCTGCCTTCGGCTCAGGTCATGATCTCAGGGTCCTGGGATCGAGCCCTGTATCGGGCTCTCTGCTCAGCAGGGAGCCTGCTTCCCCCTCTCTCTCTGCCTGCCTCTCTATCTGCTTATGATATCTCTCTGTGAATAAATATTTAAAAAATGAATAAATATTTAAAAAAAAATCTACGGAACACACGCATGGGGAGGACAGACAGAGAGAAAGATACAAGAAAATAGCAGAGAGGTATGTTTCTTTTTTTCTTTTTTTAAAGATTTTATTTATTTGACAGAGAGAAACACAGCGAGAGAGGGAACACAAGCAGAGGGAATGGTAGCGGGAGAAGCAGGCTTCCCGCCAAGCAGGGAGCCCGATGTGGGGCTCGATCCCAGGACCCCGGGATCATGACCTGAGTCGAAGGCAGTCGCTTAACGACTGAGCCACCCAGGTGCCCTGAGAGGTATGTTTCTTGAACTGTGCTACCTCTCCTTCAACTTTGTATCTCTCCAGATCCAATGCCACTATAGCTTTGAACACTGTCCTGTGGGAAACTTGATTCCATTTATATTTCAGGATATGTAAGTATACATTACATATATCTGCCAGAGTCAGAAATCCCCCCACCCAGTCCAAAACACCAACATAACAGTTTAAATGAACATATAGCCACTGATCCCCTTTACAATATGTGAGGTATGTGTATGCGTGTTTAGTAATCAGAGCATATCCCCAAAACCAGCTCCCCTGTCTTGGATTTGGTCTCCTCATTTTACAATTTTTTTGACATGTTTTATAAGACTGCAGCACTGTTTACAAGTCCCTGCCTCTTAACCAAAGATTCGTTTCAACAAACATGTACTGAGTACCCAACTGTGTGAGGTTCTGTAGGACACACACAGATGTACGCAGTGGTGTCCTAGTAAACCAGCACTCCAGGGGAAGGGGAAAAAAAAAAGATCTGATTTATAGTATTTGCCAATTTTTGCAGCATAAACACTCACACATGGCTGATTTCAAGCTACCCGCGGTTCACAGCTGACTTAGAAAAATCCTGAATGCTTGGCTTCTCTGGGACAAACGTTTAAGAATAAGTTGCCACATGGAGGAAATCTGTCTTTCCCAGACAACAGCCAGCGTCCACCGTCAGCTGTGTGTGGGAGACTGTGTTGTTCCAGACAGCCCCACGGGCCGTCCAGACAAAGCCTGGTGCCCAGGCAAGACCAGCACAAGAACCTCCCAGGCAAGCCGAAGGATCGTGAGAAATTTGGAGCTCTTCATTAAGCCACCAAGTTTGGGATGGTTTGTTACATAGCAGTAACTGACTAATACGCGTGACATACAGACTGCGTGGGAGGGGCTGCTCAACAGAGAAGCAGGACTCGTTTTCAGCCTGCCTTCTTTGGGCACCACAGTCCTATTCACAGGCTCTCTGGGCAATTTTGATCTTTCTTTTTGCAGGAAGCAAGACTTCCTGGCCACTGGTACTGAACATGAACACTGGCACTTCTGATGTTCTTGGCCCTTTGAATATGCTTCCCAGTCGAATTGTTAATCGGACTGAACAAAGCAAAGGTCTATATTTGTAAGCAGTAGTTTTAGGAAAATATGTTTTATTGAAAATCAGGACTGATGATTTCCTGAAGTAAGGAGAATTGGAACTGCGGGGAGAGCAAGACCACTCAAAGGCAGACAGAACATTGAATAACACTCTTCTTGTTTTATTGTCTCCTCTGGGTACCGACCTTTCTTATCTGTCCCACCATCTGTAACAGACTTTGCCCAACTACAACGGATTTGTTAAATATTGACTTGATAGAGTAGCAAAGATCCAGGACTCATTTTTTCCAGTACATTCCATTCCTAAAGTTAGGATTCTGTGTGGGGGTAATCCTCTGTTTCTGCACACTTTTGCACAGCAGGCCCCGGCCCCTTCCAAAGACAAGATCTGTCCCCTGGGCCTGTGTATCATTATCACATGTGAAACAGTGGTGAGTCCAAAGTGTCAGGAACCGCGGAACCAACGAAAAAACATTACCTCAAATACTCGGTTTCCTAAAGAAAAGAAAGAAAATGATGATCACAAAAGTCAAGATAGTGTTTCCTCCCAGGAGGAGGGAGAGGCTTGGTTAGGGAAAAACAGAGAGAAGGCTTCCAGTAATCTTCTGTGTCCCACCTGGGTAGTGGGATCACGTGGCATTTGCTTCATGATAATTTTAAGTATCCATGTAAGTAAGCATTCCACTCTTTTGTGGATGAGGGTTTTATTTCACAATAAGAAAAATAATTAGGGGTGCCTGGCTGGCTCAGTCAGTAGAGCGTGTGACTCTTGGTCTTGGGGTCATGAGTTCAAGCCCTGTGTCAGGGGTAGAGATTATTAAAAATAAAATAAAATCTTTTAAAAAATCATTTTAAAAGTAATGCAGTTTGTATTCTTATTTCTTATTGTATCACCTGAGGACTTGTGAGAAATGAAGAATCTGAACCCCCCTCAGACTTACTAAGCCTGTGGATGTCATTTGCACATTAATGATTAAGAAGCATCGTCCAAGGGGCGCCTAGGTGGCTCAGTGGGTTGAGGCCTCTGCCTTCAGCTCAGGTCATGATCTCAGGGTCCTGGATCTAGCCCCGCATGGGGCTCTCTGCTCTGCAGGGAGCCTGCTTCCCTGCCTCTCTGCCTGCTTGTGATCTCTCTCCTGTCAAATAAATAAATAAAATATTAAAAAAAGAAGCAGCAGCATCGTCCAAGATTAAAAGACCGTAAGTTACTAGTCCTCAAGTATTTAGAAAGTCACCTTATCCCTGCCTCAGTTTCTCATCTGTGAAATGGGCATACTACTGATCTGGCCTCCCTTCCAGGCTGCTGGGGGGAGAGTGTGAGAAGGTGCCCTCTCACCTTGCAAAGCACTTTGCAAAGACAGCAAAGTTATCAAAGTTAGGGACTGTTATCATCTAGGGATAGAACCCCAATTACAAAGAAGCAAACGATTACCGTTCCCTTAAATCTCGTATTTTCCGGCATCTTTTCCAACTCTGATTCTGCTTTGTCACAGCTTGCTTTCCTCCCTGCTCTGAGGATATCACCAGTTCCGTGACCAGATGAGGAGTCCCCGTGCCCTTCGAGGACCTCTGGGCCCAGAGACTTCTTTCCAAAGGCACCAGGTCACCCCCGAGACTCTCTGACCAACCGAATCCTGTCACGTGACGGCAGTGTTCTGGCCTCACCTGGGCAGACGTGGAGATAGATGCAGAGGGAGCTGTGAACACGAGGTAGGCGGGCCTCCGACATACTTCCGATTGCTCCAGACTCTCCTTTTTTTTTTTAAAAAAAAAAAGCAGTACTCCTGTGCTCTGCACATTGGTAAGACTCAAAAAGTAATGATAACTATGTGCATGATTGCATAAGTTGTTAACCTTACAAGCCTCAAAAAATACTGAACCAGTTCACAGAAGGCCAAATGGACAGATCAAGTGCTCATTGGAGTGACTGGCCCAGGTTTCTCACATCAGATTCCTTCTACTGAGTTTCAAGAGGTAACATGTTGGTATTTAAAGATGCGATACGTAGCTGCTGGATAGTCACTTGTTATGCTAAGTATTCATTCATTTCAACACATCTTTGAAAGCCAGTCGGCGCCAGATCTGTACCTGGTTGTGTTTGTGTTGACACAACACGGACAGAGAGAGATGTGTGTGCGTACATATGTGGAAGGTTTTTGATAACCACGTTAGAAGAAAGGAAAGCAAGAAAGAAGAAAGTGTGTGGTGAAATTTTTATTATTTTTTTAAAATATTTTAGTTATTTGACAGGGAGAGAGAGCACAAGCAGGGGAAACAGCAGGCAGAGAGAGAAGCAGGCTCCGCACTGAGTAGGGAACCCGACATGGGGCTCGATCCCAGGACCCTGAGATCATGACCTGAGCCACCCAGGCACCCTGTGTGGTGAAATATTTAAGAATTCCCCACTGAGCCCACGTTTTAGAGTCAGACCTCCTGTTCCAATGCTAGCCCTACCAATTCTTAGTTGTAAGACTGGGCAAGTTACTTAACTCTGCTGGATCTGATGTTCCTGTCTGTAAAATGGGAACAAAAACATGACCTACTTTTTAGGTTTACTGTAAAAATTAAATGACTTTGACCATGGGTCTGGCATGTGACAAGGGCTCTATAAGTGTTAACTACATAAGGATTTTTTTAAGATTTTTTTTTAGATTTTATTTATTCATTTTGAGAGAGAGAGAGGATGAATAAGAGAGCATAAGCCAGGGAGAGGAACACACCCCCACTGAGCAGGGAGTCTGATGCGGGGCTCGATCCCAGGACCCTGAGATCAAGACCTGAGTCGAAGGCAAACACTTAACCGACTGAGCCACATGCTCAGTCTATATCTATATAGACTGTATCTATATAGTCTATATCTATATCTATATTTTTATGTAATCTCTACACTCAATGTGGCGCTCCAACTCACAACTCTAAAATAGTCGCTCAATCTTCCAATGGAGCCAACCAGGCACCCCTAGTTACACAATGATTAAAGAAAGAAACTAGGGGCACCTGTCTGGCTCAGTCAGTGGACCATATGACTCTTGATCTCAGCGTTCAAGTCCCATGTTTGGTGTAGAGATTACTTAAACATAAAATCTTTAAGGAAAATTAATAAAATAAAGGGACTAGACATCAATTTGGAAAAAAACGATCAAACTTATTAATATCATATCATGACTGTTGGTAGTCCATGGATGGCGTTTGGGTGGAAAAGAATTAGCATGGCGAGCCTGGACTGTGAGCCAAGAAGAGATGTGCTTGCAAGGTTGCCTCTTGGCAGTTGTCTGGGAACTTAGGTTTTGAGAAAGTTCCTACCCTTAACTGATAAGGGTGGTTCGCTGTGCTTAAACTGTTTATTCAAACAATGTGATTTATGCCGAGCACCTGCTTTCCTTCTGAGAGCCCAGCTTCTGGGTGTCTGCCAGGCAGAGGCTGCCTCCGTGACCAGCCGCCAGACAAAACCCCAGCCACTGAGTCTCTACTGGGCTTCCCTGGTTGGTAACACTTTTATGGGTGCTCTCAGGTGGAGAATTCGTTGCTAGGAAGATTAGCATGTCCTGTGTGGCTCCACCGGGAGAGGACGCCGGGAAGCTTACGCCTGCTTTTCCCCAGACTTCTCCCAAAGGCTCCTTCCCTTCGTCCATTGCTTGGTATCCTTTCGCTTTAATAAAGCAGAGCCTTGAATACGATGGGATGCCGAGTCCTCGAGAATCACTGAACCTGGGGGTGGGCTTGGGGACCTCCCAATAAAGCGCTAAACTAGTTGCCTCGGAACAAAAAACAGGTTTGGGGAAAATACTCCAGCACTATCTAATGTAATGTCAATTAATGAGCACACCATTTCGTAGAAAGACTCAGAAACACAGGATCTAAAAAAAAAAAGTTCCTGAAGAAAGAAAGGATAATGTCCTCAATGACCATTCTCTGAAATCAGGAGCTATTGGGAATCTCTCAGCACTGTAAATGTTTACTCTAACGTTAGAGTAAAGCAGAAAATGGCAATGCTCTTTAGATCACGGAGTTTTAAAAGTCCTCTTGCTCCACTCATAACCATTCCTCCCCAATGGACTTGATTTCATTCCCACCATTAATGAAGCTAATTTTGATATTCATTCGCGAATCCAATGGCTTTAAGAGTAAAATGTTTGTATCACGTTATGGAGATTTCTAGCATTAGTTGGAAACATACTTATCCAATAACAATTAATTGAACACCTTCTCCATGCCAGGCAGACTTGTAAAATTCTTGGGTATAACATGAATCCTGCCGTTTTCATTATGATGCGGCAGAATGCAGCTTACAGGCCCTCGTTAGGCAAGCCTCTCAAAATCCCTTGCTTTCTTTTCTTAAAGACAATCAACAAAAGCATGGATTTGGGGTATGTTGTTATGCTGGGCTTTGTATCAAGTGAACTAGTCAAGTGTATTGTTTTCCATCCCTTTGATGAAATGCAGATTTTCCATTAAAGAAGCAAGTCCTCCATTTAAAAAGCATTTGCTAGAATGGTACTTCTTTCCAGCTGGTTAAATTTAGAACAGCAAACAGTTTCATGTTAGACTCTTCTCCAGGGCAGGGTAGAGCGTTTTCAGTTGAGGGTGAGCGGGAGGCGCTGGTATTTAACTCACACACCAGGAAAGCGTTCGTTCGTCCACCACGCTCAGGAGGGAGGGACAGCCTCGCGTCCCGGTTTACGTAACAGTGGGGGAAGATCGCTGTTGCATTATTGCCATGGGGCAGGGCCCCTCCCTTGGAGGCTGACAGATTTCAGGGAAGAGCCTGGGCCAAAACTGTTAGTATTTTCCTCTTTGAGTTTCAAATCGAGAGACTCTCTGATCCTCCTCCAGGCCCACCCTTTCTGTTCTCTGAGGTAGTTTTGAAGTCTACAGACAATAACTGGTAAAAATAATGGAGACAGAGTAAATGCACTCAGCTGCAAAAAGGTACCTTAAGTTCAATCGGTATTTATCCCCAGAGCATTGGCACCTGGAAACCCTGAGCTGGGAAAAACGCGGCCCTGGCCTTCAAGGAGCACAGCATCAGGTTGTTGGCCTCACAAGGCTCTTTGGTGTCAAGGAACAGAGGCCCCCTTGGGCTAGCTTATGCAAAACCGAGGATTTATGATAAGCAAGGGCCAGCAAGCTGCTGGGAGTAAGAGACTGAAATCAAGAAGCAGGTGCCAACTGAAAGCAGTGTGGCTCTCCTGGTCTCGGCGGGTCCCAAGCGTTTCATTGCTGCTTTTACTCATGATCTGTCTCATTTCCTGTTGACTCGCTAGTGACTAGTTAGCTGTGGGAGCTTGAAACCAGCTAGGACTGTGCATTGTGTCTCCCCTTCTATGAGAGTAGAGTTTTAGCTGGGCACAAGGCTACCCAGCCAAAGGCTACCCTTCCAGGCCTCCCTTGCCATTTATTAGGCTCTGGCCAGTGCGATGCAGACAGAAGTGATATGTACAACTTCCAGGTTATGCTCTTAAATGGAAGGAGTGATCGCCTCTCTAAAGGTGTGATCTCTTCTCTTCTTCCTTTTCCCTCCTTCCTGCCTAGGCGTGGGTAAAGACGGCTGGGGATGAAGCCATTGCCTTTGACCTGGAGATGAAGGCTGCCAGTAGAGGATGTTGGAGCTGTGAGGTAGGAGCTTAGGTCCATGGAATTCCATGGAACCATCACATTAAGCATTGGACTCTTACATGAAAGGAAAACGTGTTTCTATCTCATTTAAGCTGGGGTTATATTGGGTCTTTATTTTTTGTTTAAGATTTATTTATTTATTAGAGAGAGAGCGCACAAGCAAGGGGAGGGATAAAGGGAGAGGGAAAGAATCTCAAGCAGACTCCCTGCAAAGTGCGGAGCCCAATGCGGGTCTCGATCTCAGGACCCTGACACCATGACCTGAGCCAACATTGAGAGTCAGACACTGACCCGACTGAGCCACCCAGATGCCCCTATATTGGTTCTTTATTAAAGAAACTGGAACCCGTAATCTAACTAATAAGCCTGCTGTGTCTGCTTTTCTACATATATATATAAAATGGGACATGCTCACCTCACAGCTTCTACCTTTGTAAGACTTGAGTTGAAGTGACCAACCGAGAGTCACATACCCAGGCAATCGATTGCCCCATCTGGGGCTTCTAGACAGCTGAGCTGTCAGGGGAGAGTCAAGGACCCCAGGGCTTGCTGCTGGGGCTCAGCCTGTGGGTGGGGTGAAGTGAGAGGGGTCTTCGGGGACCCGACTACTTTATTGACCCCGGCTTCTGTCCTGAGACGAACCACTCCTAGAGACACATATGTATTCTTTTAGAAATAAATAATTCATAACAGGTCAAAGTAAAGTATACACATTAAGCGGATTAGTGAGTGAGAAGGAAATCTCCAAAATTGGAGGGGAAACCAACACGACTCTCCCAATTAATAAGGTCTCCTGTGGATGTGAGGGGGACTGGCCAGCTCCAGGGTGACCTCGTCCTCCCACCCACATCTTCCACAGCTGCTCATTCTGCCAAAGACGATGACGGTCCCAAATAAGAAGAAAGACTCTCTGGTCATGCAGAGTCACGGAGCTACGTTCTCCTGCTGGACCCCCAAACCACACAGAACTCACATGGGATGTTTGGGCAGGTAGGGGGGTATTTTAGCTGGAAACAAGGAATATCAGACTAAAGAGCAGCACTTTTAGGTTCTTGGTGGGTCCTCCCCAGGAAATGAAATGATAGTAATAAAGAATGGTTTTCTTGATGAGGGCAGGGGATTCTGTGTTCGTTATCTTGTCTCTTCACCCACGCTCTCTGCTTTTGCATCCAGCGACCGGAAGGAGGGTGTGATAGTTCAGAGAGTGGGCTCTGGAGCCCTGCTAAGTCACCTGGCAGGTCACCCCCCTCCAGGCCAGTTTCTTCGATTTCTTCTGTAGAAGGAATATGAGTACTATGTCACAGGGTTATGTGAGGACTGACAGAGGTAATATGTAGAAAGTGTTCAAAACAGTGCCTGACACAGACGGAGTGCTGTGCTTGTTAATTATCACTATCAATTCAGCCTCTAAAAATCATTATTATTCTTTCATTAAGCAAATGCTTATGAAGCCCCTACTTGGCTCCAAGAGGAAGAGACCCAGCTGAGTTCAGTAACTTGCCCAAAGTCTCACAACTGAGAAGTATTGGTGCTGGTTTGGACCTGGTGGGTCTGCTTCCTAAAAGGGGGAAGTGGGGCCGGGTGCTCTGAGGGGAATTCTTACCAATTTCAACACACACCCTCCCCTCTTTCTTTTTTTCCTTGCCTTTAACATGGAGATCACAATAAACAATTAGTCTTTAAAGAGCCTAGTGAAAAGAGAGGCTAGTCCATTATAATATAGTGCAATCCATGTCTATGATAGAGGTCAAAAATGAAAAGTCATAGGAATCCAGAATGGGCAGAATGGGTGCTTAACCAAAATCAAAGGAGCAGGGAAGGCTTCCTGGAGGAGGTGAGTAATGAGCCTGGGAGGCTAAAGCCAGGTAAAGCAGAAGACAACATACGGAAAAGGCTTTATCTGGACACAGCTATTTTCCTAAATTACAGGTCATTGCCTAGAACGCAGAATGCGAAGGTGAAACACACAAGGCTTGGACAGCATGTTTTGGTTGATTGTTGTGTGCCGTGTGCATGTGTGTGTGCTTCTGGGCTGGTTGTTAGTGATACAAGCCATGTGCAAAGGGCTTTGTAAACTCCAAGGTGTTTGGAGTTGATCCTGGAAGCACAGGTGAGTCCTACAGTGGTTGGAAAAAGTAACTGGATACGCTGCTGTCCTGGGGCACCTGGGTTTTGGTTAAAGCAAAGATAAAAGGACAGATGTCTTGACTTTTCCAAAATCAGTTCAGAGAGTAAAAGGCAAGCAGGAGAAGCCATGACTCTGAAGTCGGGGACTTTGTCTTACTGACGCCTCTCTCCAAAGTCTAGGACAGAACTTGGAACACAGCAAACACCCAACAGACATTGGTTGAATAAATGAATGAGTTGGATGAAAAGATGTGTGTATTTTAAGAGCACCATTTGTCAACCTTCATTTATCTCTTACGGGCTGATGCTGACTAGAACAGCATTTTTGGCTTGCATCTGAAGGAGCTGACAAATATTAAGTTATATATTAACTAGTCTTTTGGATGGTTATATATATATATAACTCAGCAGTCCTGAGGAGGTAACACTGCATTTTTTAAATTGAGATGTAATTGACTACACTCCAATTTTAACTCATAAATAGTAAGTGTGGCCACCTGCTTCACACTCAGAACTCTGCTAGGAACTAGTGAGGAACAGATCCATAACATGGCCCCTGTCCCGTGGAGGTATGATGTCACAGGAAGATGGGGGTAACATATGAAGAGAATCAGAATATGCCACCCCAAAATATGTAGCTTTGGCATAAGGATCATTTTGAGGGGAAGGCAACTAAGAAACAGCAGACACGGGAGGAATCCTCTGCCCTCCTCTCTTCTACCTACAGGGAAATCTGCCAGATTTCCTTTTGTGCGGGTCTCTCCCGTCCTCTCTTCTGTACCAGGAAGAGAAGAGTGAGTCTTAATCCCTGGAGAATCTTATCACTGGAGTTTGCATAACCTTACTAAAATAACCCTTATCTCCATTCCTTTCCCCCATGTTTACCTTCCAACAATATAACACTCCTAGAAGCCAAAATCTTTTAACTTCCCACTTTGTCCCTTCTCCACAATTTACTGCCCCATGTTAAAATAGTATAGAAGTTCTCAAGCTGAACCGAATCTTTGGGTTTTCACTTCTCCTCTAGGAAGCTCCCACGTACGTGCAGATAAATTTGTGCTGTTTATCTGTCTTTTGTTGGTTTAATTTACAGTCATCATTGACAAAACCCAAGAGGTTGTAGTAAAAGTTTTTTTTCTTCCCCTGCATGTGGGTGACAGAAGGGTGATCACTACCAAGGCTAACTGTGTGATAATGATGAATGGTGCTTTAACTCACAGGTACCAAGATAAGAATATGTGAATAAATGGAGTGTAGGATACATAATTGAGGGTTAGGGTTTACTAAAGTAAGTACAATTTCCCTTTGGGAACATATGTTTAAAAAGTAATAATATAGGGGCACCTGGGTGGCTTAGTCAGTTAAGCCTCTGCCTTCGGCTCAGGTCATGATCCCAGGGTCCTGGGATCGAGCCCCATATTAGGCTCCCTGCTCAGTAGGGAGTCTGCTTTTCCCTCTCCCTCTACCTTCCCCACTCCTTGTGTTTGCTCTCTCTCTCTATGTCAAATAAATAAATAAAATCTTTTAAAGAAAGTAATAGTATACAGTTGACCCTTGAACAACATGGGGTTAAACTGTGTGGGTCCCTTAGATGCAGAAATTTTACAGTGCAGGACTGTAAGAGAAAATGTGTTTCCTCTTCCTCATGATTTTTTCTTTTCTTTTCTTTTCTAAGATTTTATTTATTTGACAGCGAGAAACACGGCGAGAGAGGGAACACAAGCAGAAGGAATGGTAGTGGGAGAAACAGGCTTCCTGCCGAGCAGGGAGCCTGATGCGGAGCTTGATCCCAGGACCCTGGGATCATGACCTGAGCCTAAGGTAGCCGCTTAACGACTGAGCCACCCAGGCGCCCCCCTCATGATTTTCTTAATAACTTTCTTTTCTCTCATTTATTTTACTGTAAGAATACAGTGTATAAAAACATAAAAATGTGTTAATCAACTATTTATGTCAACAATAGGCTAATTATTAGGTAAGGTTCTGGATAGTCAAAAGCTATACGTGGGTTTTTGAGCATGGGGGGGTAGCGTGTCAGAAGTCCTAACCCCTGCATTATTCAAGAGCCAACTGTCAATGAAATTTCAAGTCACCATATGAGGAAAATATTTTTGTTTTCCTTCTCCTGTATGACTTACGGCAGGCCAGGAGTAAAACCAAACAAAGGCAAATTTTAACAGCTGAAATGGAATTTTTTTTTTTTTTTTTGAATTGGGAATAATTCCTATAAATCCTACCCATACCCTCTTCATACTGAAAGTAAAATATACTTGCATCACTTTACAAAGCAGTTTCCTTGAAAACCTTTTGCAAAAAGACTAGGGGAGGCCAAAATGTTTTTTAAACCTGTGACTATGATCCAAGCATTTTAAAATGCAAAATTGGAGAAAGAAATGGAAACTAGTAAAGTAGCCAATTTGAAACACACAAAAAAGAGTGGAAAAATTTTTTCCTACTGTGTTGACCACATTCCTCCCCTAAGTAATAAGGATTTTACTTGAACAAGCATAATAACATAATAGGTGCTTATTTATTTAGAATGGCTGGAAAATGAGTCCACCTACTTAATTTCATTTTTTTTTTTTTTAAGATTTTATTTATTTGACAGAGAGAAACACAGCGAGAGAGGGAACATAAGCAGAGGGAATGGTAGCGGGAGAAGCAGGCTTCCTGCTGAGCAGGAAGCCCGATGTGGGGCTTGATCCCAGGACCCTGGGATCATGACCTGAGCCGACGCTAACGACTGAGCCATCCAGGCGCCCCTTAATTTCATTTTTTTGGATGAGTCATCAGATACACCACTCAAGAATTTTTATTTTTAAGTCACCTCAATACTTAACTTATCTGGGCTTATTTTAATTGTTTAATTCAGAAAACAAGCACAGAAGGATTTTTCAGGACCTTTACTCTGGAGTAAAGGACCTTGCTCCTTCAAGGCCGAACTCCTCTGTAGCCTTCAATACCTTGCTTGATCTGGCCTCGGGAGTGGGGGTGGGGGCAGGCAAAATCGGTTAAGGGGATTAAGAGATTCAAAGTTGGAGTTATAAAATAAATAAGTCATGGGGATGCGATATACAGCATAGTGAATACAGTCAATTGTGTTGTAATAACCTTGTATGGTGACAGATGGTAACTAGACTTAGTGTGAGCATCATTTCAAAATGTATAAAAACATCAAATCGCCATGATGTGCACCTGAAATTAATAGGATATTGTATGTCAATTAGACTTGAATTTAAAAAAGTTTCTATAAGAAACAGAAAGTAGATTGATGGGTACCAGGGGTTAAGGGAGGTGGAGGAAATGGGAAGATGTTGGTCAAAGGGTATAAACTTTCAGTTATAACATGAGTAAGTTTCGGGGATCTGACATACAGCATGGTGACTGCAGTTAACAATACTGTATTGTATACTCGAAAGCTGATTAAGAGTAAAACTTAAATGTTCTCACCACCCCCAACAACCATAAAAGTGGTAATTTCATGAGGTAAGGGATGTTAATGAACCTCATTTCATAATAGATTAGCGTATCAAAAAAACAAGTTGAACACCTTAAATGTATGCAGTGTTCTATGTCAATTATATCTCAACAAAGCTGGGAAAAAGCTGGAGAAAAGGAAGGAAAAAATGCTTTCCACAAAATCCATTCTGTCAAAAGTTTGCTATTTTTCATTCCTTTATGTATTGAACGGCTACTGTGTATTAAATGTGAGGATACAGTGTTGAAGGAAAATGGCTCCCGCCCTTCTGGGGTTTATAATTTAAAGAAAACTAAAACAAAACTTGTTAGTGTAGTTTTCTGTTTACTGTCTGAAGGCTTTTAATATCATTGAACGAAATGCCTATTTTCCAGATGTCTTCATTGCCAAAAGCTAAACACTTTATTTCGAGAAACAGGTGTTGAGGTACTTTCAGCAGAAGTACTCTCCTTTGTCAGAAGGGTGCTATGTGCTGAAATTTAGACAATTAGAAAATGATTCCCACTGCCTCCTAGAGTGAAAAGGGGTTGCATTTCAATAGGAAACTCTGACCTCTACATTTTGGAGTAAACAAGTTTACAAAGGAATTAAACTGCATTAGTATGCTGATACCATCTTAAATTACCTGCGAGAGTTTTGATAAGCAACAAAGAAGATTGGAATGCGACACTGGAACTGTGCTTTGACTGGGTTGCTGAGCTGAGTTTCGGGATGTTAATCCTACTCCTTACAAGCAGAAGCTTTTAAACCACAGCCTTATCAAAGTCAAGAGCACAAGTTATTGCAAAGGAGCTAAAATTAAGCAGCTATATTTGATAGAGGTGAAGGGCAGTGAGATCCCGAACCTTTCTTGATCCCTTTTCCCCTTGAGAATTAATGAAAGGAGTAGAATCCTTTCCCAGAAAACTGTAGATGAGCACAAAACACACACATGAAATTATTGTATTCAAGTCCTGTGAATGTTAGAAATGCCTGACTGGGGCCTCTCCCATCTTCCCAAGCTCCTTCTCCAGACGGCCAAGTTCTATGGCAGCTGGTGAGTCGTTCGTGTGATTTTGTACACCACACTGACAACGCACAGCAATTTCTCTGATCCTGAATGACAATAAATAAAATTACTAGGCTACTACCAATTGCTTCAAGCAGGAATGAGGCAAGACAAAGGTAAAAGGAGAGAGAAGACAGAGAGAGAATGAGTGATGCATGAACAAATACGGGAATGAAGAGAAAGAAGAAAGAGCCAAAGAGAAGGGGACATGGAGGCAGGAGGTGGATGGTGGGGACAGGTGGCTGGCTTTCATTTCCAAAAGTCCAGAAGAAGCCCTTGCCTCCCTCAGCTCCCCCAGTGGCTCCTTGAACTCTCACCTCTCCAGCACTCCTGGCCCCTTGCTTCCTTTGTACCCCTGTGGATTCGCCCGCCTGCTTCTCTCAGCCCAGCTGCCTGCTTGGTAAGGACTGTGTGGCTTCTCTGCTTCCTTCCACTATGCTTTCTTGCCCAATAATTAGATTTCTATTCTACCTGTGGTCCTGAGACTTCTCCATGAGAAGGACCATAGTGAAAAGTAAAATGGTTTTTTGTTTGTTTTTAAAAGTAGACTCCACTCCCAATGTAGGGCTTGAACTCATGACCCTGCGATCAAGGGTTGCATGCTCTACTGACTGAGCCAGCCAGGTACCCCCAAAATGGCCTTTCTTATCTTCATTTTATGTAGTTACTCACTTTTCCCCTTAAAACTCTCTTCTATGGGGGAAAATAATAAAGATTTGCTCGGGGGCGCCTGGCTGGCTCAGTCTGTAGAGCATGCAACTCTTAAACTTGGGGTGTGAGTTTAAGCCCCATGTTGGATGCAGAGATTACTTAAAAAATAAGTAGGGAAATAAAACCAGGGGTGCCTGGGTGACTCAGTTGGTTAAACTTCTGACTCTTGATTTCGGCTCAAATCATGATCATGATTTGAGGGTCATGAGATGGAGCCCCAAGTTAGGCTCCAGGCATGGCATGGAGCCTCCCTAAGATTCTCTCTCTCCCTGTCCTTCTGCCCCTCCCCACTCCTGCACACTTAGGCATGGTCTTTAAATAAATAAATAAACCCATATTATCAGTAAATAAATAAATCTTAAAAATAGATAAAATAAAAAAATAGATAAAATAAATAAAACCTTAAAAAAAAAAAAAACAACTCCAGCTCTCTTCTATGTTGTTTTCTGAGTTCATTTTAGTGATTTTCTTTGTACTTAGTTATGTCATTTGCTCCATCTCTTCTTTTTTCCACTCCAAATCTAAGCATCCCAGAGCTGAGCTCTCTCTTTTCTGTTTTCTATATAGATGCCACCCCTGAGGAAACTATGGATTCTAATGACGAAGCGCAGTGTGGTGAGAAAAACCTGGGTTTCAGAAACAGAAAAAAAATAAATTCTCGTTCTAGTATCACTGCTGTATGAGCTTGAACAAGAAACTGACCTTTCTGAGTCTGTTTCTTCCATCTGAAAAAAAAAAAAACGAGAACAATCCTATCTCCCTGGAATTGTATTTGTGAGGATTAAGTGGGATGAGATTTGTAAGAAGATGCTTGGCATGGTCTCTCATTGAGCAAACGTGTTGACCAGCAACAATACGCTGAACTCAGTATAGCGTACTGAGGACTGAGGCAACACACAG
>CM053606.1:69205552-69305207 GCA_028646535.1 Procyon lotor | reverse complement strand
AACAGAAAAAAAATAAATTCTCGTTCTAGTATCACTGCTGTATGAGCTTGAACAAGAAACTGACCTTTCTGAGTCTGTTTCTTCCATCTGAAAAAAAAAAAAAAAACGAGAACAATCCTATCTCCCTGTAATTGTATTTGTGAGGATTAAGTGGGATGAGATTTGTAAGAAGATGCTTGGCATGGTCTCATTGAGCAAACGTGTTGACCAGCAACAATATGCTGAACTCAGTATAGCGTACGGAGGACTGAGGCAACACACAGTTTTCTGCCCTAAATCTACTCACAATCTAGGACGGACGTTGGCATGTGAACACATAAATCTAATACACGGTGTCAGGAGCAACAATAAGAAATTTACAAGATAGAAAGGAGACAGACATAAGAAAAGGGGACGAATTCACCTACTGGAGGTTTGTGAGACTAGGAAGGCTTGTGGGAAAAAGGTGATACTTGAGTTGGATTTTGAAGAATACATTTTTTTTTTAAGATTTTTTTTTTTGAAGAAAAATGTTATATATATAAATGTTAATAAATAGGAGCAGAGAAAACCGCTTATGTAGACACACCTAAGTGTGAAACAGCCTGGACTATTTAGGCGGGAGAGGTATAGAGAGGCCAGATAATGGGATGGGAATAATAATGGCAGTAACATCCAATTATTGAGCGATTACTCTGTGCCAGTGTAACTCTATCACATAATTAAGCACTTTGCATACCTGATTTCTTAAATCCTCCTTCCAGCAACCTTGTGAGTGGGAGCTTGGCTTGGCCCCGGGGCCAAATGAAGAGCCACTAGACTTTTAAGTAGGGTATATACCATAGTACTTTCAGCCTCCATGAATTTGACTAGGTACCTCAGAAAGTGGAACCATACAGTGTTTGTCCTTTCGTGACTGGCTTATTTTACTGAGCATAATGTCCTCACGGTTCGTCCACATTGTAGCATGGGTCAGAATCTCCTTCCTTTTCTTTTTTCTTTTCTTTTCTCTTTTCTTTTTTTTAAGGTTTTACTTACTTATTTGACAGAGAGAGACACAGGGAGAGAGGGAGAAGCAGACTCCCCGCTGAGCAGGGAGCCAAAGGGGCTCCATCCCAGGATACCAGGATCATGACCTGAGGTGAAGGCAGATGCTTAACGACTAAGCCACACAGGCACGCCCTCCATCCTTTTCAAGGCTGAGTACTATTCCACCATATGTGGAGGGGTAGCAGATTTTACCACCTTAAAATGTGTCTCTGTGGCATAAGGATTATTTTGAACTAAAACCATTCAAAACCCAGCAGATTCAGGAAAAAGCTCTTTACCTCCCCTTCAACTGCCTAAGTTTACATTGGAAAGGGGACCTATGCCAGGAAGAGAACTCTTACCAGAGATACCTTTTTACCTAAGAAACTTATCTCCGTAACAAGGTAATCTTTGTTTTCCAAGCATTTCCTCTGCCTTCCTGGGAATGGCCTTTCTTCCTTTTGCCTCCCCAGATCCTGACCTTTTTCCTTAGGTCCACGAAACTTTATATACCTCACCTGGCTACCCGTTGAGTCTTCAGAGCCTTATGGGACTCCCATGTGTATGCAGTTAAGTTCGCTTTTCTCTGTTAATCTGTCTTCTATCAATTAAATTACTAGACCAGTTGAATAACCTAGCAGGGAAGAAGGGAAAATTTTTCCACACCCTCAATGTACATAGAACATTTTGTTCATCCATACATTCATTGATGGACACTTGGGTAACTTCTACCTTGTGGCTATTGTGAATAGTGCTACAGTGAACCCGATTGCACCAATATCTCTATATGATCCTGCTTTCAATGTTTGGGGTATATACTCAGGAGTGGAATTCCTGATTCATATGGTAGTTCTATTTTTAATTTATTTTTTTCTTTTTCTTTTATTGTTTTTAGAAAATCTATGCTGTAAGAAATCATTTTTGAAGGTGAATCTTGGAGAGGAAGACTGGGGTCAGGATGTCATTCCCTGGCCACAGAGGATAAGAAGCTCAATTTCAGGCTGTTGAGAAGGGAAGAAAAAGACTAGGTAAGCAATTGATGATCACTTGTTGCCTCCCTGGCTGTCAGGGAAGGGGAAAGTGGCATTCTGGATGACTTCCTTATAGGGTCTCTCCAGATTTTGGGGAGCTGGAGCTTAAACAAATTTAGGTGTCATCTTTGAGACAAAGAATAAAAAACAATGAATAAAAAAATAAAGTGCAGGGCTCTGAAAGGTGTCCTGGGAAGTGAGGGGGCCCTTCTGACTAACGTACACCCGAGAAGGGCATTAGCCGGGGGCACCCTGTTTATTTGGCCTGCCAATATCGCTTTCCTCCCGTTTTCCTCTGGGGTTGTGCATCTTCCCTCTCTCAGCTCCTGTGCAGCGGGGTACCACTGCGTCTTCACCTCCCACAGCATCTCAGACTCCTGACCCACAGCTGTCAGTCAGAGCTTTCCTCCCTGTGGCCGCGTGATTGTGGCAGAGAGGGGTCGGTGACCTACAGCAGGCCAAGAAGACTCAGTTCTAGCACTTGCATTGGAACGGTTGGGAAATTGTTCACTTTTTTGTCATGCTCTCTTTTGCATTGTGGCTGCTGAAAGGTTAAGATGTAAGCCTGGATCTTCTGGTGGTAAATTTGACATCAAGGGGGAAGAGAGTCAATGGAAGAGGTATGTGGAGATATTCGCTTGTGATCCCTGTGACTGGGTCCCTGAATCCAGTCGTGCCTAAAACTCTATTTCCAGGGCACCTGGGTGGCTCAGTGGGTTAAAGCCTCTGCCTTCGGCTCAGGTCATGATCTTGGGGTCCTGGGATCGAGCCCCGCATTGGGCTCTCTGCTTAGCGGGGAGCCTGCTTCCCCCTCTCTCTCTTTCTGCCTGCTTCTCTACCTACTTGTGATCTCTCTCTGTCAAATAAATAAATAAATCTTAAAAAAATAAAAAAATAAAAAAAATAAAACTCTATTTCCTCCAGGTTTTTCTGTCAGATAAGCCAACTAAGCCCCCTCCCCCCTTTTTTTGGTCTAAATCAGGTTGAATTAGTTTTCTGTCAAACCAAAATATTCAACTTCAATATTTGTTCACCAAAAAGAACTGTGGTGGACCCATCTTGGGTCAGTCCTCCTTGAAACCAGTAACTATGCCTAGGGGGTAAGCCTCTTGACAGATCTGCCACAGGCCTGCCTCTGGTGTGGAAGGAGGTGGCTCGGGACTGACAAGATTCACAGTATCACGGGGAATGAGTGCTAAGCACTCCTCAAAAGGACACGCAGTGCAGCCAAGAAAAAAAACAAAAACAGAGATGTACCTTGCAAGATCGATTTCAGATTCTTGAAGGATCGAGGAAGTTGATTTTTGAGAAATCCTAAAGCAGGCCTAGTTTCAAATCCCAGTTCTGCTCTCTATTAACCATTCGAATTTGGCCAAGTTGTATGTGCTTTCTCACTGCATCATAGTTTCTGGTTGTAAATGGAAATAGATAATATTTACCATTACAGGGTTGTTGTGAGTGATCTCTAGGAGTGAGGTAACCATACAACTTATCATCTAAACAGGGACACTTTCAGTGTCCTTAGGAAATAGGAAATAGGAAAACTATTAAGGAGACTTACCAGGACTGGGGGAGACAAAAAATATTAGTAGTACCATGCTTCACTCTTGAAAGCATCCCTATTTGGGTAATAAGTTGTACAGTCTCACTCCCCATAATACAGCTGTAATGGTGCTTAGCGAAGAGCGGGTGCTAAAGTCTTAGCCTCCTGTGAGCCTTCTAGGGTCCCCTCTGCCTTTAATACAACTGTTCTTTGGGTTTATAGGATGTAAACCCTAACAGCAAGATACTGTTACACTGTAACAGTTGTTACTAACTAACAGCAAGATACATGACAATATGACCCACAGATTTGTATCTGTGGAAGAATCTTTTTTACAACTCCCCAGCAACTGCTTAAAATGGGAATTTGGAAGGGTAGCAATGACCTCTTTAAGAGCCTTTATTTCAGCTCCAAGTGTTTTGCATGTTAAAGGCGTTTCCAGCTAAAATACTTAGGATTATTGGGACACACCCTGGAGGCTATTTTGTCCTGTGAAATTTTACTTAAAGTTGAGCATTTGCTGACACATCCTATTGTTAGGATTTTCTAAATCTAGTCCGGCAGGAATAAATTAAAGAAAACACAAAATATGGGCAAGAGACTGAACAAACGCTTGGAGAAAAAGATACATAGATGATAGCACATTAATTTATTTTATTTATTTTAATTTTATTTAATTAAAACTACAATGAGATACCACTTCACACTTATTAGAATGGCTAAATTTAAAAAGATTGATCATACCAAGTGTTGATGAGGATATAGAGGAACTGGAACTCTTTTTTTTTTTTTTTTAAGATTTTATTTAATCATTTGAGACAGAGAGCTCACAAGTAGGCAGAGAGGCAGGCAGAGAGCGAGGGTGGAAAGCAGGCTCCCCACTGAGCAGAAAGCCCTATGTGGGGCTTGATCCCAGGACCCTGAGATCATGACCTGAGCTGAAGGCAGAGGCTTAAATGACTGAGCCACCCAGGTGTCCCCAAAGTTTAAAACATTTAACAGTACTACTCTAGGTGTTAGTTCAGAGTGAAGTGGGCCCACCTATGTCTTTCCCTTCCATGCCGAGGCCTCAACCCACTGAGCCACCCAGGAACTGGAACTCTTATATACTGCTGATAGGAATGCAAAATGGTACAATCTGGAAAAATTTAGCAATTTCTTACAAAATTAAATGTATACCTTTCATATGATCCAGTCATTTCACTTGTATTTATCCATGAGAAATGAAACCATAGGTCCATAAAAAGACTTGCGCGTGAATGTTCATACAACTTTATTTGCAAGAGTAAAAAACTGGAAACCCAAATATTCAGTGAGGGATGGATATATACACTGTGATATATCCTTACTATAGAAAACTACTCAGCAATAAAAAGGAATATATAAGACTAAAACACGGATGGATCTCAGAGTGATTTTGTTGAGTGAAAGAAGCCAGTTAAAATGGGATACACAATGTATGGTTCTATTTACATAAAATTCTAGGAATCTCTACACTGATATGTAGAGACAGAAAGCCTGTCAGTGGTTGCTTGGTCAGGTAGGGTAGCAAAGAGGAGAAAGAGGAAAGGGTCTCAAAAGATCCACTTGTCAATAGACAGTGGCATCAAGTATACTTAAATTGTTTTGTGACTATCATTGCTATCTATTTGCAGCGCCTTTTCATCATTCCGAACTACAGCTCTGTACCTGTTAAACAATAACTCCCATTAAACAAAACTCACCTTTATGTCTGTAAGTTTTCCATGACAAAATTGAATATAGTTCTTGAACACTCTATAAGTAATGATCTTTAAGTAGATTAAAATGATGGTGACTGTAAGTTTTCCATCTCCACTGTACCTCAAATCTGGCTGCCACTTCTCACTGAAAAGAAAAGTGGGTGAGGTTTTGTGGATGACATACGGCCACTATCACACTACTGGAAAAACAGCCCAAACCGCTTGTCTCACTAATTGTGGCTCAATTGTGTCATTTGTGTGGGAAGAATGACCTAATTATCATTACTGCCCCCTGTCTAAATTAGCAAATCACATATAAATCATTCACTTTCCTCCCTATTAGCCTCTCCTCTTCCATCCCCCCTGACCCCAGTCATTCCAAACTCCATAGCCGTTTTTTGCATTTTTTTCTTAAAGTTGCCTTATTCTTTTCTGTTCCAGGATGGTTCAGCTGTGGTAAGGTGTTTGGCTGCTCTTCTCCTGATTTCTCCATGATTTCTTCTGGCACAGGAGCTGGGGTTTGCTAAACAAAATTCTTCTACTAGGATCTCAGGGGTTGAAACATGTCCTAGGTGTGCCCAGGAAAGTGATGGCAAGGGGTGAAGTTTTGCAGATGGGCAGACCTTGGCCAGGATACTTACGTCTGAGTTTCATTTTTCTCATCTCTGCAACGGATATGATGTCTACCTACTAGCTGTTGGTAGGGGTAAATGAGATAATGTTTGGAAGACGTCTGGTACAGTGCTAGGAGCCCGGGCGAATGATGAAAGTTATGCTCCCATCCTCCTACGTATCAAATTACTTGGAGATCAGAGGAAAGAAAGTGGTGGGTAGAAAGCAGAACTATGGAAGTACGAAGGCCACTTCTGGCTCAAAGGAGGATACTTATCTCTATACAAAGAGGCCGCTAGATTAAAAATAAAATTTAAAAAGTAGAGCAACAGCCACCTGGGTGTTTGGACTAGCTGAATTCCGGATAAAGATGCTTGTGAACAGGAGGAGCTGTGCGAATCCAGAGAAGGACTTGAAATGTCCCAGGCTTTGCTATGGCACAGTGCTCAGTTTTTTCCGCGCTGCATTTAGAGGTTTAGAGACAGAGTGAGCTCAAATTTCGCCAAAAGTCCTGACTGTTCCCGCGGCGGCAGCGGGGTAGAGGTCAGACCAACAGGTGTGGGAAGCGGCGAGGTAGGGAGGAAGGAGCAGGTGTAGGAGGAGGGCCCCCCCTTGCTCGGGCACAGGGGCTCCCAGGCTGCTTGTGGTGTTCCCAGCAGCGGGTGGAGGAGCGCTGCCCGCTATCAGAGCGCTCAGGGCCCGGAACCGGGACAAGAAAGACCCTGGTGGGCTTCCCTCCCTCGGCCAGCCCCGAGCGCGGCGGCGGATGCCTGGAAGTTGACGTGCATTCTGGGCGGCTGGGAAGCCCCGAGGCGCCCGACGCCTGGGCTGACTCCGCCCGCGCAGCCCAGCCCTTCGCCCAGCTGGGAGGAGGGGCCCCTCGCCGCGGGTCTCCGTGGCGTGAGGACGGGGGCGGGGGCCCGGGCCCCGCGCGGGGAGAGAGCGCTGCGCCCGTGGCCCTTCAATTGGCCGGCCCGCCCCCTCGTTGGAGAAGCGCGAGGCGGCTCTCCATTGGCCCGGCCCGTCGGCCAATCCCTGAAGGCCCGGGGGAGAGGTGGGGGCAGTTCGTGGGGGACTCGGGAGCGGAGCGGGAGGCTCTGCGGGACCCAGTCGGACCGAGCCGCCGAGGCACCGCCCGCGCCCCGCCGCCGCGTCTGGGCGTCTCCTGCGCCGCCCAGGGGAGCGAGCTTCGAGCATCTCGCGCTTCGGCCACTCCTCGGGGCCAGGAGCGGGGAAGCCGAGTAAGAGAAACCCCCCAGAGCCGAGCGCAGCCTCTTCCCGCCGCCCGGACCACCATGACCCACTTCAACAAGGGCCCTTCTTACGGGCTCTCGGCCGAGGTCAAGAACAAGGTACGCCGGGGCTAGAGTGGAGGCGTCGCCGCCCTGGGCGAGGGGTGGGAAGCTAGACGCCGCCCCGGGGGTCCCTGGGACTGGGGCGGCGCTGGGCCGCGCTTCGCCTCCGCGCGCCTTGGCTGTCTGGCTTTGCAGGGAGGAGACGTCGGGGCGGCGCGAGAGTGGCCGCGCGTCCCGGTCCTGTCCCCGGGCTCGAAGCGCCTGCGCCCGGGCGCTCTCCCGGCTTTGTTCCGCGCCGCGGGCTGCGACTGGTGGCGGGCGGCGAGTTCCCGGGCTCCTGGAATCCCGCAGCGCCAGCCTGCAGTTAGCCGAGCCAGACCGTGGCTGCAGGACGCGCCCCTCCGGGAAGGGGGCGCTCCTGCTTGGTCTTCGCCCTTAGGTGGGGCCCGTCGGCGCGGCTGGGGCCCCAGCACGCAGCCCCCGCCGTCCGCCGCCGCCCGGGCTGCTGGCCGACCCAGCGTTTTCTCCGTCCCCAAGCCCTGGCCGAGTTCGGCCAAGAGCGAAGTTAGGCGGTTACGTGGCCTAACTGGGCGCCCCATTGTTCCTTGCTTCTTCCCGGAGAGGGGACCGTTGAACGGTGCACCGACCCCAGGGACCCCCGGACCCTTCCCAGTTTTCGAATCGCGGTGCGCTCGAGGGAAATTGCTGCTGCGCTGCTGCAGAAAACAAAGCCGGAGGGCGCCGCTTTGGGAGTGATAACTGCTGTAGAGAGATTTAAGAAAAACAAAACAAAACAGAAAGTTTGTAGTACATTAGACTTTACCGATATCAAGGATATTTTCGTGGGTTGCTTTTGTTCGGGGTATATTTGCTGAGGCGGATTGTAGTTTGGAGTGATCTGCCTCTCGTAACTCTCAGCTTTTGCCATTGCCTAGCCTAAGAATGCACTGGGTTTATCTTTGGGACTTTTTGGTCTGGGAAAGAGATGAGAGGCGTCCCCCTCCCCAAATCCTCTCCTTCCTTCCTCCCTCCCTCCCTGCATTCCAAGCCCGTGACATCAGGGGTTTCTGGGGGGAGAGCGCAGCCAATCGGCGCGGAAACTGCGCACAGAACGCTCATTGTCTCCTTTCTGCTGTTCCGGCCAAAGCGCCACAAAGGAGGGCTGCTGTGGTTTAATTCCCATTAACCTCCCGGGAGCCGAAGCACGTCAGGATTGCCACCGCACCGCCCGACCGCTGGTAGAATACGCTGTCGGAGCTGTAACAGCCCAGTGTTGGGGGTGTATGCGGTGTGGAGTGAATTATCGCACCGTTGTCAAACCCCAAGGGAGAGTTCTCTCTTCTCACCCTTGTTACAGCCTGCGCATCACAATTCAGTTGTTAATAAATTCTCCACAATCGGTGAAGCAAAGCGTTGATTTTGGTCCCCGAATCTAAAATTGGAACGTTGAGGTCCTTTACCTTGTCAAGTGTGTTGCCCTTATTAGAAAACAGTCTCCTGAACATTTTTTTTAAAGGACCGAAAAGTGAGTGGTTTGTGTCTGATCCTGCGGGTTCTTTCCAAGGCTTACAAATGAAGCTTTAGGAATCTTTTCTGAGGAATCAGCAAGTCCAAACCGTTGGATGGGATACCCTGGCCTGGCTTGGGCACATTAATTTTAATTCGCTCTTGTGATTCTTGGCCCGCAGCAGTTGAGCCTCTTCCTTTTGCATTGTAAATGAGGCCCCGATAACTTTGGCAGTCCTTCAAGAGACTTATTTTTCTTGGATGTTAATATCGGTATTAATTTCTTTTTGCTGACTAATGAAGCAGCTTCTGCTCTTTTCCTACTTTTTATTGAGCAGACTGACAAAGGAAATGCAGAGACTGAGGTTAGATCACTATAATTATTATACATTTTTAAAAACAGTAAAACCTCAGTTTTCAGAGCCTTTGGAAAGTTATTACAGCTTTCGGTTTCTAGAACTATGAGTTTATTCCTTTAAGCACCAAAGCTGTATTTTAACAACCTTCTTCATTTATACGGGCCCTTCATACAGCACCCTTTCATAGGAACTCTTGATCTTAACAGCACAGCAGCCCCTGGAGTCGGGAAGGATTGCTGGGGCTATCCAATATCATTTACAGGCTGGGATGCTGCAGCTTAGACAGGGTGTGCCTTGCTCAAGATCACAGAAGAAAGTTGGAATATTCTAAGAATTTTAACTCTAAAAGTGATGTCTTAGGTGCTGAGGGATATTCTTAGTGAGGTCACTGTTGTCTGCCCCACCCTCCCCACTTTTGCTGTCCACCTGTCACTTCTTGACATTGTGATTATTCACGCAATGCTGTTTTCATCTATTCTGGGCTTGGAAATCGAATATCCATGTTTGCTAGGCCTTTGTATGAGATACTGAATTTCAACTGAGGAAGAGCCAACAGTGGAGTGGGTATATGGAACATGAATTTTGACATTGCTTGGTTTGGACACCTTTTGATTTCTTCGTGCTTTTTCTTTATGTATTGTAATAAGCAACATATTGATCATTACAATGTGAGGTGTTCTTGCCCCCCCCCCCCCAACTTCATGCAACAAAATGGAAGAAATAGAAACCTCTTGAGGAAGCAGCTTGGAATGGACCTTGGAGTTGAGCAGACATGGGTTCTAGTCCTCCCTCTGCCACTTACTGCCTTGTATGATGTTGGGCAAGTTGGTGGATATCTCTGTCCTTGTTTCCTAATTAGTAAAATGGGGGGAATAATTGTTACCACCCCTAAACATTGCATTGAGATGTATGTTTGTAGTAAGTCCTCAGTGACTATGTTGTAGCTATTAGTTCTTAGTAACAGAAAATTGGTAATCTAGTTCTTAGACTTGTCACTGCCTCTGTGACTATCCATTTCTATTAAATATTGGTATTGTATTTGGTATTATTACATTCCAGCTGTGAAAGCAGTTTATCAAGAAGTTGAGGAAGCCTTTGATCTTAAGTACTTTTATTTTATTTTATTTTTAAAGATTTTTTATTTATTTGACAGAGAGAAACACAGTGAGAGAGGGAACACAAGCAGAGGGAGTGGTTTCGGGAGAAGCAGGCTCCCTGCTGAGCAGAGAGCCCGATGCGGGGCTCCATCTCAGAACCCTGGGATCATGACCTGGGCCAAAGGCAGACACTTAACGACTGAGCCACCCAGGCGCCCCTGATCTTAAGTACTTTTAATTAGTAAAATTTCAGGAAAAAATCTGTAAGCCTAAGATACTTATTTGACGAGATGATAATAAGTGGCAAAACATGTCAAACTTATGCATTTTTTTTTTAATAGGCAAGAAGTTTGAAAACAGCCTAAAAAAGTAGAATCCTTCAGCATGGACTCTGAACAATATCTTTCAACTACAGCCAGTAACTTTATCTGCAAAGATCATCATAGGGTCAGGGACAGTTTACACGCTGGTGTAGACAGTTCGGTAGACACTCATAAAGCAGTAAGGTCTTGCTTGTGTTCTGCAGGGTGAGCCAGACCCTTGACTGCATCTTGGGGACCAGAATGAGAAGGAAAACACCTGTGTGCCCTTTAAGCTGTGAGAAAACAGGACAGGTCCTCAGGGAAGCATAGCATCTCCTGATGCTTGGCTCTGAACAAGATGTTGGGGCTTGGGTAGTTCCTTGTAAAGTTGAGGATGCACTGAAGCATGCTCCGCACCAGGGTGGGGAGCCGAGAGGTCCCAGGGAAAGTGGAGGAAATGAATTGTGGGGAGGTGGGTAGAGCTGAAGTGATCTTACCTCAGGATGTTTTTTGGGGGAGTCTATCTGGACTGTTAAGAATGGGATTGGAATGCATGTTCTCACCATTTCCTTCTCACCTAGAATGTATGATTTGAGCAAAGTAGCTTCTCACAGAATCTTCTTGGTTATAAAATGGTAGCCCTCTGCAGCTAAAAACCATGTCGGAAGACTTATTACTAAAATTGTAACTCCCTGAAGAGTAAATGAAACAATCATACACTAATTAAATAGGACCAAATGTCCCACGAGTTCTGCCAGCCTGCCTGCCTTTGGCTGAGCAGTTCGTGATCAGGGTGACCCCACCTGTAGTTGTACCCTAAGGTGGTCTGCCCTGTTTGGCTAGTAGAGCACCAGAATTATGGTGAGAACATAGATGGCTTTAGCTTTAGGTTTTTTTTTTTTTTTTGCTCTACACCCATTGTGGGGCTTGAACTCATGACCCTAACTAAGATCAGGAGTCCATGTTCTACTTACTCAGTCATCCAGGGTCCCCCAGAAGTAGGTTTTTAATTCAGAACTTTTGGTTATTGCCTCTTTCCACCAGCCCTAAGGGGCCCAATCGTATCCATTGATGAAACATATCAAGATCTGTATTTTAGAATATAATTTGGCATGTAGTTGGTGCTCAATATATGTTTAATGAATTTCTCCATCAGGAGTAGATTTTACTGTCTTTAAAAATTGGAAATCAACTGTTAGAGTATTCATTGTAAAAGAATTCTGTAGTGCAGTGTGATATTTTAGAAGGATCAGGTGTTTTTGTTTTTGTGTTTTTACAACTTGTTTTTTTTTTCAGTTTGTTTATATTAGAAAATTTATTACCTTTGTTGCTGAAGCTCACTCTTTTTTTTTGGAGGGAAGCAAAGCAAGGTTTATTTATAAAGATGTTATTTATCTATTTGACAGAGAGAGAGATCACAAGTAGGCAGAGAGGCAGGCAGGCAGAGAGAGGGGGAAGCAGGCTCCCTGAGCAGAGAGCCCGATGTAGGGCTTGATCCCAGGACCCTGAGATCATGACCTGAGCCGAAGGCAGAGGCTTTAACCCACTGAGCCACCCAGGCGCCCCAGGTTTATTTATTTTTTTAAAGATTTTGTTTATTGGGGCACCTGGGTGGCTCAGTCGTTAAGCTGCTGCCTTCAGCTCAGGTCATGATCCCAGGATCTTGGGATTAAGCCCCACATCGGGCTCCCTGTTCTTCAGGAAGCCTGCTTTTCTCTCTCCCACTCCCCCTGCTTGTGTTCCTTCTCTCTGTCAAATATATAAAGAAAAAAATCTTTAAAAAGATTTTATTTGACAGAGAGCACAAGCAGGCAGAGTAGCAGGCTCTCTCCACTGAGCAGAGCCCAACATGGGGCTTGATCCAGTGATCCTAGGATCATGACCTTAGCCAGAGGCGGACGCGCCTAACCACTTAACCTACTGAGCTACCCAGGCACCAAGGTTTATTGAGTGATGGCAAATGATAGTACAAAGCTCCTGGAGAGGGTTGCCCCTGAGACTCTTTTCTTAGACTCCCAAATTAGGGAGGAACAATAGAAGTCCCCTCTGGAAGGCCCTGTGCGGTACCAACATCTCCCAAAGACCACCTGCAGAATGGTCATTCAGCTGGTGTGGGTGGGACACGCCCCCCTCCCCTTGACCAAAACGGTTAAAGAAAATACATTTGCTAACTTGAGAAGGGGTACCATGCTTTCCTCTTTAAAATGCTGAAACTTCTTCACTCTGGAATTTTAATGAAGATTATTGGTTTTTTTTTTAAGATGTTTATTTGATAGAGAGCACAAGTAGGCAGAGAGGCAGGCAGAGAGGCAGGCAGAGAGAGAGGGGGAAGCAAGCTTCCTGCTGAGCAGAGGGCCCGACGCGGGGCTCGATCCCAGGACCCTGAGAGCACGACCTGAGCTGAAGGCAGAGGCTTAATTAACCCCCTGAACCACCCAGGCGCCCCTTAATGAAGATTATTATCAAGCTCACTGTCCTGTGACCCATAGCTTTTTCTTTTTTCTTTTTTCTTTTAGGGAGAGAGAGAGCACTTGTGGCAGAGGCAGAGAGGGCGAATCTCAAGCAGACTCCCTGCTGATGAGCACACTGTGGGGCTTGATCTCACCGCCTTGAGATCATGACCTGAACCAAACTAAAAGTCGGACACCCAACCGACTGTGCCCCCCAGGCGCTCCAGCCCACAGCTCTTTACGCTCTTTCCTTTGTGGAAATTGTATTATATGTCTGTCTCTATCCAGTTCTTTGGATTTCAAAAATAAGCTTGATGGTGGACAGTGGGCAGTGGCTGGCTTAGTCACTGGCCAAGTGGTTCTCGGGGTCTCGAGTTGGAGCCCCATGTTGGGTGTAGACCTTACTTAGAAAAGTAAGCTTAATGAGGAAGATCTTGCTGCTACAGTCATCGACCAGGGGAGCATCCTTTCTCCCTGGACTGTTTCCTTTCTATGTTGGGATCACGGGGCCAGTGAGTGTTTTCACTTAAAAGTGTGAAAAGTGTGGTGGGGAACCATGATTATTATCTGTAATATTTAAAAAAATGAAGCGCAGTTAGATGGTTTTGATTTTTCAACCAGCTACCATTATACCCAGGAGAATGAGAAGATGCTTTACTCACCTTCTCAGTGAGACTAGGTGGTGGGAGGGGGCTTGTCCTTAGTTTTTTGGTGAGTTTCATTTTCTTCTGGGCATTAGACTCCTCTGGCATATATCCCACGTGCTTGGTTCTTCTTAACTCTAAATTCCTAGCCATAAAGGGTAGGAATTTTTACCTACCCTTTTAGCTGTTCCTTAATGTACTTGTGCTTAGGTTTTGGCTAAGGATTTCTTGAGCCCAGAGTCGATCCCGGTTGTCTGTGGGGCCTGAGGCTAATGCAGTTTGGGGAGGGGGAGCAGATGTCAGTCGTTCTAAAAAAAAAAAAAAAATGTTGCAAATTTTATGAAAATGGATGACCATGGGAATTCTTGTTAACTCGAAGATGGCCGTTTATCTCCGGGTTCTTGTCATGAGAAAGGAGAGCCTGGTGGCTAAGAATGTGGAATCTTGCTTCTGCCCCTGACTTGGTGACTTTGGGCAAGTAACCTGGTCTCATCTGTAAACTAAGGGTGTGGAAGTGCCGACCTTTTGTAGGGTTGTTGGGAGAAGTTAAGTAAGGTGGACAGTCCATGTCCAGTGTTGAGCCTGAGGCCTGGACCCAGAAGTGCACACTATGTAAATGGGAGCCACTGTTGCACTTGGCTGGCTGGTTCCTTGCGGGTTCGGCTCAGTCCTGTCTTCTGAGCTCCTCTCATCTTCTGGATACTGAGATTATTTCCAAGACTCGGACGTTCATTCAAGAATCTGTTTGTATCTCAATGAGGCTTCTGGCAGAAAAGGGACTACGATGCCAAAGCAATATCTCTGGGTTTCGCTTCTGGGTCAGGAGTAGGATCTGCCCCTTGAGTCCTTATCCGAGACTCCTTCCCCTTGTGGCCTGTGCTCCCTCTGTGAAATCCCAGAGCCTCTAACCCTGTTCTTATTCTGTCCACGTTGCCCTCAGAGCCCGGGACTTACGTGTAGAGCTAGAGGCTTCCCTTTCTGGCCATGTTCTTGTTTGGCTTTTTCTTAAGAGCTTGATTTCTGTTAAACAGGAGAAGATAGCTCTTTCTTTTCTTGATTTCAGAGAGGCCTCATATTCCCCCACAGTGGACTGACAGACGTATTTACCTCTTTGTGTTTCTTTTCTTTCCTTTCTTTCTTTTTAAGTCCTCTCTACACCCAACGTGGGGCTGGAACTCACAACCCTGATATCAAGAGTCACAGCTCCACTGACCGAGCCAGCCAGGCACCCTGACCTCTTGTGTGTGAAAATCTTGCTGTCACTGGAGGCCTTCTGTTTTAAATGGTCTGATGAAGGCTCCACCTAGACCTGTGTGGAGTAAGTCCATGAGCTCAGAGTACAGTCTTAGTTTTCCTGTGTCAGGTAGGGAGGGACCTTCTTCAGCATCTTCCTCAGGCTGAGGGAATCTGCAGGGTGTGATGCTCCCAGCAGTCTGCAGTGGCCAGGCCAGGGAATCGGAGGCAGGAGTGCCGGAAAAAAGAGGAGGTCCCTGGGCTTGGAAGGACTCTTTTGGGTGAGACACAGCCTAAGCATTTATGGCCGTTTTCCGCTCCTCCCTCACAAACTTCCAGGGGATCCTAGTTGTGAAGTGGCTCCATGGAGAGCTGGCCTCGATTTCATTGTTGTCTCTTTCCCCTTCCCAAATGTTTGGACACTGATCTTTCCTCATTGTCCCAAGCCTCTGAGCCTGCTTCGTGCTACACAAGGCTCCACACAACCGGGAGGGGGGACCAAGTGTGTGCTTCCTGAGTGCAGTTTGCCCTCCCTCCTTTTGTTTCACATGGGAGGAAATAGGAGAGAAAATAATCAGTACCATGTGTAGTAAGTCTCTCCTAATTCAAACATGTGATTCCACTTTGAATGCAAAAATAGCAACAGCAATCATGGTTCTAATCGAGTATAGAAATTATACTTATGTTAAACATCACATTGTGAGCTTGTCCCAGTCCTTGGCCCTTAGCAGCTAAGCTGGAACTCTAGGCCTTTCTCCAGAGTTCACAGATGTCCACATCCCTTCCCCTGAAGAGGCCGTTCTCTGCTCTGAAGACTGGAGGGCATTTGTCTATGCTTTTCCCTTACCTTTCTTCAGAGACCTGTATGTTGTATCAGTCCCTCAACCCCACCCCACCTTGGATGCACACGGGGGCGCGCGCGTGCACACACACACACACACACACACACACACGCTGGTGTGCTTTGCCAGCCAGCCTTTCATTTTGAATTTTCTTCCTCTCTCGCTCTCTTGGCTTGATGTTTAAATTTTCTTCCTTTCCTCTTTCCAGTGACCACTCCACTGTTGACACCCTTTCCTGCATTCCATCTTACAGCACCTTCTAAAACATGCATGTCGTAGGAGGCTCTTTTTATAGGGGCCAGTGGAGGAGTTAAAGTGTTTTTAGTCTGAGACATCTCTGCCAAATATCTTATTATGAACTCTTGAACCATACCGGCAACGCCCTTTGAGACTACAGATTCCCCACGGGCTGGTTTGAATCAAGTGTTTTTTCTCGAGCTCCGCAACCTGTTCATGGTGCCTCAGTGTGATGCGGTGGTGGTGGTGGAAGTGGCTTTCAGATGCACCCTTGCTTCTCCGGGAGAGGAAAGGACATGATGGGAAGCCACAGAGTCTAAGCCTGCTGGCTAATTCTCCAGCAGGCAGCACAGCTCTGGGCTGGAGGCTCTGGGTACTGCCCAAAGAATGCCCATCTGGGCTTGTTTGGGAGGGTGGGGGTAGGAGAACATCTCGTGGAGGAGAAGACTTAGCCTTGGAGTCAGACCTGGCACCAAATCCCTGTGGAGCCCATGACTTTGCGACACGTCATCTCTGTATGGCGCCATCTTCCTTGCCTGTGGGAACCTCTTCTCTTTGTACTCTGATTTTGTGAATGGAATATTTGTTGCGAAGGATGCAGACGGTACCAAAATTTAGAAGTAGTGAAAGTATCCTGTATCCCTTACCCCACCCAGCCACTTGTGCAACTCTGAATATCAGTCGACTGTTTTAGAACTGAATCAGGGCCTATTGTGTGGATCCCCGTTATTGATTTGTTACCTCTCTTCTGGTGGATGTTTCCTTCAAAAGTACTTGTGTAGAAAAGTGCATAACCTTTGACCCAACGTTTATAAGTGTTACAGGTAGTACCAAATGGCTCTCTAGAAAAGTCAGTTTCTACTTCCCACCAAAGTTATTGAAGGGAAGGTGGTTCTCCTCTTGATGATAAAAACAAAACAAAAAACGGCAACAAAAAACTATATCAGAGTGGCCTTGTCAAAACTCAGGTCACTTGCTTTAGTTTATTATTATCAAGTCATGAGTCACTGACATTTGTGACACCTGCTCTCTCTGCCGCCTCACCACTCAGGTGAGAGTTGGTGGTGAGTGAGGTGGGGGCATGTTTTACAAGTTATTTGATAAGGAGTAAGCTTTTTAAAAAAATATTTATATGAGAGCGAGAGAGCGAGCAAGTGCTGGGGGGTGGGGGAGAGAAGCAGGTTCCGGTTCCCCACTGATTAGGGAGCCCAATGTAGGGCTCAATCTCAGGACGCTGGGATCATGACCTTTGTTGAAGGCAGATGCTTGACTGAGCCACCCGGGCACCCCAGGTAGTTTTTTTTTTCTTCTTTTAAAGATTTTATTTATTTATTTGAGAGAGAGAGAGAGAGAGAGAATGAGCTAGGGGGAGGGAGAAGCAGACTCCCCATCGAGCAGGGAGCTAAACATGGGGCTCAATTCCAGGACCCCAGGATCATGACCTGAGCCGAAGGTAGACACTTAACCACCTGAGCCACCCAGGTGCCCCAGATAATGAGTGGTTTTTAAAAAAGAAAGCCTAGGCAGCATCAGAATAATTTCTTATCAAAATATCAAATAGTGTCAAGTGATTGTTCTATATGATATATTGAACTTAGAGGAGGAAGTCTTTTTGGTATCCGGACAAGAATGGCCAGCAAAGCACAGATAGAAAGATAAGGGTTGACATTTATTGATTTCTTCATGTTTACATGAATTAAGTCATCGATTCGCCCCAATAACCCTCTGATGTAAGTACCGTTAACTATCTCTGGTTTACAGGTGAGGAGCAGTGGAGCTGGGACTCCGGCTTGAGCATTCAGCTTCCAGAGCCCACGCCCTTCACTGTTGAATCAGAAGCCAGAAATGAGGGAGAATTGGCAGCTCCCGAGGGGAAGGGGAGAAGGGAGGCCAGAGGGTGAAGCTCGGGGATGATGTCCTTTAACTAGAAGCCACAGGGGAGAGATTAGAGGGGTTTTCTGGAGTGCAGCAGAAACACACCCCTGGATTGGGCTGCTCAGGGGGTCCCTGGCGACCTTGTGAGAGATGCTCTTGTGAGAGTGACCTCCTGAGAGTGGAGTAAATTTCCAGAGTCATTAAGAAGAAGTACTAAATGGAGAGGTTTGTCATGAAATGAAAGAGAAACAGGATAGTGTTGGAAGCTGGCAGCAGGTTTAATCAAAGATGTGCCTGTGGGGGGCGCCTGGCTGGCTCAATGCAAGAGCCTGCGACTTGATCTTGGGGTCGTGAGTTCAAACCCCAGGATGGGTGTAGGGATTACTTAAAAAAAATACATATATATATCTGTGCTTGTTGTGGTGAGTGTTGCATAATGTATAGAGAAGTGGGATCGCTGTGCTGGACGCCCGAAACTATGTAACTCTGTGTGTCAACTCTACTTGGGGGGAAAAAAGGTGCTCTTGTTTCGAACAAGATGGGGGGGTGGTCTGTGCCCACTGACTGACCAAGTAAGGGGAAGGGCTCAATACACAGGGTGAGTGGGACCGAGGCCATGGAGGAAAGAAGGTTCCGGTGGAAAGCGGGGAAGAACATGGAAGAGGATGGGAAATAGGTGGGGGAGACATCTCCCGTGCCATTGTTGGGTTTGCCCTCTCCTGTGAAAGAAGGGTGTGACTGCTCCCGACCTTGTCTTCCCGGAGCCGAGAGGAGCTGTGAGGGCCGCGGGTGCAGGTCACAGTCGTGGCCTCGGGAGGAGATGGGCCAGGCCCGCCGAACAGGCTGGTGACTCGGCTGCTTCTCTCTGCTGCGTCCTGCCGAGGCCCCATGGCTGCCTGTGTGCCGCTCGCTCTCCTCATTCCCTTGGCCTTTCATCTGGAAGGGGTGCAGAGTTGGGTTTATTCTGCTCCTGTGCCTGGATGTCTTTAGGAAGCCTTCAGGACATAGCCTCCGAGAGACCTTTGTCCCCTGCTCTCAGCTTGTGTTACAGTCAGATAGAATGTGGAGTTAGCCTTGTCCAGGTGGGACCTCGTCCCAGGGTCCTCCTGGACTTCAGGACTGGAAAAGGGAACTGTGGTCACACTTTTTTTTTTTTTTTTTTTTTTTTTAAGGAATTCCGTCAGTCTCGTAACTATTGCCTTTTTTTGTTTCAGTATGTAAGAAGCTTGGACCCTAGTTTGTATCTATCCTGTCTTTGGTGGCACTTGTGTAGAACTTGGTGACATGAAGGTGTTTGAACCTTACTTTCGACTTCATCTTTTTTCATACTCCCCATTAGAGTGAACCATAAACCTTTTTACTTAGGGTCTCAACAAGTTGAGAGACCTATATCTTCATATGCTATTTCATGATGTAAGTTATAAAAAAAATTTTTAAAAAGAGGAAATGGTGAAATTCCATTCTTTCTGATGGCAATTTTGTACCTAATTCTCCCTGGGGAGAAAAAGGCCCTGGTATCTTGCGCAGTTAAGGTCTGTGGAAGACTCCTGTGACATCTCACTAGCCGGTGTCTAGCCTGTGTTTCAGGCGAGGTATTTGAGCCCTGCTCTTCACTGGTGGCGTAAAGCCAGCGCTCTCGAAGGGACAGCCTCAACTGTAGTTGGACATTCATGAGCTGAGATCTAGCTGGGCCCCCAGCAGAAGCTCCCGGTGTATTGAGGGCTGCCTGAAAGGCTGGGGTCCTGCTTCTCCTTGGCCTCCCTTCTGCCCGCAGCCCATCAGGAGCTCCGAGTAGTGAGGGGCTGGTGTGTGTGTGACACACCTTTGGGGAGGGCAGCCAGGAACCCTTGGAACTCTGGGCAGCCACGTGGGAGCAGAGGGCGTTTGCCCGGGTCCGTGGAGGCGAGTTCCTCGTAAGCACAATGGACACTTGGGGCCTTGGAGGTGGATTTCATGCCCCCTCAGGTCACAAGACCCATCCTACGAAGCAAGCTTGCTATATCCCTGCTGCGGAGTGAGCGCGCATTCCACAGCCACGGAAATGTCACTGCCATGATGTCCCTTGTGATTACAGAAACAAAGGACAGCTTCAGGCTGCCCTTGTGCCCCCTCATAGGTTATGTGGGAGGCCCCGGGATGCCTGCTGAGGACACAAGTGCCTGAAGATGTACACTGCAGTAAAAACCCCTGGAGGCCTGCGGGTCTCAGGAGTGGGGGAGCGAGGCGGAGCCTCAGATCCTAGACTTGAGCTGAAGGAAACAAAGCGTGGAAGAGCATCTCTGTTTTCATCTACTTTGCCCGTGGGGCTTCAGGGACAGTCCCCTTTGAGCAGGATTTCTGCAGCAGCATCAAATTCAAGACCCAGCTGGCGTCCTTCCGGAGCAAGAGAATGTTCTCCAGTAGGCTTTCTCCCCCACCTGTGCTTGGCTGGCACTCCCGTGCACGCTCTCCATTCCTGCGTGCATCCAGCACGTCTCCCCAGACGTTCTAGCGTGCCATTCAGGATAGATGGACTTCCTCTTCTATGGGACTTTTTTTTTTTTTTTTAAGATTTTTATTTTTTATTTTTTATTTTTTTTTATTTTTTTTATTTTTATTTTTTTTTTTTAAGATTTTTATTTTTAAGTAATCTCTACACCCAGAGGTGGGGCTTGAACTCCTAGCTCTGAGGTTAAGAGTTGCATGCTCCACTGACTGAACCAGCCAGGCACCCCTATTTGATTTTCATCTAAAAGTTTAGATGGTTCTAGACTGTTTCTTCTCTTGCCCCCCCAGCCCCTTCCAGGTTCTCTATGGCCACTCCTGGCCGGCTGGTCTCTCCTTATGGGCTGTGGATGATTCTTCTTGGTTCTCCAGTTTGTGTCTTCTGGAAACTGACGTCAGTCTGTCGGTGGCTCCTCTTATTTAGAGTGCGGCACTCAGAACTGATCACCGTCGTGCCACAGATATGGCTGAACCTCCTGGGGTCCAGTGGGATTATAACTGACTCCTTGGTTTGACTCCAGAGCACGGACTCATTCTGTTCACTCTTCATGTCGAAGGAGTCTAATCCTTGCTTTGGCAGGTTGGTTTTCCTTCTTTATAAAGTCAGGGTGGCAACAATTGCGTAACATTTTCTAGTTCACATACTCCTCTCACACCTGTTGTATGTACATAATCCTCTTCTTGGTTACCTCCTAGAGCTGTTGTCATCAAGCACAGAAGACAAGCACTAGTATTTTATAAAGAATTGTGTACCTCTGCAGACCAAGAAGGCGTTAGCTTATTGAGTATGCATGACTAGATGGTTCTGGAACTTGCAGGATTTTATATGTATCTGGAATAATTTATTAGGCTACGCTTTCCTGAATCTCAACTTTGCTTCCTTTGAGCTATTCCGTTTAATTTTCCATACGTTTAATAAGTATGTCCAACAGTGTTTCCAGGATGGTTCATTTGTTACCAAAATCGAAGAGACTTGGGCGCCTGGGTGGTGCAGTCTGTCGAACATCTGACCCTGTGTCGGCTCAGGTCCTGATCTGGGGGTCGTGAGATTGAGCTCCATGTTGGGCTCTGCACTCAGCATGGAGTCTGCTTGAGATTCTCTCTCCCTCTCCCCTTCCTGCTTGTGTTCTCTCTCTCAAAGAAATAAATCTTTAAAAAAATCTCTCTATGTATGTAGAAACCCAGAAGAGAGCAGCTGTAAACCTAAGCCTCGAGGTACATAACCCCAGGAGCTCCTCCTGCCTTTACGTAGATCAGCACAGTGGGCACGGTTGTTGCTTCTGAGCTGGCCCTGCTTCTAGAGTTACTAAGCTGGCCATAAGGGGTGCCATAGACATAGGGACTTTTATGAGAAAGTAAAACAAATATGTCCCTAGTGATCCATCTAAGATTACTAGATTGGTAGATCAAGGAGATGTGGCGCCTATAAAAACCAGCAGCATTCAAATGCAGATGCCTTTCCGAAACAAGATAGATCTTTGGATCTGTAGCATTTTTCTAGTTGGGTCCTACTGTCAGTGGATGAAAAATCACTTGTTGAGTACCCATGGGGCTAGATGCACCAGGCATGCGCTCTGGGGTACCAGAGGACTGAAGCCTGTGCCGCCCCCGTGGAGAGGACGTGGGCACATTGGCTGTGGCTTGCCATAGGTATGCTGGCCCCTGGTGACCGGTGACTGCCTCCCCTCTGCGCCCCCTCCCCAGATCCCTGCACACCCTCTCTCCAGGAGCCCATCTAGCACACCAGCAGATTCTTCAGCCGGTAGTAGAGAGGCCCTTGCCTTTTGGATGAGGGTCAGGGAGCAGTGCCCCCACATCTAGGTTCCTGTTACCTTGGTTTGTTGAGATTTCTCACACACCGAGCTGTTTAATATGTGCATCTTTGTTCATCATTCTTTCTGAGTTTAGATTCTTCTGGGAATCCAGACTCTAGGCTTACTCCTACTTGTTGAGATTTAAAATGTCAAAGTCCAACTTTTATTTATTTTAGATGTCTTCTTTTTATTATTTTTATAATTTCAATTCCAGGTTCGTTAACATACAGTGTTATATTAGTTGCAGGTGTGCAGTAGTCAACTAGTCAACCCCCCCAACTGTCAGTTCTCCATAGTTAAGAGTCAGGTTGGTGTTTTTTTTTTTATTGTTTCTTTCACTTTTTTCCCTTTGCTCATTTTTTCCCCCTCATTTCTGTTTCATACAGTTAAGTTCTCTGAATAGCTTATTTCACTTAGCATAATACTTTCTACTCCATCACTGTAAATGGAAAGATTTCATTGTTTTTTTTTTTTGTGGCTGAATAATACTCCATCGGGCGTGCATGCACACATGTGTGCATATCACTTTTTTTTTTTTTTAATATTTGATAGAGAGCATAAGCAGGGAGGAGCAGCGGGCAGAGGGAGAAGCAGGTTCCCCACTGAGCAGAGAGCCCAATGTGGGGCCCGATCCCAGGACCCTGGGATCATGACCTGAGCCGAAGGCAGACGCTTAATGGAATGAGCCACCTGGGTGCCACAGCCATGTCTGTTCATCTGTGGATATATACTTGGGCTGCTTCCATACTTTGTCTATGGTAAAGAATGCTGCTATACACATGGGGGTACATGTACATGTATCTCTTTGAATTAGTGTTTTTGTATTTTTCGGGTAAATACCCAGTAGTGCAGTTATTGGATCATAGGGTAGCTCTGTTTGTAACTTCGGAGGACCCTCTTCACTGGCTTCCACAGAAGCTGTACCGGTTCGCATTCCCACCAACAGTGCAGAGAGGCTCCTTTTTCTCCACATCCTTGCCCAGCACTTCTTGTTTCTTGTGTTTTTGATTTTTGCTGTTGTGACCGGCGTGAGGTGGTATCCCACTGTAGCTTTAATTAGCATTTTGCTGATGATGACTGATGTTGAGCATCTTGTCATGTGTCTGTTGGGCCATCTGTATGTCTTTGGAGAAATGTCTGTTCATGTCTTCTGTCCATTTTTTACAGGATAATTTGTTTTTTGGGGTCAAAGTCCAACTTTGAACTACATATATTCTAGTGTAGTCCGAAGGTCGGTTTCTAGATAGAAAAGACAAAATTGACATTCTATTTTTTGTGCATTTTCTCAATCATCATCATCATCTATTAGTTATGCTGTTTGCTTTAGGCACTGGCCTAACTCTTAGGTTATTTCAAAAGCTTTGTCAGTTTCATAGTATTGGCACACTGAGTCATAATGTCTTCGTATTTATTTGAGTATACATACTCAGAAAAAATTGTGCTGGTACCATATGCTGATAGATTGATTTGAAGGTCCAGCTGTCCCTCTGAGAAAAGGACTCGACTTTGAAAATGCTCATAGGCTCTTCCTAGGCCAGTGCTCTCACTGAGGAGAAGGCCATGTTCAGTTCCACACAAAGATCCTGAGGCCCAGTGGCAAGAAGCTGGTTGAGTTTTGAGTCCGGCATCTACTGGGCCCTCCTTGAGCTGGAGAGGCACTCGGACCTCAGAGCCCAGCTGAAGGAGCTGAATATAACAGCAGCCAAGGAGATTGAAGTTGGTGATGGTTGGAAGGTTCTTATCATCTTTGTTCCCATTCCTCAACTGAAATCTTTTCTAGAAAATCCAAGTCGGGCTAGTGTGTGAATTGGAGAAAAAGTTCATTGGGAAACATGTTGTGTTTTGTTTTGTTTTAAGATTTTTATTTGAGAGAGAGAGAGATCACAAGTAGGCAGAGAGGCAGGCAGAGAGAGAGGGGGAAGCAGGCTCCCCACCGAGCAGAGAGCCCAATGCGGGGCTCGATCTCAGGACCCTGAGATCATGACCTGAGCCGAAGGGAGAGGCTTTAACCCACTGAGCTACCCAGGCGCCTGTATTATGTTGTCGTTATTGCTCAGGAGAATTCTGCCTCAGCCAGCCTGAAAAAAGCCATACAAAAAATGAGCAAAAGCATCCCAGGGTCTGCACTTTGACACTGTGCATGGTGCAATCCTGGAAGACTTGGTTTTCCAAGCAAAATTGTAGGCACGAGGATCCACATGAAGTTGAATGGCAGTCTCCTCACAAAGGTTCATTTGGATAAAGCACATCAGAGTGACATGGGGCACAAGGCTGAAACTTTCTCTGGTTTCTCTAAGAAGCTCACCAGGAAGGATGTTAACTTTGAGTTCCTAGAGTTTCAGTTGGAAAAAAGCTCTTAGGTGTCCTTCCTGTTTACTTGAGGCAAATACGGTTTTCCATAGCTCTGGAATATATAAGCATCCCCCATCAGATCTTTAGCACAGTTCACACCATAGAGTCTCAGATTCTCTAGTGATCTTGAGGAAGGCTTTTTAAAGAGTAGTTCTTTCATCCTTTCCATCAGCAATAATTTGAAAAAGAATGAGAATTTGGGATGCAAAGATAGGCAGGAGTGAGCTTTGAGATGAGTGGTGATGGGCAGTACCCCAGATGAGTCCCAGTGGAACTCTTTGAACTGCAGATAGTGAAGTAAACAGGTTGTGGTGGGGATGGGTTAATAGAAAGCTTTGTACCTCTGTACTCAAGCCCACATAAAAGGAGAGTATTAATGCAATGTGCTGGGCATGGAGATGTGCCCTTCTTTACCTGTGGAGTGTCGTGCTCCTGGTGGTCCTGGAAGGAAGATGACCCGTGAGAAATGTGGCCGTCAGGATTAGGTTACTTATTCAGGTCACGCCAGAACTGGGAACACAATTTTGGGAAGTTTTTAAAGTTTGACTTCAAGGCCTGTGATCTAGTTTGTTGTATCTATAATGTGAATGAATACTTAAAAAATTTGCAAAGGTGTGTGTGTGATGGTGGTGGGGGCGGTTTAAGGTAGTTAAGAAAATGTTAAAGCCTATTCATTGTCTTACATGACAGACCAAGAATGGCGGATAAGGAAGAAGGGAAGACGCATTATGGTATTTCAGATGGAAATCTATTTGGTCCTTGTATTAAGACAGTGGCAGTCTCCGTGGGTTCCGTTCTTTATTGTAAGGTTTTATTTTTAAGTCATCTCTACACCCACCATGGGGCTCAAACCCACAGCCCTGAGATCAAGAGTCACGTGCCCCATCAGCTGAGCCTGCTCCCCTCTATTTTATTTTAAATACCCTACATTGTTGTTATTATTTTGCAAATGTATTATCACACCTTATAAATAGGTATTTGTTGGGGCACCTGGGTGGCCTAGTCGGGCATCCAACTCTTGATTTCAGCTCATGTCAAGATCTCAGGGTCATGGGGTCGAGCCCCCGCATGGGGCTCCGAGCTCAGCATGGAGTGAGCTTGCCCCCCTCCTTCCCTCTGCCCACATCATGTGCACGGATTGGGCCTCGGGAGTGGGTTCCCCTTTGGGCCAGTAGTTTGCTTGTCTCTCTCCCTCTGCCCCTCCTCCTCGTTGTGCTCCCTCGTTCACAAATAAGTAAATAACATCTTAAAAAAATAGGAATAAAAAATCCATGACACAGGAACACTTGAAAGAGAGGGGAGCCGCATTGAATATGATTGTACTTGGAGGGTTTGGGGTAATGCTGGATTATCTTGGGGCAACGGGGAGCCTCGTGATCTGGAATTGTCCGCCTCCGGGTTTTACCAAGCACTGTGATAAGAATACACTGTGAGGAGTATACGGGAACGACACATCTTCATTCTTTAGTAGATTCCAGACCATCCCTGGGCACAAGTAGGGCCCGTTCTTGGACGTATCTACATAATCACTGTCCCTCATGCAGGGGCACCCACACCTTTTCACTGAATTGTACTTGGGGATCTCTTGTTGATGTTTCTGAGGCTCCGTGTCCCTCACTGCTCTGTATCCCCTTTGAGGGTGCTGGTGGGGGAACTTCTCAGACCTGTGTGCCTGGGAGGGGCGGCTGTTGGCAACCAGCAGGCCTTCATCCGATCTCCCGTCTCCCTTCCTGTTACAAAGGGAGTGTAGGCCGTCTGATAATCGTGCTATTTTATACTTGCTTCACCCTAATGTATGTGTGCCCGTGGGAGAAGTGGCAGAAGGCAGGTCCCTGTCTCTGGGAAAGGAGTAGGGTTGGGGGAGGTGAAGAGAGACTTGTGTGTTTCCATGGGGTCAGTGCTTCTCAACCTTGTTTCCATCATCCCTTTCCCAAAGAAAGTCTGTAGAAGTTTTTCCTAATTGCCTCCTGACTCCCACCAAATTTAGTACCAAGGAATAGAGTTTGTTGGGGAGAGTCACAGATGGTTGTAGCGTCGACGGGGGTTTTCACTGCCCACCACAAGAACCCATTTTCACCCTTTTGGGGGAGCCATATTCCCCCCATTGAAAATGCACTCTACATACTTCTGTACCGTTTATTATTATTTTTTTAAGCAAGTGGTATTTTAGAGATCCTCAAGAATGGTAATGCAGCTAGCGGGGTTTGAGCTGCCCTTGCACTAGAGCACTGGTGCTCTCCCATTTGAGGAGGGAGGAAGGGAAGGGCAGAAGGCTGACGCCACTCTAGGCCCAAGCGTCAGGCCCAGCCCGGGAGCGGGGGACAACTGAAGATACCAGGGGGTGAGAGCCGGATGAGCACCCAGCCCCAGTGTCCTGGAGGCCCTTTTCCATCCTCATTTTCTCCACCTCTTGATCGTATGATTGTGTTCGGCAAGGGGGCTGTTGGTGAGCTTTAGTGAGAAGCCCGCAGCGGGTGTACCCAGTCAGGGTACTTAAGTCGCTGGGAAGTGCGCCTGCCCGTGAGAAGGGGGCGCAGGGCTTTGGAGAAGGGGTGTTCAGTGGTATTGGGGGAAAGGAGGCATGGCCACAAAGGAGGGGGCTGCTGTGCCCTCAAAAGACCGGGCAGAAACTCTGAGAAAGTGGCTTAGGAAGATAAGATAAAATAAATCTTGGAGAAGAGTACAGAAAGTACTGTTTATAAATAACTTGGAAGAGGGATTTTTAAACAAATCAGAGTGAAATTTCCAGTATGTATTAAGTAATTTTTAAGCTAATTTTCTTGTTTCAAGGAAGAAAATGTCCACATTTTTCTGCCTGATGTTCAGAAAGTAAAGCTTTTTAGATGGAAATAGTAAATTGTATTGGCCAAAGCTTTTTATTTTTAGTTGCTCTCAGTCCCTCAATTTTAAAAGCTGTGCATATCAAATAGTTGAAAAATAACCCGTGTAGTTGAAGAATACAACCACATATACTTGGGTTGTGTTCTACATTTTTAGAGGAAATGCTCCTGATTTCTGTGTCCTGTGGAACAGCAGCTAAAAGATAAATTGAAATACATTTTTTTCCCTAGATGATTTCATAGGAATTTTTTTTTTCATTGTAAATTTTTTTTTAAAAGATTTTACTTATTTCACAGATCACAAGTAGGCAGAGAGGCAGGCAGAGCGAGGGGGGGAAGCAGGCTCCCTGCTGAGCAAAGAGCGAGATGCGGGGCTTGATCCCAGGACCCTGAGATCATGACCTGAGCCGGAGGCAGAGGCTTTAACCCACCGAGTCACCCAGGCGTCCCATTGTAAACTTTTTTAAAAAAACAAGTACCTACTCGTAAATTCTGAATTCTATTTAGCAGCCCTGTCTGCGGGAAGCTCACTTATTTAAAAAATATTAGCAGTATTTGGGTAGAAAAATCCTTGCTGCCCCTTCACATAAAGGAAGACCCTACACCAGAACCAGCAGTCCCAAAATGTGGATGCATACCTCCTCTTCGTTTTAGTTTACCCCTTGGGGACTTGAGCTTTGCATGTAGGTGCTTAGGAATTTTCTCGCTGCACATGCTGCTCCGTTAATGAAGGCCAGAGACGGGGTTGTCTGGCCAGAGCCCAGTCTTGCAGCCGGTCAGTGGTAGAGTCAGGGTCTGACCCCAGGTCCAGCCGATGCCCGTCCTTGTTCTCTCATCACTCCCTTGATGAGAACAGTTAACAGAGAAGACAAATTTCTCTCTGCCTCTTCTACTTGGAAATTTACAGTTAGATGTATAATCACTCTGTGGTTTGAGGCACAACATTGAATGATCAGATGCACTTGAATACATGAAACATAAATATGCTTTTACTGTTGAATAATAATTGGTCTCATTTGGTCTCCTCCCCTCAAAAACACCCCAAACCCTTCCAACATAACTTCCATTTCTACTATTGAAAAAATAATTAATTTCCTTATAATTTTTGCTGGTTGACCAGACGGTTTAGAGAACTTAGAACAGGAAGAGACCTGATGTACTCACTGAATTCAACCTTCTTGTTGTGTAGACAAGAAATGGATCAGAGGTGAGTTAGATGGACTAACTATGAACTGTGGCCCTAGCAGGATGGTTGGTGCCAACTCAGAGCCAAGGTCGAGTCCCTCCTACCCTAGCATACCGTTTGTGTTTAGTTTCATTGAAATGAACTCCTGAGAGTGCTTTGCTTTTGAAAAATACTCAACTCCAGATTGCTTTCTACAGCTAATGCTTAAGGAGTACTTGGGTTTCTTCTTTCCCTTTCCATCCGTACTGCAACCCCTCCCTGCCACCCACCCTTACAGTTTTTGTTCTGGTCACTTAGAATAAGAATCCAGCGTGCAAACATAGCCACCAAGTCTTAGAATCTTTTCTCCCAGATTATTCCGTTTTCTCAAGGTGCCATTATGTAGGTAGGTATGTCCGGTATGTCGAGGAGATACGTTTGTTATCTGAGAATGTGTTTCTGAGGTACTCTGGCAGTGGTGGCTCCTTCCTGCTGCTTACCCGAAGTGAGTGCCCCTTTGGCAACACCGTCCAGCATCACTAACCTCCTTTTTTCCTGTTCCCACATCCAGATGCCCATGTAACCCAGCTTGGCAGAAAATCAGAATAAATGTGTGTGTGTGTGTTAGGAGATGAGGTCCTAGAGGCAGGCGATGAACACAGGTTGTCCACTAGTTTTACACAGTGCCTGACCTGTCTTCTCTAAACTAACCTCTCGGCCAAAATTTGATCCTAGATACACTGCGCAGGGTTCGTTACCTTATGTAAATGTAAACTCCCTGAATTTCCATTTCTAATTCTGGCTGAGTACATCTACAGTGTACATTAGCCATTACTTTGCCAGAGGCATAGCGCCATTTCTCGAACTTGGGAGGAAAAAGCCGATTGAGGACTGCTGTGCCACTAAAGGACATGGTGAGTGGAAACATCTGCCCTCTGCGGGGCGGGGAGACCCCACCTGCACCTCTTGGTGGTGACGGTCCGGAGAGGGTCAGCTGTGGAACTAGAACTTGAAGGCCCTCTCGTTAACAAAAATGTCATCAGGCTGTTTACTTCAGTAATGAAACCTAACCATGCTTTATGGATGCAGATGTGTCTGTGTTCATTCCCATTTCCATGGATGGCAATAGTCGGTTCCAAGCGTGTTATGGTCTCCATCCCCCTGGGGGTTGTCGGTGTCTCGGTGGCCTTTTCACCTGCATAATGAGAAGGAAAGTGACACCTAATCTCTTCTTTCCACCTGTGTTCTTAATTGGCTGCCCAGCCTCTTTCATATTCCTAGGACTAGCTTGAGAGCTTGAGCGTGTGATTCTTAACAATATTTTGGGTAAATTTTATTAATTGAGGTTTCTGGTCTGAGTATGAAGAGATCTTTGAAAATCTGTATGTAGTCGAGTTTAGCATGTATGATCGTGTAGCATCTGTTGGCAAGTTGCCTTTATCATACAATTCTGTAAGAGTTAAATTTTAGTTTTATTAAATGTTTGGATTTCAGGCACAGTGCTAGGTCGTCACGGTCTACCGGTGACTTCTGGGCGGACTCTGTAGGCTAGAGACTACATAGAGCTCCAACGCTGTGCCGCAGGGACAGTAATTAGTGCGAGTCGGGCGTGCGTGCAGAGTGTGCACTTGGTTAAACCAGGGCGTAGAAACCCTGGAACCTTGGAGGAAGCAAAAATATTAGACTGAAAGGTCTTGGCCGGTTAAGATACTGTGTAAAAATAGTGGTATGTGTCAGAATCCTACCGCCCTCTTTTTTGGAGGGGAATGTAATTAATGACTTAATCTTTTAATATGGCTGGTGCCCTTGTAATATAGTATTAGCTCTTGTGGCTTCCTGTGGGTCATGAATGGAAATCGGTCTCCTCCTGATCCGTCGTTTCTCCTTCTCTATCCCAGCTTCATTCTGTGTACCAGTCACATTTTGTGTAACAACCGCCTTACCCCCCAATTTTTTATTAGTTACTGGAGCTGTAATAGTGGGTTAGACTTGCCAGTGAACTCCAATGAGTGTAATTTACTGCATGTCACGGTTGTGGTCTTAATGGATAATAAAACCAAGCTGAAGTCAGCAGTTTTTGATGCTTTAGTGAACATTCTTCCGAAGTTGGCTGGCTTTTATTTCAGATCGCTTCCAAGTATGATCACCAGGCAGAAGAAGATCTTCGGAACTGGATAGAAGAGGTGACTGGCATGAGCATCGGCACCAATTTTCAGCTGGGCTTAAAAGATGGCATCATCCTCTGCGAGTAAGTAGTGGCCACTTCTGTTCTTCCGGTCCATCCCGATCCAGGGTGTCAGACCTTGACCTTTTGCAAATGTTTGTAATGCTTCCTTTACTGATGTGAAAGGAACCAGCTCTACATGCCAGTCCTTGTTTTTCTGTGAACAATAAATGTCACCTACACTTTTCTTTTCAGGCTCATAAACAAGCTACAGCCAGGCTCAGTGAAGAAGGTTAATGAGTCTTCCTTAAACTGGCCTCAGGTAATAACCTCCAGTTATTCTGTATGCAAGGCTATATTTCTACCTTGCTTTCATAATTACTTAGAATTAGTTCTGTGTTGATTGGATGCTTAGCTTAGTTTTCTTATATTTAATTTAATCTTAATTATCTTAATTTATTAATCTACTCTGAGAGGATTGAACACAGCTTATACGGAGAAATACAACCTAGACTGTAAGGACAAATGGGGAAAAGCAAGGAGTTTAACATAACCGCTAATGGTTGACTGTAGACTGCCCTATTGAGCAGTCTTAGTTCCTGAATGGGTGTGATTAAGTAAAATTGGATATTTTGACTATGTGTTCTGAGATAATAAGGAAAACAGCATTTAGTAATCACAGATTATGTTTAAATTATTAAATTATTAATGTGAGTAATCATGTACCATTTGACAAAATTTTAGCCCTGGATAGCTCGGACAGAATCACTGAATTCTTAGAAACACTGTAAGGATGATCTTGCCCTCAACTGAAAAAAATGTGACTGTATAAAAATATTAAAAAGACCATTATGTGACCCACTATGAAATACTTTTCACTCTTTCCTTTCCAGAGAGAGCTGTGCTTAGTAGGTATCTGGCCAAGAAATTGCCAAGTAGCTTTCTGCCTGATATTTTACAACTAACTAGTCACGAAGACTTAGAATTCTTAGATAATGTGAATATCTGTATTTGGCTCCCAAAGTTCTATGACTCTCTTCCTTTATAGTTGGAGAATATTGGCAACTTTATTAAAGCTATTCAGGCTTATGGCATGAAGCCGCATGACATATTTGAAGCAAATGATCTTTTTGAGAATGGAAACATGACCCAGGTTCAGACGACACTGGTGGCCCTGGCAGGTCTGGTATGTACGCATCTTTAATGGCTGATTTTAAAAGTCCCGCCATGTTGGTGAGGAAGTGCGTCTTTTGTCTCCCATGGGAATACAGACTAGGCAGGGAGGGGCCTTCGTCTCTTTCATAATTATTAGCTCTGTGGAAAGGCTGCTGACATCAGCTGCCTCCTAACAGCTTAATTAGAATACGTAGATTTCGGAGCTACACGTATTATTGCATGGCCTTAAGTAGGTTTTTCACCCCCTAGTTTGAGTATTACTTAATGTAAGCCTTTATATCTGGACGGTATCATTTCTTTGTTGTTGCTTCTGTGAAAAACTGGTGGCAGGATCTCCATTTTAGTCTTCCTTTTTAGTTAGTGTGCGAATTTCCGTCTAGGCTAAAACAAAAGGATTCCATACAACCATTGACATTGGAGTTAAGTATGCCGAAAAACAAACAAGACGTTTTGATGAAGGAAAATTAAAAGCTGGGCAAAGTGTAATTGGTTTGCAGGTAAGTTATGTGTTATTACTTGATGAATTACTTCTTCAGTATTGTTAATTGTTACTATGTGCAACGGGTGCCTCTCATAAGTAAGGAATGGATAAGATACCACCATTAAGTAGGTTTTGGGGATGGATATATAGTTTATGTCCATTTAAAAGCCCATGAGACATTGATGATGGTTTTGGAAGAGACCTCTAAAAACCTCCAGCATGCCATCAGACTTGACAGTTGTTTCTCTAGGAAATGATCCCCCCATTATGTTGTCTTTATTTTCTAAGAAAATATACTTTATAAATTCCTAAATGTTATTGACCAACTGAGGCCATTTTACAAAACCTTAGTGCCCAACCCATTTATTTCCACGATACAATAGCCAAGTGCTATTAGGAATACTTAGTTCAGGTTTGTGTGGGGGTTTTTTTTTTTTTTCTTACCCCCTTCACATTGTTCCCCTGGAGAGTGTCACAAAACCACTGCTGCTAAATGTCCAATATGCTAAGGACTTTACTATGTCTGATACCTGCCCCTCTGTTGACTGAATCTGTGTGAGGTGGATTTAATTTGGTACAGTACAAAATTGTATCTGGTGAAAAACTAGAAACCTGAAATTCCAAACAATAGTCAGTTGGTTAAATTATAACTTAACAAAAGGAACTCTAGAGTAAGGTAACAATGACAGACAAGAATTCCAAGATGAAGGAAAACAAATCAGGTTATAAAATAAAGGGATCACAATTTTAAAGGTGCACATGCATATATTTGTAGGTATGGCTATTTGTATGCACGTGTATTGATATATACACATAGAAGATAAAAAACCTAGGAGATGGACAGATGTTTACAGCTAATACCTGGGTGGTAGGATTGCGATTTTTTTCCCTCCCTTCCTTTTAAGGAAAAAGACCAGTAGAACTGGGTGTACCAGTTGGTCTTAAAGCCATATTCTCAGTAGAGAAGAGAATTATTACTCCTCTGAACTTCATGTTCCTTATTCCTTCTGTGTGGCTCTTTTCCCACGCCGATGTTGGTGATTTTGATGAAACTTTAAAGAAGCTGTTGAGCTGCCAGGGAAGACCCCGGGCATTTGCTCTCACATTTTCTACAAACACCTGGAGTAGAGAAGCGTAGTGCGTAGCCCGAGAGTGCCTCTGTCCCTTTATAGGGCAGAAGCAGGGACCTCTTGACTTGCTTCTCTTCGCTGCAGACAGGAGGGAGGAGAGGAGCAGAGAAATGATTCACAATTCTGCCCTCTAAAAGCTTGTTGGAAATTTTCTTTTTAAAGTGAGCATCTTGAGATTTGTGAAAGCTTGCAGGTTTTATATCTTTTGGCCTCAGCACAAAGAGGGACCTGTCAGTTTTACCCCTCAATCCTTTTAGTAGAACAGAAAGTTTTGCTTGTCGTAGATGTTGTGGACTTCAGATAATCAGTGCTCATTTAATTGTTAACTTAAAAGATGGGAACCAACAAATGCGCCAGCCAGGCGGGAATGACAGCCTATGGGACCAGGAGGCATCTTTATGATCCCAAAATGCAAACCGATAAACCTTTTGACCAGACCACAATTAGTCTGCAGATGGGCACCAACAAAGGAGCCAGCCAGGTAAGCAGTGTCTTTTTTTTACCTCATTCTTATTAACTAAGTTCAAAGGAGGGTGTTTTGTATGGTGCGTGGCTCTTGGCTTTTGTTGGCAGTTAGAACAGCCAGCCTTTCTGCCTACCTAACCAGAAGACAAAAGGTAAGTGTATTAAAGTAAAGCGCTCATTCTAATGCCTGAGACTTTTATTTTTATAGGATCCCTCAACTGACTGGGTAGGCACAATTACCTGGTGTTCTAAGGAGGATTCTGCCTGCATCCCTGTTAAATGTGGGACTAGAAGTGGGTGGGACTGGAGCCCGGGGACGAGGCCGGTGTTCCAACACCGTGCGAGATGCAAGCATGTCCTTGTTAAAAACACAGCAGCAGTACCTCACAAGGAGGTTCCCTTACCCACTGGGGAGCAGGCAGGCCTTCCGTCCAACCGGAGTGGAGAGAAGCTGTGAAAAAGCTTTTTCCTCAGAACCCCAGGAGGAGATGTGTCGTTTGCCCCTTGTGGCATTGTCTCTCATAGCTGCCATTGAGCTCTGTTTTACCAGTTAGATCTGGAAGTGTCTGCTTGCAGAAATGGAGAAATGACGTACGAGTTACTGTACTCGTGGCTGGCCCTCCGAGACCCCAGTCCTTATGGACGGTTGGCCTAATTTCTGCTGAACGTGTGAAGAGCTGCTCAAGTCGAGGGCTCGCAGAGTGCATGTGGTCCTAACAGGTGCTCACCTGAACCTTTCCAGGCTGCCCACACTGTGCTGCGTTTTTACATTGTTTACACCTAATCCTCTCCTACATCTGAAGTGGGTGATATTTTCTCCATTTGCATATGAGAAACCTAAAACCGAAAGTAAGTTAGCCTGTTTTGAGGGGCACATAGCAGTTGTCTAGCACAGTGAGGATTTGAAGGGCTGGTCGAGCCTGAAAGCCAGTAAATACTGCTGCTTAAGAAAGATTCGGCATCAGGATTACTCGATAAGCTCGCTAGTTGAAATGAAGTTATTCTGTAACTGTGGCCGCTCAGTGTGAATTTCATAATTTTTAGAATATTCACAAGAACAGGCTTGAGCTGCGGTTTTCACTTTTCTCCTCTGTTCTAATACCAGGCGGGGATGTTAGCACCAGGTACCAGAAGAGACATCTATGATCAGAAGCTAACATTACAACCGGTGGACAACTCGACAATTTCTCTACAGATGGGAACCAACAAAGTTGCTTCCCAGAAAGGAATGAGTGTGTATGGGCTTGGGCGGCAAGTATATGATCCCAAATACTGTGCCGCTCCCACAGAACCGGTCATTCACAACGGAAGCCAAGGAACAGGAACAAATGGGTCTGAAATTAGCGATAGTGATTACCAGGCAGAATACCCAGATGAATATCACGGAGAGTACCAAGATGACTACCCGAGAGATTACCAATATGGCGACCAAGGCATTGATTATTAGATTGACACAGGAGCTCAGTATTTAGCCCATTGTTTTTATTCAGTGAGAACCAAGCTAGCCTTGAGTAATTTTTATCTTGTCTTCCTAAAACACTATTATGCTTATTGTACCTAAAAGAAATATTGCCTTACATACATTCCCTTTTCCTGCCTCTTCCCTAAATAGTTGCCTTTTAGTGCTGTAACAGTTCAATCCTACAGCAGAAGCAATAACTCGCATATGAAGTAAAAAGGAATACTGTGAAAGGGGAGTCCGCTTGTACAGCCAATTCTCTTACCCAAGACCTATGCATTTTACAATCTACTGAATAAACTGGGATTTTTCAAACAATAGGAAGCTTTTTTTTTTTTTTTTTTACAGTTTAGTATTTGGTTTCTACGTGGAGGACTAAACTCATGCTTAGAGCTACATGTGGTCTTCGCCGACTAAATTTAAGATGCAGCATTTTAGAAAGTTACATATCACTGTCTGCAGTATTGTTTGCTAATTTTTAAATAAAGTCCTGATCCGTGTGCATTTGTGATCCTACGTGTACTCATTCTCTTCCCTAAACTGACAAGATCTTTTCTGAGCGGTGTTTCTAAAGGAGTGCGAACCCACTCGGCCCGCAGACGCTCAGGTCTGGGTGGCGCGTCTGCTCTTCCTGTTTGTGCCAATGTATCCATGTAGAGTTGCTCTGTGCTCTTCGACTGTATTTATTGCTGCATTTCTCAGCATAAACTTATCCCATTGTATTTTTTATAAATAAATATTTTTTTTGAACATTCACACGAGCCACAGGCTGATTATTTTCTGGCTGACTTCCAGGTAGGTGAAGGCAGATTTTTTACGACGTCCTCCTTGCCCAGGTACTGTTCTAAGCTGCCCTGTCACTGCTTTACTGCATCCGCACAACAGTACACCCGCGGCCTGAGACCGAAAGGACCTGCCCACTGTACACAGTGACCGCCAAGATTCACACTCCTCCTGACCATGATCTGACCCTTGCTTACTCTGCTGAGACGCACATGCCTCCAAGTTCGTCCTATGTCCAACTTGGAATTATCTCAAAATCACGCTAAGGAACTTCTGAATTGGGGGGGATAGGATCTACTTTTATGCTCCTTTCCGGTATTCTAACGGCTAAACAATAAGGACAAAAAGAAGGAGAATGGGGTCCATCAGCCTTACCATTTATTCTGTGAATGGCTCTTAGAAGGAGGCAACTTTCCAGGGACAACTAACCAACGGGCGCCTATCACGCCACGGGCTGGAGTTCCGTCCCCTCCTCGGTCCTCGATGAGTGCTCAGCGACCTGTGCCCTCCCGGCGTTCACGCTGTTGATCCTTTTTACAAAACTCTGAAAAATAAGAGAATGAGTGAGGCCAGTGTTACATAGCCAGACTTTTGGTGACCACTTACTCGACCATATCATTTAGGGGAATTTAATCCTTAAAGTGTTCCCTGTTGAATGAAAATGTTTTAGGGGATAGATTTCCAAGTGGATTTTTAATCAGGAAAGTGCAAGTCAGGGAATGAAGCCCCAGTTAGCTTCCTGCCACCATCAGAAACCATTTCCTTGGAGTACAGATAACTAAAGTGCTATTGTGTTTTTAGGTTTTATATGGAAGAGGTTGAGAATACATTTAACTTTAAAACCAGGGAAGTGCTCGTTAAACTTCAGTGCCTGGCTGACCTGAAGAGTGCTTGGGGTACAAGGACTCTGAGGCGACCGGCTGGCTCTGTCAGTGGAGCGTGCGACTCCTGATCTTGGGAGTTGTAGGTTCGAGCCCCATGTTGGGTGTCGAGGTTACTTAAAATCTCAAAAAAAGCAAAAGGGCTTTAATACCTAACTTAGGGCACCAGAGTGAAAGAAAATGACTAAAACATCACTTGCCCTAGACAACATAGACTGCATTCAGTTGTTAAACTATCCCTGTCCACACCTGATAAGACAAATAAGCAACGACTGTGTTGGAAACAGCTGCCTGGTCTTTCCAGATAGAAGCTGTGTGGGACTTGACGGTGTGGCTTTTCCTGCGTCCGTGGGCCACGGTTACCAAGGGGCCTGAGAACCACAGAGCCGTGGGTACTGGCACAGGGGCTGCCATGGGTGTCCCCCTAAAACCTAGAGGGGCTGACAGGGTGCTTGAGGAGGCAAGAAAGCATTGGAGACAGATCAACTATTAAACCTCCAGGCCACCCAAGAGGCCAGACCGAGCCTATAGCACCAAAGGGACTTGGCCTGCGGGGTCGGGAAAACCTGCCCAAGGTTATGTGTCCATAGTCCTCGTTCAGCTTCAGGAAACAACCTGAACCTCTCTCCGGACCTTCAGGACACAGAGCCCTCTGGAAGAGAAAACGAGGCTAGGTCTGAGCCCCCTTTATGTGTGGGTCTTGATTGAGGTGGCAACAGGAAGTGAAGGACTGGCTTACCAGAAACTCGTGGTCCATAAAGTAGGGCTTTTCTGATGATCCGTCATTTGTTTCCAGGTCAACAGCAAAACATAGGAAGAGTGCATCCAGCACAGTTTCAAACACGGATAAAAAACTCTGGGCTACTAAGTAGGCAAAAAAGGCAACGAGCAGCAGCGGGATCGCCCACACCTGCAGTGCGCGGTTGTAGTTAAATGCCATCAGTCCTCCAAACACAGTGAAACACACCACCAACACCTGTCCGAAGAAGAGATTGTGGGAAATCTTTATAAATTGGTTGCTTGGAATATTTTAGAAATGGCTTTTGTCAGTGACAAGTGATAATTTCATAGACGTGTTGTATCTATGTGTTTGTGCCCTATTACAAAGAATGCTTGTTAGAAAATGTGGTCTCAGTGAAATTAAGAAAAAAAGAGCCGTGGTACCAAAAGGAGGCCCAGTTAAAGTGGTGGAGGGGGAAGAAAGTAGATGTCTTTACATTTTATCTGTGCCTCGTTGTTGTATTTATGTAGATGTAATGATACCTCAAAATTTTCAGTTTTTTCACTTGATACCCCATAAGCATCTTCATTTAAAAAGTTGGTAGTGCCATTTTAAAATAATGGTGCAACAATCCATTGAGTGGATATACTGTAGTCTAATATGTGATTCTTTTTACCAAAGGGATCAAAGCGGAACGGAATTCCAGTGCTGGTGTGGGGAGATAATAGGATTAATCCAGGCTTTGGCCTTACGTAATTATTTTCCCGGATCATAATTACAGACCCATATGTACCTGATTCTTTAACAGATAAAATGGAGTCCATCTGGAATCCCCATTGCCCTTGGATGGCCACAGAGATGGACAGGAATGTGTGAATGCTACTTCATCAAGAAGTAAAGGAAAGTGGCTTATTGCCGAAAATAAAAGATGAGTCTTTTAGAAACTTATAAACACTTAACAAGTTTTTTTGGAAGTAGTTATTAGATAACGTATCACTCACAATCTTACCAAACTAGCATAAACAATATTATCCATTTAAATACAATGACAAAGAAAGATTATTTAGGCTGTTTTGAAGGGCATAATCAGTTTGTGCTTCTAGAGCTACTGTTGCATGAAAAACCCCTGGGGCCCAGCTGAGCCTCACAGTTTATGTGCAACTAACATACACCTGTGCAATCCACACGTTGTAGCTTGTTACCGACAGTTAACTCTGACAGTTATGCACCAAGGACCTGCACCGGGGACCTTCACCAAGCGGCGCAGAGGCACAAAATGCTAAATGAGCCAGGAGTCCTTATTTGACTTTGGCCAGGTCACAGCCAGAGACCAGGATCTTGTTCACTTTGGGGCACTGCTGAAGGCCTCAACACTCAAGTCCTTGAGGACAAATGGTTGGAAGAAGCCAGCATGTCCAGCTTGGAATAGTGAGGATGTGGCAGGAAGGACAGGAGGTCTGTGGTCAAGAATTTGAAGGGCAGGCAATGAAGTGGAAGTGGGATCAGGCAAATCTGTGTGTGGAATAGGCCTGGTGGGTGACAGCCCCGCGGAAAGGGACACACCATGTGGCACAGCGTAAAGAACCTTCAACTTGAAGCATGGTCATGAGGGGCTATCGTACCACTTTCATCAAGACCTCAGTTACTGTTCCCTACAACCTAGAAAGGCCCCGTGTTCTCTTTAGTTCAGATATGAAGACAGGTTCAGAGTTGTCAAAGACCCCAAGTTCAGGGCTTGTCCTTCACACCATGACACGGGCCTCTAAGATGCTCGTTCACCGCACTGCATACAAGACTACATACAATTCTTTAAAAAATACTAATACAGGGGCACCTGGGTGGCTCAGTCGTTAAGCGTCTGCCTTCGGCCCAGGTCAGATCCCAGAGTCCTGGGATCGAACCCCGCATCAGGCTCTCTGCTCTGCAGGAAGCCTGCTTCTCCCGCTACCATTCCCTCTGCTTGTGTTCCCTCTCTCGCTGTGTTTCTGTCAAATAAATAAAATCTTAAAAAAAAAAAAAAAAGTACTATTCAGATGGAGATGTGCCTCTGTCTCCACCTGGGACACTAACAGTCTGTCTATTTATAGACTCAATGCCCTTAAATAATAAAGACCTTTTATTAGGTTCCAATACCATTTCCATATATTTTATCACAACCCAGGAAATATATCCACTTTATGAGGCCAGTTGCGTTTTCATTTTAGATCTGAAAAAGTGGGACTCAGAATGGTAGAGAGAACTGGACATAGCTCAGAATTAAGGGCTAGGATTCAGATCCTACGTTTTGGGGGATCTGAGACAAGTTACTAAACCTTAGTCTTCTCATCTGTAAAGTAAGATGCCTCCCGGGAGGAAGGATGAAATGACAGAATGAAGCCCAGCAGCTGCCAGAGAGTAAGCACTCGAGAAACATTCTCTTTCCGAGCCTTGCTGTAGGGCTTAATGTTTGGATCCCCATTCCTTAATTTATTATCTTAGTGAAGACATCTCACCTTTCCTAGAAAAATGATGAAGTCTCCAAAGCAGCGAACAGATGTTAAATGACATGACTTCTTGGATAGGAGTTGGAGCGCACCTTGGGCTGATGTGCAAAAATCTGTCCCGTTAATGGCAGTTGCGGTGTATGCGTTCTGAAACAAAAGACAACGATGAAAGACAAAAGACAAGGATAAATAAAAAGATGAGGATTCCTACGTTGTTTCAGAGATGACATAATGACAATACAGACTTATTTGCGAAATAGAAAAAAATGGTTACTACACACCCACCATCTACCCATAACCGATCATTTCATTTGCAAAGTCCCCTTCCAGTCTGATTACATACACATACCTTTTCATCCACTAGCAGTAAATGGAAAAAATAAACAAGTATTTCTGGTCACTATGGTAGATAGGACATCCCACTACAAACACATGGAAATGATGGGTAAAGTGTAAACTTTTTTTTAAATGCACAGTAGAGCTTGAGGGCAGAGGAGGAAGTTTAGGTGCTAGAAACAAAGCAGACCCCAGCAGTTAATGAGAGCTGAATCCACAGGCCCTGTGGGCAGGAAGTCAGAAAACGCTTTCAGAGGTAGGGGCTGGGGACTTAACCCCTTAGGGTAAGAAACAATATTCACGCCCTTGCTAGGGGACCTAACTCCTAGCATAACTTCAGACTTAACCAAACATCCTCGAAAGTGGTACAGAACTAGAGGATCTGCCTGGGACCACTGAATTACTAGAGTCTGGGCAGGCGCGATGCGAAACCACTTCCTCATAAGCCAGGGAATGGTGGAGTCCCACGGACAACCGCCCCTGAAGACAACGAAGTAATGCTCTCGGAAAACTCTTCCGATGGCCCAAGGGAAAGAACATCACAACAGACGAGATCTGTGTACCCTGAGAACAATCTGAAAGCATTCAAGAAAGTATGTTTAAATGCTAGGACAATGGAGGGGGGGGCGCCTGGCTGACTCAGTAGGTAGAGCATGCTACTCTTGATCTTGGGACTGTGAGTTTCAGCCCCATGTTAGGTGTCGAGATGAAAAATCTTAAAAAAAAAAAAATAGGGCGCCTGGGTGGCTCAGTCATTAAGCGCCTGCCTTCAGCTCAGGTCGTGATCCTGGGGTCCTGGGATCGAGCCCCGCATCGGCCTCCCTGCTCTGCGGGGAGCCCGCTTCTCTCTTTCCCACTCCCCCTACTTCTGTTCCCTCTCTAGTTGTGTCTATCAAATAAGTAAATAAAATCTTTAAAAAAATAAAAAATCTTAACAAATTAAAAGAGATGCTAAGACAACAGAAAGAATAGTGACCACGGGAATGAAAAAAAAAAAGTCTAGAAATGAAAAAATACACAATTTAAGTGGCACAGTGTCATTTTACACACCTGTTTTTTTCCCTTTAAATAATAAGCATTTTCATGTTGCTCCATGGCATTTATAATTTCAATTTTTAATAAATACATATTCCATTAGGTGTGTGTGTGTAGCTAGGATATACCTAGACTTTTTCAAATATTTTGCTATTATCAAAACTATGCAGGGGTGCCTGGATGGCTCAGTTGGTTAAGTGTCTGACTCTTTTTTTTTTTTTTTTAATTTATTTCTTTATTTGACAGAGGAGAGAGATCACAAGTAGGCAGAGAGGCAGGCAGAGAGAGAGGGGGAAGCAGGTTCCCTGCTGAGCAAAGAGCCCAATGCGGGGCTCGATCCCAGGATCCTGAGATCATGACCTGAGCCGAAGGCACAGGCTTACCCCCCACTGAGCCACCCAGGTGCCCCTGACTCTTGATTTTTGGTTCAAGTCATGACCTCAGGCTTGTGGGATCCAGCCCTGCAAGGGGCTCTGTGATCAACAGGGCATCTGCTTGAGATTCTCTCCCTCTTCCACCACCCCTCCCCTCTGAAATAAATCTTTTAAAAAAGATTTTAAAATCTTTTAAAAAACCTCTCTGAAATAAATAAATCTTTTAAAAAACAACAACAACTATGCAATGGAAATCTTAATTTCTGGTTTTTGGATAATTTCTAAAGGATAAATTTCCAGAAATGAGATCACTAAGTCAAAAAGGACAAGTGTATGCATTTGTGTGTGTTTATGTCCACAAGAGATTTCTTGGATTTTTCCAAAATATCTTCTTATGACTACATGATAATTTCAAAACCATCTATTTCTTTCTCTTTCTTTTTTTTTTTTTTTTAAGATTTTACTTATTTATTTGACAGAGAGAGACAGCAAGAGAGGGAACACAAGCAACAGGAGTGGGAGAGGGTGAAGCAGGCCTCCTGCTGAGCAGGGAGCCCAATGTGGGGCTCGGGACTCGATCCCAGGACCCTGGGATCATGACCTGAGCTAAGGCAGACGCTTAACAAATCAGCCACCCAGGCACCCCAAAACCATCTATTTCTTATATTTCCCTTGAAACCTTTAAAAATGCTATTTGTACTAGAGTTTACAACACAGAATTTATAACTTCCCTGGGAAAATACACTGTAATACTACCTTCTCGGGTTTTGTCATTTCTTATGGCCTAGGAAAAGGACAAGTTTTTTCTCTCACAATATGCAAATGAATCCTTTCCTATGTCCACTCAAAAACATTGTAAGGAAACCAGTTTGGAGTCTATCACAATAACCCACTTCCCAGGGACGCAGGTCTTACTCAGAGTAAGTGACAGAGGAGATGGAGAATAAAGGGGTAGAACCAATTTACCAAACTCCCTCTTCACCAAGGGCAACTAAAGAGCAAAGTATGGTTCTCAAAGACAAAGGCTGGGTACCCACCCTCCCCCACAGGGCACCCTGCTTGTAGATGTCCGATGAATTCCCTGCAGAAATGCCTTAATGATATTCCACAAAGAACTTCTGGTTCCTGACTTAGATAGAACATTTGTGAGTTTTGCTTTTAAAACCCAAAACTGGTTGTTGCAGAAAGCTGACTCCCATGTGGGGGCTTCAGTCTTGAGTAGGGATGTGAAAACTCATTTGCTCATTACTTAACTAAGCATCTTCAATCATCTAAAATTCTAAGAGCCTTGATGACCAGTTCATTATCCTGAAAATCCATTTGTAGGGTGGGTGGGTAAAGAATAGTGTCATCATTCTTTTATAGACTGGAAACCAGGATCAAGGGCATTTCTCCATATCCCTGGTAAATCAGAGAGACAACCCTTGCCCCCTTAACCTTCTGGACATTACACTATCAATTTTCTTTGGGACAGAATGCTATTTAAAAGCGTGGTGGTTAAGGTAGGCTCAGGCTCTGTCACTGGATAGTCTATGGATTCAAATCCCAGTTCTACCACCGGTGACCTGGCTGTGAGTCTTGGGCAAAAGATTTAACCTCTCTCCAACTTCAATTTCCTCATCTATAAAGTGAGTTATGACACCTACTGCAAGGGGGTGTTGGGAGGATTAAAGAACATGCTCCCTATAAAGCAGTCAGCAAAGCGCCAGGCACCCAGTAAGCCTGTAGTCAAGGGGAGCTATTCTTATCCCCACATGAACAAGGACGACCTCATTTACAGTTGAGAAACACAGGCCACTTTTTCGGCACTGAGGAGGTGTAGAAAGGACCCACGATTTCTTTATCCCTAGGCTTTGATCCCTCCCACTCTCAGGGATCCTGGAATGGTAGGACTTGCTTTCCAGACCACATTCCAGGGCCCAGCACAGGGCTTTCTCTGCAGCAGCTCAAACCACATGCTGCTCAGTAGCTTTCTCTGCGTTCAGGCTCTGTCCCCGGCTCACCACCCACTCCCCACCTTTAAACCAGGGTTCTTAGTGTACTTCCCAATCTATACTGAAGAATACAGGTTCTGTGAGGGCCTTCCTTTTCCTGCCGATCACCGCCTCGTGGTCAATGTGGCACTATACATGAGAATAAAAATAGATTTTGCTTCTTAGCTAAAATGATTAAAGGTTAAAATAGTAATTTCTTGCACATGTGTTGACTCCACAGATTTTTGGGGGCCTCTAACCATTTATCTTTTCTCTAATGTATCATGCCCACTGAAAGAAGGCATTAAAACCACCCTGACAGGGAAATTATAGATGCCTTCCTGCAGTTACTGCACCACTAGTATTTTACCACAAGGTTCAACCCTGAGTGCAACAGAGAGACCTGGAATTAATGTCTGAATGAATAGCTGGAGGAGGGAAGCATCACTCGAGACACAGGATATGGATTGAAAATTTCTGCAGCTTCAGCATTAGCTAATTTATACTTATTCTCAATAGAAGCTGTTTCCTTGTCAGGCAGCTGGAAGATGGATTACCCTAAGTGTTCAGTGTGGTAAGTCCTTGCTTGGAGCATTTATATTTGCCTGGGCTTACAGAACTCAGAGTGGATATGCTAAGCTAATTTGCAGATCCTACCAATATGTGGAAAGGACTGCATATAATAAGGATTAAGTCACATGTTTTGTTGGTTGTGAAAGTTAATCAGGAGATCCTGAATGCTAATCTTTAAGCTTAAAAAGAGATAGTCATTTCACCCTCTTAATTTATTACCAGACAATATTCAACGTGCCTGTTTCTTTAGAGCTCCTGAACAGGAGGATATTTCCATGTCTTGAAACTGCACAGAAGACAAAGATTCCTAACTTGGTGCAGGAGGGGCAAGATGGTGGAGGAGTAGGAGACCCTATTTCAATTGGTCCCCTGAATTGAGCTCAGTATCTACCAGAGCACTCTGAACACTCATTAAATCAGCCTGAGATGTAAGATTATACACTTCGGCATCTCTACTGGGACAGACGATATCAGTGGAGAGGGTGCACCTTGCCTGGATTATGGCTGATATTTTCAGCTATACATCCTTTCAACCACTTCTCACCAGAATGACTAGGAGGAGGAACCCCCCCCAACAGAAGGAAAATTCAGAGACTGTGACCTCTGCCACAGAACTATTGGATATGGACCTAAGCAAGATGTCGGAAATTGAATTCAGGGTAACAGTTAACACAGGCAATGGCTAGGTTGGAGCAAACCATTAGTGGCAACATAGAATCTCTAAGGGCAGAGTGAGAGCTGATCATTTTTAAGTGAGAACTTAAAAATGCTATCAATGAGATCCAATCTAATCTAAATACTCTAGAAGACAAACCAATAGAAAAGAAGGACCAGGCACAGGCCTGGAACAAACAGCTTAGAAGCCATGAAAACAGAATTAGAGAAATGATGCCATGAAACATTCCCATGTCAGAATTACTGGGATCCCTGAGGGGGTGGGGAGAGAGAGAGAGAGAGAACTAAAAGATATAGTTGAGCAAATTCTAGCTGAGAATTTCCCTAATCTGAGGACTGGAATAAGTGTTTGTGTCCCAGAAGCAGAGAGGACCACCCCCCCCTCCCCACCCCAAGATCAAAGAGGGTAGAGAGGCATACCGGCATGTGACTGTGAAATTCGCAAATCATAAAATCAGAGAAAATGTCTTAAGGGCAGCTAGGGGAAGAGATTCTTTATGTACAGAGGGAGGAATTTCAGAATAACATCAGGCCTGTCCACAGAAACCTGGCAGGCCAGAAAGGGCTGGCAAGACATATTCAGGGCACTAAATGAGAAGAACATGCAGCCAAGAATACTTTATCTGGCAAGGCTGACATTCAGAATGGATGGAGAGATAAAGACCTTCCAAGACCAGCAAAGACTAAAAGAATATGTGACCACCAAACCGGCCCTACAAGAAATATTAAGGGGGTTTCTATAAAAGAAGAAGGACCCCAAGAGTGATATAAAACAGAAATTTATAGATACACTCTATAGAAACAAGGTCCTCACAGGCAACATGATGACAATAAGAACATATCTTTCAATAATCACTCTCAACATGAACAGCCTAAGTGCTCCCATAAAAAGGCACAGGGTTTCAGACTGGATAAAAAGACAGGACCCATCCGTATACTGTCTACAAGAGAAGCATTTTGAACCTAAAATTACATCGAGACTGAAAGTGTAGGGATGGAGAACCATCTTTCATGCCAAAGGCCTCAAAAGAAAGCTGGGGCAGGGATTCAGCAAATTAGATTTTAAGCTAAAGACTGTAGTCAGAGATGGAGAAGGACACTACATCATTTTTTTTTTTTTTTAAGATTTTATTTATTTGGCAGAGAGAAACACAGTGAGAGAGGGAACACAAGCAGGAGGAGTGGGAAAGGGAGAAGCAGGCTTCCTGTGGAGCAGGGAGCCTGATGCGGGGCTTGATCCCAGGACTCTGAGATCATGACCCGAGCTGAAGGCAGACGCTCAACGACTGAGCCACCCAGGTGCCCCACACCACATCGTTCTTAAAGGGTCTACCCAACAAAAAGATCTAACAATTGTAAATATTTATGACCCCAACATGAGAGCAGCCAATTACATAAGCCAACTGTTAATCAAAATAAAGAGACATATTGATAAGAATATGTTAATTGTAGGGGATCTTAACATGCCACTCTCAGCAATAGACAGATCATCTAAGCAGAAAATAAACAAAGAAATAAGAGCCTTGAATGACACATTGGACCTGATGAACCTCATAGATATATACAGAACATTCCACCCTAAAACAACAGAATATTCATTCTTCTTGAGCGCACATGGAACTTTCTCCAGAAGAGACCACATACTGGGTCACAAATCAGGTCTCAACCGATACCAAAAGATTGAGATGATTCCCTGCATATTCAGACCACAATGCTTTGAATCTGGAACTCAATCACAATAAAATGTTTGGAAGAAATTCAAACACTTGGAAGCTAAAGACCATCCTGCTTAAGAATGTTTGGATCAACCAGGAAATCAAAGAAGAACTTAAACAATTCACAGCAACCAATGAGCATGAAGACACATCGGTCCAAAACATATGGGATATAGCAAAGGTGGTCCTAAGGGGAATTCCAGCCTGAATTCAAGCCATTCAAGCCTCACTCAAAAAAATAGGAAAATCCTGAATGCACAAACTCTCTTTACACCTTAAAAAAGTGGAGAATCAACAACTTAAGCCTACCCCACACAGCAGAAGGGAAATAATTAAGATTAGAGTAGAGATCAATGAATTAGAAACCAGAGATATAGTAAAACACACCAATGAAACTAGAAGCCGGTTCTTTGAAAGAATTAATAAGATTGATAAACCATTGGCCAGACTAATCCAAAAGAAAAGAAAAAGGACCCAAATTAATAAAATTATGAAAGGGAGAGATCACAACTAATACCAAGGAAAGAGAAACCATCATTATAAATTATTATCAACAGCTACATGCCAATAAGTTAAGCAACAAAGAAACAGATGCATTCCTGGAAACCTATAAACTTCCAAGACTGAAACAGGAAGAAACTGACAACCTGAATGGACCAACAACTAGTAATGAGATTGAGGCAGTGATCAAAAACCTTCCAAAAAACAAGAGTCCAGGACCTGATGGATTCCCTGGGGAATTCTACCAAACATTCAAAGAAGAAATAATACCTATTCTCCTGAAGCTGTTTCAAAAAAGAGAAACAGAAGGAAAACTTCCAGACTCTTTCTATGAAGCCAGCATTACCCTAATCCTCAAACCAGGCAAAGACCCATCAAAAAGGAGAATTTCAGACCAATATCCCTGATGAATATGGATGCCAAGATTCTCAACAAGATCCTAGCTAACAGGATTCAACAGTATGTTAAAAAGATTGTCCACCAGGGCCAGGTGGGATTTATCCCTGGGATGCAAGGGTGGTTCAACATTCGCAAATTAATCACTGCAATAGAACAAATTTATAATAAGAGAGAACAACGACATGGTCTTCTCAATTGATGCAGAGAAAGCATTTGACAAAATACAGCATCCATTCCTGATTAAAACTCTTCAAAGTATAAGAAAAGAGGGAACACTCCTCTACTTCATAAAATCCACCTATGAAAAACCCAAAGCGAATATCATTCTCAATGGGGAAAAGCTGAGAGCCTTCTCATTGAGATCAGGAACATGACAAGGACGCCCACTCTTGCCACTATTGTTCAATATGGTATTAGAAGTCCTAGCAACAGCAATTAGACAACAAAAAGAAATAAGGTATTCAAATTGGCAAAGAAGTCAAACTCTCTTTGCAGATGACATGATACTTTATGTGGAAAACCCAAGACTCCACCCCCAAATTACTAGAACTCATACAGCAATTATGTGGCAGGATACCAAATCAATGCACAGAAATCAGTTGCTTTCTTACACACTAGCAATGAATCTGTAGAAGGGGAAATTAGAGAACCAATTCCATTTACACAGTTGCTTTCTTACACACTAGCAATGAATCTGTAGAAAGGGAAATTAGAGAATCAATTCCATTTACAATAGCACCAAAAACCGTAAGATACCTTGGAATAAGCCTAACCAAAGAGGTAAAGGATCTATACTCGAGGAACTACAGAACACTCATGAAAGAAACTGAAGAAGTCACAAAAAGATGGAAACATTCCATGCTCATGGATCAGAAGAATAAACACTGTTAAAATGTCTATGTTGCCCAGAGCAATCTATACTTTCAATGCCATCCCAATCAAAATACCATTGGCATTTTTCAAAGTGCGGGAAGAAACAATCCTAAAATTTGTATGGAACCAGAAAAGACCCCGAACTGCCAAGGAAATGTTGAAAAAGATAAACAAAGCTGGGCGCATGACGTTACCTGATTTCAAGCTTTATTACAAAGCTGTGATCACCAAGACAGCATGGTGCTGGCAGCAAAACAGTCACATAGACTAATGGAACAGAGTAGAGAGCCCAGATACGGACCCTCAACTCTATGGTCAAATAATATTCGACAAAGCAGGGAAAAATATACAGTGGAAAAAGATAGTCTCTTCAATAAATGGTGCTGGGAAAATCGGACAGCTATGTACAGAAGAAATGAAACTCGACTATTCCCTTACACCATACACAGAGATAAACTCAAATGGATGAAAGACCTCAATGTGAGACAAGAATCTATCAAAATCCTAGAGGAGAACATAGGCAGTAACCTCTTCAACATTGGCCACAGCAACTTCTTTAAAGATATGTCTCCAAAGGCAAGGGAAACAAAAGTGAAAATGAACTTTTGCGACTTCATCAAGATAAAAAGCTTCTGCACAGCAAAGGAAATAGTCAACAAAACAAAGAGGCAACCCAAGGAATGGGAGAAGATATTTACAAGTCACACTATAGACAAAGGGCTGATATCCAAGATATATAAAGAACTTCTCAAACTCAACACCCAAAAACCAGATAATCAAGTCTAAAAATGGGCAGAAGACATGAGCAGATACTTCTCCAATGAAGACATACAAATGGCTAGCAGACACATGAAAAAATGTTCATCATCATTAGCCATCAGGGAAATTCAAATCAAAACCACACTGAGGGGGAGCATGGATGGCTCAGTGGGTTAAAGCCTCTGCCTTCGGCTCAGGTCATGATCTCAGGGTCCTGGGATCGAGCCCCACATCAGGCTCTCTGCTCAGCAGGGAGCCTGCTTCCCCCCACCCCCCTCTCTGCCTGCCTCTCTGCCTACTTGTGATCTCTCTCCTCTCTGTCAAATAAATAAATAAAATCTTTAAAAAAAAAAAAATCACACTGAGACCACATTACACCAGTTAGAATGGCAAAAATCAACAAGGCAAGAAACAACAAATGGAGAGGATGTGGAGAAAGGGGAACCCTCTTACACTGTTGGTGGGAATGCAAGTTGGTGCAGTCACTAGTGTGGAGATTCCTCAAAAAATTAAAAATAGAGCTACCCCATGACCCAGCAATTGCACCACTGGGTATTTACCCCAAAGATACAGGTAAAAAGAAGGGCCATATGTACCCCAATGTTCATAGCAATGACCATAGTAGCCAGACTGAGGGAAGAGCCAAGATAACCTTCAACAGATGAATGGATAAGGAAGATGTGGTCCATATACACAATGGAATGTTACTCAGCCATCAGAAAGGATGAATACCCAACTTTTGCACTAACACGGATGGGACTGGGGGAGATTATGCTAAGTGAAATAAATCAAGCAGAGAAAGTCAATTACCACATGGTTTCACTTACTTGTGAAACATGAGGAAAAACACGGAGGACATTAAGAGAAGGAAAGGAAAAGTGAAGGGGGGGCGGAAATCGGAGGAGGAGATGAACTATGAGACTATGGACTCCAAGAAACAAACTGGAGGTTTTAGAGGGGAGAGGGGTGGGGGAATCGGTGAGCCTACTGGTGGGTATTAAAGAGGGCACCTATTACATGGAGCACTGGGTGTTATATGTAAACAATGAATCTTGGAACACAATAAAAAAAAAATGAGCATGAGATTCTATGCATATCTAAAAATAAATAAGTACATAAATAAATACGCAAGGAAAAAAAGATTCCCAGCTTGACAATGGTAACACCTCAATATTTTATCTTCATTCTCATTCCCTTGCCTGGGGCTAAAGACTCCCTCCAGGTGTGGTTTGATTAGTTTTCAAAACTCATGGCCGGTCACAAGCAGCAGGGGAGGGGTGGGCACACAAACGAGAAGGGTCCTGTGTGATGGTGAGGACTGATGAACAATGACCTGTGGCTCAAGCGCAGATGTGAAAGCCACACGGAGGACAAGCACAGGCTGGGGGTGAAGAGGAGGAAGGAGCACGGGGTGGGGAGTCGTGAGGAAGACTTCAGAGAAGTGGCTGGCCTCTGGTCCCTGAAGTTGGCGGTTCCCTGCAGGGAATCAGGGGGGGGGCGCGTCCCAGGGCCTGGCCAGGGCAGCAGCAGGAGGCAGCGGAGGAGACTGAAGGGCCCCAACGGGAGTGTGGTGGGAAATGGGTCGGGAGGAGTCGTGAGCCAGACCTTGGCGGGGCTGAAATGGCCCGCTGGGGAGCAAGGGGAGAGACAGGCAGTTTCGAGATTCGTGTCATTGTCAGCCTGTGCTTCCGGAAGCTCTCCCAGGCTGCCCTGTGCTCCCCCGAGGTAGATCTCCCCTCATCACTATCCCCTGTTTAATCACGAAGCCCTGTACCTCTTCTCACCCACGCCTTGGGGAGCCCCAGGCACCTCTGTAGTGCCTAGTGGGCTCTGCGTAAGCTATGCATAAATTCAGTACCACCAGCCATCCACTGAGCACAATGGTACCATTAGCAGTCGTAAGTCAGGGGCCAGGCCCAAAGACAACGAGCCCTTCTCCGGGGAGAAAACAAGAGTATTAGGGATTGTAACACTCATAGTACTCTTCCCAGGTACTCTGCTCCCCTCCCCCCACCTCAAGTCATGCCTTAGTGATATGTCCCAGATGGTTCACCATAGTCCTGACTTGTTCCTAATTTGTTTCTGTGGCCTTTCTCTTTTTTCCTCTTTCTCTCTCTCTCTTTTTTTCTCAGGAGGCAAGTGTGAAGCTTCCATGTATAAGGCAACGAGAATAAAGAGTAATGGCAAGAATTTATGGAGTGCCCACGATGCGCCATGCCCTACTCATATTCTACATTCCCCTGACCGCATTAACTCGTTTAATCCTCTGCAAACCCCAAATGGACGAGAAGGCTGTTGAGGAAACGAAAGCACAGAGAGGTCAGTCAGGTCGCACGCCCCCGGGGACACACATGCAACCCACGTTGCATCACTTACAAGAAGTAGATCTCTGACTCATTCAGGCCCATCTGCAAGAAAACATTTGCTTTGAGCTGTACTTTGTGCTTTTCCCTCTAAAGCGTTCAAAATAATAAAGGGTGCTCTCAAGAGATGTATCATTAAAAAGGACAAAGGATGTGGCGGGACAGCCCGGGAGAGGGGCTGGGTTCCAAGCACATTGCCTCCAGCGACTGGCTACATGGCCTCCACAAAGTAACGTCACTTCCCCAGCTTGTAAAAGGTGTCTGTCCGCTCTAAAGCTCAGCGCTCCAGACGCTTTATGCCTGCTGTCTCCTTTGCAGGGGCCCAGGCACCCTCCTCTTATCACAGTTCAGTGAAATAATCACTGTATGATTATTCCCATCTCACAGAAAATTCTAATCACTGGAGAAAAAGGAAAGAGATTTAAGGATACTTTTAAAGAACAGAAAAGCTGGATCACCTCTGTAATTTACTTTGAAAGTTGTCCAAGAATGTTAATCACACCTCTGACACAGAAAGAACATTTTTGCTCAAGTCAAAACTGAAGCCGGCACAGCTCAGCCCCATGTCCTCCAGCAGCCAAGGGTGGCCATTTGTCCTCGCACGAAACTCAAGTGGTTCCTTCTTTTGGTGGAGGAACTGTGAGCCCGAGGTGCTACTGACTCTTCAAAAAGGTAAACAGAGTCTCCCTTGGTATAGGCAGGAAGGCATGTGCCGAAAACCACGCCACGGATAGCAAGCTCTCTTTCTGGAATGCCTTCCTAATAAAGTCCTGATACATATGAACTCAAAAATACAACAAGAATTACGAAAACGAACTTGAACTGGATGATGAATAAACAACCTTGGCATTCATGCTTCCCTCAGAACAAAGAGAAATACAGTGAAATCTGAGCCCAGATACATCTCCATACATCCAAGCGTCCTTCTTTGGGATTACAGTAAAAACTGCCGGGACCGCCCCAAGCCAGTTTCAACTGGAGCTCTGTTTTTATCTACAAACGCGCGCCCAGGGCGGCAAACACAAATAGCTTCTGGGCCTTCCCGGGCCTTGCATTCACCCTTCAGAGCTCTTCAGGAGTTCACTAGTCACTAGTTGCAAAAGTCCAAGGAGATGGTGAGCAGGGGAGATCTGCCCATTCCCTCCAGGGTTGGGGCCAGATGGGAGGTGGATGGAAGAAGGAATGTGCCTTTGATGAGACCTTCTGCTGCCTGTAAAGCCAGGCCAGGGCTGTCTTGTTTGCTCTTTTTAAATTTATTTGCTCCCCCCCTCCAAATTTTTGTTTAAATTCTAGTAACTTACTTGTAACATTGGTTTGAGTAGAATTTCGTGATTCATCACTTACATACAACACCCAGTGCTCATCACAAGTGCCCCCCTTAATACCCATCACCTATTCAGGCCACCCTTGCCCACCTCCCCTCCATCAACCCTTGGTTTGTTCTCCATAGTTAAGAGTCTCCTATGGGTTGCTTCCCTTTTTCTCCCGCTTCTTGCTCATTTCTAGAATAATGGCTTCATGCCCATTATAAGAAAGTCAAGCAAGATAGAAAGAAACAAAGAAGCAAGGAAATTACTCTGATCCCACTCCTAAAAAATAACCATTGCTAACATCATGTGGAACGTACCCAAATATATAAATATAGCAAAGAGAAGGAAGAATGGATGGACGAGCGTTAAGTTATAAAATGAAACACTCTAGATGTTATTTTATTTTTATTCACTTATTTTTAAAGATTTTATTTTTTTAAGGATTTTATTTGACAGAGAGAGAGCGAGCAAGAGAGCGAGAGAGCACATGAACAAGTAGGGGGAACAGCAGGCAGAGGGAGAGGGAGAAGCAGGTTTCCCATTGAGTAGAGCCTGATGCGGGACTTGATCCCAGCACCCTGGAATCATGACCCGAGCCAAAGGCAGCTGCTTAACTGAGCCACCCAGGTGCCCGATTTTTAAAGATTTTAAATAATCTCTACACCCAAGGTGGAGCTCAAACTCACAACCCTGAGATCAAGGGTTGCATGATCCACTAACTGAGCCAGCCATGCATTCCTCTATATGTCATTTTAAATAAAAACAGCAATGGTAATTTGACTTTGACAGAAGAAAATGAAACTAAACTGAAGGAATATTTGAATTTCAGGCAAATCTATCTTTACAAACGAGCCTTTCTAAAAAAACCTTTCTAAAATCATTATTTAAAATGTTAGGAGAGGGGCACCAGGGTGGTTCAGTGGGTTAAAGCCTCTGGCTTTGGCTCAGGTCATGATCCCAGGGTCCTGGGATTGAGCCCCGCATCCATCCCCCTGCCCCCCCCGCCTGCCTCTCGGCCCACTTGTGATCTCTCTTTGTTAAATAAATAAATAAAATCTTTAAAAAAAATAAAAAAAAAAATGTTAGGAGATTACTTTTTTTTTTTTTTAACACTGTGTCTTAAATTAGGCAGCATGGTGGTGAAAGATGAGAGGGGTGACCCCTGGGGATGACCATACACAAGCATATTCTTTCAAGTTTAGAATTAGCTGTTTTGCCTAATTCACAGAAATAAACACAGAAAGTCAAGCAAAAGGAGTAGACAGAGGAATATGTTCCAAATGAAAGAAAAAGAAAAAACCTCAGAAAAATATATGAAAATGGAGATAAGCAATCTACCTGATAAAGAATTCAAAGTAATGGTCATACAGATGCTCACCAGCCTGGAAAGAAGAGAAGAACTCAGTAAAAACTTCAACAAAGAGAAGGAAAAGATAAAAAAGAACCAATCAGAGTTGAAGAATACAATAACTAACTAAATAATAATAATAAATAAGTAATAAATACATAAATAATAAATAAAATAAATACATAAATAAATAAAAAACACACTAGAGAGTATCAACAGTAGACTAGAAGATACAGAAAGAATGGTTAATGATCTGGAAGACAGGATAGTGGAAAGCATCCAAACTGAACAGCAAAAAGAAAAAATAATTTAAATTATAAGGATAGGTTAAAGGATCTCTTGGATAACATCAAGTAAGCAAACATTATAGGGGTCCCAGAAGGAGGAGAGAGAGAGAGAGAGAAAGGGACAAAAACAAACAAACAAAAAAACCCTACAAAAACTTATTTAAGGGACTCCTGGGTGGGTGGCTCAGTTAGTTAAGCATTTGACTTTTGATTTCAGCTCAGGTCATGATCTCAGGGTTGTGAGACTGAGTCCCATGTAGAGCCCCACACTGGGCATGAAGCCTGCTTATGATTCTCTCTCTCCTTTTCCCTCTGCTCCTTCAGCCCCACTAAAACAAAACAAAATAACAACAGCAAAACTTATTTGAAGAAATAATGACTGGATATTTCCCTAACCTGGGGAAGGAAACAAACATCCAAATTCAGGAAGTACAGAGAGTGCCAAACAAGAACCCAAGGAGATATACACTATGATACTTAATTTATTGTCAAAGATTGAGGATAAAGAGAGAAGTTTAAAAGCAGCAAGAGAGAAGCAACTAGTAACATACAAGGGAGTCCCCGTAACACTATCAGCTGACTTTTCAGCAGAAACCTTACTGGCCAGAAGAAAGAGGCATGATATATTCATAGGGCTGAAAGGGAAAAACTTACAACCAAGAGTACTCTGCCCAGCAAGGTTATCATTCAGAACTAAAGGAGAAACAGAGATTTTCCCAGAAAAAGAAATGTTAAATGAATTTATCACCACAAAACTGGCCATATAAGAAACATTAAAGGAACTTAACTTTAAGCGGAGAATAAAAGACCATAGTTAGAAGAAAGTTATGAAAGGAAACAACTTCACTGGGAAAAGCCAATATACAGTAAAGGTAGTAGAGCAATCATTTACAAAGCTAATAGAAAAGCTAAAAGACAAAAGTAGTAAAATTGATTACATTAAAAATTAGGGGAACTCACAAAATTGAAAGATGTAAAATATAACAACAACATACACATAAAAGATTAAGGATGGTAAAGAAGTTCTTTCAGAATGTGTGTGAACTTAAGTGACCATCAACTTAATATAGATTGCTTTATACTTAGGATGTTATATATGAACCTCATGGTAACCACAAACCCTATAATAGATACACGCAAAATAAAGAGAAAGAAAGCCAAACATAGCACAAATGAAAGTCATCAATCACAAAGAAAGAAAAAAAAGAACTAGAGAACTACAAAAACAACTAGAAATCAATTAACAAAATGACGATAAATACACACCTATCAATAATAACTTTAAATGTAAATGGTCTAAATGTTCCAATCAAAAGACATATGGTGGTGCAATGGATTAAAAACTAAGACCCATCTATATGCTGCCTAGAAGAGACTGACTTCAGACTTAGAGATAAACACAGACTCAAAGTAAAAGGGTAGAAAAAGATACTCCAAGCAAATGGAAGTGGGGAGAAAAAAAAAAAAGCCAGGGCAGCAATACTTAGACAAAATAGACTTTAAAACAAAGGCTGTAACAAGAGACAAAAGAGGGTATTACATAATGATAAAGGGATTAGTCCAACAAGAGGATTTAACAAATGTGAATATCTATGTACTCAGCGTAAGAGCACCTAGATACACAAAGCAGATATTAATAGACATAAAGGGAGAAACTGATAATAACATAATAGTAGAGAGTTTAATACCCTCCTACATCAATGGATAGATATCCAGGCAGAAAATCCTTAAGGAAACAGTGTCTTTGAAGGACACATTAGACCAGATGGACTTAAGAGATATATACAGAACATTCCATACAAAATCAACAGAATATATATCCAAATATACATGGAACATTCTCCAGGATAGATCACACATTAGGCTACCAAACCAGTCTCAACAGATTTAAGAAATCAATTATAAGAAAAAAACACAAACACATGAATGCTAAACAACATGCTACTGAACAATTAATGAGTCAACAAAGAAATCAAAGAAGAAATTTAAAAATATATAAAGACAAGAAAATGAAAACACAATAGTCCAAAACTGCAGCAGAAGCAGTTCTAAGAGGGAAAATTATAGTGATACAGATCTAACTCAAGAAACAAGAAAAATCTCAAACAACCAAATCTTATCCCCAATGGAACTAGAAAAAGAACAAATAAAACTCCAAGTTAGTAGAAGGAAGGAAACAATAAGATCAGATCAAATAAATGAAATAGAGATAAAAAATAAAATAGAAAAGCCCAATGAAACCAAGAGCTGGTTCTTTGAATAGTTAAATCAAATTTAAAAAGCCTTTAACCAGACTCAATGAAAAAAAGAGAGAGGACCCAAATAAATAAAATCAGAAATAAAAAGAGAAGTAACAGCTGACACCAAGAATTATAAGAGACTACCATGAAAAATTATATACCAATATATTAGACAACTTAGAAGAAATGGATAAATTCCTAGAAACATACAATCTTTCAAAACGGAGTCAAAAAGAAACAGAAAATCTGAAAAGACTAATTACTAGAGACAAAATTGAATCATTAATCAAAAAACTCCCAACAAACAAAAATCGAGGACCAGGCAGAATCACGGTGAATTCTACCAAGCATTTAAAGATGAGTTAATCCCTATTCTTCTCAAAGCATTCCAAAAATAGAAGAGGAAGAAAAGCTTCCAAATACATTCTATGAGGCCAGCATTACCAGGATACCAAAACCAGACAAAGACACTACACACAAAAAGAAAACCACGGGCCAATATCCCTATTGAACACAGATGCAAAATCCTCAACAAAATAATAGCAAACTGCATTCAATAATATATTAAAAGAATAATTCATCATAATCAAGTGGGATTTACTCCAGGGATATCAAGACGGTTCAAATATCTGCAAATCAATCAACGTGATACACCTCATTAACAAAATTAAGGATAAAAATCATATGATCATCTCAATAGATGCAGAAAAAGCATTTGACAAAATTCAACATCTGTTTATGATTAAAAAAAAATGAGCGTAGAGGAAACAGACCTCAACCTAATAAAGGCCACATATGAAAACCGCATAGCTCATGCTGTCCTTGGTAGTGAAAAACTGAGAGCATTCCCTCTAAGATCAGGAACTAGACAAGGATGTCCACACTCGCCACTTCTTTTAACAGAATACTAGAAGTAAGTCCTAGCCACAGCAATCAAATAAGAAAAAGAAAAGGCATCCAAATTAGTTGAAGAAAGAAAGAAGACCACTGCCTTTAGAAAGAAGTAAAACTGTCACTATTTGCAGATAACATGATACTATATATAGAAAACCCTTAAGACCACCAAAAAGCTATTAGCATAAAAAAATTCAGTAAAGTTTCAGGATACAAAATATACAGAAATCTCTTGCATTTCTATACGCTAATAACAAAGTAGCAGAAAGAGAAATTAAGAAAACAATTCCACTTACATTTGCATCAAAAGCAATAAAATATTGGGGAGCCTGGGTGGCTCAGTGGTTTAAGCCTCTGCCTTCAGCTCAGGTCATGATCTCAGGGTCCTAGGATCAAGCCACGCATCAGGCTCTCTGCTCAGCAGGGAGCCTGCTTCCCTCTCTCTCTCTGCCTACTTGTGATCTCTCTCTGTGTCAAATAAATAAATAAAATCTTAAAAAAAAAAAAAAAAAGCAATAAAATATCTATGAATAAACTTAGTCAAGGAGGTGAAAGACCTGATCTCTGAAAATTATAAAACACTGATGAAAGAAATTTAGGACACAGAAACAAAGGGAAACACATACCACAAAGAGTGGAAGAACTAATATTGTTAAAATATCCATATTACCCAAAGCAATCTACAGACTCAATGTGATCTCTATTTAAATATTAATTGTATTTTTCACACAACTAGGATAAATAAAACTAAAATTCTTATGGAACCACAAAAGACCCCAAATAGCCAAAGCAGTCCTGAGAAAGAACAAATTTGAGGAATCACAATTTCAGATTTCAAGATATACTACAAAGCTATAATAATCAAATCAGCATGGTATTGACCAAAACCAGACAACAGATAGAATAGAGATCCCAGAAATAACTCATACTTATACAGTCAATTAATCTATAATAAAGGAGGTAAGAATATTTAATGGGGAATAGTCTCTTCGGTAAATGGTGCTGGAAAAACTAGAGAGCAATATACAAAAGAATGATACTGATCACTTTCTGACATCATACACAAAAATAAACTCAAAATGGATTAAAGACCTAAATGTGAGACATGAAACCATAAAATTCCTAGCAGAAAACATAGGCAGTAATCTCTTTGACATTGACCCTAGCAACGTGTTTCTAGATATGTCTCCTAGAGCAAGGGAAACAAAAGCAAAAATAAACTATTGGGACTACACCAAAATAAAAAGCTTTTGCACAGCAAAGGAAATCACCAACATGATCTCACTTACGTGCTGAGCATAAAGAAAAACATGGAGGGCATTGGGAGAAGGAAGGGAAGGGGAAATGGGGGGAAATCGGAGGGGGAGATGAAGCATGAGAGACTGTGGACTCTGAGCAACAAACTGAGGGTTTTGGAGGGGAGGGGGTGGGGGGTTGGGCGAGCCTGGTGGTGGGTTTTGAGGAGGGCACGTATTGCATGGAGCACTGGGTGTGGTGCATGAACAATAAATCTTGTAACACTGAAAAAATAAAATAAACATATTTGGGGGGGAAAAAAAAGGAAATCACCAACAACCACCACCAAAAAAGGAAACCTACTGAATGGGAAGATATTTGTAAATGACATATCCAATAGAGGGTTAGTATCCAAAATGTATAAAGAACTTTTACAACTCAACACTAAAAAAACCAAATCACTCAATTAAAAAATGAGCAGAGGACCAGAACAGACATATTTCCAAAGACATCCAGATGGCCAACAGATGTATGAAAAGATCCTCAACATCACTCATCATCAGGGAAATGCAAATCAAAACCACAATGAGATATCGCCTCATCCCTATCAGAATGGCTGGGATAAAAAAGACAAGAAACGACAAGTGTTGGCAAGGATGTGAAAAAAAGGAACCCTTGTTTGGTTTGTAAACTGGTGCAGTTGCTGTGGAAGACAGTATGGAGGTTTCTCAAAAAATTAAAAATTGGACTATCGCATTATCCAGTAATTCCACCTGAAGAAAATGAAAACACAAGGGGCACCTGGGTGGCCTTCAGCTCAGGTCATGATCCTGAGGTGCTAGGATGAAGCCCTATATGGGGCTCCCTGCTCATCGGGGAGTCTGCTTCTCCTCTCCCTCTGCCCCCCGACTCCTGTTGGTCCTCTTTCTTTTCCTCAAATAAATAATCTTAAAAAAAAAAGAAAGAAAATGAAAACATCAATTCAAAAAGATAAATGCATCCCTATGTTTAGTGCAGCATCATTTACATTAGCAACCCAAGTGTCCATTAATGGATAAAGAATATTACTCAGTGGGGCACCTGGGTGGCTCAGTGGGTTAAAGCCTCTGCCTTCGGCTCAGGTCAGGATCTCAGGGTCCTGGGATCAAGCCCCACATTGGGCTCTCTGCTCGGCAGGGAGCCTGCTTCCCCCTCTCTCTCTGCCTGCCTCTCTGCCTACTTGTGATCTCTCTCTCTCTGTCAAATAAATAAATAAAATCGTAAAAAAAAAAAAAAAAAAGAATATTACTCAGTTATAAAAAATAATGAGATTTTGCCATCTGTGACAACATGGATGGACCTAGAGGCTATTATGCCAAGTGAAATAAGTCAAAGAGAAAGACAAATACATACGATTTCACTTATATACAGAATCTAAAAAACAAGACAAACGAAAAGCAGAAACAGACCCACGGACACAGTGACATGATGGTTGCCAGAGGGGGAGGGAGGCAAAGTGGGTAAGGGGGAAGCGGGAGATGCGGACTTCCAGTTAGGGAGTAAGTCACGGGATGGAAGGCACAGCAGAGGGAAGAGAGTCAATGGTACCGCAGCAGTACTGGATGGGGACAGACGGGAGCCGCACACAGTCGCTGAATCACTACGTTGTACACCTGAAGCCAATGTAACACTGTGTATCAACTCTACTTCAATAATCATTTTTCAAAAAGAATAAAGATGGAGGTTTAAAGGAGATTCTGTCTTCCCAGAGAGTAATTTCTTAAAAAAAAAAAAAAAAGGTGGGGGGAGGTTGAGAGCCCCCCACGCTTTCTCCCACCTCCTGATTTTAATGAGTCTCATTATTATTCTGCACTTCACAGTATCTGTAGGGCCCCTCTCGATCCCTCTATGGCAAACGATGTTTCTTAAGCCAGGGGGCTCTTCTAGAGCCCCTGCCCTCTCTGGGAAGCTAATGTTTGTTGAATGATGGAGGAAGATGCTTTCAGCAAACCAAGAACGTTTTCCAAATGATACACCTTCATACACAACCCAAACTCAGTTGACTGGTACATTTGTTCTTTGGATAGAATGTTAGGATTAACACCCCAGACATCACCCAGGAAAATCTTCTCATTTTATTGACGAGGAAAAGGAGATCTCGGCACGCTAAGGGACCAGGCAAAGGTAATGAAAATGGAACACGGATCAGGTATACAGTGGCCCTTCCTCCCAAAAATCTAGGAAAAGCCCAATCAGGCACCCGCATCTTGCTGAACCTGACCTATGACGGGTGTGTGAGCAAGGCTCTGCCCTCTGCAATGAAAACCCACCACAACAGCAATTCGATTAAAAATGACAAGGCACGTACAGGGTCCAGGGCTGTGAAGGAAGTGCTGTCTTGGTCCAATACGGCCTTAACCAGCACAGAGGGCTCTCACGTCCTCTCCTCTCATCAGACCTGTGCATCATCAGCGGAGGGAATGACCAAAGGCAGAAGGGAAGCTCGATCTTCCATAGGGCCAGAGGAAACTTCTGGATCCAGGAAATGGGAAATGCTGTTCTGTTGTTTTGACTTCAGGCTTTATCAGGTAGAAGTTTAAATAGATGGGCTGTCCCTGATGAACAAAGACCCCCGCTTTCTGTCCCCGTCACCCTTCTCCTTGACAAGGAACTCCAGGAAGCACCATGAAGCCACCGAGGCCACTGATCTGCCGCCCCATGGAGCACCACACAGTAGTGCCATCACCCTCCATGAGCTCTTTTGCCGCTGGGCCTCAGTTGCTTCGTTTGTACATAGTGGGTAACACCACCTGATATGCAGCATCCTCGGGAGGATAAATCCAGTCTGCGTACATAGAATGTTTACTGCGGTGCCTGGCCTAATGCAGAAACGCAATAAATGGCGGTCACTTATAGACTTTAGGAGGCTGGTTCTTCAGAACCATAAGAGAATGTCACGCATCTCTGATTTGAAGCTCAGGACTGTGGAAATGTCAAGAGGGGATGGAGCACCGAAATGGGGAATGTTCACACGTTTTCATATACCACGCCGTTTGGGGAGATCATTTTAAGTCACGTGTCTGTCACTTCATGAACATGGTTTTGGTGGACACAAGGTTGGCGAGGCAAAAACTGACCTGTATGAGAAAGGCCTGCTGACAAAGAGCCGGGAAGTCGGTGGAGAGGTTGCTGGTTGCGGAGAAAGGCTATCGGTTTGCACCGTAACTTGGCCCAGTTTGCAGCAAAAAACTCCGAAGAAAAATGCATTTGCTTAAAGACGCTACAATAACAGATCTTTTCTTCTTGAAGTTTCAAAAGACTATCAGACCTTCCTCTCTAGCCTTCTCCATCCACAGGCTCTTCTTGGAGAGAAGTTTCCCTGGAAGTCAGTCCACGGTGGTGTTAGTGCCGCTCTAAGGAGAAAGGGTAGCTCTTTCTAGTGTGTGTTTCTGTTTTCTCTATTGCCTCCCTGCTTCTCTTAGCAGATGCTAAAAGCTGTGTGACGGCAGCACAAAGCCAGGGCTGGTGCTGAGAAAGTTTAGGCCCTCGTCCTCAGTCATGCCTCCATCCACAGACAAGGTCAGGGCTGGGGACGGGGCACGGAGCCAGGTCGGCAGCCTTGTGTTCTTGGGACCTCCCCAAGTTTCTTTATTGCCACCTTGACAGTGGCAGGGCCCAGCAGACAGCGCCCTTCCCCGCCCCCACCACGCTGCATCGGAGGAAGGCATCTGGCCTCAGCTGTCCCCCTGCCCGGATGAATGCGAGTCCAGCAAAATGCTCCTCACTGCCCCACCCCGACGCCAACTGAGGCGCTCTGTCAAAGGGGAAGGGAGGGGGAAGATGAATCCACTTGAAGGCCTGTCAAAGCCTGGATCCACTTGCCAAAAGTTTTAGGAATGGCCCAGCCCCACCTAAATAAGGAAGCGAACTGAACCAAATTCTCTACATTATCTCTCCTCTTAGTTTTCACAGCCCTTGTTTCTCAACCATCTACAGAGATGAGACTGGGAGTGGAAGGCGTGTCCAGCTACCCCAGATCTCTGTGTGACGGCTTCCTCTGCTCTCTTGACCTTTGTTTCTTCTCCCTGGGTACTTTCTATCTTTCCCCTCCTTCACATTCCCCACTCAAGGAGGACTCAGGCTCTGCGCTCACTCCCGGAGGTGAGGCTGGGGGCTTTGGAGGGGTGGGGGCACGAAGACACCCAGTCTGCAACTCATATTAGCTTTTGCTTTCCAAAATTTTAAGCTCTTTAAGCTCTTACCTACCAGCGGAAAAGGTGAAGGAAGGGGACTTTCAGCTGAACCAAATAGCTCAGAGTAGGAGGTGAACATACAGGCTTTCCTCTAGCCCTAGATTAGAAAGTGAGACTCCCCTGGGCTGAAGGAAGGAAGGAAAAGAGATCTGTGGGTCTGACCACGGGTCCAGGTTTCTTTCTTTTTTTTTTTTTTTTTTTTTAGCAGAGTGTGGAGAAGGGGCAAGACTCTCAAGGGAAGTGCCCACTCTGAGGGCGTGGGTTTGCCAGGAGTGAGCAGGTTCCAGAGACACAGGGCTTTCAGTGCTAAAACCAGAACATCACAGACAAAGCAGGAGGGTTGGTTAACTAACAAGTGCACATCCAGGCAGACAAGACCATGAGGGCCCTTGCAAAAGATTCCTGCTTCCCAAGTAAAGCCTGAAGACGGGATGCCGTGAACAGGGAAGGGGGATGTCTCAAGGGCAACCTGTGTGTACTAATGCTCGAGGACACCTGACATCTCCTATAAGCTCAAGAATAACAGCTGAAATTTACTACCAGCCCAATGTAATGGGAAGTCCAAGTCAGAAATTAGGTTAGAAAACATGACACAGTATTCCCTGCACACCTGAGGAGTTTGTGGCCGAGATGCACACCCATGTGGAAGTCAGTCCAAGATGGCTGGCAGAGGTCAGTAGCCAGAACACCAAGGAATTCCAGCTTGTAGCAGAGCAAGAGTTAGTGACTGGGGCACTGAAGTGGCTTTTATTCCCTCAACCACCGGGACTCACATCTTTCAGTTTTAGTCTATGAACACATCCTTTAGTCCTTGGCCAACAATCACTTCTTCCTCCCAACCAGTCTCCATGTCTAGGACAAAGACAATTGGGAGATGACAGCAGAGGAATGTCCTCCCAGTCACTGTCTTACTTAGAAGGGCTTGGAAGAGAGGAGGGCAAGGCAGGGGTTCAGAGGTGGGCATCCGGAGCCCTCCGACAACAACTGTTCCAGAAGCACTCCAGGTAGAGAGAAAGGACATGAAGACCTCCTTTCTGTCGAGGGGAAGACCAGATTTGGGATAGGAGCTACTTAATGGTTTAATTTCATTTCCTACATTAAATGAATTTGGGAAATGTTGAAACTATTCTACAATCTTTACTTTTTTAAAAAATTTTTAAATTCCAGTTAACATACAGTGTGATATAAGCTTCAGGTACACAATACAGTGACTTCACACTTCCATAGAGCACCTGGTGCTCGTTACATGTGTGCTCCTTAATCCCCATCACCTATAGAGGAGTTGGGTTAAATAACGTTTATATTTCTCAAGCATTTAAGGTAATGCTGAGAACTTGGACTGTGAAAGTTCCATCTTCCATTCTGAACTACTTCCCCCAACTCAGCCCCCACCCTGACTGGGAATCCCAGACAACGGCCAGCCCAGCCTCAGTGGCCTGGCAAACATGGCGCCCATAGCAGACACAAGCCTGCCGGTCGGAAGAACACAGGACTCCATCTGCAGTTGCCACAGCACCACACTGAAAACCGTTCATCACGGCAGTATTTTCATGTGTCAACTGCTTCAAAGGTGGTTTTCACAGACCAAAGTTAAAAACACAAGCAATGTCCCTCAGCATATTGCAGTGTGGCTGGAGCAGGCCATGAGAAGAAAGCACAAGGAGCAGTAAGGAGTTGCTTCGTGTTCTACAGGACGCTCAGAATTGTGAACCGAGTCTTAGAGGAAAGCAAATGGCGGTTCCTTGCAACAGATGACCTTTGAACCAGTGTTGTTGGAAAAAGCCCCAGTTACCCTTGATAGGCAGTGACAAAACAGCCCAGGACTGCTGAAAAATGGGCGTGAAGAAGAAAATGAGAGCTAGATGCAGAAGAGAGGGGCCAAATGGATTACTGTGTAGGGCGTGTTTCCTCAACCTCAGGCCACCGTTCTTTCTTGTCTCTTGGTCATGGGTTTGGATTTGAATGTGGACTTTCCCTCACCATCGCCCTTCGTGAGGGGAAAGCCTGGGCATTATTCTGGATTAGGGGGACTGGAAGGGCCCCTCTTAGCAGTTCTGCCTCCAACAAGCAGACTGCCTCCAACAAGCCATTAGTGCAGTGGTCTTGGGAAGAGAAAGGTGTGTTCTGAGCACTTCCCTATGGATGCAGATACACTTGTCACTGAGCAGCCTTCATGAATAACCCCAGGAGTTCAGCACTACTCTAAGTGCATAGGAACCCACGCTCGTCATTTAGTGGGCTGGTGAACATGATAACAGCTTCCATTTATTCGGTAAACACCCCTATATGCCAGTCACGACACTAAGAGCTTTGCAAACATTATCTATTTAATTCCCTATAATAATCCTGGGGGACAGGCATTGTTGTACCCAACTTGTCTAGCTACATGGTAGACCTCCAATATTTGCTGAATGAATGAATAAATGAAAGCAACTAAACCTTCTCCTTCCACTCACAAAAGAAACGAACACTTATGGAGCACGTACTGAGCCAAACAACATGCTGTAACATATGTGTGAGCTTAGTCAACCCTCTCACTGCCTATGAGGTACGTTTAAGAATTTTGCTTTATATATTGGGTTCGTCCAATGTCACACAATAAGTGGTGGAACTATAATTCAAGCCCAGACCTGTCTGCCTTCTTCCCACTTTATCAAACTGCTAAGAAATGGGTATATGGTCCAGATCCAAGGAAGGGGAGAAAGGGGAGGAAAGAGGAGTTCTCATAAGATGTGGATAAATGTTGGGGTGCTTGGGTGACTTCGTTGGTTAAGTGACCGACTCTTGATTTTGGCTCAGGTCATGATCTCAGGGTCCTGGGATAGAGACTTGCATCAGGCCCCCCACTCAATAGGGACTCTGCTTGTCCTCCTCCCCCTCTGCCCCGCCCCCTGGTCTCTCATATACACACACTCTAAAATTAATAAATCTTAAAAAAAAAAAAGAGATGTGGATAAACGTCTTCCAGAAAAAAGGGAGAGCTAAAGTAGAAGGAGAAGAGAAGAGGCTTGGAGAAGGAAGCTGGGACTTGGAACCATTAATAAAAGGGGAGACTGCGTCCTTGCCAGGATCCAAATGTTCCCCACCCTTCTGCCCTAGGAGCACAGAACTGACTTCCATGTTGCCCCAGGGACAGATCTACCTGCAGTTCTGCTGAGACGTGAAGCCAAGGCAGCTCACATCGTGTACTGTGGTGGGCTTGTCTACCTCTGGTGTCTCAGTGACACCTGTGAGGGCAGAGGGAGAGAAGACGCGAGGGAGAGGAGACAAAGCACTGCCCGCTGTGTGGCCCTGGTGGAGGCTATCAAGCCCTCTGAATGCCAGAATCTGCTGTAATGAGAGGAGGGTACCCCATGATCTCAATAGTTCTAGGGTCTGTGGAAGAAGTGCCCTAGTGGGCCGAGGAAGACCTGGGTTTGAATCCTGGTGCCAGGTAACCTTGTGTTTGTGTTTCCATGGCCAGGAACCTGTAGGAGCCTCTCATTTGCTCCCAGAAGGGGAGGCGGACTTAAGGGACTGGCCGGTTTAGGGGGAGGGGTAGAGCTCGGGCTGGCTCAGCCCTTTGTCATTCACTGCGAGTGCACCTTCTCGGCTCCTAAGGCAGTAAGTGTACAGGACAGACCTCAGAGGCAAGTCTGTACTGTTGGCTCGGACTGGGAGAGGGTGGGCCGGGCCCTCTGTTTCAGGAATGAAACATTAATAAGCTGTTCCTACAATGCAACTTCTGACATGTTCCTTAGGTACTGAAGGTGATTTTTTAAAAATGTTTTAACGCATTTTAATTTTTTTTATTTTTAAAAGATTTTATTTATTTGAGAGAGAGACAGGAGTATGTGTATGTGAGCAGGGGTAGAGGGGGAGGGAGAGAGACAAGCAGATGTCGTACTGAGCACAGAGTCAGACATGGGACTCGATTCCAGGGCCCTGAGATGAAGACCTGAGCCCAAACCAAGAGTCGGACGCTAAACTGATGGAGCCACCCAGGCGCCCCTTAACATTTTTTTTAAAAGAGATTTTTGTTTATTTATTTGAGGGAGAGAGAGAGTGCACAAGTGGGGGGAGCAGCAGGCAGTGGGAGAGGGAGAAGCAGACTCCTCACAGAGCAGGGAGCCCAATACAGGACTCGATCCCAGGACCTTGGGATCATGACCTGAACCGAAGGCAGATGCTTAATCACCTGAGCCATCCAGGAACCCCAACGCATTTTTTAAAGACTTTATTTTTTAAAGCTGCTTAAACTGGTCTTTAAAAAAAAAAAAAAAGACTTTATTTTTAAGTAATCGCTACACCCAACATGGGGCTCAAACTCACAACCCTGAGATCAAGAGTCACATGCTCCTCCAACTGAGCCAGTCAAGCACTGCTCAAGGTTTAGTCTTTATCTGCTTGACTCTTCGGTCTCTCAGTTGTTCAGAACTAGGACAAGGAAGAAGGAATGATTTACCAGGTCTCCAAAAAGTCAACAGTCAGCTCTACTACTTTCCTCTAATCCCAGAGCGGGCTGCTACTCAACTTCTCTGAAACTATATCATCTATTAAAAAAAAAAAAAAGGAAAAAGAATAATAATCATACCGTCCTCACAGGATTATTTGAGTTTGGAGACGGTTAATATGTGCAGCTAGCACAGTGCCTGGTGCATACCAAGTGTCCAGTAAGCAGAGGTATTCTTGCCTTCAGGACTTACACACCATGAAGAGTCAAAGCCATTAATGTCTAATGCTCTGTTGTGTCTCAGGAGGGTTTTCTGACTAGTCGAGGTCTGCATGCACAACTGACCCTCCCTTCCCTGTGGTGATGCACCAACTCAACAGATAGTAACTGCCTCTCTGAGAAGGCAGAAGAATTTTAAGTCAGGAAAGACCTCAGAGTCCAACATAAGATGGCAGCTGTTCACTGGGCCCTGCCCCACGGGGAGGAGAGGCTGCTGAGGCCCACTTGGGGGAGAGGGCTTGAGGGCCTCACCCTCCTGAGCCCTGCCCCTTGCAACACACCCACAGCAGGTGGGAGCCGGGCTCCAGAGAGGCTGCTCCCAGAAGGCACGTGAAGCCACGGCCCTAAGGACAGCAGGCCCCGAGCCAGGCACCAGGAAACATGAGGATGCGGTTCGTCTTCCCCCAGACAGCCGGGGGCCCCTGACGAATAGGTGTCTCAATTCCTTTCCATCTAAAGCCAGGGCGCCAGCATTTGCCACCAGACAGCTGGGCTGTGAGGATTAGCATCGTCTATAAACGGGCCTCAATGCCAACTATCATATTGACACATGTGTTAGCTTTTTCGTGAGACATGCACACTTGGGGGCGGCTCTCCAGGGCCCTCAGCATCAGCTGGCTGCCCCCAGAATAGCTGGGGGGTGGCAGGACCCAGAGCCACTGCTGTCATCGAGAGAATGGCCGTCGCACGCGCTGTGAGGAGGCCACGATGGCAGCGTCAGCTCCGGAGAGCCCTGTGTCCTTTTAAGAGATTTCGTATCATTTTCATCATCCAGCGAGAGAAGCTGTACAATATTCATTATTCCCCCAACCCCACCCCCCATTTGTAGGTGCTGCCCCGGGGAGAGAAGAGAAGTCACTGCAGATCTGCCAGTTGGCTTGGGATGAACCAAAACCTGACACAGACAGGTCACTGAGTGCCTTTGCTATTGATGGGACTGTAAGAAAGAGGATCATTGAACCCGAGCTAACTGCAAGGAAAGCCCACAGTGGGGAGCGAAGGCTTTGAGATGTTACAAAATCAAGCCTGCCACAAAAGCTTGGAAGACAGAGACCAACATTATGTGCGCTGAAAAAAAGGGCCTGGCAGGCAGTGCGGGCGGCGGGGGTGGGCTACGAAGTAGGGAGGGGAGAGGGGTGTGTTCTAAGCAGCGGCGTGAGTTTTTCTCTGCCCTGAACTGGACAAGATCATCCGGGGCCTTTCTGAGCCGTGTAAGACAGGATGCTATGGCCCTATCTGATCAACTTCGAGTCTCATTCCCAACGGATGCCAAAGGACCGCAGGCTGGTAGCTTTATGGCCTGCACGAAGGCAGACATGGGTCATCTTGTCTCCTCCAGCAGCTGAGCAGGGCCTACGGGGGAGATGCCCACGGCAGAGGGATGTGAACCTGCTGGGCATCACAGGGCTCTGTGCTGGTGAGGCTGACGAGGATGAACGGCATCTCACCAGCATCTGGTTATCAGGCATTTCACCGATTAGCTTCCATGGCTGTGGGACAGCAGTCCTGGGAGCACTGCTGCGAGGGGGTGCGGCTAGATGCTCCCCCCCCATGTGCTCCGTGCACCCACAGGACTCAGAGGCTGGAGATCTGGGCAACGTCAACCATCACTCGTGGCTCTTTGTGATCCCAGGGCAAGTCCTCAGCATGGATAAGAAGTATGATGTGAAAAATGCCAGAAAAACATGCAATTCACGCTCTACCCACTCTGCAATGCGTCAGGGTGGCCTCTGCATGGCCCACCTCTCAGCTGGGCACCACGGGCCGGGGTGGGGGGTGTCCAAAAGCCCCATTCTCCTTCTGCAGGAGCTCAGTAAGGTGGAGGGATTCTGCCCAGTGCCACGAAGTAGGCAGGAGCCAACTGCTGCTGCACCCGACCAGGGCCGGCTTCACCGAGGAGCTCCTCCCAGGAGAAATGGAGTGGAAACAGCCATTCCCGAATCATTTGCCCTCCGCCCACAGCTGTCTTCCCACACCCATCCCCACTTCTGCTGCCAGAACAGAATTAAAGAGGAATGCGATGCTCAACATGATTAAAAGACGACGACGAATTAAACAAGAGGCAAATAGTCAACAGAAGTAAAATGTTAATTAAGACACGAATAACTGCAGTGGAACCATGGAGCCAACCCAAAGCAGCGCTGGGGTACACCCACAGCAAAGCCTTTTTTCCCCCCGTTTGCTAATTCCAACTCTGCGCACATTCACAAGCTTTGCAGCATTGCCAGGCATAGCTGTGGCCGCCTGCCGTCTTGACAAGAGTAATGAATTTGAGTCCTCAGGAAACGAAGTAAAACACCAATTTCAGTTCATAAATAGCACACTTTAGTAAGTTTTAGTAACACACTGTGTACTTTACTGATTAGTTAGTAGCTCTTGGTTGTAGGCGAAAATGAAAACCCACGCATTTTTGCAATTTGCCTATAAGAACTGAAGAAAGAACATTCTGGAACGTCCGGGTCAGTGGGGAATCATCAGGAAGCGTCTTGTTGCCCGCCAGTGGGTTTCGGACTCAGAGGAACACTGATCTAAATTAAAACTAACATCAGAGCTGGGACAGACCTCTGTGTCACCGATGGACAAGAGTTGTGTGCTTCGGAGACATTTCCTTGAGGAATTGTGTGTAGACACACTAAGAAATAAGAGGTGTGTCATTCCTGTCATTGCATTAGCCTGCAGAGCCCCACAGGGGAACTTCTCAGTCAGGCTCCTGGAACGTGCTGGGAGAGAGGGGGAGGCGACGGGATCTCCCTGACTGAAAATCTCTGAGAATGGCCAGCCCAGCCTCCCCGAAGCTTTGACACTGACTTGCCTGAGGGGAAACGGTGGGCCCCGACCCCACTGACAAGCCCTTTCTGGATCTATAACTGCATTATTCATCCTTCACCCTTTCCAATGCCCCTACACCTTGCCCGTCCTCCTCCACAAAAATCTGCCCCATAAAAGTGTTTGCTCAAGTGTCAGCAAACTGACAGGCCTGGCCCCTGGCGGGGTTGGGGGGGGTGGGGGCAGAGAGATTACCACAGGCAATACTTGCGCCTTCCTCTCCCCTTGTTTAACAATGTGTACTGGCGAAGGGCTTGGGTCCCGGAGGCAAAGCAGATACGGATTTAAACCCTAGTTCTGCTACTAGCTACGTGCCCTCTCAAGCCTCGTCTATCAATTGGAGGGCTGTGGGGGAAAAGGAAGGGCTGGGAGCACCGGGCTGTGGGGGAAAAGGAAGGACTGAGGTGAAGGCAGCAAAGTGCTCAGCATGCGGCTGGCAACACAGCTGGACGGCACGGCTCCTGCTGCCCTTCTCAGCTGGTGACCTCCAGTGGGTGCCCTCCACTCTAGGACAAATGCAGGTCTTCGAGGAAACCTCTGCTCCGAACCAAGGTTCCCCTTGCTGAACTTCCCCAGCCCCCGTTCCAGCACCAAACGTGCACCTCTCTGCACTGTTAGCTAAATGTCTCACGCGACTGCCTCCTACTGTGCCCCCTTCCTCAGGCTAGCTCGTCAGCTGTGTGTTGGCTCTCTGAAAGCACAGTCCCCTTCCCCTTCATGCCTGGGTTCAGATGGTCCGAATATAGCACAAACAAGCACAGAGGTGTTGGATAAATAAGTGTGGGAGGTGTGCCCACGTCACTGTCAGGTATACCCGTATCTGGTCCTTACCGTGGAGAGACGAGTAATGAGATGTGATGACACACGGGGCTTGGTCTCCCGGTCTGCAGTGAGTTACTGTGCAGCCTTAGGCACGGGGTGGGGGGCTGTCTGTGAGAACGCAGCGACTGCCACCTGCCTCCCTCCCGGGGCTGGGGAAGATGGATCAGGCTTTTAAGCAGCAGCGGTGAAACACGATGGGCTCCTTGATGTTAAGTAAAGGAGAACATCTGGGCTCTCGTGGTAACAAATGGGTCTCATTCTCTTTCAGCATCTCCCAGCTCTGACTGCACCAAACAAGGCCAATAAAATAGGCCGCAGTGTTTTTAAATCAGATTTCCAGAGAAATCTTCCCCCAGGAACTCGTGGCGGTGCCAGGAGATTTTTCAAAAGGCTAATCTAAATTCCTTCTCACTTCAGGCTCCCTTCCCTTTGTCTTCTGCCCAGTGAGATCAATAGCTCTGGCCACCATCATACGGTGATTATCTTTATTCACTGTTTTCCAGGAGTGGATTTAGACCAGAGGGGACTGTTTCCTCTCTATCAGTATTCACTTCATTTTTCTCTCCTTCTCCACGCTTCCCCCTCTTTCTCCCTCTCCTAACCTGCAGGCCTCCCTGTGGTGCCCATATTGGCCCGGACTGCCGGGTCCCGTAGTGGCCACCACAATGAAAGACACTCTGACGGCTGGTTCACCACCGCACCAGCCCCACGACCGGAGTCTGAAGGCCCCGGCCTGTCGGCAACGCAGATGCACCAGGAGCAGGGATCCTGGCGAGCTGGGCCTTTCTGTGCTTCGGGGACAGTCACTCCCACTGAACAACTGGTATAAGGTCGCACGTTCTTTATAATGGTAATTAAGTATAAGGTGTGGCTAAGACCAAAGCTACTTAGGATCAACTCCCAAGGGAAAAAAGGGGAGTGGGTTCATATCAGGTGGTGGAATTTCAGAGCGCAGAAAATACGGCCGCAGGATAACAAGGAGGAGAGAAGCATAACCACGGTACAGGACAGTGGCTAACAAACATGGTTTAGCAGCACCGCCTTGTCTTCAAATGAAACCTGCAGTGGAATCCCACTCCTAGCTCTGATGGGAGTGGCACTGCTCTGCGTGGAAGGCAGGGTAAGGTGGTGGAGGCATGGCCCACGCCTCTGCCTCCTCACCCCTGCTCTCCTCTCCGGGAGGGGTGGTTCCTGCGGCATCCACAAGGAGCCCCTAGGATTCCATGAGTGAAGCAGCGGCAGAGAAGGAAGGCAAATTTACAAATACAGCTAGAGGGGACGGCAAATCAACTTTACCCCTTTTGGGACCACGTGGCCAACATATCTGTGTATCAGTGGTCCCATTGCTTTTTTCTTTCTAGCTTATCCATGTTTCTTAGCCTTGATTTTCATGGCTAGTTATATTTTATCAGCGTATGTTTTTGTCATGCATCTGAAAGTCTTTGCACAGTAAGTTGGTGTCTGGATATGTGCACACAGTTCTAGGAAGAGAGCACCTGGCATATCACATCCACGACAAGACATTCATAGGGTCTGGTTTCACTTCCTATATAACTCACCATTCTGAAAGGCACTATGGTATTTTAAAATTTAATTTATTTGAGAGAGAGAAAGAGCCAGAGAGCACAAGCAGGGGGAGTGGCGGAGGGAAAGGAGGAAGCAGGCTCCCCGCTGAGCAGGGAGCCTGATTTGGGGCTGGATCCCAGGACCCCAACCAAGATCATGACCTGAGCAGAAGGAAGATGCTTAACCACCTGAGGCACTCGGGGGCCCCAGGTACTATGATATTTTACTGTGCTTTATGCTGGCTTAAAGCAAACCGAATGAGAACAAAAGACACTCTAAAATGAACTTCAAGATTCTCAAGCACCTCAAAAATAAAGCTTTACACTGTAAGACCACACTTTTCCCTGAACAATGAAAGGCATTCTTAATATCACTTTTAATAAGATGATAAACATGGATGGTCTAATCAATCCCTTTACTTCTGTTGGTATATTTATTAGGAAGGGGGGCAATAATAAAATACTTTGCTAAGTGAGATTTCTGTGGGCTTTTAAATTATAAAAGCTGACTTAGAAAAATACTGCTTTCTGTAAATTTGGCTAAGGGCTATTAACTTCCAAACTTATCTACAGAAAAACATAACATATATTTAAGTGTCCATCAATTTGAAAGACCCGAGAAAAAAAATCTGCAATTCAAACAATTGCAGTATATAATTTTTTTCTGATTTTTAAAGGAATATTTATAGCTTGAAAGGGAAAAGCCGGTGAAATATATAAAATTCAGAGAGGCAATTCTTTTCCTATTTCAGGAAAATTACAGTTCTTGAAGACGACATTGACAATTAGCTCTCAGTTGACACATACTCATTATGCTAGAATTTCTAAAGACTCCTCCCCTTTTTATTTCTGAGAAGGGAAACACATTTCTTTCAGAATTGGAAGAATGGTTTTAATGACCTATATAATCTATAGCTCAGAAGCCAGATCCATCAGACGGCCTGTTTTCCCCTGGTCAAAGCTAAGAATAACTTCCACATTTTAAACTATTGAAAAAAAAAAAATCAAAAGAAGAATAACATTTCTTGACAGGTGAAAATTTTATGAAATTCACATTTCAGTGTCCGTAAAGGTTTCTGGAATGCAGTCATGTCCGTTTATTTGCATTCCGTCCGTGGCTGCCTTCCTACTACCCTGGCAGAGTTGAGTAGTTACAACTGAGACTGAATGGCCCCAATGCCTGAAGTATTTCTACAGTCCTGGCCTTGCCCAGAAAAATTTGCCAACTCCTGACCTAAGGGATGGAGTCCACTGGAGGGCCCCTCTGTGTGTCCCTGGGGCACGCGGCGGGAGACTTACCTGGTTGGACTGGCACAGGTATTTGTCAAGACACCAGGAACAGCAGAGGCAGCGTCTGCACACACATCTGGACCATGCACCACGTGGCTGGAGTTGGAATCAAAACCAAATGAACAGAGTCAGAAACACAGGGAAGGAGGAAGCAGGTAGTTTCTGCAGACACACAGTCCATTTCTAACTTGGAGATTTATGCACCTGGGAAAGCACTCAGTGTGGGAGATGGTCTTCTATTCTGCACATTCTACTACTACTACTACTAATTGTCATCATTTTTATCACTAAGGAGTGAAGCTTCTCTCCTGCGGGCTTACCTTGTGATGACTGCTGTTGACTTCAGCAAAAACCGAAACGGGTTAGTCCATATTTACTAGCAAAGGTAAACTAGGCTTTCTGGTTCTAGTTAAAAAAAACAAAAAACAAAAACCAAAAAACAATCTTTCCATCTTTCCATGTTGTCAATGATAAAATTTGAGTTTTCAAATCAGTTTGTATTCTTGAAAAAAATCTACATCCCAAAGACCCTGAAACAAATAATGCATTGTAGATACTAATTATGTGCCCCCCCCAAAGGAATCAAGTTTGTTTTTGGGAAAAAAAAAAAAATCCCATAGTGAGATTTTCAGGGCTAAATTTCAAGGGATAAATTAGTCCTTTGAAATGTAATTTGGACATATGCATAGCTCAAGAGTGAATAATTTAATAAAAACTCTTGGAAGGATGTTTGAATGTGACCCACTGACTGCCCAGAGTTAAAAACAACAAGAGCAACAACAAAATCCCTGTAAAAAATATCCTGAAATAGTCCTCTCTGAGGACCCCAGAAGTAACTCGGCCTTATATGGACATTTTCTTGTCCCAGTTTTAACTCGATTGGATGAAATTTTATCTGGATACTTTTCAGCCTAGCTGTGGCTATAAATGAGCCATTTCACATAGGAAAGATCACACCGTGGTGGTGAGAAGCGTTTAAGTTGTAGACACAGTGTGGGGGAAAATCGTGCCTTTTTAACTGAAGAAAGTAGAGAGATCACTACAGAGGAGTTTGCCCCCTTGATTCTTTTGGGATCTCAGAAGTGATAAATAACCTTTTAGACCCCTGCCAGAGAGACCGGTCCACTGACGCCTCTTTTAGATTGATGGAACACCGCTGGCCCAGAGTTCAAGGAGCCTAGCTCTAGGAAGGATGGCAAGGACCCCTAGTGCCCATTAATGTGGAAGTATCTATTGCCAATGCATATAATGAATATATTTAAAATAGAAATCTGTTCCGCTTTTCAAAAAATCCTTCTTAAAATTGAAGGATCAAATTGCAAAACGCAGGAGCCGGAGTAGCTAGCTTGGAATTGGAGTGCCTCTGCAAGTCACCAAAATGCACGTATTTTTTTTTTTTATCACTTGAAAGGTAGCCCTGAAAATCTCACTATAGGATTTATTTCCAAAAAAAGTCAAACTTGATTCTTTTTTAATGTGGGCACATCATTAGTAACTACAATGCAATCTTTCAATGGAAATATAAGAAAATACTCTATGATCAGGACAAGTCCTTAGCATGAATTTCATGATATGGTAGCTAGATAATTTTATGTGAAATTCAATCCATTATTCCTAATTCATATGCCAATCTTAAGTCTTGATTATACACTTGAAAATATCAATTTTAAAATATAGGAAAAAAAAATAAAATAAAATATAGGAATAAATCCGTGTGTAGAATTCCTTCAATTTACTAAGGACACACATCTATGTCCAAAAGGTTGGAATCAGGTAAACTTGTGAAACTCTGATCAAGTCACAAGCCCTGAGGTGGGGGTGGGGAGGGATTAACATCGTGTGAGAACAGAAAAGTTGGGAAAAGTCCAGACTTCCCTTGTTTGGCAGGCCAGAAATACCATGAGAACAGCTGTTTTCCTGGTGTTCTGGTTTCCACTGGCATTCATAACCAAATGTGCATGGAAATAAAAACCAGGGAGCAGAAAAACCCCCAGGCACAAAAGCCCTACAGTTTTCTGTCTTTTGAGCTGAGATTTAGGTCAGCTTGTCCATTTCTCACTTTTAAGCGCATTTTCTCTCCCTGTCTCTCTCTCTCTCTCTCTCTCTCTCTCACACACACACACACACACACACACGCCCATGCACGCGTGTGCACACACACACACACACACACACACACACACACACACTCTCTTATTAAAATTCCCCCCAACCCCACACCAGTCACTTCTCATGGCACCCTCTAGGAAACAGAAAAGTAAGGGATGTTTTAGCATTAAAACAGAAACAAATATTATCCCTATCCTGTAGTTCATTTTCTTACTTTAAAAAAAAAAAAAAGCAGGATAAATGTCCACAAACACTTGTCAAATTTGTATCTGAAAAATTCTTCCCATATGTTCAGCATTTAAATAAGAAGGAAAACCAGCTAACTCCCCACCTCATCTTCACCACTTTGTGGGCAAAAACAATAAAAAACAAAACAAAAAAACCAACTCCAAAACAATAGCAACAACAACAACAAAAACCCAAGAAACAAAACCATAAACAAAACAGAGGCTGGGACAAAAAGGTTGAAGAACATGGTTGGGGGGGGGGGGTTCCGAACGGCTGCTGCCAGGGGTCCACACTCCTGTCCTGGGACCTGCTGCAGCTGTCCAGTAATTACCTCTTCTGCCCCTCGACGCCCTCTGCCCTGTGCACTAAGGAGCGGCCTTACCTTGCCCTCCAGAGTGTTGTAAATGTACAGAACGGCTCTTGGAATCCTCATCACAGGGATCAAAAATGACCCTTTTATGGCTGTTCCTTGATGGTATCGGAAAAGAATGGAAAGAGACCAAAGGATTGGGTGATCAGGAGGGTCACTTTTATTTCTGGGAAGAGAGGAAAAAGAAGACGGCATTTAGAAAACACCATTTAAAACGTCTCTCTGGTGCTTATCATCAATGGTACTAACATTTATAAGGCAGTAATGTAATAAGCATTTGGCAAAACGTTTATACTCATTGGTAGCTAAGGTTAAATTATTTCTTGGACTAACCCCTTTTCATGCCACTCAATGCTACAAACAAACAGAATGGAAAATAAGATAGAAAAGTACTGAGGAATGAAACTGAACAAGCTTCCCTCTTTACCATGCCTCCCCTCCCCCAAATCCTGTAAGTTTTCTCTTAATCTCATTTTCCCTTTCAGAAGTTTGATTATATAATCATTTCCAAGGTCTATATTACATATGTAAATATTGCCAGCATTAGCTTGGTGATTAAGAGCACCACCAAATCATGTGACCAGGAAGGGCGGCCCCAGGGGCACCAGTGAGCTCCAGCGTGACGTGAAGGGGACAGAAAGTTCCAGCTCCGGCACAGCTCAAGGCTCCTAAAATCCAGCTGATTTCTACTCTGCTCTTGAAAGGTCACTTCAGTGTAAATCATTTGTGGAACGTGTCATGACACAGCAACCAAGAACTCAAAATCCAGTTTCACAAGCAGCAGGGGGAAACAAAAAGTGAAAAAGAACAGAATGGGCAAGGCCTTCACCCGACCCCAAACCTAAAAGATAAAACAAAGGAGGGAGGGCGCCACGCTCTCAATTCTAGCCGGTGCCAGTTCTAGAAAATGAGGCCCTTTCCGAGAAGCCACCTCCCTGATTCCAAGTGAAGCTTGGTTACTTCATGATGGATTATTCTGCAACTTGCTCTGGTTGCTAATAAGTCACTATGAATTAAGGTTTTGACAAGAGCCTAGGTTTTGAGGGAGAAAACGGAATGCGGCCAGAAATGTCTCAAGAGTTGCCAAAGGGCTGTATTTTGCTGTTACTGAAATCATTCAGGAAGGAAAGGAGAGCCCGAAAGTCCTATTGGGAGTGGAGTACCCGTGATCCAGTCGCCCCACAAAAAGTGTGTTTCAACTCAGAATTACTGAAAATAAGGAAATACCAGGGAAACTATTGCTGATACGAATTCAGTTTGGTCTGATAAACTAGAAGAGTAGTACAGGCCAGGAAAATCTGACATGGTTTTTCCTTTTCCTCAGCATTTTTTTTTCCCCTCAGCTTTTTATTTTTTATTTTTTTATTTTTTAAAGGAAGAATGTTTACTTTTCCACTTAGGAAACTGATGTGCCTTAGAACTTATTACAGGGCTCGAGAGGATACAGGGAAAAGAGGACAGCACCTGCTTTCCATCTGGTAGGGAAACAAGTGATTCACAGGCCACTGTGAGGGGGGCTCTGGAGTCTGGTCCTCCGGGTTTTGAAGTCTGGGCTTGAGCATCCTCTTTCTGAGAAGGTTTTGCTGGGAGGGGATCAACCACTTCAGGCAGCGGCGTGAATGCCATGGCCTGTGACACGTTCTGATTGTGATTCCAGGCTCTCCGGGGCTTGGTTGGAAGAAGATGCATTAGATCCAGAAGCTGGGCTATCACATGATGAGAGAAACAACTTACAAAGAAGGCCCTTCATGGGGTGCCTGGGTGGCCCAGTGGGTTAAAGCCTCTGCCTTCGGCTCAGGTCATGATCTCAGGGTCCTGGGATTGAGCCCCACATCGGGCTCTCTGCTCATCAGGGAGCCTGCTTCCCCCTCTCCCTCTGCCTGCTTGTGATCTCTCTCTCTCTCTGTTAAATAGATAAAGTCTTTAAAAAAAAAAAAAAAAAAGGCCCTTCCAACTCAAGCCAGCTCATGGAGACAGGAGTCATTAAATCCCCCGCCCGCCCCCATTAGAAACAACCCTACAGAAAAAGGTTAAATAAGTGGAGCCTCTTTGAGGCCTCCACCTTCCCTTCTTAGACCCTTTTCCATGTTCAAAGGTAAAATGGCCCTGCCCTAGCTCCCCTCCTTTTAAACTTGTGGCTGTCCTGTGGAAGCCAGAGCCCCAGGACACCACAGCAACTCAAGGCGCCAAGCAGAGGCTCTAACTGTCCCCCGGTCCGAGTCCTGTGGCGGCTCTGGGTCGCGGCCCACTAGGGTTGTGCAGTGACCGCTCGTCCCTCAGACAACACAGCATCAGGCCAAGCAATCACCTTCAGGGTCCTAGAGGCAAGTGTCAGCTCCGGTTGGCTCCGGCCTCGGGCTGAGGCCTCAGCAACCGTAGGAGGGAGGGACTTTGTGTCGAGGCTCCTGGACAAGGACCAGGCTGAACGGGAGGGATGGCTGCCAATGTAAATCCAGTCCCCGGCAAAGGGGCGCTGTGTGGTCCCTGAAGACGCCACCCTTTCCTGTGTTTCTTTCAGCAACATCACCGTTCGGTCCCTCTTTCCAACCCTCCAGAAAAAGAAGATTGTCTTCATCATGAAGAACAGGGTTCTGTAGCCGTCCCCGGTGACTCTCCCCGGGTTAGGAAATCCATCTGTCTCCCGCCTAAATCCCACAGGCTCGGCTGTTCACCTACCTCACGGCCTTCTCAGCCAGTCGAGAGCAGCTGGAAGGCATCTTTGGAGTATCTGAAATCAATGATGAAGTCATGCCTCAAGCGTCCCTTCTCCAAGCTGAATGGTGCTAGTTCCTTCCTCTCACCACCCCCAGCCACATCTTTACGGCTCTCTGTTGACCCCTCTTCAAGTGAATGGTTGTAAAAGAGAAATTTTACAGGTTGCCGTATCCTGGCGCTTGATGGTCTCCGTGTGAACTCTTCGGCCCTCGCGATGCTTACACGAATGACAAAGATGGATGCAGGCTGGCTAACCCTCCCTGCCCCAGTGCAAGCCAGAACAGGAGATCTTGTCAACCTTGGGATGAGGGAAAACCTTAAGGTTTCAAAATTTGGCACCATGTAAAAAAGAAAGCCGAACTCGCTAAGGAAGAAATGGTGCTCTAAGTCGACACGCGTTTTGTTTTTATCAAAATAATATGTAAATATGTTGGGGCGCCCGGGTGGCTCAGTGGGTTAAAGCCTCTGCCTTTGGCTCAGGTCATGATCTCAGGGTCCTGGGATCGAGCCCCGCATCGGGCTCTCTGCTCAGCAGGGAGCCTGCTTCCCCCCCACCTCTGCCTGCCTCTCTCCCTACTTGTGATTTCAATCTCTCTGTTAAATAAATAAATAAGATCTTAAAAAAAAAATATGTAAATATGTTAGAGTCAAATAGCACAGGAAGCTGACCAGAAAAGACAGAAGTTTGCTTTCCCCACTGCTCACCTTCTTTCCCTAGAGGTCATACATTAGCTATTTCTTTTGTAACTCCCCCGCACTTCCAAATTACATGTTCTTTCTGCTGTATATTTTTTCCACCTCTGTCTACTGATACTGTCTACTGAATTCTCACTCTTATTTTTTTTAGAGGTGGTGAGGAGGGGCAGAATGAGAGGGAGAGAGAGAGAACCCCAAGCAGGCTCCATAAGCAGCTGGAGCCCGATGTGGGGCCCCATCTCACGACCCCAAGATCATGACCTGAGCTGGAACCAAGAGTCGGACGCTCAAGTGACTGTGAGCCACCCAGACGCCCCTGACTTCTCACTTTGAAACATGTCTGCCAATTGTTTATCTTATATAACCTAGACATTTTCCCATTTTCTCCTTCTCCTCAACAGAATTAAAGTTTTTAGAGTTTTTTTCCTCTGCTTTATTGAGATGTGATTGACATAAGACATTGTGTAAGTTTAAGGTATATGATGTGTTCTGATACTTATATATGGCAAAATGAAAAAAAAAAGAAAAAATATGGCAAAATGATTCCCACTGCAGCAGTAGCTAACACCTCCCTTATGTCATATAATTACATTTCTTTATTATGCTAAGAGCATTTACGTTCTACTCTCTCAGCAATTGTCAAGTATACCATCATCACCATGCTGGACATTAGATCCCTAGAACTAATCCTAACTTGAAGTTTATACCCTTTAACCAATGTCTGCCCATTTTGCGCAGCTGCACCCCCAAGCCCTGTTAGCTACCACTCTACTGTTGCTACGTTTCTACTGTTTTGGCTTTTTTACGCTCTGCATATTACAGTATTTATCTTTCCGTGACTTATTTCGCGTAGCAATGCCCTTAAGGTCCATCCACATTTTCACGAATAGCAAGATTTTCTTCTTTCTCATGGATGACTAAAATTCCATTGTATGTGTGTGTACCACATCTTCTTTATTTAGTCATCTGTTGATATTTGATCAACATTTGGGTTGTTTCCATAGCTTGGCATTGTGAATAATGTTGCAATAAACATGGGAGTGCAAATACCTCTTTGAGATCCTATTTTCATTTCCTTTGGGTATATACCTAGAAGTGGGACTGCTGGGTCATACGGTAGTTCTATTTTTAATTTTTTGAGGAAGCTCCACGTTGTTTTCCATAGCGGCCGCACCAGTTTGCATTCCCACCTACAGTGCACAGGTTTCCCTTTTCTCCACATCCTTGCCAACACTTGTTATCTCTGGTCTTTTGAGGACATCCATTCTAACAGGTGTGAGATGATATCTCTTTGTGGTTTTGATTTGCATTTCCCCGATGATGAGTGATGTTGAACACCTTTTCATGCACCTATTGGTTATTTGTATGTCTTCTTTGGAAAGATACCTATGTAGTTCCTCTGCCAATTTAATGGATTTTTTTTAAAAGGTAAGCTTTATTTCATTTATGTATTTATTAAATCTGTGCATTTCTTTTTTCCTTAAAAAGATTTTATTTATTTTAGAGAGAGCGAGCGAGCTGTACAAGTGTGGGAGAGGGGCAGAGGGAGAGAGGGAGAGGCAGAAAATCTCAAGCAGACTCCGTGCTGAGAAGTGAGGAGCCCCACTCTAGGCTCCATATGAGCCTGAGACTGTGACCTGAGATGAAACCAAGAGCCAGAGACTTAACTGACTGAGCCACTCAGGCACCCCTTTACTTATTTTCTTTTTTAAAGATGTTATTTATTTACTTGAGAGAGACAGAGAGCATGAGCGGGGGTAGGGTCAGAGGGAAAGGCAGACTCCCCACCGACAGGGAGCCTGACTCAGGGCTTGATCCCAGGACCTTGAGCTTATGACCTGAGCTGAAGTTAGATGCTTAACTGACTGAGCCACCCAGGCGCCCCCATTTATTTTTTTTAGAGAGAAAGAAAAAGAGAGCACGCATGAGTGTGGTATGGCGGGGAGGGGCAGTAGGAGAGGAGAAAAGGAATCTTGAGCAGGCTCTGCAAGTGTGGAGCCCAGTCCGGGGCTTAATCTCATGACCCTGGGATCATGACCTAGGCCAAAAGCAAGAGCCAGACTCTTTTTTAATCAACTGAGCCACCCAAGCACCCCTTTAACTGAAGTTGTTGTTGTTATCGGATTATATGAGTTCCGTATATATTTTGGATATTAACTTCTTATGAGATACATGATGGGCAAATATTTTTTTCGTTTCATAGGTTGCCTTTCATTTTGTTGTTTTTTCACTGTGCAGAGGAGCCAAACAATCTACTGCCTGAAAACTACAAGACTTTGATGAAAGAAACTGAAGAAGACACAAATAGAAAGATATTTCATGTTCATGAATCAGAAGAATTCATAGTATTAAAATAGCCATATTATCAAAGCCATATATAGATTCAACGCATCGCCCATCAAAATTCCAATGACATTTTTCACCGAAAAAGACAGTTCTAAAATTTGTGTGGTATTACAAAAGATCCTCAATAGCCAAAACAGTCATGAGAAAGAAGAACAAACCTGGAGGCATGACACTATATTATGCTACAAAGGTGTAGTAAGCAAAACAGTGTGGCACTGGCATAAAAATGACATATAGATCGGTGGAACAGAATCAAGAGCCCAGAAAGGGAAAAGAATATTCCCTTTAATAAACGGTGTTGGGAAAACCGGCTAACTACATACAGAAGAATGAAATCACACTCACCAAAATTAATTTGGAATGGTTTAAAGACTTAACAATAGGAACTGAGACCATAAAACTACAGAAAACATAGGAGAAAAGCTCCTTGACATCGGCCTTGGCAATGATTTTTTGAATATCATATAAGAGCATAGCCACAAATGCAAAAATTAGTGAGACTACATCAAACCAAAAACCTCTGCACAGTAAAAAACAAACAAAAAAACAAAAAACAAAAAATGAAAGTCAATCTATGAAATGGAAAAATTTATTCCTAAGTATTTTATTGCTCTTGATGCTTTTGTGAATGAGATTATTTTATTTTTCAGATTATTTTGTTGTTATAGAAATAAAACTGTTTTCGGTATGTTGATTTTGTATCCTGTAACTTTATTGAATCCACTGATAAGTTTTAACAGTTTTTAGTGGAGTTTTTAGGCTTTTTCTATAATGTAAGATTGTATCATCGGCAAACAAAGACAATTTTACTTCTTCCCCTCAGATTTGGATATCTTTTATTTCTTTTTCTTGCTCTGGCTAGGACTTCTAGTGGTGAGTGGTGAGAGTGGGCACTCTTCTCTTGCTCCTGATCTTAGAGGAAAACTTTCAAACTTTTACCACTGAGTATGTTTGGTCAACGTTTGTTTACATTATCAGTACATAAATAACACTCACAACTGATCCAAGTAGTGCACTCTTCTTTAAAAATTATGCATTCATTTATTTTTGTTGAAGTATAAACCAAGTACTATGTACTGATTATAGTTCCTTTCCCATACAACTTTTGGGTTTTCCTGAAGTTAATAATTGTTTCACATTTTTTATTTGCTTGGTTTCCCAAAGGGTTTATCGAGTACTTCACCAAAGTGTAAATATTTTCTCTACTTGTTCAAATACATCTGGAGCCCACTGCTCTCCTGCTCCTCCTTGGACTGGGTATTTTTTATAATTGCTTCATAGCTACCCTTCTGGTAACTCCCTGCTCTTCTTTACTACATTGGATCCCATTTCCTGAAACTCTTATTCTTTTCTCTGGCTTACTCATTCATTTCAGAGATCACCCTTCCTAAGAAAGGAGATGGGGAGCAAAATCTCTTGGGATGTTGCTGTCTTGAACATGACTTTATTCTCCTTTACCCTTGGCTGACAGCGTGAATAGGTATAGAATTCTAGTTCTGAAAATAGTCTCTTTTGAATTTTGACAAGTTTGCTCCATTGTCTTCCTAGTTCAGAGTTGCTGCTGAACATCAGACCCCCTTTTGTTCTGGATCCTTTGCCTGTGATCTATTTTTCCCTTAGAAGCTTCTGGGATCTTCCCTTTACTCATGTCCTCTAGCTCTGGGAAATTTTTTTTGAAAACTGCCTCCTTTCTCTTTCCTTTGTTCTCTATTTCTGGAACTCATATTAGTCAGATGTCAAGTCTCCAAAATGTATCCTCTAACTTTTTATCCTTCCTTTATTTTCCATCTTTCTGTCTTTTTGTTCTATCTTCTGGAAAAATTCTTCAAGTTTATATTTTAATCCTTCAGGAGAAAAATTTTACTTTTGCAATCATATTTTTAATGACTAAGAAGTCTTTTGTTCTTTTTTTTCCTCGTCCTTATTTTATGGATGCGGTATTTCTTTGTTCTGAGGATATTATAGGTTTTTCTATATTTTTATATTTTTTGTAGTTTTCTTCTGCTGCCTGTATTGCCTCTATTTTCCCTAAATTCTCTTTGTTTTATTTTGATCTTTTGCTTTCACTAGAGGTTTTCTGTGAATGTTGAATTATCATTGGCTACCAATTCATATTTAAGACTGAGGAGCTGTAGCACGAACTTACTATAGCGTAAACTGGCAGCTCTGTATGAGGGGTGACATTTGCCTGGTGAGTTTCACCGTCTGGTTCAGAGAGGGAATCATCTCACTACGGGACCCCCTCCCCCACCATATGGCATTATCTGCAGATCTTTACTCTGGATTGGTAATTTCTCCAAAGAATCCTCTAATCTCCTGCCAGGGGGATATCAGTCTGGCTGTCAACATCCTAGGAGCTGAAACATGGAATGCCCATTGGTGGTGGCAGTGGGGGTCCTCACTGTGCAGCATTTAGGCTTTTACTCATCTCCCCTTCTTTCGGTACAGAGCCTTACCCCCAGCCTCAGCTCCTTCTGGTTTGCCCCTCCAGAAAGCAAAGATCCTGCCTCCTGCTATTTGGAGAAGGGGCCCTGGAACCTAACTGTTCCTTAGGAAGACTTGAATTCCTGGGCCCCTCTAGGTTTTTGTGACTCAAATCAGCCCGTCTTCCTTTCACCTCCTCTCCCAGCCAGCACACACCACACGACAGGCCTTTTCAGGTTTGTCTAGTCTGCTCAGTTGCCACTCGTCCATCCTCTCTTTAGCTTTCAAGAGCTGAATTTGGTTGATGTTTCTTTTCTCTGTCATGTCCTATTGTTCCTGTACGTTTATACCTCTTTCACTCTTTCACGGTTTGTGGGGAGGGGAGATGGAGCAGGAGGAGGGGTTCGAGATCCAGAGAGCCACTTCCCTGGCAGTCCAAACCAAAGCCCCCACTGAAAATGCTTTGGTTTTCTGATTCTAAGGTAACACAAAAATCACTACTGTCGGACAGATGTCACCTGCTGGCCAACGTGGTTGGAATAATCTTGCTCCCATACTCAGGAGCAAGCAGCACACGCCACCCACTTCCAGCGGCTCCGAGGTTCTCAAGGCCGAGGGCTACAAGCCCGGTGTGCATCCTACAGTCTCTGATGATGGAGGCTCCCATACAGCATCCTAGTATTAAAACCCACAGCGCTCCTTATTGTCGGGAGGTAATTGCTCATTGGGATGAATCATCCCTGCTTGACTTTCTCACCCCCACGAATATTCATGCTTATCTGCTTATTTGGTCTGAGAGATTAGAGGAGGATCAGCCCTATCGGGAATAAACTTCCTGTCCTCAGTCCAACCCTGTCATTGTCCTGACCTGCTCAGCTTGCCTGCGGTTTTATCTTTGCCCCATGGAGAGTCATACGCACACAAACGAGGTAAAAAGTTCGGGGGGGGGGGGGTGTATGTGTGTGTCCTCAATTATTTTGATGAGGTAATGGGGAAAAACACTTAAGTAAGTATCACAGTGAACAAAGAACCAAGTAATTAATTCACTAGCACTTAACTGTACTTTATAGTTACATACAATTTCCTTAGGGTTTAAAATTATTTTCCAAGAAAACATTTCCCGCATTTTACATAGGCTAAAATCACGCTCACAGAACTTACTGCAGTGTGTTCCAAACTGACCAGTAATTTTCTTAAGTTTGAAGTCAGTAAGAACAGATATTTACAGAAGTCAAACTTTCCTTTCAGACATCTTTCCATTCTAAGCAGTAGGATTATGTCTCTGCTTTGCTTCCCTCTGAATTTTCTAGCTTAAGGCGAAAGAGCTTGGAAATGCGACAGATTTAAGGTATGATATTTCTTTTCACTAACAAATGAGCATCCTGGTCCAATTTTGACCTTAGTCTTTGACGCCTGCCAACCCCTTTTAAAACTTCAAAGTACCTCTCATGATACCCGACGTGAAGCACGAAGACCAGTCAAGGGCAGTAACCCGCTAGACCTACCTGTTGAAATAGCAAGTGACCAGCGCCCCGGCTACTGTCATTTGCTGGCACGCGAGGATGAATTCGCTGGTCCAGATGAGGCCAATTAAATGGTACCACCACATGTACTGAATGCCTACGAGAGGCTGATATTCCACTTGGCCTCCTTCAATAACCCGTGCGGCTCCTAAAGTTTAAAACACAAACATGCTTTACACCAATATTTGCCAAAGCACATAAGATGATTCAATAGGCCACACTACCCGGCGGCTGGCTGTTAGCATCACGTAGACACACAGGTCCCGAGGTAAAGTCGGAAGCACCCACTCCCCTCCATCTGAGCTCTTCATAGCACACACTGAAAACTGGGAACACACATTTAACTTATGAGTAATAGCAATAGCCACACGCATAATGACTGATGGGTAGGCAATTCGCCAGACACTTGCCCTATACTCTGACGCTCATCCCACTTCGTAGACATGAAAACTGAGGTCTGGAAGAGCCAAGGAAATTTCACAAAGTCTCACTGCTCACAATTAATGGAAGGAGAAGATAAACTCTGACAGGATGGATTCTAATGTCCATGGTTTTACTACCACACCACTTGGTGATTAAAAAAAGAAAAAAACCTTGTTATTAGGACTATAGCTGTTAGGATTATATTCTAGAACCCTGCTCCCCCTCCCCCCCCCAGATTTAAAGTTTATAAACGAGACAAGGCTCTCCGTTTTTTTCAAAAGGATTCATTTCAGAGTTCATTTGAAGGGCAAACTCTTCTAGCACATTTAAAATACCTATTGGGTCTCAGTGTTAACCTAGGTTTTTATATCTCAGCCTGAGCTGGGTAAATTAGTTAGTCTCCTCAGATATAATTCCCATTTCCTGCTGGTGGTTTGAAGGAGATTACATGGTAAATGCTTAATATAGAGCTTGGTGCGTAGAAACTTCACTCCACAAGTGATGATGATTTTATTACATTTCGGGAGCTCAATACTATAGTAACCCAGGCCAAGAGGGTGACCCCAAAAGGGTTCTGTCATTCATGTGACCAGTCCATTTGATTTGCCCTCATCTGAGGAAGGCCCCAAATGAGCTCTGCAATTCAATTCCATTCGGATTGGATTTAGTAAATCCAAATCCCAACTCCGTGGCACTGTGTGATTTCTAGATGTTCTCCCACTATGTATTTAAAATTATTGTAACTATACTAACTACAATCCTAAAACTACTGTAAGTCAGAAGATGGGCACTTCAGTCTTTAGCAAAACTTACGACTTGGGCGACATTTAAAGATAGCTTCCTATCTTCTTTCTTAGCTATAAGCTGGTTTTAGGTTCATACTTCCTGTGTCTATAAACATTCACGAGAGGGTCTCTACAAAGGAAGTGGGAGAAGATAATCGTGATGTGGAGCAATCTGATTCCACGGACGGGGGCTGGCCTTCGTTCCTTAGGCCCTGTGTTCTGCTGAACAACAGTCACATTGTGGAAAACAGTGGAGCATTTGGATTTACAGAGAAGTTAATATTTTATTGAGCACTGGGCTCTTCCTGCCTGGGAGGCAATCTCTGTATCAGGTATGGCACTGAGATATGTTGACGCTTTTCCAAAATGGGTGTGTTTCAGAAAAGCATTCCCAGCGCTAAAGGTGAGCCCCTCACCACTAACGCACGGGCTGAGGTAGAGCAGGTCGGTGGAGACTTGGAAAATCACTTCATGGAATGTCAGAAGTGACCAGGGCCAGCCGACAAGCACACTGTACCTCCTGCAAGGTCAAGTCCTAGGGAGAGATGGCAGTTTCGCAAGAACGGGCCTACGACGTCACAAATAGTTCGGGGGTGGAGAAAGTTCCCACAGAACAGGAAGGATGCTTTCTCTCACAGATGAAAGGTAAATACAGAGCCCTGGCTGCTAAGTGGGGGGCGGCGGTCTCTCTCCTCGGCTGCCCTGCACCTTCAAGGGCACAATGGTGGCCGGGGCAACGGAGTGTGGCTGAAATGGTAAGTCCAGGTTCACACGAGCCTTTCAACCCTTGACATTACCCAAAGCAGCAGAACCCACACAGTATTCTGGTCACTGCTGTTTTAGAATATCTTGGGGCACCTGGGTGGCTCAGTCGTTAAGCGTCTGCCTTCGGCTCAGGTCATGATCCCAGGGTCCTGGGATCAAGCCCCGCATTGGGCTCCTTGCTCGACAAGAAGCCTGCTTCTCCCACTACCATTCCCTCTGCTTGTGTTCCCTCTCTCGCTGTGTTTCTCTCTGTCAAATAAATAGAATATCTTCGTCTCAGCCACCTTGTATTTGTTCCTCTGGTTCAGCAGTATCAGGCGGCTTCCAGACTTTCCTTTAGGGCAGTGTTTCTCAACAAACCAATTCACATTTTGGTGCAGATAATCCCTTGTTGGGGGTGGGGAGGCTGCCCTGTGCCTTTGTGGGATTCATCCTGGCCTCTACCCACAAATGCTCGGAGCAACCTCCCTCCCCTCCTTCCGTTAGGACGGCCTGAAAGGCCTCCAGACGTTGCCAAAAGCCACCTGGGGGAGAGACCTACTGCTCAAAAACCTCTGCTTTAGGGAAACATTCTCTGAAGAATGAGGCGCTCAGGCTTCAGGCTGTGGTTACTGCCTGTGGGTGGGGCAGGCGCGTTTATGCGCACAAGACTGCCCTCTCCTGGATGACAGTCTCAGTGCAGGCAAGAGCCCTCCATCAGGACCCACAGCTCTGTTGCTGAGGACTGTGACAGTAGAGCCACTGCTCTCGTGTTAATGGGAACTGGCCTCCACAGATGGATCCCAAGCCATGAGGATCACACGGAGGAGGGTGCAAAGGGCACTGAACTCAGAGAGGACTTGGTCCCAGTCTCAGCTTTGACACAGGTGATAAGCAATCTGGGCCTCTGCTCTCTCGTTGTCAAGATGAAGAGGGTGGATAAGATGAACCCTGAGGCAGTGGTTACAGGCTTGGACTTGAGTCCCACAGGCCGAGATTCATATCTTAGCACTGATCCCTAATGGCTGACTAGTCTCGGGCAGGTTATGGGACCTTTTAACATCTCTCTTCCATTGCCTGTAATCTGAAGACACTAATATCAACTCATTGCATCCTTGGGGACCCCGTCCAGTCCTGTGGCCCGGAAAGCCACACACGCAACTGCTATGAGGATTAAGTGCCTAAGACCCTGGAAAGAGTGAGCTATAACTGAAAGATAGGTAGAGAGAATTTCAGCTCTGGGGTTAATATTTATTAAGCATCTAGTACATGTTGGAATGATGCTGGACATTAGCCATTAAGGGGGGGGGGCATGAAAGAAGCAAAAAAAAAAAAAATCAGCAAGAAGATACCATCTAAATGGCTATCAGGAACTCACATGTTGCTTTGTCTACTCATCTCCCCTTCTTCTGGACTGTTTATAAGTCCTCCTTGAACGTCTCGGGGTTTTTTTTCCCTCATTGTCACCCTCTGTCAGTGACCTTACTTATGGTTTCTCTGAGGAGAGAGGAGCAATCAGAAAACCTCTGTGGGTGCCTATCCCCACCATCTACTTGCTGTCAGCAGGAGCCTATAGCCTGCCCCCATTTAATGGGATGAACTGTCCGTGATCCCAAGGCTAACCTCTCCTCTGGGTCCCCTCCTCATCTACTGATGATAGCGCTTCACCGGCTTCTGCTTCCTTTACCCAAGTATACCTCTCAATGGAATCATTTTCAACCATCTCTCATCTTTAAAAAAACAAAACAGAACAAAACCAAACTTCTCCTGACTCACCTTCTCCAGCTTCCTTTCCATTTTTCTGTTCCTCTTTAAATATTTTTAAAATTTATTTATTTAAAAATAATCTCTACACCCAATGTGGGCCTCGAACTCACAACCCCAAGATCAAGGGTTGCACGCTCTTCTCACTGAGCCAGCCAGGCGCCTCTCTGTTCCTCTTCGTGGCTCAATTCCTCAAAATGGTGCCTACTTACTCTTTCAATTCTTTTCCCCTCTTTCCCTTAAACCCACTGGGATCATGATCGACCCCCCATCTGAACTTCCCTGAAGCGGTTTTGTTGCGAAATTCAGTGATCTGTCCTCTGGTCTTATCTCGCTTAGCTGTAGCATTTGACACACTGGACGCCACTCCCTCATCCCTGAAGCCCTTCCCCCACACTCCAACATGCATACAGCCTCCTTCCTGTTTTCCTTCTCAGCTCCTGGATCCTTCACCACTGAAGGTCCCCAAAGCACAGTCCTTGGATTTCCACTCTTCTCTCTGCACTCATTCTCCTCTCGTGGTTTTAAAGACCATTTTTAAAATGCTCCCAAGTGCCCAAATGTGGCTCTCTAGCTGGGCCCTCTCCAGAAACTTCAGACTCAAACACTGCCCACCGGACATCTCCAGCCGGCTGCCAGAAAGCTGTGTGGGTTAATACCATCAGGACCAGTATGATGTCCCCTAACGTGCTCTACTCAGGGTCTGGCCCCATCTTGGCTGCCGGCAGTCTCATCCTCCCGTTCCTCAGCGTCCTCTCCAAATCTCTCCCCTTCGCACCCTCCACTATGTATCAGGCAATCCTTCAGAAGGGTCAGAGAACCTGGTTATGTCCCACCTCGTCCATGATTTCACCAGCACCTTCTCCTCCCCAGATGGCTGTTGTTAAAATTAGGTCCGGTCATGTTACTCATCTGCTTAAAACCAGACCACCTTCCACCTCGGACTAGAACCAGAGTCCCTATAAAGGCTACAAGGCGCAAGGATCCGACCCCTGCCCTCTCCGACCCCTCCCTGACCCGCGCTATCCCTCAACCACCCCGGTCCGGCTCAACAGCTCTGCATGCTGTGCCCCGAGTACCCTTGCCTCTTGCTGGTCCCTTTACCCTCACCTTCCCTTTGCCAAGAACACTGTCCCTCCCTTTGTAGAGCCTCATGGCTCTGCCCTTACCTCCTTCAAATCTTTGCTCACATACCTTCTCCATGAAGCCCTCCGCAGTCTCCAAGTTTAAAATTGCACTTCCCCCTCAAGCATTTCTTACTCCTCCTCTCTGCTTTAATTTTCTCCATACCACTCAACTTTTAATGTACTATAAAATTCACTTACTTATTTTATTTCATGCCTAATCCCCCCTCTAGCTTCCAAACTAGAAGGCAAGCTGTATCTCTAGCATCTGTAACACGGTCAAGTATAGTAAATGTTCAATAAATATTTATTGAATGAACAAATGAATGAATGAATAAGCTTTAAAGCATTTCAAAAGCTCAAGGTGATACTCAGGAGCATATACATGGCAGTTTCTCAAGGAAGGCAGTTCAGCCATTTAGGATAACTTCTCAAAGGAAGTAGGTCCAACTTGGAAGGGCTCAACTTTCTAGTACATTCTGTGCACTGGCCTCTTCCAGCAAGTTGGCTCAAGTGTCCTGACATCCGTCCTGCCTGTGTCTCCCACTGGCTCAGCGTCTGCTCTGACAGCATGAAGATGAGGGAAAAAGAGAAGAAAATCTCACTGCCATAGAGTCTGTAATTTACCCAGTTCTCTGTATGTATACATCTCATTTATAATACAGCGCTGATGCGAATTCACTTACTGACTCAGGGTACGTACTGAACTCGTTGAGGGGCTGCACAGTGAGGTAAGAGACACAGAAAGAAAAACATGCGGCCCCTGCCCTCAAGATGTCCACACTCTAGGGGGATGGGGACACACGAGTCATTGTCTTGCATTATTGTTCTTTGCAGGACTCATCACCATCTGACAGATAGGATATTTATTCCCTCTCTCCCCACTCACTAGGGACTCTGTCCTGCTCAAGGCTACACCTCCAGTTCCCAGGGCTGCAATGGATTCCTGTTGAAAGTATGAAGGGTATAAAAAATGCAAGGAAAATGCAGAAGCAATACTAAGTATGCCCAGGAAACTTAGAGATTTTCTAAGAACTACAATGCTCAAAACCGCTCTTGGAGAAGGACTAGCTTTTCAAGCAGTTTGGGGTAGATAGTGGGGTGCAGGATGCGAAGAGGAGATGTTTCCAGATGAAGGTCACAGCAGGTGCAAAGGCACAAATGTCCCTGCAGACTGTTCTCCTTTGCACCTTCCCAAAGGGACCATAAACTCCAAAAAAGCAGGAGCTGTTTAAAATCTCTTTTGTGCAAGCTCCCTCCACCTGTTCCTAGGACAGGTCTGGGCTGCTAGGAGACTTTATCTTCTAGATCTCTCGGAACTTAAAAAAGAAGACAATTTTCTTTGAAACTGTGTTCTCAGATATGCTCGGCAGGGCAGACAGGAAAGCTGAAGCTAGCCAACAGTAATTCCTAACCTAAGGAATATATAGTCCCTCATTTGCAAAGCAAACCTCCGGCCCCATCTCAGCCTCCTCACATCCCTGTGAAGTTTTCCATTGCCAAAATGGGAAAAGGGAAGCACAGAGCATTAACATACAAGGAAGGCCAGAGCCAGCCGGGATCCTGGGTCCCTTGATTCCAGGCACGGCCCTTGGGTGTCCCAAGCCCACTGCATCCCCATGATGACCTTTGTAACTGCAGCACACCGGGAGGGGGAGTGCCGCCCCAAGACGGGCTTCCTCCACTGTTGACTCTGGGGTTTCCAGACCACCTTAATGACATGGGTGTACTGAGCCCACGTGGACTCCTTCCAACCTGCCGCCCCGCGCCTGCTGGCTTCCCAAGGTTATGGCAGTTTCTCTTTTCCGCCCTGGATTTTCGCAGTCACGGTCACATGGGTGGGAGCAGACAGTTCCTAATGGGCTAATCGGTGTCACTGGTGGAGGGCCCTGATACGGTCTGCTGAAACAATCCCCAAACAAGCCAGAATTTGTCGACTACCTCAGAGTCTGATTTAAAGCCCCTCCAGAAATAGCTCATTGGGGCAAAACAATCCAAGTTCACTTTTTCCTGCATTTAAAAAAATTTTTACACATTAAAATATTAGTTTTTTGTTGTTTGCTTTTTAAAAAAAGATTGTATTTATTCTTTGGACACAGAGAGAGAGGGAACACAAGCAGGGGGAGTGAGAGAAGGAGAAGCAGGCTCCCCACTGAGCAGGGTGCTTGATGCCGGGCTTGATTCCAGGACCCTGGGATCATGACCTGAGCCGAAGGCAGATACTTAACAGCTGAGCCACCCATTATGAGGGACATAATGGGGCATCATCTTCTGTCCTACCCATTTATATCCCTGACATAAGCCACTATCACCCACTGAGGACTCTCCCCAGCCGCCCCCCCCTCCCCGGCCATATTGGCCATTGGCTGGACAAGTGGAGGGTTCTAGAATTCCCTAAGGGGGGTGTGAAAGGAGACAATCTCTCCGACCACCCACACCACCTGGCTTCTTTTCACAAGCCCTGATGGTAGCTCCCAGTCTCCCAAGAGTGCAGCTGGGGTGTCTCACGAAGGTCAAAATGACATGAAGCCAAGAAGCGACCCGCCCAGACCCAGAGCTGTGGTTCTGCCATGGAGTGAAAGGCCTTTGAAAACAAAGGGCACCTGGGTTGGCCCACGAGTGAGCGGAAAGGAGAGGCAGGTGGCCGGATGGGACAGCCAGTCTGGTGTTTAGGATGCATGAGCCCAGGAAGGAGGGAAGGCCATAGCCCCCCATGACACCTCCTCTCCCGTGAAGCAAGAGGTCCGCTAACATGTGTGCCTAAGTCAGGTCCCAGGCATCTGGTTTTCCTTCCTGTCCTTCTGGCCCTCACCCTCTGGCCTGGTTTCCTCCATCCACTGACAGAGAATGGCCACACTTTAGTACATGACCTCCCGGGGGCTCCAGATTGCTGTGCTACCTTTGGCCCCACGGAATCCCCTACTTGTCTTCCTGCCTCTCCTGCTTGCAGCTCTGGGGCAGATGCTATTTCATGCACTGGAGGCCCCGTCCCAACTTGGCCCCACGGGGAACTAAGGGGACACCCCACTGGCCGCTCACCCCTGAGGCAGCTCTCCGCCTGTACCCCTAACTCCCAGGACTGGCTCTCTCCTTATCGTCTGTGACCAGGTCCTCTCCTAGGTTTGCTTGTGAATACCCCCTGGGCTTCTTTCTGTATTTTCTGATCTGGCAATTTCTAGCCCATCCACTGGAAGCCTTCCCTAACTCCCAAAGCAGGGTAGAGCCTCATTCCCATGCTCCAGGAGCTCCCCAAAATTCTCCTGTCATGACATTCGTCAACCTCCGCCATGAGCACACGTTTCATTGTCAGTCTGTCCTGCTGGACTCTAAGTGCTGTGAGGAGAGGACACCACTCTTCCCCAGCGCGTTGCCCAGGGCCTTGGCCCCACAAGGCTCCCCTAACATTTGTGAGTAAAAGGCAAGAACGAACGAACGGGTCCTGCCCCAGAGTATCGTGGGTTAAGCACGGGGACGATTTCCTTCAGCCGGACTCACAGCCCACAAGGACGGGAAGGGCGGCTATGCCCCAGAGGCTGGAGGAGGAAGGCAGGTCCTTCCCTGGTCCTGAGTCATATTTCCATGACCTCACCCTTTCTCTGGGCATTCTTTAGGGCAAGGGTTTCGATACCACTGTCCACCAACCCGTGCGCCATGCCCCACCACCCTCGGCCATCTGTCACTCCCAGCCCACCCTGGCTGCGACCTCTAGCCCTGCCCTGTTGTCCTGCGACCACAGACCCCAAACACAGCACTGTGGGCCCAGGCCACATCTGCCTGTCAATGGCTGTGGCTGTAGCCCTGCTCTGACTTGACAGACAACTGAGGAGGCCCCGTCTGCGCGACACGGGCTCCATCCTAGGGCTCTGGAACCAGAGAGAGCCTCGCGCTTCCTCATGGGGTGACCTTCCACGGAGCGCGTACTCAGAACCTCAATTCTCTTGCTTGGAACTTGAGCGTAACACACACAGGACGAGGGAGACTGCCTTGCTTAAAGCAGAGAACGTGAGAAAGCTCCAAGCACACAGCCTGGAATGAGGGCACTGTTCAATAAATGCTCGTGCTCCCGCACGTCCCAAGGCCACTGCCCTCTTTTGTGACCGGGACCGAGACTGCTTTAGGGGAGCAAAATAGAGCTGTTCGGTGTTGTTCTAGCTGAGACTTCCACCTGTCCCACAATATCTGTTCTTCGCTTTTTCTCTGCAATAGAACCTCTAATTTTTTAACTACTGATGAACCCCCCCTCCTATCCTCCCTCGCAGGAAGGTGTTGCCGGGTCATGAGGCTCTTGCTGGTGGGGTGGAGGGGGACGTGCTGCCATGACTTCTGGGAGGGCTGTGGGAGGGAAGGCAGGCTCACCTTCCTCCCTGCCACCTTCCCAACGGCTGACAGAGGATACGGTTGGAGCCTGAGTGTCCATTTCAGCTACCGGATGGAAGCAAGTGGGAGAGGAGGTCAGCCACAAGGTGCTGAGATGAAGTCGAACACATGCACCCTGGGCCTCCATCTCTAGAGGCCCATGTCGGCACGGGGCTCCTCCCTGGGGACTTCCCTAAGGGAGAAATTACCTCATATCCTATTTAAGCCACTGGTTGCTTGAGTCTTCTGTGACTCTCAGACTGATTACAGTCCGGTTCTTCCTGGGTAATAATTCTGAGTTCATTGCAGGTCTGCCGAGAGCTTCCAGAGAACAAAAGGAGAGAGTGCTCCCCTGGTGTGTCTGGGGCCAGAGGCAGGGCCTGTGTCTCCCAGGGAGCCTGCTGACTGACCACCTTGAAGGGTCAGTCGACTCCGGAGGAGAGGGAAGAGACTCCACCGCACAGCAGTTGTTCTTACAGATGTGACTGCAGCTGATCGAGGACGATGCAAACTTGGATAAAACAGTAAGGCATCACATTAGCCTCGTTGACGTGACGTCTGCTGCGGTTCTTATCTGTCTGGTGATGGTCTCAGGAAGCGACTTTTTGGTACTCCCGTCAGAGTGTGAATGTGGGTCTTAACCAGGTTGAAGAGAGGAGTTAGAGAAGATCTAGGACAAGGCCACGTAAAGTGTGCCTACAGCCTGGCCGCCTGGCCCCACACCACTTGGTACTAGACGGCGGCGGGCGAGGAGCTTGTGCCGGAACACAGGCCCACTTCTCCACGACGCCTGGGGTCTCCTTCTGCTGACGCTTATTCCCCGTCACGAAATCACCCGTCAGGTGAAATCTATTCTGACATCAGCTCTTTACCTCATTTCAGATAGTACTTTAAATGGCACTTCTTTGCACTGTTATGGGGCTTCAAGGAAATACCGTTTGCCCGGCCTCAAACCAAGTGAATCAAGATCCCCGAGGATGGGGCCCTGGCAGCCAGACTTTAATAAAGCCCCTTAGCTGATTCGGAGGAATCCCTCGGGTGGAAAACCACTGAGGAGAGGAGATGGGATTCAGGATTGTCTTCTCAGGACAATCTGAGAAGGTCAGGTCACGAGCTATGTGACCACATGCACTCGCTTTAAACATAAGCGGGCTCTGCTGAGCACAAGAGACCTTTTTCATAGGGCGACCTTCCTGATCGCCTGAGGTGAGAGGAGTTGGCAAACTGCCATGGATAAAATCTGAATCCTTCTTTCTAGAGGCTTTTGTTCATGTTGTAGTTTTTCCGAAAGCTCTTTCAGTCCCTACTGAATTTATTCTCTCTTGAAATAAACCCAGTTTCTTTAAAGCTAGTGAGAAGAGGAAAAGGATCCTCCCGCTTTCCTGCATGACAGAGCCCCTGGCACCATCGCCCTTGTCATCAGACCTCTAGTTACACTGTCCCTATAAGAACAGGCCAATGGCTCCAAAATGCCAGGGTCTTCCGAGCCCAACTCCGATGGAACCCAAAGCTCTTACCTGCGGTCCCTAGGCTCAGCAGCACAGCCACCCAGAAGACCCAGAAGAAAATGAGGATGGCAGAAGTCCACAGCGGTTGGAACAGCAGGAAAGGAGAGTTGCTGATGGCCTTATTTATGACTTGGAAAAGTTCAACTGTCAATTTCATTCTCTTTCTGAAGACAAAAATTAAGCCGAGCAGGACTGCCTGGTGAGAAAGGGGTTAGAATAAATGACTCAAAATAATCAAGAGCTAAGAAGAGCTTCCAGCAAATCTTCGTATTTCACTGGTATCTCAGCAAACAGCTCTTTAGCTACTATTTTTATTATAATGGAACAGAAAAACGTTCAAATCCTAATTGAGCATCTACTACGTGCTGGTCCCTGTGAGAGAGTCTGCAGCTGTAACAGCTGTGAACAAGACACAGTCCAGGCCCTGAGGGAACTTGAGATCTGGTGAGAGAGCAAGAGAAGATACAGATAAGGTCCTCTAGGATCAGAGAATCGTCTTCTGTCCCTCATCTGCCCCCCCATAATACCCGAGACCCAGAGAATGCTCAAGGACTGCAAATGGCAAAGAATGCGTGTATAAGGGAAAAGGGCAGTGATTACGCCTCAAAGCAACTTTCTGTGCCATCTCTCCTGGTTTTGGTCTCCCTCCATGTAAATTTCATATTAAATTCACCCCCACATCCCAATCCAGCCACCTGCCATCTCCCCTTCCCAGGCAACCTTCTGCACATACTAGTCTCCACCTGCCAGCCACACTTTTACACCCTAACCTAGAGCATGGCATGTGAATCTCTGTCCATTCCTCTTTCCTTAAAACTTTCTCCTTTCTTCACTTCTGTAATCGCTCTTTCTTCTGGCTCTCCTTCTACCTCTCCAGCTGTTGTTTCTCAGGGGCTGAGAACCTTCATTTCAAATGAGAACCCCCAGCCTTGGGGTACTTCGGTGGCTCAGTTGGTTAAGCATCTGCCTTTGGCTCAGGTCATGGTCTCAGAGTCCTGGGATCGAGCCCCACATCTGGTTCCCAGCTCATCGGGGAGTCTACTTCTCCCTTTCCTTTTGCCCCCCGTCCCCTGGTTCATGCTCTCTCTCTCTCAAATAAATTAAAGAAAAAGAAAAAGAAGAAGAGGAGGAGGAAGAAAAGAGGGAGGAGGAGGAAGAGGAGAAGAAGGAGGAGGAGAACAACAAGCACCCCGTCCAGCCTCACCCTTCTCTAGGTGCTAGGTGAGTAAGCACATCAGTTCCTGGCCAGGCGGTGAATATCCTACCGTGTCTCAAATTCAACTCGTCCTGAGCCAAATTCATGATCTTCACACAAAAATCTTTCTTTTAGATTCCCGATTCCAGCGGCCCTAATTTTTCTGGACCCTCCAAGAATAAGAAAGGTTTCCCTCTTGTGTGTTTCCATATCATCCCAAACTCAGCAATCGTAGCACTCGGCATTTTCTACCACAGATGTTTACTTACCTGAATTTCCTATTGGGTTAAGCTCCCCAAGAGCAGAGCTCTCCCTGGTGCCCAGCACTATCCCAGTCACCGCCGTTCAGTTTCCTAGGTCTCTCGGTGTCTGTTCTCACAGTTGATCACGGCTCCAGTCCCATCCTCAACCATCTATACCCTAATAACCTCCTCATTAACCTGTTTTTAATCCCCTTGGCTCCCAACCCCTACTGCTTTCCCTCCTCTAACCCACAGCTAAAGGGATCTCTGAAAGGGTAGAGTCAATGATGTCATTTTCCCAGCTCAAAATCCCTCACCAGTTACCCTTGCTTCCGGGTAAAGATCAAAGTCATCATCATCATCCCAGGACAGGACCATCCTGGCACAGCCCCTCCCCATACCTGCCTCTCGGGCTTCTGCCCAGAAAACCTCCCACAGGTCTTTTTTTTTTTTTTAAGATTTTATTTATTGATTTGACACAGAGAGATCCCAAGTAGGCAGAGAGGCAGGCAGAGGGAGAGGGGGAAGCAGGCTCCCCACCGAGCAGAGAGCCCAATGTGGGGCTCGATCCCAGGACCCTGAGATTATGACATGAGCCGAAGGCAGAGGCTTT
>CM053606.1:69190509-69205052 GCA_028646535.1 Procyon lotor | reverse complement strand
ATGTGATCTGAACGGGCACGTGCACCCGAATGTTTATAGCAGCAATGTCCACAATAGTCCAACTATGGAAAGACCCTAGATGCCCATCAACAGATGAATGGATAAAGAAGAAGTGGTATATATATACAATGGAATACTATGCAGCCATCAAGAGAAATGAAATCTGGCCATTTGCAACGGCGTGAATGGAACTGGAGGGTATTTTGCTAAGCGAAATAAGAGAAAGACAAGTATCACATGATCTCTCTGATATGAAGAATTGGAGAGGCAAGGCGGGAATTTGGGGGGTTGGGGGTGAGAAATGAAACAGGAAGGGATGGGGAGGGAGACAAACCATAAGAGACTCCTAGACTCAAGAAACGAACTAAGGGTGGCCGGGGGGCAGGGTGTGTGGGGGGGGTAGGGATAGGGTGGACATTGGGGAGGGTATGTGCTGTTAAGTGCTATGAAATGTGTAAGCCTGACGATTCACAGACATGTACCCTGGGGCAAATAATACATTATATGTTAATAAAAATTTAAAAAAAAATCTTTAAAAAAAAAGTATAGATGCTTCAAAGAAAAAACATAGCATTGTTTAAGCATATTAAAAGAGGCAAGACTTCCCTTATGATAGGGGAAATTCTATGCAAGAATCTACTATTTTCACACTTCTGATGGTTAGATGAAGTTGGATAATGTGTTCTACCTGCAAAGGTGTAGAGAAATAGACACTTTCGTACATTGCTGAGGTGGGGATCTAAGGAGGGCAATTTATCAATATTCATCAGTGATGAATGTATATACCTTTAAATCAAACTTCTCCTAAAAATTTAATTTTTTAAGCTCATTTATTTAATCTCTTACTCAGTGTGGGGCTCAAACGCACAACCCTGAGATCTAGAGTTGCATGCCCTTCCAACTGAGCGAGCCAGGCACTTCTCTACTCTAGAAACAGAATCTCCAGGTATACTTGTACTGCTGTGAGATGACATCTGTGCAGAATTATTCACTGCAGTGTTTGTAATAGCAGAAGAGTGAAACAGTCTACAAGGCTGTCAGTAGCGGGCTGCTTACATAAAGTAACACTATTTAGCTGTTAAATAGGAGGTGAACAGGCTAGGAATAACAGAATGTCCTCAGTCTGAGAAAGCGCATCTGTGAGAAATTTACAATTAATGTTACACTTGATGGTGAACTATCGAATGCTTTCCCGTCTAAGATGAGAACAAAGCAGGGATATCTGCTCTGACCAGTAACATTCAGCGTTGTAATGGACGTCCTAGGAATTGCAAGAGAGGAAGGAAAAGAAATAGAAAAGAAGTGAAATCATCTTTATTTACAGATGACCTAACCGCTTATATAGAAAACCCAAAGGAGTCTACAAAGTAACTATTAAGTGAATTTAGCGAAAATGAGAGATACAAGGTCAAATTGCATTTCTATATTTGCAACAATTAGGAAATTGTTAAAGTCCATCTTTAACAACATCAAAAAATATAGAATAACTAGGAATAAACTTAACAGAAGACAAGGAAGACCTTGACTAAAAACTTTAAGACCTTTCTGAAGTTAAAGAACTCCAAAATAAGTGGAGAGACTTTATTCATGAATTGGAAGTTTTAATTCTGTTAGGATGTCATTTCTCCCCAAATTGTCCTACAGATTTAGCATGGTGCCCCCAAAATAATTTTTTTAAGAAATTGACAATTTCTGGGGCACCTGGGTGGCTCAGACGTTAAGCGTCTACCTTCAGCTCAGGTCATGATCCCAGGGTCCTGGGATGGAGCCCTGCATCAGGCTCCCTGCTGGGCAGGAGGCCTGCTTCTCCCCCTACCATTCCCTCTCCTTGTGTTCCCTCTCTCGCTGTGTTTCTCTCTCTCAAATAAATAAAATTAAAAAAAAAAAAAAAGAAATTGACAATGTCTTAAATAAAAAAATAATTTTTTTTTTATTCTAAGAAAATACAGAAACACTAAAGACTGAGAGTCTCACACGCAAAATTCTTGAAGAACGAAGTTCTGATTTCAAAGTTACTCTAAGACAATGTGGTGTTAAGAAACAAAGTTCAGGGGCGCCTGGGTAACTCAGTTGTTAAGCGTCTGCCTTCGGCTCCGGTCATGATCCCAGGGTCCTGGGATCGGGCCCCGCATCGGGCTCTCTGCTCAGCGGGAGGCCTGCTTCTCCTGCTACCATTCCCTCTGCTTGTGTTCCCTCTCTCGCTGTGTTTCTCACTGTCAAATAAATAAAATCTTAAAAAAAAAAACAAAACACAAAGTTCAACAGAATACATTTGAAGATCTAGTTGGCTTTATTGAAGATCTAGTTGGCTTTATAAATCGTCTCATGCATCAGCATCCGGCAGGTAGAGAAGAGCTCTGAGAAGTTGTACAAAATGGGAAGTTTTTATAGGAAGGAGGGTGGGATAAGAAAGTTACTAGCAGAAGGAAAGACTTGTTCCAGGCAAGGCGGCTTTCCCTGAGGGGGAAGAGCCAAGGGTCTTATTATGCAGATTACCTCGTCCACTGTGGTACTAATTGAAAATTTCCTAGCTGCCTGATTAAGCCTACATTTCTGGGGGAGGTTGAAAGAGCAGTTAGACTAGGTATTAAGCCCTGGTTTGGGAACTTGGTTGAAGTGACACCATTTGGGGCCCGTGGTTTTCTTTTTAACAATTGCCCCCCTTTTGATCAGACTCTCTGAGTAACTGAGAGACAGGATCAAAATGTAAGGCATTAGTGCCATTCTCAGCTACCCCTCCGAAGTTCTTGCTGTTGTTCCTTTGTGCTGCATCCATAGGTCATGATGTTTCTGCCTAACTTCTGTGATGTTCACAGGTCATGGTTTCAGACGTACATTCTTCAAGTGGGTCATTTTCTTTGTTCCTTAGACATTCCAGTCTTAAATCATTTGCTTGGTGGATAGCGGCTACCATCATAGAAGTAAAGCATTTCAGGGCATACAACGCCCCAGGGAGATGGTTATGATTACTATAAGGATAATTCCCAATATTTGGAGAGTACTTTAGACCCATGGGGCCAAGACCCTGTGGAAGGGGTCACCTTTTTAAGCCAAGTGCTTCGTTCTGTGATTTTTACATAACTGAGTTTCAGTTTCCCCAGAAGGTGTTAGCCGGGTCAGCACGTGGTGTTGGCCGCAGCAGAGACGACTCCATGCTCAGCTAAAAGAGAATCAAGAGCTGTTCTAGTATCAAGGACAACTTTGCCTAGAGAGTCTAAGGATATTCCTTGGTCTGCTATTGTTTTAATAGCGATTGTGCAATAATTTTAAGAATTAAGAGGAAGTTTTCAATCGCAGCCTCATTTACATTTATCCCTAACCAGGGAAATAGGGATCTGCCATAAGGAGTGAATCCTGAATCCTGAAACCCTCCTAGGTAGGTCAATGTAATTTAACTCAAACTGAAAATTAAGAGGAGTCGACCAGTTAGACGTCTTATTTTATTGTAAAACGTTAGAGGCACAGTTTAATTTTCTCCTAGCCTGAAATAAGAGGTTACACCCACTTAGCAATGACTAGGGAGATACAGATGAAGATGTTATCTTGCCAGGCGAGTGCCCGACGAAAGCAAAGGAAAAGGAAAGGGAGTTTTCTAAGTGGGAAGTCTAAATCTGGTGTCTCAAATGGAAGTCACCTTGAGGTCAGCTACTTCTCTTCCTCATCAGTTTAAGTTAGAGGTACCCGGTGTGTGCACAGGACCCATGTCGGAGGAGCCTTCGCTAGCTGTGAGATGTGTCCTCAAGGCTCTGTGTCTTTTAGTCTTACAGCTGTGTCAGCGGTCAGGAGCACTTGGTAAGGTCCCTTTCTACAGGGCTCAAGAGCTGTCTTTTTTAACAATGATGTTTCCAGAACATCCAGTCACCAGGTTCGAGATTGACCAACGGGAGCCTTTGGATCTGGATTCAGGGAAAGCACGTGTAACCTGTTGAGAGTAGGCTTTAGCATAAGACTTTAAATGGACTTAACACTAGCTTGTGGAGCTATCATGAGACAGGATCAGCAGAAAGTTGTTTTCTGAGAGAATTCCACATTTGCAAAGTTCTGATAAGGTTTGTCTGATTTGCTGGGTGCAGTGCATGCTTTGATCACTGGCGATCAGGGAAGATCTATCCCAAGTGGGAAACAGATTTTTTAACAATTTCTTTGCTTTTGTGGGGGCATCAGCCTTGCAGCGGGAAAATCTTCATCCCATCTGGGAAACACACGTACAGTAACAAGAATATACTGATAACCCATTCTTTCAAATTGCAACTTTGTGAATACATGTCAAAAGTTCTAGAAGCATGTGCCTTTTGAAATTTTTCCATATAGCCTTAACATGTACATGGACATCTTTTAATTTCTCTGGTAATGAGAAGCTAAAGGTGGATAAGCCTATGGCTAGCAATTAACGTGTTAGTATTTTGTTTTATTTAGAAATGATCTAAGTATTTAATGAATTTAACTTAACTCATCATTGAACCGAACTCAGCAAAACTTTAAGGTTTTAGGTTACCAAAAAAAAATCGGAGAAAACTATATAAGTAGACATAAATATTCCTGAAAAGTTCGTTTACAAACTTCTATCTTGCTTGCTTCTATTTACTTGTCCTTAATAATTATGTTAGATTACCTACAAAAACTTCATTAAGCATTAGGCAAAGTCAGTCATTATCCTAAGCTATTTTTTTTGACAGCTCTTACAAGCATTAACATGAATTTATTTGGCTAGTAAGTTCAGGTAGAATAAAAGTTTTATATTTAATTTTGATGTCTGTTTTCATTAAACCATCAACCTGAAATTTGCTTTCATATCAAATATTTTTCAAGATCACATGAACTTGAAAAACATTTTTGTTTCTAGTTTCTGTCTAAGAGTTTTAGGATGGCCAAGCCTTACAAGCACTCGCCTTCAAGCCATATAAATAGAGCTCTTTTACAGATTAATGTCAGCACTACCATCTGGAGGTCTAAAATACCATATACGTACAGCATAGGCATGCATGCATCCAGCCACTCACCGCCAACAACAAAACCCAAAGGCAGAGAGACCAGTGATGGTGAAACAAGGAAGGAATTTTTTTTCAGTGAGGCCGACACCAGGAAAGCAGTGGATTAGTGTCCCAGAGTTGGCCTCCAAAATCCCGAAAATGCTTCCCCGGTTTTTTATAAGGGAAATGTGGGACAAAGGTCAGTGCAGATGCAGATGGTCAGCCAAGGTCAAGCCAATCACTGTTTTGGGGTCAGTCGCTTGGGGCCTTTCAGGTTCTGGGCGGTCCTTATTGCTTGAGGGGTAGTTTCATTCCCTTCTGGCCTGTTTCGCCTGCAGGGCCTTTGCCTGATTTAAGAGATAAACTAGAAAGACCTTAATCTGTTAGAAAATACAGACTGACAGAAAAGTCAGAAAATGAGGCAGTTGAAGTCCTTGTTCATTTGACCCACATGAACAAAGGCACAGAGAACTTATAGCTTCTATTTTAAAATGACCTGCTGTGAAAAAGGTACAGAATTTACTAGTCCTAAAAGTTGGATCTGAGGTGGTTATTTCGGGAGATGGAATAAATTAAGCAGAACTGTCTCGATGACTAAAGCTTTTAAAAACTTGTATTTGTGGAGAAGACACTGAAGAGGTATTTGTCCTTGGCAAGTCAGGTTCCAAATGACCTTTTCACCCTTCCTTTTTTTTTCCTTCATAAGAGTACCTCCCTGCAGTGTGCACTTTTAAGAGGTGGGCTGGAAAAGCCCCCGAGAACACCAGCCAGAGCCCTGACCATGCACATTAATAAAGGCACAGGGGGAAAAAACGCAGGCACTCCCTAGTATGACTTCTGTCCTCTTAAAGCCGGACAGTTTACCCTTACCAGGGTTTTGAGATAAACAGGGGAGGTTTGGGGACTGGTAAAAAGGACTGGCCATCTTTGAATTGTTTCTGGAGCCTCACCTCCGGTCCTATAAAGACTAAATTTGGAAAACCAGGGTTGCTGTTTTCAGCCCCTCAGAAAATGGGGTTGCCACCTAACTGATATCAGAGGACTGACTGACACAGCCACCCACCGGTGGGAATATCTTTTCTTTTGGGTACATTTAGCTTGGAGGGAGAAGACCTGAAAAAAAACAAAAAAACAAAAAAACAAAACCAAAAACCTCTCGGGCTCTGAATATCAGCTTCCAATTTGACCAAATTTCTGATTCTAGAGTTATTAAGTCCTTTCAGATGTCTTGTCAGGTCCCAGCCGGGGCAAACGGTGAATATTTGGGGCAGTATTAAAGCACCTTATAGACCCGAGAGGCGTCCTCAAAGAGAATTGTGTAAAAGATCGCATCGTCACAAGGTCTAGAGTCACCATCAAAGATAGCCAAAGAAGGGACCAACAAACTGCATGCACATCCAGATAGGAAGAAAGCCGAGCCTCTTCCTTAAGACACTGAAGGAGACAATCAAGAAAGAAATAGTTATTCCCAGGACAGAAAGAATCAATAACTCATGGGTCTATATGTGGAAAGGAAGGGACAGTATGGATTTTTATTCCCCTGTCTTGTTGGATTCAAGAGCTAATCTATAAAAACTCTGGAGGATCCTCCCTGGGCTTAAGAAATGCTTTCACTCTGGACCTTAGTTTGACCTTTAACCAAGGACTGAGAGCTACCTGAAGAGGATCCCCAGTAGCCTGGAATGAATGGTCTTACTTCAAAAGGTCACTGTTAATAGTCTCCTCAGAGCAGAAAGGCAGTTCAGCCCGAGGCTCACTAGGGTGGGTCCTCGAGTGAAAGCTAGAGGGGAGCAGTAAGAGTTACCGCTGTCTTCGAGTCTTGCTTTAGGTTCCTTTTCTCTTTTTTCATTAGCTTTTTGTAATGAATCTTCCAATGAAGCTATTTTGGAATTCTGAAACCTCTTGGAGGCTTCTGCATGCCAGTGAAAACAGGTACCCCATTCTGTTTAATTTGGGAACTCTTGCTTTCCAGTGCACTTCTTAAATGAATGATCTTGTGTAACTGGAACATCGCCCATAATGGCCACTGCAATAGTACATGACTTTTGGTAAAACTTTATCTTGCCGGACACCTGCAACTTCCAGGGCTGTGGTTCTTAGACATAAAATGAGCAGGTGCTCAGCCCCAGAAGATGGCTTGCTCAGCTCTCTGGATGCAGAGGGTCCCGTTCCTTTTAGTTAGGCCTTTGGGTTTCTCAGAGCCAAACTCACCTCAGAGGGACTTGCTACTGGGTCAGGGATTGTGTCTTACTGTGTGCCTTGTCACACGGACGTTTACTTGAGCTTGGCTGGTGACCTTGTGTCAGTCTAATCTGATCCATGACCAAGCATCCTAACATAGGAGTCTGAATTAGATGGCAAATGCTCTGATAGCTCCTAGATGCTCCACCCAAGCCCACCAATTTTTGCAGCGTTTTGGCCTCCAAGATCCCCACTAGCAATGGCCTTTACTTACATAAAACAAGACAAACAAGCGTGTACCCCAGCAAACCAGTAACCAAAACATGGCACCGCAGACCGGCCAAGAGAAGGCCGTGCGTACCGCCAGCCACCCCGTGTGGACTAAATGAGCAGACTCCGTTCAGGGTGACCGTGGTCGGGAACTGAGAAGAGATTCTCGCACAGAACTGTAGACTGAGCCAGGGGCTGAGGACTCGTGCTCTGTTCGAGCCTCCTGTCTGTCCAGACGGACCTGTCCACCCTGGACTGGAAAGCCAGTTAGATCAGTAGTTTGAACACGAGTACGGCTGAAACTGAGAGGAACTCGCCAATGGCCCTCGGAAATGGGGAGAAAAACTATGAACTCAGAAGACCTTGCAGGATGCCACAGCTGTTAGCTTCAACTCCCTACCCTGCCACCAAATCTGTTAAAACAATTCCACCGAGTCAATGCGAAGATCTCACTGGCTTTATTTAATGATTCATGAATCAGACACCATCCTACCCAGCAAGTAGAGGGGAGCTGTTTGTAGGAAGAGGGTGGAGCAAGAAGATGGAAGATGTTTGTGGAAAGAGGGCGGGGCAAGAAGGTTATTAGCCAAAGGAAAGGACTGTTCCAGGCAAGGTCGCTTTCCCTTAGGAGAAGAGCAGCCCCCTTGCAGATTCCGTCGTCGTCTGTTGAAGGATGGAAAGGGCCCATGTGGCAGGTTCATTAACACCCATCAGAAAATTCCTCTGGCTGGTTAAGATTACATTTCTGGGGAAGGTTGAAATTACATTAGGTATTAAGCCTCAGTTTGGGAACTCAGCCTAAGTGACGCCCGTTTGGGGCCTGTGGCTTGCTTTCTAACAGCAACATTGGAAGGAAGATAAACAAATAGATAATTGGCTCAGAATAGGGGGCCCAGAAATAAAACTACATATACATGGTTAGTTGACTTTTTTTTTTTTGAGAGAGAGAGTTCATGTGAGAGCCGGGTGGGGAGGAACAAAGAGAGAGTGAGAGAGAGAATCTCAAGCAGGCTCCGTGCCCAGCACAGAGCCCAATGTAGGTCTCAGTCTCAGGACCCTAAAATCAGGACCTGAGCTGAGATCAAGAGTTGAACACTTAACTGACTGAGCCACCCAAGCACCGCCGTGGTCAAGTGATTTTTAATGAAAGTACCAAAGTAATTTTGTGGGATTGAAGATGTCTTTTCAACAAATGGTCCTGAAGGAAGTGGAAAGACATAGAGAAAAAGTGACTCTTGGACATTTTGTACCAGGACTCTTACCTTAGACCACACACAAAAAGTAATTCGAAGGGGCAGCCGGGTGGCTTAGTCTGTTAAATGTGTGCCTTCCGCTCAGGTCATGATCTCAGGGTCCCGGAATCAAGCCCCACATCGGGCTCTCTGCTTAGTGGAGAGTCTGCTTCTCCCTCTGCCTGCTGTTCCCGTGCAATCAGATTAATAGTGCCTATATATGGGTTGGAGAGCGATCAGAAGAGGGCTTGAGGGTGCTTTCCGGGGTGATAGAAATGCTCTATACCTTGAAAGGGGTGGTGGTTGCTTGAACATCTGTATTTGTTGGAGGTCCCTAATTATATGTTTAAGATCTGTACATTTCACTCTGTATAAATTTCGCTTCAGTAAAAACATAAGGAATCCCTTATATTCTGATCTAGACAGAGTGGCAAGATGCTTTAATTTTAAAAAGAAAGCAGATTGTAGAGCAGTATGCTGTATACTACCTTTTGCATAAAAAGGAGGATATATCCTAAGTGCAATTCAGATGTTTATATACTTATATACGTGTGTGTGTGTGTGTGTGTGTGTGTGTGTGTGTGTATGTATACATATTTGTTCAGGTAACTGTTACATCAAACAAATGTAGCCTATAGGGTGTAGTCAGAAAGCAACTTTATTTTTGTGTTGGTTTTTTTTTTAGTTTTGTTTTTTATTGATGTATAACATAATTATGTTAGTTTCAGGTACACAGCATATCGATCCAACAATTCTATACATTACTCTGTGCTCACCGTGAAAAATGTACTTACCATCTATCACTGAAGATATTCCAATATTATTGACTGTATTTCCTATGCTGTACTTCTGATGTCTGTGACTTATTTATTTTATAACTGGGTTTTTGTACCTCTTAATCCCCTTTTATCTACTTCACTATCCCCCTACCCATCTATCCTCTGACAACCATCCGTTTTTTTCCTATATTTTGAGTCTATTTTTGGGGTTGTTTCTTTGTTCATTTTTTTTGATTTTAGATTCCACATATAAGTAAAATCATATTGTATTTTTTTTCTCTCACTAACTTACTTCATTTAGCATAATAACCTCTAGGTTCACCGTGTTCTCACAGAAGGCAAGATGTCATTCCTTTTATGGCTGAGTAATATTCCATTGTTTAAATACACCACCTCTTATTTATCCATCTATTGATGGACACGGGTTGCTTCCATATCTTGGCTATTGTATGCTGCAAAACCATAGGGGTGTGTGTACATACACACACACACACACACACACACACACACACACATATATAAACATTTTTGTTTTAGGGGGTAAATACCCAGTAGTGGAATTGCTGGATAATAAGGGAATTTTATTTTTAATTTTGTTAAAATTAACAAAACCTCCATACTGTTTCCCACAATGGCTTTACCTATTTACATTCTCACCAACACTGCACAGGGTTTCCCATTTCTCCACATCTTTGCCAACATTTATTTCTTGTCTTTTGATTCTAGCCATTCTGACAGGAGTAAGGTAGCATTTCACGGTGATTTTGGTTTGCATTTCCCTGATGCAATAGTGATATTGAGCATCTTTTCATGTATCTTGTGCCATCTTCTTGTGTCTGTCTTCTTTGGAAAACTCTTTTCAGGTCTTCTGCTCATGTTTTAATTGGATTATTTGGTTTTTCGGTGTTGAATAAGTTCTTTATTTTAGATACTACCTTCCTATCATATATCATTTGCAAATATCTTCTCCCATTTAGTAGGCTGCCCTTTTGTTGTGTTGATGGCTTCCTTCACTGTGCAGAAGCTTTTTATGTTGGTGTAGTCCCAATAGTTGATGTTTGCTTTTGTTTCCCTTACCTGAGGAGACGTATCTAGAAAAATGTTGCTAAGACCAATGTGAAAGAAATTACTGCCTGTGTTTCCTTTCAGTGGTTTTACCAGAATATTCCAAAATGGTCTTTAATCCATTTTGAGTTAACTTTTGTGTGTGGTGTTAGAAAATGGTCCAGTTTCATTCTTTTGCATGGAGCTTCAGTTTTCCCAACATCGTTTACTGGGAGACTGTCTTTTCTCTGTTGTATATTCTTCCCTCTTTTGTTATAGATTAGTCAACCATAAACATGTGGATTTGTTTCTGGGATTTCTGCTCTGTTTTCTTGATCTATATGTCTGTTTTTGTGCCAATACCATACTGTTTGGATTACTACACATTTGTAGTATATCTTGAAATATCTTGAAATCTAGGATTGTGAGACCTCCAGCCTTGTTCTTATTTCTCAAGATTGCTGTGGCCATTCAGGGTCTTTTGTGGTTCTATACACACTTGAGGATTATTTGTTCTAGTTCTATGAAAAATGCTATTGGTATTTTGATAGGGATTGCACTGAATCTATAAATTGCTTTGGGTAGTATGGATATTTTAACAGTATTAATTTTTCCAGTCCATGAGCATGGAATATCTTCTCATTTGTGTTGTCTTCAATTTCTTTCATCTATATTTTATAGTTTTCAAAGATTTGGTCTTTTGCCTCCTTGGTTAAGTTAATGCCTAGGTATTTTATTCTCTTTGGTAGAGTTGTAAATGAGATTGTTTTCCTAATTTCTTTGTTTTCTACTTTCTTTCTGTCTCATTAAGTTTATTCAGTGGGGTTAGTTTTTTCTTTGTCCCTGGATGAAAACAGTTCCCAGGACTGCTCTGGTTACTTTTAAGTAATAATTACTCAGTAACTTTAAATGGTAAGAGATACTTTCCAGTCAGTAATTAAAATGTTCAGCCCAGTATGATAGACTTCAGACTTGACTGACAGTTGAATCTTCTCCCTCCCCCAGCATGGGCCAAGAGCAGATGGGAAGGCTTTGGTCAGGGAAAGGGGCTGCAGTCCTCCCTCCTCCTCCTGCTCCCCTTTTCCTCTCATAGTCTGCTAAAATAGGCTTCTGACTCTCAGAGTTGGAACAGCAAAAGTGAATAGGCATAAGAGGGAATAGGAGCATTTTTATTGGACTGATACTAGTACCAATTTTCTGGGCTTGGGAGATGTTCCATCCAGCTTTCTCCCATGGACACATTTTGGGTTTTTTGGAGACTTCCCATCACTCTGGCTGTCTCAGCTGCAATGTTCTCACATAGTCAAATGCATCTCTGCCCTGGCTGGTCATTTGCTAAGTCCTCCCTGGTCCTGGGACATCAAGCAGCCACTTCCAACTTCTTTCTGCTAAGGGCCCCACAGTTTTCCATATAACTGTCTTGGACACCAGGCACACTAGTCTCCACTTCTCAGGGCTCAGACCTTAACCCTTGGGGTCGTCTGAGCCCTCTGAGTTTTCTAGGAAACACTTCTCATCCGACTTAGGAGTGGTATCTCTCATACTCTTTCCCTTAGGGACAAGAATGGATTCACATGAATATTCTCTCTCTTAAAAAGCAAAAACAGGGGTGTCTGGGTGGCTCAGTGGGTTAAAGCCTCTGCCTTCAGCTCAGGTCATGACCTCAGGGTCCTGGGATCGAGCCCCACATCAGGCTCTCTGCTCAGCAGGGAGCCTGCTTCCCTCCCCCCTCTCTGCCTCTCTGCCTACTTGTGATCTCTCTTTCTCTGTGTCAAATAAATAAATAAAATCTTAAAACAAAAACAAAGCAAACAAATGAAAAACTCTTTAGAATTGCTCTTTTACATGACTCAATGTACTACCAAAACCTGTACAGAGTCAGCTTTGTATCCAAATAAATAAAATCAGTGTCAAGAATATAGACTATGACAAATGGATTTGACTCAATACAAATGTATGACATAACCTCACTGAAGAGGGAAGAGAGAAAAGAAGCTGACCTAAGTAACTTTGGAAAACTGCTTTGTGACTAAACACTGTGAACTAAAGACAAAAAAAATAACTGTACATAAGCACCATGCTCTAATTGGTAAGTTTGTTTCTCATCGGGGCAGTAGTTAGCATTCTGAAAGTACATACTAGGGTTGATTATAAGAGGACCTAGGATCAGTGACACCCCAGTAGCAATGAGTATACCTAGTACCCAGATATTGGTTTCTAAATGCCATTTTCCAGGGGCTCCCTTGGAGAAATGACTGATTCTAGGGCTTGGATAAGGAAAATACAACATAAGGGTGGCATAATCTTGCAGAACTTGAAAGTGAGGAGGTACTCAAGGAAACAAAAAAAGGTGGGGCCTGTCAAAATTACCCAGGGGCCAGCCTGAAAGACCTCCTTGTGGCCAACGCTGGAACGATTTGAGCAATAGAATAACAATCATACTAGATTATAACCTAAAGAATAAAGTGAATATCCATGGTTGAATAAATAAATGGGGGGAGGGCGCAGAGAGATAAATCTTTACATAAGAATCCCAAATAATGTATGTGGATACTTCCTGCTTAATTTCCCTCCCCTTGAGAGTGGGCTGGGCTTAGTGACTCACTCTCAAGGAATCTGGAAGAATAGTAACGTGACAGTGGAGAAACCCGACAGATACCAACCACCCGAGCTTGAGTGATCAAGGTTAACGTCACCAGTGATGTCCTGTTGCTGTCATGTTCCCCGATATGACTGTATGGAAAGAGCACTTCACCACTGTGATGTTCTTCCCCAAATCCAGAACTACAGTTTAATTATGAGAAAACATGAGGGACGGTTTGCCGAATACCTACCTGATCATGGGCCTTCCAAAGTGTCAAGATCATAGGAAACAAAGAAAACCTAAAAAATCGCCATGGACCAAAGGAGACATGAGAACTAAGTGCAGCATGGCATCCTGGATTGTATTCTGGAAGAAAGGGGAAAAAGGACATTAGTGAAAAGTGGTAAAATCCAAGTAAAGACTGTAGGTTAGTTAATAGCGTAGTACCAATGCTCATTTCTTTTTTTGTTTTGTTTTTAAAGATTTTATTTATTTATTTGACAGATCACAAGTAGACAGAGAGGCAGGCAGAGGGAAAGGGGGAAGCAGGCTCCCCGCTGAGCAGAGAGCCCGATTCGGGGCCCGATCCCAGGACCCTGAGATCATGACCTGAGCCGCAGGCAGAGGCTTCAATCCACTGAGCTACCCAGGTGCCCCCCAATGCTCATTTCTTAATTTTCACAAATGTACTGTGGTTATGTTATGTGCGATGTTAGGGGAAGGTGAAGTGTAGTGAGGTGTATGTAGGAACTCTCCATAGCATCTTTCTAAGTTTTCTGTAACTTGAAAATTTCTCCAAAATTAGAAGTTTATTTTCTAAAATGTTCTTCTAATCTCCAACTCCCAACCCTTTTACAGTTCCAGTGTGGATGAGGGGTTTAAGAATAACCCGTTTTCTAACCTTTTTTTTTTTTTTTTTGCAAGCACAGTATGGTGGGGCCTGCCATCTCATTTTGGAGCACAATTTCTATTATCTTTGAGCTTCAGCTGTGAACTTCCATTTAAATTTCCTAATACATTCACACATGTTTTTAAAAAGTCTCTAGAATGATACATAGAGGGGCACCTGGATGGCTCAGTCAGTAGAGCACGCAACTCTTGATCTCAGGGTTGTGAGTTTGAGCCCCACTTTGGGGGTAGAGTTTATTTATTTTTTTAAAAGATTATTTATTTATTTATTTATTTATTTATTTATTTATTTATTTGACAGAGAGAGAGAGAGAGAGAGGATCACAATTAGGCAGAGAGGCAGGCAGAGAGAGAGGGGGAAGCAGGCTCCCTGCTGAGCAGAGAGCCTGATGTGGGGCTTGATCCCAGGACCCTGAGATCATGACCTGAGTCGAAAGCAGAGGCTTTAACCCACTGAGCCACCCAAGCACCCCTAGAGTTTCCTTTAAAAAAAAAAAAATAGGGGATCCTGGGTGGCTCAGTCAGTTAAGAAATCAACTCTTGATTTCAGCTCAGGTTATGATCTCGGGGTCCT
>CM053606.1:69101724-69184659 GCA_028646535.1 Procyon lotor | reverse complement strand
GTCAGTCTTTTATTATAGTCATTCTAGGGGTTAAGTATTCTACTGATGTATTCGTTTGCATTTCCCTAATGACTACCAATGTTGAGAATCGTTTCATGTGCAAATTAGCCATGTGCATATTCTTTTTTTTGGCAAAATATCTCTTTGAATTTTTTTGCCCATTTTTAAATTGGTTGTTTGTCTTATTATTGAATTGTAAAAGCTCTTTATATGTTTCACTTACAAGGCTTTCATCAGCTGTATGATATGCAAGTCTTCTCTCCCAGTTTATGATTTTTTTTTAATTAACAGAAAATATATTATTTGTTTCAGGGGTACAGGTTTGGGAATTATCAGTCTTACATAATTCACAGCACTCACCATAGCACATACCTTCCCCAAGGTCCATCACCCAGCCACCCCATCCCTCTCACCCCCCTCCCCTCCAGCAACCCTCAGTTTGTTTCCTGAGATTAAGAGTCTCTTCTGGTTTGTCTCCCTCTCTGGTTTCATCTTTTTTCCCTCTCTTCCTCTATGATCTTCTGTCTTGTTTCTCAAATTCCTCATATCAGAGAGATCATATAATTGTCTTTCTCTGATTGGCTTAATTTGCTTAGCATAATACCTCTTGTTCCATCCACATCATTGCAAATGACAAGATTTCATCTTTTTGATGGCTGCATGGTATTCCGTTGTGTATATATACCACATCTTCTTTATCCATTCATCTGTTGATGGGCATCTGGGCTCTTTCTACAGTTTAGCTATTGTATACACACACTTCTTCCCCGAATTTCCTTGTTACCAACTTTCCAATCATGTTCCTTCCAAGTCCCTGATCACCCAGCCAAACCGTTGGCCGTAGCCCATGAATCAGTCTACAACCACACATATGGCCATTTCTCCTTCCATATAAAATGGATAAGCAGGTACATTGCTTGAAGTTCTGCCCACAGGGAAGAGTTCTCCCCACCACTGTCCTTCAGGGATGTCCCAGAAAGGGACTGTAAGCGCTGCAGCTGTCTGCTTTCATGGGGGTCCTGCCTGTGTTGCGGAGCCATCTGTAAACCAGACCTGAGTTTTCTGTCAGTCAGCTGGTTGTAGGCGATACCCCTTGAGGCCACAGATGGAGGCTGGGAGAGAAAACGTAATGTGGAGGCCAGAAGTGGAAACCATTGGTAAAGGACATTTGGGCCACTTCTTCATGGAATTTGCTTGTGCCTTCCAGGTCCTCTCAGGCCTGACTGTATATGCCACTTGTGTTGGATGACAAAGTGCTGCTGTCCATGCCCAGCTTTATGTCCCGATGGGTCAAACAACACCCAGTGCATGATGGGAGCTCAGATCTCATGGTAAAGAGGTGACTCACAGTTAAGTGGTCACTGAGACCCAGTAACTGACCAAGAGCTGTGTCTCAAGAGGAAAGGAGTTGTCTACAGGAGCTGGCGAGGCTTTATTTCTAAGGGTTTGTGCCCAGATGTACCTGTAGGGCCCTGTTAGAGGCTCCAAACGGCATCTATAGCCTCCACTGCCACTTCAAACACTCTTGGATCTGCCGGGCTACGTGGCCCAAGTGGCATTGGCGTAGCGGCTTGTGGGGTAGCCTGGATCTGCTGCAGAGCCTTCTCTCTCTCTTTTTTTAAAAAAAATTATTGTCAGGGACAGAGAGAGCAAGCGAGCACAAGCAGGGGCAGTGGCAGGCAAAGGGAGAAGCAGATTCCCCACTGAGCAGGGAGCCCAACATGGAGCTCGATCCCGGGACCCTGAGATCATGACTGGAGCCCAAGGCAGAGGCTTAACCGACTGAGCCACCCAGGCGCCCCTGCAGAAACTTCTCTTGTTCTGGGCTCCACTTAAACCACTCAAAACTAGTAGTTCAGGTCACTCAGTAAATAGGCTGGAGTAGTAGAACCAAATGAGAAATATGTTCCTTCCAAAATCCACAGTCCCATTTTTTGGCGGGAGGAGGGGCCGGATGCAACAACTCATCCTTTACCTTAGAAGGTGTATTAACGATATACATTTTTGCAGGATAGTGAAGTCCAGCCTCCTCTTCATACAAGGTTCTGGACCTGTAAACTAGCTCATGTCCAGGAATTCACTAAGGAGTGATAGATCTCTATTTTCATGATTCAAGTTAGACCTTAGTTCACTTGGCTTAGAACTCTTTTTAAAAGATTTTATTTATTTATTTGAGAGAGAGCGTGAGAGAGAGATTACAAGTGGGGGGAGGGGTAGAGGGAGAAGCAGACTCCCTACTGAGCAAGGAGCCCGATTCGGAGCTTGATCCCAGGACCCTGGGGTCATGACCTGAGCCGAACACAGATGCTTACTGACTGAGCCACCCAGGTGCCCCCAGCTTAAAACTCTTCTTATACAGATAAATAAGAATTTCATAGACTGTCTATGTCACTTCTAGGGACACCATGATTAACTGGTCAAGGCCATAGGTCTCTTTAAGTCTTAACTATACTGATTACTGCTATCCAGTAGGGTAATCACACCCACCTTGTCTTTGGCAATTAAATGTCACCACATGGCCCCAGCTACACCAGTTATCCCCATTGCATCTAAGGACTGCAATTTAATGAGACCAGTTACCATGGAGATTACTGACAGACCTCAGAGAAGAGTGACCACAGAGTTGTTAACGGATGCTAAGACTCCTCAGAAATTAATTCTTCATAGTTGCAATGAAACATGTGTCCCTGGACCTTCCTGGGTGAGCGAGCAGGTCTCACGTGACAAATCCACTCTAATGTCCCAGTCTCCCTAAGCTCCTGGATACCTTCTTCTCTAGTCCACCAGGACAGTTCTGCCATTTCAACTTCATTAGCGCAGACTACCCTGGTCCACGCTTCGGCCAGCCAACCACACTGTGAGAGCCCTTTCTGATCCCTCAAGCTGTAGCATTCGATTCAGAATCTCCGATTAGTAGGCCCATATGGATCAATTTGGCCTGACCCAACTTTATGTTCCTTCTGCTATGATCCTACGCCCTCAGTATATTCCCACACAGATCCCCCAGATTTCCATCTGTGTAACCTGGAAGAATCAAGTACTTCTTTTGCAGTGTAGTAGACCCCCTCACGGGGCACCTTTTGGTCCTCATCTTTCAGGGCCTGCTGGGACTTAGTCTAGTCACAGGTCTGGACTCAAAGAGGGGTCATGGGGGTGGGTCCTGAGGAGGACTGACTGCGTCTTACAAGGCAACTCTGTCAGAAGAGGACTTAGCTTCCTTGAGCCGTGCCGATGGCGGTGGAAGGGCTGTTTCTACCGGCAAAGCAAGCTCATAGGAGCCCCCATTGTCCTTGACTAGTAAAAAACTTTTAACCTAGTCATCTGTAAGACTCAGCCTTGTCCCAGGGTTTTAAGTATTGGGCCTTAGGGAGGCCCCTCCTGTTCTAGGTGCTCTCTCGTTACACCTGGTTGCCCCTTCTCTGTATGCCCCGCAGGATCGAGCCTGGCTCAGGGAATCTTTTGTGGGTCTGTAACCACCGAGCTATCCCTCTCTGGAGTCTTGCCATTTCCTTTCCACTTCCAGGAACCTCCGCTTCCTGTCTTACTGCTCCCCAAGGACACTCTTCTTGACCTGACCTCTAGAAGAATAGAGACTTCTACTGTTCTAGAACTGCCATCTGCTTTCTGTTTGGCTGAAATCCCCTCTCAAGAAATTACAGGCTCGGCTTCCTGATTGCTATGAGGGAAGGGAAAATCCAGGGAGCAGGCACGCAGCTTGAAACTTTAGGCTGTCGCCCCATTGTGGGGATGAGATACCAACGCTGTTGAATACAGAGGGAGATACCGCCTTCCGGTTCTGGAGAACTTCCTTTCTCTAAATCCATTAGGCCTGACCCTCCCTTCACATCCTCCACTTCTCGCCTGGCGGGCGAAGGCTTGTGTTTGAGACGTCTGTTAGTGCTACAGTCTGAGGGACTAGCTTCTGGTGATAAATCTTGTGTGTGGATTGTGGGGATAGCCAGCGTCCAAAGTAAACAGTGATTGCCGGGGGGAAGGCCGCACGGGCCGCCTGCTGGCCGCACTTCTGCCACTTGGCTTTCTCCTCACATCCTTGCAGTCACTGCCGACTGCGGCTTCCCCAAGGCCCTGCTGGAAGGGTGGCCTAGCTCTCTGCAGAAGGGGGGGACCTTAGCAACTCTGCCCTTCTCACCAGGAATCGGGCCTCCTGTGCCCTCACTTGGCGGGTGACAGCAAAGAGTGCCAGGGACCCGCACATTCCTTTCTATAGATCCCTCCCCCCCCCCACCGTCAGCCCAGCACCTCAGCTGGGCCCTCTGGGCAGCAGCAGGCGATTCTCTGCCATGTGCTAGAAGAGAGGAAGGTCTAGGCTGTAGCACGTACAGCTGTCCAAACTCACTTATCCCTCCACACCTTTGCTTTTGACATTTCCCTGGCCTGGGGCACCTTTCCTTATTTTTCCCTTTTCTCCTGGGGAGATGCCCACTCATCCTTTAAGGCTCAGTAAAAACACCATCTCTTCTGGGAACATGGGGTGTCTTTCCCTCAACCGTTTGCTCCCACAGCTTTTTGTTTCTGACTCTATCATAATACTTAACATATTATAGTATTGTGAGTTATTTACCTGCCCGGGGACAAGAATCTTTTTTATTTTTTTTTTAACTCTTAATGCTTAGAGTGGAGGCTGATGCCTGACACTTATTATGGATGATGATGATGATGGTAACAGTTATTATTCATTATATACTCAGCAGTTGCAAAACAGTGCCAAGAGCTCCACCTACCCGGTATCACTGGGTCCCCATCACAGTTCTAAGGGTAGTTGTTGGTGTTATCCTAATTCTTGCTCAATTTTGTTTTTGTTTTCATTTTATTTAGAAAGAGAGGGTGTGTGCGAGCAGGGAAGGGGGCAGAGGGGGAGGGAGAAGGCATATCTCAAGCAGACTCTTTGCTCAGCAAGGGGCCCCACATGGGGCTGAATCTCATGACCCTGAGATCATGCCTGAGCTGAAATCCAGAGTCAGACACTTAACAGATGGAGCCACCCGGCCACTCCGATTTTTGGTACATTTTTAGGAATTCCTTAGATGGAGATGGAGAGGAGAATTTCAGATTAAAACAATCAGCAGGAGCACAAGTGGGGAAGAATGGCCTGTTGGGGGCAGAGTGGGTGGTCCTGGGAAGTGATATAAAAGAGAAAAATTGGGCCGGAAAGGTGAGCTGGTGCCATGTTGTAGAGGCGCTTAGATGCCTTAAGGCACTGCATTTTCTTGGTAGGTCAAGTGGAAGCAGGGAACCATCAAGGAGGGGTCAACGTGACCTGAACTAGAGGCTAGAAACCAGGAACCCAGGGGCACCTGGGTGGCTCAGTCCACTGAGCGTCTGACTTCAGCTCAGGTCATGATCTCAGGGTCCTGGGATTGAGTCCTGCATGGGACTCTGCACTCAGCAGGGAGTCTGTTTGTCCCTCTGCCCATCCCCCTTCCCTTTCCCCGTGCTCATGCTTCTCTCTAATAAATAGAGAAAATCTTAAAAAAAAAAACAAAAAAAAAAAAAACAAAAAAACACCACACACTAGAAACCAGGAACAAGCTGCAGTAGTGAGCTAGGTGAGGCCCGAGCATCATCACACATCTTGGGGGACAGTGGAGAGTGAGGCACCAAGCTGGTGGCTGCAGTCCAGAACCAAGCAACACAGAGTGAAGCCACCCGGGGCTCACAGTCAGGGGAGGATCCCATGCGGAGTCATAGGTGCCATGGCAAATGTCTGCACCAAGTTGGGTAGGCACACAAAGAAAGGATTGTGCAGGGCCCCTGGGGCTGGGACATCAGGAGAACTTTCAGGGGAGGTGATGCTTGAGCCAGGACTCTATTTCCCCAGCCAGAAAGGCGCGGAGAGGCAGAGGCAAGGTGGAGGGTGGCGCCAGCCAGAAGACAGTACCAAGGCCCCAAAAAACACCCCCAGTTCAAGGGACCTGCTGGGTTTTTTTGTTTGCTTTGTTTTACAAAATTTGTTTTGCATAAGTAACGCTTGCTTACTGCAGAAAGTGTATCAAATACAGAAAACAAAAAGAATAAGTTTCTTATCCTACTACCTAACGATAATTATTTTAAAAATTCAGCGAATATTCTTCCACTTTTATGTGAGTATGTATATTTGAGTAAGAATAAATATGCATACATGTATGTAGGTGTGTACACACACACACACACACACACACACACCAATAGGTGGGAAAGCGTAAGCGTATGTGCCGATGTCTCTCTACCTTATCCCTGAAGCAGGTGAAGCAGGACTTCTATACTGGATATGGGATAAAACAAGTTTACATTTCTCGAATGTTCCAACAGCCCTCACCTAGAACGCCCACCAGCCTCACCTGACGGAAAGTCTTGTCTTCCTCTGGGGTTCCTGAGTAATTTCTGGGACGCCTCAAGAAGCCCCTATCTATTCCTCACCCTCTCCTCATGGTACCATTCCCTGTCTGCCCCCTACTTATGCCTGAGACTAAATAGGAGAGGAAACTCTGGAGGGACATTTTTTCCAACTGGAATGAGAACACCTCCTGCGCCAGGAACCGTGTCTTTCTTGTCCACTGCTGTCCCCTCAGTACTTCAAATAACAGCCGCCAGATAATATGTGTTCAATAAATATCTACAGGAGTGACTTCACACTTCTGCTTGTTCGTGCAATGAACATGGTTGGAGCATTTCTGATGTGTTGACTTCTGTGCTGGGGGCTGGAGGTGCACATGTAGGCAGCATGAAACTTTCATCCGTGATGAAAACTTAAAGATAAGCAGCTTTAAAAAGCAAACTAGGCTTTCACAGGAGGTGGTGAACTTTCCCATGTCGGAAGTATTCCAGCAGACCACTGACCAGGGTTGTAGAAGGGACTCCTGCCTGGGAAGGGATGTTGGACTAAAGGACCACGGATGACCCTTCCAAATGTAAAATTCTATGATTGAGAAATCGTAGATAATCTTATCTAACTTATGAGTCATAACAACCAAATAAATCACGGAAGGATTCCAAAGAGGATACACTTACAAATGAAAAGCAAATATTCTCATGGGATCTACATGTTTGTTGATGATAAATGAGATTTCTTGAGAAGCCTACAGGAGGTTGTTCTCGATAAGAAATAGATCATTTTTATTTTTTAAATTTTTTAAAAAGATTTTATTTACTTGACAGAGAGAGAGAGAGATCACAAGTAGGCAGAGGCAGGCAGAGAGAGAGGGGGAAGCAGGCTCCCCGCTGAGCAGAGAGCCCTATGTGGGGCTCGATCCCAGGACCCTGAGATCATGACCTGAGCCGAAGGCAGAGGCTTTAACCCACTGAGCCACCCAGGTGCCCCAGAAATAGATCATTTTTAAATAATGGAATTAACAGAAGTATTAACTATCAGAATATGCTTAAATATTTGTTCTTTAATTCAATCTGTTTACCACAGTCAAAACCCTTATTTATACAAACCAAAATAGCCCAGAACTCCTGGTGAAAGCCGCTGCATGGGGAATAGAGTCGATGATACTGGAATAGCATTGGAAGGTGGCAGACAGGAGCTACACGTGTGGTGAGCAGGGAAAAGAAAAAGAAAAGGGTACGCGGGTTGTGTGCACTCCTTCCTTTAGAATCTCAAAATGTGGCTGCAGGTACGAAAGGCCCGGCGAGCCACATGGCCATGGGCGCCGCCATTGCCCCCAGAGTAGGAGGAAGAGGCTTACCTCTCAGACCTACGGCTCTGCAGGTGCATCTCCCACACAGCTTCTCCAGAGGAAGTCCCGCCAGCCTCTTGCACTTGGGCCACGAGTACACTAGCTGCGTCTCCTCGTTCTTCCCTTTTGGGGGCACAGGCCGAGTCCTCCAGTCGCCCCAGGCAGCGGGGAGGCAGCGCGGAAGAAAATTCAGACCTGGAGGAAGGGGCAGGGCCTAAGCCAAACCCTGCTTTATGGCCACACAGGTCCCCAGGGCGGCCCTCCTGGTGTCCTGCGGTTCACCTCCCCGGAGCTGCACCCCAACACCAGCCGGCCTGGCCTCTCAGCACTGAGCCTCCATGCTCTGTCCTGTCCAACAAGACCTCATTCTAGGCCACATTTTAATCACCTGGGCCCAGGGACTAGGCAACTTCTCCCCGCCTCTCTGACTTACCTGGAGGTCAGTGCCTCAGTGCCCAGAGTGTAGAAGGAGGCTTGGAGCTGCCCACAGGCAGGGCGGAGAGGGGAGAAGGGCTGGAGTGGAGGGTTTGCCTCTCCCTCAGACCCAGAGGACCCTGGTTTCCTTTTATTTTTCTTTTCTCTTTTCTTTTTTTTTTTTTCTTTTCCTTTCTTTCTCCCCTCCCCTCCCCTCTCCTCCCTTCTTTCCTTCCTTTTCTTCCCTCCCTCCCTTCCTTTTTCTTCTTTTTTTTAGGATTTTTATTTATTTATTTGACAGGGAGAGGGAACACAAGCAGGGGGAGCAACAGGCAGAGGGAGAAGCAGACTCCCCGCTGAGCAAGGAGCCTGACGTGAGGCTTGATCCCAGGACCCTGAGATCATGACCTGAGCCCAAGGCAGATGCTCAACTGACTGAGTCTCCCAGGCACCTCATAGCCATGGCTAATTTGTCCTCTTTCCCCACCCATGAATTAACTGGAAGGAAGATGTTACCATTGACAAGACTCGATCAAATTATAAATTTATACCCCAAACAAAAGTACAGCCATGGTATAAAGGAAAATGAGATAAAACATCTCAAGTAACTCCTGGAGTAGAAAGCCCTTTGAAGGCTAGCATTTGGTCATGACTCATCAGTCTAAGATCTTCTGTTGAGCTCTTTGCTGCACACAGATCCGGGCCCGTGGGGCCCTCACAGAAGCTGCTCTGAATGCAGACATGGGCACACACTGGTAATGAGGACACGGCATACATGTGCTGTGGGAGGCAGGCCAGGGCTCAGAGAGAGGCCTTATGATCTCCACAGAGTCTTGGAGACAAGAGCAAATTAGCCAGCAAAAGAAGGTGTTCCAGGTGGAGAGGACAGGACGATGAGTGCCACGAAGGCGTGGGAACTCCTGGCAAGTCTAGAACCCATCGCTGCATGTTTTCTTAGGGCGTATGGCTTAATGGTTACCGTCCGCTCCTACTCACGGTAGCAGTGTTTGGTGGGGTTTGTTTCGGGTGACAATGGGCTACGGGAGGGGTTACCATGTATGTTTCTGAAAAACCACACTCCTGGTCAGCTGACACCAATGAGAAGATGAGAAGGCATCCTGTTTCCAGCTCTTTCCTATAACAGAGATCCCAAGAGACCACCGCATTTGCATATTTATGATTCATCTCAAGGTCTTTCCAGGTTTGGGACATGGTTAGACCTCTTGCCTAAGCTCTTCCAACAGAGGTGGGAATGGAGCGAGGCGCCTTGGGCCTGGGAGAGGTGGGTGGGCTGAATGGGCAGTTTGGCTGGCCTCCCCTAGACACACATGTCTGAAACCTCTGTGGAAAATTCCTGTGGGCTGCACGCTTGCCCCCCAGCTGGCTGGTGGAGGAACTAGGTCTTTGCCAGTTGGGGCCAGCTTATCTTTCGGGCGGACCGCTGGGCAGCTGGCCCAGGAGAGGCACACCCACGGTTCAGCCTGTTCCTCAGCACAGCAAGCTGCCTTGTTTTCCCTCAAGGCTGTTTATGTTGACACCGGTTCTCCTTGTAAAGTGACATATGGGGGTGGGGGGAGACGGGGTTTTGTCTGCAGGCGAAAAACAGTAAGGCCTGGCTGTCCGTGAGCTCATTTTGCTCCCACGTGGAAGCTAAAGCTCCCTTTCTGACCCAGGCTTACTCAGGGTTTTGTAACACCTTTGTCACCATGAAGTGATTAGTGGTCCGTGTTCTCATTAAGGCTCCCGAGAATTTCCACATTCCTGAGCGCTGGGTCCTTACCGGCAGCTCAGGTTTCTGTCCCCTCGAACTCAGAGGCCTCCTGATGCTCTCATTACCAGTTCCTTCTGATCAACGGAGGAAAGCAGACAGTTCAAGGGTGTAAAACACTTAAACCTAATGGGGAAAGGTGGGCATTTATCCTCTCTACTCGGTCAATGACCCCTTGGCTCTCATCTGACCTTCTCCGGATTTGGGTGCAATGCTGCTTTGTTCTTTGCATCTCTTTATGTTCCCCTTTCTCCTTCACAACCAGAACCCCAGACTTGAAGGCACGTTCGGGCGAGTTAGCCCACTCCCCGCAGTGCGCACTGAGCATGCAGGCCCCGAGATGTGGACAGCTGTGCCTGAGGTCACACAGTAAGCGGGGGGGCTGGGGCCAGGACCCTGGCTTTCCTGCCTCCCAGCTCTGCTGACAGTCCAGCACCTGCGCTGCCTCCCTCCTCATATCCAGCCCTGGGTTTTTTATGAAATATCTTCCCCCAACTCTTCATGGCCCTGTAACCAGAGCATGATGTTCTTTACGTATATGATATTTAAGGAAAGTGTTGCCTAACTTTTGATTTGCTTGAAGTTATCCTGCCACCTTTGTAGGAAATGCACTGTGAATGTGTGGGGAAACTCTGCAAAGCATCCTCTATGACTTCAGCATTTGGTTTTCAAAATGTCATTCACTCTTGAACAGAAAGAATAAACCAAGCTTGTTTTCAGGGTCTAGCAGACAGCACTTCACGAAGAGGCTGGAATTCTCTTTTTGAGCATCGTGCTGAGGACAGGGCATTACCTGTAAATTGTCAAGTCTCTGGATATTTTGGGCTTAAATGGTAAGGCATCTTTTCCAACGGGGGAAGAGAGTATAGGCTTTGCAGTCCCATGTAAGTAAAACCCAAGTAATATCCTCTGGAAGGCCAGCTACCACTGTGGTCCGCTTTCTACGTGCCCAATATGGTGCCGTTACGTTGTACACACGGTAGCTCATTCGATCCTTAGCCCTAAGTGGTAGAATTCATATTATATTCCTACTTTTATGAATGAGGAAAGTTGCTTGTCCAAAGTCACACAGCTAGAATGAGGCAGAGCCTGGAGTCAAATTGGCTGACTGTAAACGTTCCAATCCAGAAATGTCCAAAGACACAGCAGGAGGGCTCCTGGGGATGAAGGCCATTGAGCTGCTGTCTCCCCACCAGACGCCCTTCTGTTGTTCACGTTCAGACTCCAACAGGGAACAGGGGAACACTTGCTCATGTCTCTTTTCCTCTCTCTTCTATCCCCATGGGAGGATGAAAAACAAGAGAGGAGGCCCAGCCACCTCTACGCGCCCTCTCAGGGTTTGGCACCAGTGGCCACAGTGATGAGGACGGCCCAGACTCTGGTGGGATATGGTCTTAAGCTCCAGGCACCCGGGTTTGGAACACTGCTGCATTTGCTCCAGGGAGGACAGAGGGAGGCTGTTTACCAACCTCTCATCTCTGCACTCAGTGTAGTGGCCTTTGAGAAGTCACTCTCTATGGGAATGGGAGTTATGGAGAAGGAGTTTTGTTATCCTCTACACACATCGAGGTCAAGTTTATGATTGCCAAACAAAACAAGTATAATTTGCCCCTCCCAATAAACTTAAACAGATATATTCCAGAAACATTTTCTCTGTGTCTTTAGATGATTACTCTTCTCTGTCTGGTGTCAGGTCAATAGAAAAATGTGACACCCTAGTAGTGAAAGCCCACACAAGGGTTTGAGCAATATCTGAATAACTGTTAGATTTTTATTTTGATATTTTTAAAAAATTCATCACACACCACTCAACAGAAATAAAGACTCCCTGTCCTAAATATTTCGTGATCTAACGATGTTATTGGCAAGTCACTTGTTTTTATTGCGGATATTTTACAAATCAAAACAATAGTTAATGCATTTTAATCCATATAAATAAGCTTACTAAAAAAAAAAAAACAAAGGAGCTATCCGACGTCAAGAGATTCATTATTCTTGGAGTTTGTTGTACTGTCTGTAACAAAAAGGTTTTTGGTTTATTTTGTTTTTTAAACCAATCACAAAAATATTAAACATGGTGTTGGGGAGTAAACCTAATGGACTACTTCATAAGGAGCAAAGAGCACTTGAAAATGATCAATATTTCTTTAAATTTGGTTTCTTTAAAACCAATATATTGGGTGCTCTGAGGGAATGAATAAGAAGGACTAATACGTAAATCCCCATCTGCACTTTGTCTTGTAGCAAGATGCTCAGTTACGTCAGGAAATAAGCAAAGGTTAGAGACGTGGGCAGAGTCCAGTTGAATTTACCCAGAAGGTTCTCCCAGATCAGTGGGGGAAGCAGAAGAATGTACCTTCTTTCTTACCATCTGGATTGTCTGGAAATCCACCTCCCCTGGTATGAGGAGCATTGCCATCACTCTGCGACCTCCCAAGCCCTTCCAGGATTCCCAAGGACTTGGAAGCCCTCAAACCAGTCAGAGTCCATCAAGACTCAGCACGCTTCCCAGAATCTTCTCTGCCACATGGAAGACTAAAAATATTTCTTATCTTAGTGATTTGCTTCTGGTCCATTTGAGGACCAACAGCTAAATGTGAAAAGGGAGATGCAAAATGAAGACTAGATCTAAATGTTGTTAAGGCACAAAACTGACATACTGACAGTCTGTATTTATGCATTCAAGGGTAGAAATGAAAGTTTACCTTTGGGACATTCTAGTCATTTTGGAAGAAACAATTGGATAGCCCTTCCTCTGTTATGCTGGTCAATATGGTAGCAGCTGACTCCGTGTCCCCATTTCAGAGTATCACGGGAGTTAATTTTGTTCATTGCTGTATCTATAGCATTTAGGGCAGTGGCTGATACAAAATAGATACAAGATAAGTATTTGTAGGATTGAATGAATGCTTACTCAAAGGAGGCAATTCTCTCATGCTGTCAGGATAAATGTGGAGGCTGAGAAATATGTTCTGAGAATCCAGCATGAATGCTTGACAGTTTCCTAAAGAAGCAACATCATATATAGCAACTGGGAGTTATTGAGATAGTGCTCTTGGGACTATGGTTATTGTACACACTTATGGCTTGACCTGTCATACAAGGAAAAATGCCTCTGAGTTCCAAGAATCAGTTGATAAATGACCTTGAGAAACATAAACCAACTTAGTTAAGACCTGCCTGAAACTCTGGGTCAGCTGTGGTTGTTTTGCAATTTGTCCACAAATAAGGCATTGCTGGGAAATACCAATGGCCTTTGTTCTTGTGGTTAATTTCTAGGGGGCAGTGTGGTATAGGATCAGGAATGTAGACTTGGACTTCATAGACCACCAGGCAGCGATGACGTTGCCTCAGGTGGCTCAGGAAGACCAGAGGATCTTAAATAAACCACGGAGGTGTCCTTCCAGGTATGTTAATATCTTCAGTGCTCTGGAAACACAGAATGCGGCCCAGAAACATCATGGTTGGCCCCCATGCAATCATGAGATGCAGATGTAGCAGAGCAAATCAGCTATTGTCTCAGAAAATCCCAAGGTTGGGCATGAGGCTGCCTAATCAGCTCTGAGGGACAGCTGGGCTGCCAGGCGTAAGGAAGAGCACTACGGCTCACTGATGTTGGTTTGAAGGGATAGGCTCTGTGCAGACTCATTCAGGCTCTCCTGGAGACTGCACTTGGTATGAAGAGCAGGCCATCTCAGGTGCCACCTGTGTGAGGCCACAGATGTCCAGGCAGAAGTCTGACACCTTGTTCTTCTGCAGGAAGACTCTGGAGCCTCAGGGCAAGGTGGGGAGTCTAAGTCTCTTGGGCCATAAAACAGTGTCACCCTGCTGACAGAGGAGCTGATATTGACTTTGAGAGAGTTCTAGACTGACTGCTCAGATGTACTTTCTGGGACATGAAAAAGGGGCTGGCAGGTCCGGGGACAAGGACAATGTTGGAACACACTAAGCAAGAGAGAGATTTTTAAGTAACTGGAGAGGTGATGGGGTCTTAGCCAGGATGTAGGGAATCCAGGTGGGGCGAGGGATAGCACTGACCTCTTGAATAAAGGCAGTATCGACAGTCCCTGTGTCCCCATCAGAAGCTCATCTGGTAGGGTGCAGTTGCAGTGACACTCGTGACCTCATGTGTGGGCAGGAAAGAAAGTCATTAAGGGCATAATAGCAGAGCAGAAACACTGACTATGTTAGCTTGATTTTCAGGTAGGCTCTCCTCAAGTGGTGGCAAAGGTGAGCAGCTGGAGTGTCAAGTTCATATCCCACCAACTTTGTTACCAATGTGGGGAGACTGTTCCTCTTTCCCAAGAGGACCAGTGAAAGTTCCAGCGCTGATGCTCATCGGCCCAGCATGGTCATGTAGTATGACTGTGACCTTGACTGGCCAGGCCTGAGGGACAGGTAACTACTTTCATACCCTTAGCCTGAGACTGGGGGAGAAATGATTCCCCAAGAAAACCTGATTCCTATCATCTAAGAGGAGAGTGTGGGTGGTGAGCAGAACAAACCTCACATTTCCACACTTCCTGACTTAGAACTACGTGATTAGGTACAAGTCAAAGCCAGAACCTAAATAAAGAACCAGTCCCCTAAGGTCTTCACACGGCTGTCAATGTTCCTAGAAAGTGAAGGGGTTTCCCCCGGCCTGTTCTAGAATATTTCTTAAGATAAAGTATGCTCAAGCACTCGGCTCTGGAAAAATAACCACGTGATTAACAAGCATATGGCCTGGAAACTGGGGGAAGGGCAGGCAGGAGGCTGAGAGAAAGCTCACGTCCTTTCAGCAAGAGGCAGTATTACTTAGCATAAAGGAGGAAATGAAGCAAGAAATGACATCATGAAGTGGGGGATTTTTTTGGTTTAGTTTTTGAAAAAGAAAAAAAAGAAGAGGTAGCATCTGCGGTAATATACAACCTCCTGAGATTCCAATAATTTCTGTTACTGTGATAGTTATAGGGGACGGTGACCTTCTCAATCCCTTCGTTATCATTTTCTAAGGTATGACTTAGTCTAACCTGGCAACGGATTCTTCCCCATCAGGTAAAGTTCCTGTCATTCTTCAGTGGTACCTCTTCAAAGAATCTTTCCAGATTCACGTGAGGAGAGATCCTTTCTCTCTCTCCCTCGTCAGCATTTCTGCTTTGGGACATATCACTGTGGTAGCACTTGTGGAGTGCCACGGGGATTTTTCACTTGGCCGAGAGGCTCTGTCAGGTAGGAGCTGTGAGATTTGAGGTGCAGCATTGACTTCTCTGAAACATAAACTGGGACAACACTTCCTTCCACACCGGGATGCTGCCAGAATTAAATCAGTCCATGCATGAAAAACACTTAGCATGCTGTCTGGCACATAGTGGGAGCCTGGTAAATATTAGCAGGCAACATTTTAGTGTTTATTCTCACTTATTATTTTTTAAGATTTTATTTATTTATTTGAAAGAGAGAGAGAAAGAGAGAGAGCATGAGCAGGGGAGGGGTAGAGGGAAAAGCAAACTCCCCGCTGAGCAGGGAGCACAACGCAGGGCTCGATCCCAGGACCCTGGGATCATGACCTGAGCCGAAGGCAGATGCTTAACTGGCTGAGCCACGCAGGTGTCCCTACTCTTATTTAAATAATAGTAATTATTATTGTTATGTCCTTTACTTGGTGGTGAACTCCTTGAGGGCAGCAAATGTTCTGAGGCCATAGTAGGTATCCTACATATGTGGAAAGAAAAAAGAAAGAGGAAAGACAGGGGCATAAAGGAAGAGAAGAAGAGGTGGAGGGAAAAGGTGGGAAGAGGGAAATATGGGCACAGTTAAGAGGGTGGCACTTCCGGGTTTGTCTGGAAATACCAGCCGTGTAGCCAGAACTGGCTTATCTAGCTAGGAAGGGTCTTAGTGTTTTGGAGATGAGGAAATGGAGGCACCAGGAAAGGTGAAGGAGCGTGTCTAAAACCACAGCATTCGCAGAAGTGGGGCTGGAATCTAGGCTTTCCTGGGGCTACTTCTTACAGTTCCTGCTGTCCCCCGGGTTAGCCTTGTATCCTCTCCTTTCTCCTTAGTCAGTGCCCAGGCATCTACGTGGCTTGAGAAAGCTTAGCTGACCTCTGCCACCAGGAGAATAGGTTATTTCCCGTCCACCCTCCGATGGAGACTGAAGAGAACAGAGGTACATGGTGAGAATTCAATGCTATCTGTATCTTTTCAGTGTCTCTCTTGTGAAAACCAGAAGACAAACACTAAGGTTTAACAAAGTCCTGGTCTTATTCCAGGCACCAAGGGACCAAACCCTACTGCAACCGTAATGAGGAACTTTGACTCTAGATGCAAGCAATGAGGCAGTGAAAGGAGTACAGTGTGTATCCTTCTTGAACACAGGGTGGAACTCCATTGCCTACAAGGGTTACTGCCTTCCTTGGGAAATGGGCATGCATTTAGCTGATCCAAGGGCCAAAACAGAGCACCTGCAGCTCATCCTGGATGGAGTATCAGAAAAGAAACCCATCCCCGTGTGAGTGGATTTGGTTCCTCTAAAACTAATGAAATTAAAAGGAAGACTCGAAGTGAAAGGGGATGTAGGAATGAACTTGAGACAAGAGAGCCACACTGAGCATTGCAATGTCTGTGATATACTTGAAATATTTCATCACAGGCAGTGTGTTCTCATGTATGTATTCCAGTTACGAGATAGCCAAGATACTGTCGTTTGTCCTGATTGAGAATTTCTGTCCTAGGGTGGAAAGCCAGCATTCTAATTAGGAAACCTGTATTCCAGAAAGAGCTACTGCAAAAGCTTTGATGATCTTTATCTCTGATAATTAACATTAGAAATAGGTTTCTGTTAAAAAAAAAGAAAAAGAGATAGGTTTCTGTTGATGCAATTGGTGGCTTTTCAATTAGCATAATGGATGCTACCAATGCAGTTTCACTGGTGAGATTGCTAGTGATAACAGGTATGTGGATTTTAGAGTACCTCCCTGTCCTTGCTTGAAAAGAGTATAAAAACTAGGCAGTCCTGTAGCTCTTAGTGATGCAATCCTGTGTCCTGAGTTGAATTCTGAAGATTCTAGTTGCTTGGTGCTTACAAGGTTAATTGAATTCTTGGGCGCTTGGGTGGCTCACTCCAGTCAAGCATCTGCTTTTGGCTCATGTCATGATCCCAGGGTTCTGGGATCAAACCCCACATCAGGTTCCCTCCTCTGTGGGGGAGTCTGCTTCTCCCTCTGCCTCTCCCCTGGCTTGTGTGCTCTCTCTCTCTCTCTCCCCCATTCTCTCTCTCAAATAAATAAATAAATAAAATCTTTAAAAAAAGATTAATTGAATTCTGCTTCCAGAATATTGTCACGCTTTTCTGAAACAATGATGTGACGTCAGAGGCTGTAGTAGCAGCCATGCCTTAATTATGAAGGGCGAAAGCTAACGTGTTAAGTGTGTTAATTATCCAGTACTGCTCCATGAAAGGAAGTATATACAAAATCACCTCCAAAGGCCAAAGGGGCCATAAGACTGAACAATAAGGCTGACAAGTACAGTACAACTTGACGAGAAATAGTTTATCAAAGGGACTTACGTGACTGGGGTGGTGGCAAGAGAAGACCTCTGCAATCCCTCCTCCCATCAGATCTGTTTTGACCTGTTTTCATAGCCCTAGAGGCTGGGAGACCACCTAGGAGGAGAATGTTTGAGAATCACAGTCATATCTCCAGTGCAGATCAAGGATGTTAAGCCCTAAGAGTGTACTTAAGGGTGTGGTTAAACAAAATGGAAGAATAGTGTGTGTGTGGGAGGTGGTGCGCTCAAGGCTTCAGGTCACAGAGGGGGTTATTGCACTGGATTTGTCCAAAATGGCACTAATCTGATTCACATTAAATACTCCCTGATCAATTACCCCAAAACTTAGTGGCTTAAAAACTACAAAAGTCTCCCATGGTTTCTGTGAGCTAGGAATTTGGGAAAAATTCTGCTTTAGGAGTTTCTCATGAGGTAACAAGAACATGTCGGCTGGAGGTGTAATTATTTGAAAGTTTGACCAGAGCTGGAGGACCCACTTCCAAGATGGCACTCACATGGCTGGCAAATGGGTACTGCCTGCTAGAGGGAGGGCTCAGTTCCTCTCCACGTCAGCTTCTTTATGTGGCATGGACTTCCTCACGTGTGTTGTCAGGGTTCCCAGGGAAGCTTCCTGAAAGAGAGAGCCAAGTGGAAGCTGTATCCTTTCTGTAAGCTGGCATCACCTAGCCCCACTTCCACCTTACTCTGTGGGTTGGGATCCTAGATCCTACCTAGATCTGAGAGAACACAGACCCCACCTCCTGGTTCGAGGAGTGTCAGTCACATTGTATGTGCCGCAGAAGAAATATATAGTAGTGCTTATCTGTGGGAAATATAATCTGCCACACTGTCCTGGTCTACTTGAGCTGCCATAACAAATATCACCATAGCCTGGATAGCTCACACCACCAATATTTCTTTCTCACAGTTCTGGAGGCTGGAGGTCCAAAATCAGGGTGCTAGCACAATCAGATTCTTGGCGAGGGCTCTCTTTGGTTTTCCTCATATGGTCTTTCCTTGGTATGTGCACAGGGAAAGAAAGACCCCATGTCTCCTCCTCTTTTTATAATGGCATTAATCCCATCACAAGGCCTCACCTTCATCACCTACTCTAATCCTAATAACCTCCCCAAAGCCTCACTTCCAAATATCATGGCACTGGGGGGTAGTGTTTCAACATAAGAACTTTGGGGGGGGACACATTCAGTCCATAATATATATTACGTAAAGATGGTAGAGAGAAAAGATAGAAAACATCTAAGTCCTTGATATCATCATTGCACTTCTGAACTAATCAACTTTGGAAACACTTCAGGATGTCTGATTTCATAAGATAGTGCATTTTCTTTATTGATTTATTTGGGTTTTCATTGTTGTAGTTGTAAGTGTTTTACTTGGTATAAATGCTAGAGAAAAAGACTGGGTTCAAACTTTCCCAAGGCCACTTAGATGATACGACTTCAACCAGAGCATTTAATCCCATCCATTTATTCAATAGATATTTATCAATGGCCTTCAATGTGCCAACCAGGTACTAAGACTACGAATGCAATAGTCAGTAAAATAGACACAAACGCCTGTGGTCATGTGGCTAACACTCTACTATGTGTTCTGTGGTCTCTCTGTGTGTCCAGGCAAGTGAGAAACTAGATAAATAATTAAAATGATGTGATGATAAGGAGTGCTGTGGGAAAAAATGAAGCAGAAAGTGAGGATAACATGACTGGGGACGTCCTCATGCAAACGGTGATACTGAGTAAAGACCTGAGGGAAGTAAGGGGCTGAACCATGTCCAAAGGCCCAGGTGGGAACAGACCTGTGTGTATGGGGAGCATTAAGGAGGTCGGCGGATCTGGGGACTGAACATAGTAGAAAACAAGGACAGAAAGCTCATGGGAGGTACAAGGAAATTGTCTAGTGATATGGGAAGTCATCTGAGCTTTGGATTAGACTTAATGTGATCTGACTTGTATTTAATAGGGTCACTCTGTCTGCTGCGTTGAGAATCCGATGGAAGAGGGGCAAGGGTGGACGCAGGGAGGCCCGGTGGCAAGCTACTGGAATAACACCACTATGGAGTGGTGAAAGACTGGTAGCAAGGGAGGTGCAGGAAGAGCTCAGATTCCAGATAGGTTTTGTGATCGTTTCCTGACAGATTGGAAGTGATGGATGGGAGAAAGAGAGGTGCCAAAGGTGACTCCAAGGTTCAGGCCTGAGCAATTCTAACAATAGTGTTTCAGGTTTCTGTTGCTGCAAAACCAGTCATTACACCACTAGTCATACAATTTAGTGGTGTAAACAACAGCAACATTTGTTTTGCTCACAAAGCTGCAGTTTAGGCAGGGCTCTGAGGGAACAGCTTGCCTCTGCTCACTCAGTGTCAGCCAGGAAACTCCAGTGTGGGGAGCTGGCTTTATCTCACATGTGTGGTGCTTGATGCTGATTGTTGGCTAAGGCTGGGTCATCTAGATGTGGCCTTTCCATGTGGCTTCTTCGCACCATGGTGGCTGGTGCCAGGGTTTCAATTATGAGTGGCCTCAGAAAGAGAGAGCCAGGTAGAACCTGTGCCAAAATTCTTTTTTCCGCAAAAGTATTTTTTTAAATTTTAATTCCAGCATAATTAGCACATGGTGTTACATTAGTTTCAGATGTACAATATAGTGATTCAGCAATTCTGTACATTACCTAGTGCTCATAATGATTAGTGTGCTCTTAATCTCCTTCACCTATTGCACCCATCCACCCACCCACCTCTCCTCTGCTAACCACCAGTTTATCCTCCACAGTTAAGATTTTTGTCTCTTTGTTTTGGGTTTGTTTCTTTAATTCTACATATGAGTGAAATCATATGGTATCTGTCCTTGACCGACATTTCACGTAGCATTACATTCTCTAATTCCATCCATGTTGTTGCATATGGCAGGATTTCATTCTTTTTCTGGTTGAGTAATATTCCATTATATATATATATATATGTAGATATATATCTATATAGATATAGATATAATATGCTTATATGCTAGATATATACTCGCCTGCCTTGCTTGGACCTCAGCTAGAAGGAGTATGTTACGTACTTCAATTTTTTGCTATCTCTCATGACCGCAGAAGGACCAGGAGCATTGATTTGGGATAACAGATACATTTTAGCCAGTACGTACATTTGCAAATATGGAATCTGTGAATCATGGGGATGACTGGATCTCCCTTGCCTTAAACTGAAGGTAAAAGGCCAAATAACAAGGGTTTTATAGCTTTTTCTTTGTACATCCATTTGGAAGGGGTCCTAACTTCTTTATATTTTAACTTTCAAGATACCGTTATTACTTGGGGGCTTAACGCCTTGCACAAAGAACTCAAATTATAGTTTGTTTTGATCTCATTAAATTGAAATCAGATTTCATTACTTTGAAAATGGCTTTACCTTTCTGAGTCTATTCACTTTGGTCAGCATGTTCTTCCTATATTCCCACAGAGTGGATGGTTTGAGGACGTTTTTCTCTTCAAGCATTAAGGTCACTGAACAGAGTAAGCTGGCGTACTCATTTAACACTCTCGGGGGAAGACAGGCCCCTACAGAGAGAGATTGCGTTGCAGGGTCTAACTTTGCCATGGGTCATAGCCAAGTCCATCTAGAATCCCACCATAGTATGAAGGTGTTTGCCTAGTAGGCTTTCAATACTGTGTCAGTGGCTATTTGCAGAAGTTCCCTGGAACGCTCAAAAGCTCCAGGTTGTTGAAAGTTGAGAGAAGTACAAACTAAATAGTATTTACAGGGACTGAGCCAGGTAGCACTGGCATTCCCAGGAGAGGTGACCACTTCTCTCCCTGAAGCTGCTGTGAGCTTTCCAGGAAAGAAAAGTCAGATTTGGTTTTAAGGGAGAAAATATCTTGCTCTTTTTGTTCTACTATATTTATTTTTTTTCTTCTGTTGGCTTTAATAAGCAATTTCCTAAATAGCTAAATTTAAGAAGAAAATGAAAAATAAAATGAGCAGAAATGTAAACTACAAATTCCTTTAAAAACGCCCTTATAATTTTCCATGGAACGATTTTTTTGTCTAGTTAAGGAAGAGCAACTTCATCACCTTTTCTGGCATCCTCAAACCATTCGGTTGCTAATTCCTAAAAAAGTTACTTAGCTCACTGAAGAGTAATAGGGCTGCGTGATGAAATGCCCACTGGCTGCTTGGAGCTGGCGAATCCCCCTGGCAAGGCTCAAGGGCAGCCCCAAGGGTACGGCTCAGAATCTAGTTCCTGTTGGAAGCCGCTGAGAAGCAAGAGCAAGATAAGCTAAGGGTCTCTGAGGAGAGAGAGTGCTGTCCATCCTGCCAGTAGGCAGATCAGCTTTCCTCAGGGTGTTAAGTCCTCCTGCCAAGGTAACGTCTGGGCTTGTGCAGATGCAAGAAGCGAAGCAGAAAGCCACTGCACTTGTTTTGCCTGGAAGTTAATCCTGAACTCTCAGGGGCGCACTCAATGTCCTGTGGAAGCAACACTCTCCGAATACAGCAATCCCGCCATTCAGGGAGCCAGAATGCCACAGACCTGAGCTTCCCCAACCACGAAAGATCTTGGAAAAGGCTTTCAAGGAAAAGGCAGTCACAAAACCCATCCACTTTCCTTGGGGCCAGAAGCCGGGCAGATGAAGGGGGAGGCCCCGGGAATGGTTTAAGCATTAACACCTCCCACCCCAGAATAAGCTAGAAATGTGAAGGCGGCTAACTCAGGGTTTCACTTACAATGGTTCCTACGGAAGTAAGAGCTTCCTTACTGCCAGCTTCACCGTTGTCGTCATTCTTCTCAGCGAGGCCTTCCTTTCTGTGATGTCCCCACACAAGCGGTGGGGCGCATCTGCGGGCGGACCTCAATCTCCCCACCACCTGAATCCACGTGGAGACAAGTCACAGCCAGCCAACCTGTGAAGCCAAAGGGCACACGGCTCCTGAGACGCTGTTCCTCTGGGAAGAGGGGGTTCTTTGTTTTTTATTACCTAAATGATATGCTCTTTAATATGCCTCACAAAACAGGGTGGCTTAGAAAACTGTCCACAACACGTCTATGTAGCCATTTCCTGTTTGGAATATAAAGAAAGAAGGATATGATTTTCATCCATAGAAGTTTCTCACCCCGGCTTGTGTCGGACAAATATGCTTTCAAGGAGAGCAACGTTATTAACTGTCTTGGGGGCTGTTTCTTCATCTGGCCCTTCTGGTTTGACTGCATTACTTCGTTCCTTTCCTACCCTCAACGGCCAGGGATGGATGATGGGAAATCACACGTTTGGTTTGCAAAGGCCACGTGTTCTGGTGAGTGCTTTCTAGCTCTCAAGCCGGGGTGACCAACTATCGTGCTTTTTCCTGGACTGAGGGTTGTCAGTGCTAAATCCAGGGAAGTCCCTGGATGAGTCTATCCCCTTATTTCCATGCCCAGGGAAGCAGCGGAGGAGAGGATTTGCCAGTAGGGGCTCTGGAGCTCATCGCCTGGGCTGGGACCACTCGCCATGATTTAACTTGCCACGTGACTGTGGGCAAGCTACCTACCTCCCTGCTCAAAAACCTCAGTTTTCACACCTAAAACTGGGGAAAATAACATTTACCTTTGAGCGGCGTGGCGAAGCCAAAATGAAATAATTATGTAGAGCACCCCTTGGCATGCTGCGCAAATAGGAAGGGCTATTATTGTTGTAACGATTATGACTAGAAGGTACACTAGCAAGGAGAGCAATCCTGTGGGAAAAATGGCAATCAGCATACCTGATGTCAGCCCAGCGCGATCAAGAAGTGGTCAAATAACACTCATGACAGCCTGAAAGGATGGGAGAGTGTGGGACTGTGTTCCTTTTGGAAGTCATTTATCGAAATGGATCTTACTTTGAAAAGTTTGGGTGCCCTAGAGGGACAAGTTTCCATTATCTGGAACATCCAGGCAGAGGGATTTCTTGGATGGGGGGGCCCAACTCTGTCATGCTCAAGGCTCTGCAGGCCTCCTAAGTGTCTTCAGTAGGGCACCAGATACCAGAGGGGCCCGGGGGAGCCTGTGGTTTGCTGGCCTCGCCAGGGGCACAGATCCTTGGCGTAGGCTATGGAAAATCTTCCCGACTGGCACTGGGGCTCCAGACACATGTGTTTTAGATCAGTGCTAATAGCGTCTGCTTCTGAAGCTCTTACTTCCTGTCATTTGGTCTGCAGAATTTTTGCTGAGTCATTTGACCTCAGGCGTCTTCTGAAACAGCAGTCACATGACCAGAGGAAGCCATTGTGGCAAACAGCTTGCCCACGGGCACATATTCCTGCAAACTCGATCCACAGAATATGCACATACTGCATACTGCAGGGCCCCGCGTTAGGGACCTGGAACTTACTGGGAGCAGTGGGGTTTGGCCTTGTCCACAAAGCACCAGCCTCCTAGCGGGAAGGACAGGTCCGTATCCGAGGACTGCAAGCCAGGCCTTTAAAAGTTATATAAACACAAACATAAACTATATGGCTGGGTAGCACAGGATAATTCATTCGGTCTGGGGAGAACTGCAAAGGAAGGAACACCACGCTAGGCTTTGGAGAAAAAGTAGAACATGCAGGACTTGGATGAGCTGAGACAGGGCAAGAAAGTGCGGGCAGAGGGCGTGTGCAAGCCAGAAGATGTATGCAGGTTCGGGGCATCATGCCGGACGCCCAGCACGCTAGACTGGACCGCAGGAAGCACAAAGGGGGTTTGCTGGGAGAGCGGTGGGGCCAGCTCATGGAGGATGGAGTGAAGGCACGACTGCAGAGTCTGCACTTTTTTCCACACGCAACAGGAAAGGCTTTCGAGCCAAGGAGTGGTAGGATCACAATGCGGCCTCAGAAGAATGACCTGGTCAAGAAGGACTTGACCAGCGGGCTATTATTCGTAGGGGGCAGGAAGACGGGAGAGGGCAGAGGTCTTAGTCATGCAACGCAGGTAAGAGTTGATGAGGCCTGAACTTTGGAAGTGGCGGAGAGAATGGAAGGAAGGGAAGGGAAGACACTAAACGAAACTTTGGGAGGCAGAAGGAGAGGCTTTATCTCCACTTGTCTACATCCACCTCCACTGTGGGAACTGAGCCAGAAGGGGCAGCCGTGACCGGAAGAGAGGCAAAGGTCACGGGTCGTAAAGCTGAGGGGGAGGCGGTTTGTTGGCCCAGAAAAAAGGCTGACCCGCCCCTCAGTGACAGCTGGTCTGTACATGAGAGACACCAAGCACAACCGTTTCCTCATCTCCTCCCAAAAAGGCTCAAGTTGAGGTCTGGAGAGTGTAGAGGAGATATGAAGAAAGAATTTCCAAGGGGGGAAAAGAGAGGCCGAGAGCAGGACACGTTTTACCTTCAGGATGGTTTTGTTTCTTCACTTCGATCTGTGCGTCACTGCCTGGCCTAGGAAGAGAGGCCTCCTTCCATCCGCCTTACTGGAAACCGCCTCAGTCCCTCTTTGGTCAGTGGTTTTCCTCTTTGAACAGAAGAGTCAGCCTCGCTGTTACGGAAAGGGAAAACCAAAAGCACTGGATATGAATTCATCACTGGAAATAGCCATACACAATTCCTTTGTTAATTTAAAATCAGAGCACCGAATGTAACAGGTGTGAGTGGGTTTGTGATAGTGTGAACTACCAAAATCCACTCTCCTGAAGGGGCCCGTGACAGAATGCCACTTCAAAGCAGCTTTGGCAGGACCGAGGGAAGATTGCAAGGCTGTAGGGGCATCTGCGGTCACCCAAGACAGGAAGTGATTGAGAGTCACTGAGTTCCCAGAGCCCCATTCAGTCCTGGATTCTGCTTCTCCCACATCGGCGGCCTTTCCCCTCTCTGCAGGCTGACCTTCACCACCTCAGCCTCTCCACCCCACACACCTGAATGGCCTGTGCACAGGTCCCAGAGAAAGCTGGTTTGCTTCTCTTTATCGCAATTCCAGTTTCTCAGGGCCCTCTACGCCCCCCTGGGTGAGTAATCTAGAGAGCTCCTCAGGGCCTCTGGAAGGTGTGCCCTGCTGTGGACAGAGCAGGGCCGTTCTCAGGCCAGAGTACCGCGGGCTGGAGTCTTTTTAAAAATCATGACACGATAAAATCTCGAACCTTGTCTGAGTGTGTGGCAGGCTATTTGAGATGCAGGGACCAGGAAGATGTATGTGAAGATAAAGAACTTTTAGCACAAAATCACTAAGGAAAGTCACCATCCATAACTGTAGAATTGTCTGATGCCATTAAATGATCTAGTAAAGGGGTCAGCCAAGAAAACGTCGACCGGCCTTCGGCATCTTCGGAACCGAGGAAAGGGAAGGGTCCACTAGCCATTTCTGTTCTGTGAACACACAGGAGCTGCCACTTCTGAAACCTCTCCCACCATCAAGGGGTGGCCCCTTGGCTCTAATCACATCACTTCCCTTCTCAGAAGTCCTATGTATTCCTATTTCATCATCTTAAGCTTTTTAGCAAGAGCTGCAAGGCCCATAGTATCACATCGCACCACACTCCATCCTAGTCAATGCCTTTCATTTTTGTGGCTTATCTCATGTCCACCCGGCCTGCGTGGTTTCCCATCCAGGCGCACTGTAGAGTACGTTCCTGGTCCTGCCCCTGAAGATTCTGAGCCGCAGGAGTAGGAAAATATATATTCTAGACACACACACACACACACACACACACACACACACACACACAATTAATTAATCAATCAATCAATCTGAGTGGGGAGGGGCAGAGGGAGGCGAGAGGGACAGAGGGAGACAGAGAATCCTAAGTTGGCTCCATGCCCAGTAGGGAGCCAACGCTGGGCTCAATATCGTGACCCTGAGATGAAACCAAGGGTCAGCCACTTAACTGACTGTACCCCCCAGGCGTCCCTGTATATTTTTCTAAAAAGCTTCACTGAGGTGTAATTGACATACAACAATAAATATAGTCATACGTAAACGTACTTTTGACAGGCTTTAACATATGTATGTGCCTGTGAAACTATCACCAAAATCAAGACAGTGAACGTATCCATTACCCCCCAAATTTTCCTCATGCCCCTTTGCCACCCCTTCTTCCTGCCTTTCCCTTCTTGCCTGCCTCCCCCCAAACCCTGGCCTTCTATCTCCAGGCAATAAGCAGTTGTAAGAGACAATACAAAAGCGATCCAGGGCATTCTTTATCCAGTTTCCCCCCAGTGGTGACACCTTAAAAAACCATAGTACAGTATCACAGCCAGGTGATGTAGCCAAGATACGGAATCATCTCATTTCCACAAAGATCTCTTTTGTTGCCCTTTTATAGCCACACCGTGCCCCTCCTCTCAGCCCATCTCTGACCGCTGGCAACTGTGAATCTGTTCTCCATTTCTCTTATTCTGTCACTTCAAGAATGTCACATATATGGAATTGCACACTGTAGAATCTTTCGAAATTGGCTTTTTTCACATAACACAAATTTCTAGAGATTCATACAAGTTAAGTGCATCAATAGTTCATTTCTTTTTATTGCTAAGTAGTATTCTATGGTATGGATATACTATAGTTTGTTTAACCACTCACTCTGAGTCTTTTTACCTTTACTGAAATATAGTTGATGTGAAAAATCAGAAAATACTTAAAGTGTACATCGTGATGATTTGATATGCGTATACATTGTAAAGAATTCCTTCCCTCGAGTTAATTTAACACATCGATCACCTCACAGACTTACTTGTTTTTGTTTTGTTTTGTTTTGGTGAGAACATTTAAGTTCTACTCTCAACAAACTTCAGTCGTGAAATACAATGTTATCAACTATACACACCATGTTATACATTAGATCCTTTGACCTTATTTATCTTACAGCTGAAAGTCCTGATGCTTTCAGACCAGCCTTTCTTTATTTCTCTCCGCTCTAGGCCCTGTTAGCCACTTTGCTCTCTGTTTCTGAGTTTGGCTTTTTTTAGATTTCACGTTTAAGCAATACCATGCATATTTGTTTTTCTCTATCTGATTTATTTCACTTAGTGTAATGCTCTCAAGGTCCATCTATGCTTTTCACAAATGGCAGGATTTCTTTCTTTCTTGTGGCTGAATAATATTGCATTGTGTATATGTACCACATTTTCTTTATCAGTTTATCTGTTGAAAGACGTGTCATTTTTCTATACTGGTTATTGGCAATGAATTATGGGAGTACAGATATCTTTTCAAGATCCTATTTTCATTTCTTTTAGATATATACCCTGAAGTTGGATTGTTAGATCCTACGGTAATTCTATTTTTAATTTTTTGAGGAGTCTCCATACTGTTCTACTGTGTCCACACTGGTTGTACCGATTTACGTTCCTACCAACCATGGTTTGCTTTTCTCCACATCCTCACCAACACTTGTTATCTCTTGTCTTTTTGTTGCTAGCCATTCTGACAGGTGTGAGGCGATACTTCATTGTGGTTTTGATTCGCATTTTCCCAGATGATATTTCCTTTCTCATGCACCTATTGGTCATTGGATATCCTATTGGATAGCCATTCACTCTTTGAAGGGCATCTGGGATGGTTACAACTTTGGTTATTAAAAATAGAGCTGCTATAAATATTTGTGAACAGGTTTTGTGTGAACATAACTTTTCATTTCTCTGGGATATATACCCAGGAGTGCAATTGCTGGGTCATATGGTAGGTGCATGTTTAATTTTAAAGATTTATTTATTTGAGAGAAAGAGAGAGAGAGTGCATGAGCAGGGGGAGGGACAGAGGCAGGAGAAGAATCTTAAGCAGACTCCCTGCTGAGTGTGGAGCCTGATGCAGGGATTGATCCCACCACCCTGAGATCACAACTGAGCCAAAACAAGGAGTGGGTCAGATGCTCCATGCACGGAGCCACCCAGGCATTTAAGCTTCCAAACAGTTTCTCAGATTAGCTGTACCATTTTACATTCCCATCAGCAATGTGTGATCCAGTTTTACCAAATCCTTGCCAGTATTTGGTGTTGTCATTATTTTTTACTTTAGCCATTCTGATAGGAATATAGTGATATCTCATTGTCATTTTAATTTGCATTTCTCTAATGGCAATTATGCTGAATATCTTTCAGATGTACTTACTTTCCTTCTACAGCTTCTTCAGTAAATTCATATCTTTGGCTGTCTTCTATTTTCATTGTTCATTTTTTTTTTTATTGTTGAGTTTTCTGAGTTCTTTATATATTCTAAATGTTAGTCCCAATCTTTTGTTCGATATATGGTTTGTAAACATTTTCCTCCAGTTCATAGCTTGCCTTTTCATCTTCTTACTTGGGTCTTTGACAGAGCAAAAAAAATAATAATAATTTTGATAAAGTCCAATTTATCAGTCTTTTATAGATTAAACTTCTGGTATGAAATCTAAGACTCCTTGTTTAGCTTTAAAACTTGAAGAATTTTTCTATTTTTTTTCCTAAAATATTTAGAGTCTTATTTTTTTTTTTTTAAAGATTTTATTTATTTGACAGAGAGAAACGCAGTGAGAGAGGGAACACAAGCAGAGGGAATGGTAGCGGGAGAAGCAAGCTTTCTGCAGAGCAGAGAGCCCGATGCGGGGCTCCATCCCAGGCCCCTGGGATCTGACCTGGGCCGAAGGCAGATGCTTAATGACTGAGCCACCCAGGCGCCCCTAGAGTCTTATTTTTTTACATTTAAGTTTGTGATCTATTTTCAGTTAATTCTTGTGTAAGTTTTAAGGTATAAATCAAAGTTTATTAAAAAAATTTTTTTTACCTATGTATATCCAATTGTTCCAGCAACATTTGTTGAAAATGTGATCTTTCCCTCCTTTTGCTTTTGCACTGTTGTCAAAAATCAGTTGGGCATATTGTGTGAATCTATTTCTTGGTTCTCTGGTCTTTTTTGTTCTATGGGCCTATCCCTCTGCTAAAAACCACACTGTTTTGATTTTGATTACTTTTAATGTATAGTAAGTCTCATATAGGGCAAAATTATTCTTCCCACTTTATTGTCTTTCAGGGCTGTTTTAGCTATTCTAGAGTCTTTGTCTTTCCTTATAAATTTTAGAATAAGTTTGTATATATCTACAAAAAACCTTGCTGAGATTTTGATAGAAATTACATTAAAACTACCTTAACATAATAAGGGTCATATACAAAAAACCAACAGCTAACATCATACTCAATGGTGAAAAACAGAGTTTTTCCCTTAAGATCAGGTGCAAGGCAAGGGTGTCTAGTCTCACCACTTTTATTCAACATAGTACTGGAAGTCCTAGTCACAACAGGCAGACAACAAAAAGAAATAAAAGGCACCCAAATTACTAAGGAAGAAGTAAAACTTTCATTATTTGCAGGTGATATGATACTGTATATAGAAAACCCAAAAGGCTCCACCAAAAAAACTGCTAGAAGCAATCAATTCAGTAAGATCCTAAGACACAACATTAATATATAGAAATTTGTTGCATTTCTATACACTAATAATGAAGTGGCAGAATGAGAAATTAAGAAAGTAATCCAATTTTCAATTACACTAAAAATAATAAAATACCTGGAAATAAACTAACCAAGGAGGTGAAAGACCAGTACTCTGAAAACTATAAAACACTGATGAAAGAAATTGAATACATACAAACAAATGGAAAGACAATCCATGCTCATGGATTAAAAGAATAAATATTGTTAAAATGTCTATAAAAAAACAATCTACATATTTAATGCAATCTATCAAAATACCAACAGCATTTTTCACGGAATTAGAACAAATATTCCTAAGATTTTCATAGAACAAAAGACTCTGAATAACAAAAGCAATCTTGAAAAAGAAGAAAAATCTAGAGGTATTACAATCCCAGATTTCAATATATACTACAAAGCTGTAGTAATCAAAACAGTAGGTACTGACATAGAAATAGACACATAGATCAATAGAACAGAAGGGAGAGTTCAGAAATATATCCATGAGTATATGGGCAATTAATCTTTAACAAAGGAGGCAAGAATATGCAATGAGAAAAAGTCTCTTCAACCAATGGTATTGTGAAAACTGCACAGTTACATGCAAAAGAATGAAATTGGACCACTTTCTTACACCATGTACAAAGCAAACTCAAAATGGATTAAAGACTTAAATGTGAGATCTGAAACCATAAAAATCCTGGAAGAGAGCAAAGGCAATAATTTCTGTAACATTGGCCATAGCAAAATTTTTCTAGATAGGTCTCCTGAAGCAAGGGAGACAAAAGCAAAAATAAACTATGGGGATGACATCAAAATAAAAACCTTCTGCACAGCAAAGGAAATAATCAACAAAACCAGAAAACAACCCACTGAATGGAAGAAGATACTTGCAAATGACATATTGACATAGCTTAGTCATTTAGAGGTTAGTATCTAAAATAAAGAACTTATACAACTCAACACCTCAAAAACTCAAAAACAAATAACCCAAACTAAAAAATGGGCAGAAGACATGAACAGAAAATTACTCCAAAGAAGACATCCAGATGGCCAACAGACACATGAAAAGATGCTCAACAGCACTCATCATCAGGGAAACTCAAATAAAACTACAGTTAGATATCATCTCACACCGGTCAGAATGGCTAAAATAAAAAACACCCGAAGCAACAAGTGTTGGTGAGGATGTGGAGAAAAAAGGAACCCTTGTGCACTGTTGGTGGGAGTGGTGCAGCCACTGTGGAAGACAGTATGAAGATTCCTCAAAAAATTAAAATGAGAACTATCCTATGATCCAGTAATTCCATTACTGGGTATTTACCCAAAGAATACAAAAATGCTAATCAAAAAGATGTACATAGGGGCGCCTGGGTGGCTCAGTCGTTAAGCATCTGCCTTCGGCTCAGGTCATGATCCCAGAGTCCTGGGCTCGAGCCCCGCATCGGGCTCCTTGCTCAGCAGGAAGCCTTCTTCTCCCGCTACCATTCCCTCTGCTTGTGTTCCCTCTATCAAATAAATAAAATCTTAAAAAAAAAAAAAAAAAAGATGTACATACCCCTACGTTTATTGTAGCATTATTTACAATATCCAAGTTATGGAAGCAGCCCAAGAATCTACAGATGAATGGATAAAGAAAAGATGGTATATATATACAATGGAATATTACTCAACCATAAAAAGAATGAAATTTGCCATTTGCAATGACATGGTTGTTGAGTGTAATGCTAAATAGAGTAAGTCAGTCGGAGAAAGACAAATACCACAATTTCACATGTGGAATTTAAGAAACAAAAAGAATGAACAAAGAAACGAAGAGACAAACCAAAAACACACTCTTTCTTTTTTTTTTTTAAAGATTTTATTTATTTATTTGACACACAGAGAGAGATCACAAGTAGGCAGAGAGGCAGGCAGAGAGAGAGGGGGAAGCAGGCTCCCTGCTGAGCAGAGAGCCTGATGTGGGGCTTGATCCCAGGACCCTGAGATCATGACCTGAGCCAAAGGCAGAGGCTTTAACCCACTGAGCCACCTAGGCGCCCCCCAAAAACACACTCTTAACTGTAGAGAACAAACTGATCATTATCAGAGGGGAGGTGGGTTGGGGGACGGGTGAAATAGGTGAAGGGGATTAAGAGTACACTTATCTTGATGAGCACTGAGTAATGTACAGAATTGCTGAATCACTATATTGTACATCTGAAGATAATATAAAACTAAATGGTAATTACATTGAAATAAAAATTTTAAAAATAAATTACATTAAACCTATAGATCAGTTTGAAGAGAAATGACATCTTTAACAATCTTGAGCCTTCTAATCCATGAACAGGCTATGTCTTTCCATTTATTCAGGTTTTCCTTAATTTCTTACATTAGCATTTTGCAACTTTTTGCAAAAGATACTGCAAAACATACTGTTTTGCTAAGTGCCTGTGTAAGTATTTCATTTTCTTTAAGTAATTATAAATTATATTACAGTTTTAATTTTGGTGTCCATAGAAATGTGATCGTTTTGTTTTTATCCTGTCTTCCTGAACTCACTTATAAATTATAAGAGGTATTTTTTATTTTTTGTAGATTCCTTGGGATTTGCTGTGTAGATAATCATATCACCTGCAAATAAAGACAGCTTTATTTCTTCCTTGCCAACCCGTGTGCTTTTCTTTTTTCTTACTTTAGTGCCTGGTTATAGTTTCCAATATTATGTTAACAAAGAGTGATGAGAACAGATATCCTTCCTACTTCCACTCTTAGAGAGAAGGAATTCAGCCTTTCACCAGTAAGTACAATGTGGGCTCTAGGTTTTTCACAGATGCTCTGTAGTAAGCTGAGGAAGTTCCATTCTGTTCCTAGTTTGAATTTTGTCAAATGCTTTTTCTGCATCAGTTGAGCTGACCATATAGTTTTTCTTTTGGAGTCTGTTACTACGAAGAATGACATTGATTAGTATTATTATAGTGTTACTGTATTATCATATTAAGCTATCCTGCAGAGCTGTACTAGACTCCATTTGGTCATAGCCATTTTTTAAAATACGTTGTTGGTTTTGATTTGTTAAATTTTGGTTAAGAATTTTTGCACCTGTGTGACTGCAGAAGATCATCTTGCACGAGGTAGCTGAGGTCTGGGAGACACTTGGGCTCAGGGTCAGCAGGACTGCCCCTCCAGTCAGAACCAGGCAAAGACAAAATGGCCTTTGTTGAAGGATAATCACGTTCTGTCATGGCGGCTATTCAAACTCTGGCTTAATCACCACTTGATGGGAATGTTGTGGAGGAAATTCAGACACCAGCTGGTGGGAGTGTGACTGGACAGCCTTATAATTCCGTTCCAGCCAGAAAGCATGTGATTTCATGAACTCCATGGCTCCGATTCCCAGGGCTCCAGCGCTTCCTGTCTGCCTCTGGGGGGCGGGCTGGGCTGGCCCCACCATGGACCCAAGGTCTAGCGCCCCTTCCAGGAGTCGCAGCAAGGGGTGGGGCCGCCGGCTGCCAGCCACGTGGCCAGGCAAGATGCCCCAGAGCCCGCGTAGCGTCTTTGACACTTGAGATAAGCCCCTGCTTTCTGTGTCTTGTGCCAGATAATGCTACTCCTCTCCAAACCCCAACCCCAGTGGGCTCTTTATTTCCGTGACCCTGGGGTGACTTTGGCTTGAGTCTTGCAGGGCTGGAACAGGACAAGCTGGAGCAGGACAGACTGTTTTGTGTTTCTCAGTCTGTCCAAGTTTGTACTTCTTTTAAAAGACCTTTCAGTTGTTTTTTTCCCCCCTCTTCTTTTCATTAACTTGAAAACAGCAAATCGTATTCTGCCAAGAGAAAAAAAAAAAACCCCTCATGCAAAGGATTTCTTCTCAACTCATCCCTTAGTAAACACTGTTTCTGAGTGGGCTTCCAAGCTGGCCCCGCACTGGACCTACCCATAGCACTCCCAGCACCTGAGAAACTAGATTGGGAGCTTGCAGCCTGGATTTGAAACCGACTCTGTCTCTGCTTCTATTGTATTCCATGCTTGGTAGTGTGTGTGTGTATAGGGGGAGTTTGGGTTTTTTGGTTTCATTTTGTTTTGTTTTAGAGAGGGAGACAGCGGGGAGGGGCAGAGGCAGAGGGAGAAAGAAGAATCTTAAACAGGATCCGTGCCCAGCATGGAGCCCAACGAGGGGCTCAATCTCACAACTCTGAGATCATGATCTGAGCCAAAATCAAGAGCCGGACATTTAACTGACTGAGCCACCGAGGCGTCCCTCTTGTGTTTCAGATCAGGAGGTAAGAGAGGTTTGTGGGGGGTAGGGGGTGTATGTGTGTGTTTAGTCACATGTGTGACGTGTTTAGGCACATCAATTATTTTGCCAGGTGGTGAAACAGAATGTCAACTATCATGACAAAAAGGGGCTTGTGGACTGGCAGACTCCTGTCTCATCGTGTTGAATAAACTCAAATCTAAACTCTTTAATGTGATATGAAATATACTCATGGAGATCCAGCTTTCTCTCCTGTTCACACTCCTATTCCTTCCTCAATAATCTGCCAAGTCACTCAAAATTCTTGCCTTAGCACTATGACTTACATGTCTCCAGGGATTCTGGTTAGAAGGAGTAGGTACCGTGGGATGGATTTCTTATTAACCTATTCGTACTCATCTTAGCAGGAACTGCTTTATGATATGGTCTAGCAGAGAACCTAGATTCTGGAGTGGTGATAGGATGAGACCTAACACAGGCAGATTTTGGTGGTGAGGGGGGGGGTGAAGCAAAGGGCTTGATGTGAGCAGAGTCTAGAAAAGGAGACAGGGCAGGGAGGGGCCTATTGGGCAGCTGGAAGGATCAAATGCAAGTGTGAATATGGCAGTAAATGTGTGCATTTTATGTCTTATCCATGCAAGGGCATTTCCAAATTGAGTACTTGGATTATCTTCCCCAGAGCCCCAGGGGTGACATAGCAAAATCTTCTCCAGGGGCTGCTTACCATAGATAAAGCAGAAGAACCACAGAGGTAAAACCTGCTGGTCCCCAGGTATGGCTGGGCTCATTTCCAGGATCCCTGCAGGGGCTTTAGAATGGGAGGAAGGGTACGGTGCTGGGAGGCAGATGACTTGCCTCCAGGCCCAGCTCTGCCATGTATCAGCTGAGAGATCTTGGGCTGGCCTCCATTTCCCCATAGGTCAAATGACATCAAACATCTGCCCCTTCCTGCTGGGTGGCCTCACACACTCATGTCACAGCAACTACTGCTAATATACCAAAGTCTCCCAAATCCCAGTCACCAAGCCACTCCCCTCCTGAGTTCCTCTCAAGCCCTGAATCCAGTCTTCCCCAAACATCTCCATTTGGGATTCACAGACCCCCCCAGAGCTCAGCGTGCCCCACTGACCCAACCCTTTCTTTCCCAACCTGCTCCTCTTCCTGGTTGCACTGAGGTAAAGGACACTGTCCTCCAGCCATGGGCCCAACGAGAAAGCTAGATGTTCACCCTAACCTCTCCTTTCCCTCCCACCTTCAGTCACAAGCTCTCTACAGGCCTCTTGAATGTCTCTCGAATCCAATCCTGCTCTCCATGCCCACTGCCACTGCTCTGGACACCGTCACCCTCCAAGGCCAATGCAGTGACCTCCTGTCTCACGCTTCCATCTGGAGGCCCTCCTGCACGATTGCTTTTTCTAAACTGCAAAGCTCTCGTGCCTCTCTTACTTAACATCCTTAGTGATTACCTATTTATTCCCAATGGGGTAAGAACCTAAACTCCTTAACATGTCCTAGTTCCCCTCTTGACTCACTGGAAATGCCTATCTTCCCTCCCCCACGTTATGCTCTACCTCTCACCATGCTAACGACTCAGAGCACCGTACATGGGCTAGACTCTCTTTTTTAACTTGAACGGTCTGCTTCCTTGCCTGGTGTTCCTCTGACTCCCACTTTGGCCTGCCTAGCCCCTACTGAGATCCACATTCTTCCCTGAGAAACCACCCTGGTCCCCCTGAGCCAGAACAGGCTGCCTGAAGGCTCCCTCTTCCTCTCATGGAACCTAGCATACCAAGTGGTGACCATGACATTGTCTCTTCCCTCAGGGGGTCTCTGAAGTCCTCAAGTGTGGGCAGTAGGCCTCAGGCTCTCTGCCTCCCAGTACCTGGCATGGTGCCGAGCCCTCCCTCAGTGCTTGCTGAACAAGTGAATGAATGGATGAATGAATGAGTCTCGTCACCACGCACAGTAATTGTGGATTAGATGATGACGTCTAAAAATAATTTGCAAACTGTAAACGTGTTAGGGATATTTTTGAGCATCAAAGGGTGTAGGGAGGCGATAAACATGTGAGGCCAGGTCTCCCAGACACCCAAACAAAAAAGAGGTGGAGCTGTGATGGCCGAGGAGTCAGGAGAATACCAAGACGGCTCTGGGCACAGCTTGGACGATGCAGGACAGCCCGTGAGAAGAGATGAGCCTGGGCCGCATGTGCTTTGGACAGACATCACCGTTCGGCTCTGGTTCCTCACACAGCACACTGTCCTTCAGTCAGGCGCTTGGCCAGTGAGCAAACACATCTCTAGCTTGAAACCAGAGCTTATGTTCCTGTGACCCTTCATTTAGGGGAACACACAGACTTCTGGAACAATAAACTCATACTCTTTATTAAAGAGACGTAGACTAGATTTTGATGGCATTTTGGCTGAGGCCCTAGAATGCCCAGGTTCTCCTTGCCAACGATACTTCTTCTCTTAGAGAAAGACAGAGAGAGAGTGATAGCAAATGGGAACACAGTAGTGCTATTTCGGTGGGCTGTGCATAATACTCACTTAGGCCTCTGCCGACCCCCACTCCCCAGCCCCAGAGCACAGCTCTGGGGAAGCTAAACCCGAGCGAGCAGGCTGGTAGAGCTTGCGGCTGAGGTGGGGCCTCTGTTCTCCCCAAGAGCAAATACAGCCCTCAAGTTCTCTGCACTCCCTGGGCTAGAGAGACGGAAGGACGGAGACAGACAGAAGGGGCCAGGCCTCATGTGGGGGTGGGGTGGGGAATGGGGTAGTGGCTGGTCATGGACATGTGGATGTTTCCATCTCACAGAAATGTTGTAACAACTGTGCCCTGAGGACCGTGGTGGTGAAATCACATTGGCGGTGACGTTACCTTGAGGAAGAATAAAAGGGATGTGGACAAGAAGGAGGGTTTCTTCTCCGGACAGGCTCTATGGAGTAAATGAGGGCCCCCACTATATCCAGGAAGGCAGTTAGATAGAGCATTGATTAGTTAACCGTAAGTGTTTATTCAGTACTGTTATGGGCCAAATTGTGTCCTTCCCCAAATCCCTAGGTTGAAGCTCTAACCCCCAATATTTGGAGAAAGGACCTTTAAGAAAGTAATTAAGGTCAAATGAGGTCAGGAAAGTGAGGCCCAAATCAGATGGGACTAGTGTCCTTGTACGAAGAAGAAGACAGAAAATGACAAAGAAGAAAAGCTATAAGCCAGGAAGAGAGTCCTCACCAAAACCCACCCCTGCCAGCACCTTAATCTTGGACTTCAAGCCTCCCATGAGCCTTTGAGGGCTGTGAGAAAATGCATGTCTACTGTTTAGGTCCCCCAGCCTGTGGATTCTGTCATGGCGGCCCCAGCAGACCAATACAATCACCTACTACGTGCAAAGTCCTTTGCCTTTGTGGGTCGCAAATGAGGATCCCTGGAAAGTTTCTGTGGGATTTTCCTGTTTGAGTACCATTCTTTGAGTCTCCTTAAGTATTGTGTCTTCTTGTGACAGTACAGTTTAAGATAAAATTGTGGCCTTCCCAGCAGTTTTGGGGGAAACCACCATTCATCCTTCATTAAATGCCATCCCCTCTGGCTCCTCTTTCTCTCTCTGAAATTCAGAAGTTTGTGCACCCATGAGATAAGTGGGAGAAGGGTCATTCTCTATGTCCTGAGGTAGGAGGCTTTCTGCCACAGACAGACCCACAGTCTTGTGGCCCTCTGTCAGGCTGGGAGGGAGAACGTGGGTTCTGAAGTCCCTAGATCTTCCCAGTGTGTTGTGTGAATGTATTAAAATTCCCAGGCTTACTTAAAATAAAGCTCCTAAGAGACACATACATCACTTCACGTTTTCTCAGAATTATCATGACCTTTTTTTTTTCAAGGGTTAATTTTCAGTAGGGGTTTGATACTTATCTCCAAATAGAGAGCTTTGTTCAGAGAGTTATTGAAATCAAGTGCCATTATGCTTCTGAGCTGCAGGGGAGAGAGTTCAGCTTATACAAACCAAGGTGGGGGTCCCCTGGGCTGTTGACAAAGTGGGCATTTGGTACCTGTCACTGTGACCCCTCGCCCCAGCTGCAGGAATGGTGCCACTCACAGAGCCTTTCATCTTACACTGATGTCCTGCTGAGAGGTGGAATATGGGGCAGGGGTGTCAGCCTGGCATGTTCCAGATGACTCTGATGGGCAAGCAGAGATGGCTCCAACCACAAGTCCGACATGGGATGACACTGAGAGCAGAGAGTCAGAATTCAGGGTGGTGGCAAGATGGAAACCTGCCCTCAGGAGAGAATACCATGATGTGGTGTAGTCTTTCCTCTTTGTCCTTAGTTTCTCAACAAAGTCAGTAAAAAGGAAGAGGAGAAAAAGCTGAGAGAGGAGAACGTTGAGCTCTTTTAACAGACAGCTCTATTTTGTGGATTAAAAATTCATAAAGAACAACGAATTACTACTCTAAGAATTAAGAGCTCACAAGCTGCATGTCTTGGCCACCTAAGGTGTTCTGTTCAGGGTCTGTTCAGGGAGCTGAAGCCGAACATCTGCTGGACTTCAGGGAGGTCTAGAACCATTCATCGTGTAGGCAGGCCGTCCACAAAAGTTTAAATGACCAAAGATGAGAGTGACTCATCCTCACAACAAGTTGTAGAAAAGAAAGTGAAAGATAATATGTACATTTGCCTTCCAAAGTTTACAATTTTTTTTAAAAAAGATTTTATTTATTTATTTGAGAGAGAGACAGAGATAGCAATAGAGAACACGAGCTAGGGAGGAGAAGGAGAAGCAGGCTCCCCGCTGAGCAGAGAGCCCAATGTGGGGCTTGATCCCAGGACCCTGGGATCATGACCTGAGCCAAAGGCAGAGGCTTAAATGACTGAGCCATCCAGGTGTCCCCAAAGTTTAAAACATTTTACAGTACTACTCTAGGTTTTAGTTCAGAGTGAAGTGGGCCCACCTGTCTTTCCCTTCCATGCAGAGACCTATTGAAACAGCAGCAAACATATGTACAAAGGAATAAATTCAGTGGTGCATAGGGCAGTAGGTGGGCATGTCAGCAGAGTTTTTGACAATTTTCTAGAAGATGGAAAGCAAATGGGATCCAATTGCCAAATAAGCCACAGAGGGGGAAGCTGTATCTGAGGTATGAAAGGATGCTGCAGTGAGAGAGTCAGACTCTTGGAAGGACAGCCGTCTTCCTGGGGAATCTGCAAGGGGTGCCAAGCTCTGAGTTGACAGAACGGTCAAGTAGGAATGGAATGTGGGTTGGCCACCAGGATGACCATTTGCAGGGAGATCTGTGGGGCAGCTAAACTGGCTGCCCACCTTCACTCCCACCACTTCCATGCCATGGGTGCAGAGCAGCTGGCCATGTACTGGTCACCTTCAGAGATGAGTGTGCTGTTCAAGGGAACTCAACAGTTGACCAAGGGAGGGCTAGGGCTCCTTGAGGGAGGGTGGTCCCTCCAGACTGAGGCTGTCCTTGTGTTGGCCCTGAAGAAGGGGCATGCAGGGGTTGAGGAACATACTCTCAGCCTGACTTCTACCTATCTAAAGTGAGTGGTACAAGTCCATATGCTCTACCTTTTAACATACACTTGTCAGTGTGAGTTGATATAACAAAGACCACCAGAATTCATGAGAATTAAACATTTCAATAGAAGGGCTAAAGATAAAGTTGAGGAAATATTCCAGAATATAGACCAGAAAGAGAGTGATGAAATACATGAGGAGTTAAGTTAAAAGACATGTAGGATCAAGTCAAGATGTCTAACATGTATCTGGCAGGAATTCCAGAAAGAACAAAGAACATGAAGGGGAAAAATTATTAAAGGGGAAAAATTGTTAAAGAGTTTTTAAATTGGAAGGAGTTGCTGAGGATTCAACAAAAAATTTTTTAAAGGACCCATGTATGTTGTCATAAAATTTAGAACATGAAATTCAAAGAGAAGATTCTCAGTGCTTCCAGGGAGTAAAGATACTATAAAAGAATAAGATTTAACATGGTTGTGGCCTTCTTGTCAGTAATCTTGGATGCCAGTAGAGTACTTTAGTGGAACAATGCCTTTGAGTACTGAAGGAATGTGATTTTTTAAATCTAGAATTATTAATTCAACCAAACTATTTACCGAGTATCACAGCACACAAAGAGTTTTTCAGTACCATATTACTCAGTCCTTCAGTTAATAATATTTATACAATTATAATATTACAAAGACTGACAACTGATTTTCAATTCTCAGAATGTCTATAGACAAAACAAAGACTCAAACATTTACCCACTGTCTTAGTTTGTTTGGGTTGCTATAACAAAATACCACAGTCTGGGTAGCTTATAAACAGTGGAAATTTATATTTCACAGTTCTGAGGGCTGAAAGTCCAAGACCGGGGTGCCAGTAGGTCAGGTGCCTGTGAAGGACCTTTTCTGGGGCAGTCAGTTAATATCCAACTCTTGGTTTCAGCTCAGGTCATGATCTCAGGGTCATAACACTGAGCTCTACATCAGGCTCTGTGCTCAGTGTGCAATCTGCTTGATTTTCTCTCTCCCTCTCCCACTGCCCCTACCTGCCCTCTAAAATAAATAAATAAATCTTTTTTTTTTTCAATCCAAACAGTTTATTTCTAACACTATGATACGTATATTTTAACTACATATAAGTATGTGTCATACATATGTATATATGCATATGAATGTATGATACATGCATTTTAAAGTAGATAACATTGTAAGTTTGCACAATGGATATTCTTGGCAATTGTATATTTTAGCAACATATGAGTAATTACACCACCTCCATGTTCCAGCCACTATAAGCTATCTGCTTTATACATTGTTTCTTTTTTTTTTTTTTTGGTTTTAATTAATTTTTATTAACATATAATGTATTATTTGCCCCAGGGTACATGTCTGTGAATCTTCAGGCTTACACATTTCACAGCACTTAACAGCACATACCCTCCCCAATGTCCACAACCCAGCCACCCAATAAATAAATCTTAACAAAGAAAGAAAGCAAGAAAAATTACTTGAGTGTGTTCTCCAATAAGATGAAAGAGGAATCCAAGAAAGAGAAAGTCATGAGATCCAAGAAATATTAGAAAAAACTTAAGGGTATAATTAAAAGAAATTAACATGGCAGCAACTGGTACGTACCTAGAAGACAATGAGATAAAACTAGGCCATTCAAAATTGGTATGTTTAAGAAATTGGATATTCTTAATGATATGGTAATGGGGGTATGTGCTTCTATTGTTAATTAGTTTAAAAAAGAAAAGCAAGTAGAAACCTCAGAAAAAACAAAAATCGGAGGTAAAATCCTAATCCGAATAAGAAGCAACCTAAATTAAGGTATAGTTGTGAGAAACTGATTAGGGTAAGAAAAGAGGACTTATTTGATTTTGACTTTGAATATTTTTTTTTTAACATTCTCTTTTGAGTAGCTTAGGATAATTGGCATCCTTGATTCTTCAGTAAATAATTTTTATATATTTACTGTGAAAAAAATCTTTATTGACTTGCAAATTTTGGAATAAATTTTTTTGAAAAAGTATGAAAGGCTTAACTTTGATTTCAGAATAGAATATAACTATTGCAAACCCAATAAATATATAAAAGGAAAAGGACAGTTATGACAGAAGAGGAGGTAAAGAAAGCAGGGAGAAAGGGTTGGAGAGGAGAAGGAAAAGGGACAGTTTCTTCAATTACATAATGAGCATAAGTTAGCACAAATCCTCATGTGCCGTAGTCAATAAATACTGTAGAAAGTTGATAAATCAAGAATTTGACGTATAAATATTTATTTAGTATTTTGTATCTAAATACTTTGTACTAGTATCCTCCCATCAGAAGGACTAGAATCAGGTTGGCTGAAGTTGGTTACCATAGGAAGTGGAACAGGGTAAGGAGGGCAAAAAGGAGATTTTTCATAATTTTATACACTATATGAATGTAATTTTAATCACAAGTAGGTATTACTTTAAAAAAAAAAATGTAAGTGGAGGGACACCTGGGTGGCACAGTCAGTTGAGTGACCGACTCTTGCCTTTGGCTCAGGTCTGATCTCAGGGTCAGGAGATCAAGACCTGTGATGGGCACCGTACTTAGCTCTGGGTCTGCTTGTATTTCTCTCTCTCCCCACCACCCCCATGCTCTCTCTCTCTATCTCTAAAAGAAACAAATCTCTCTCTCTCCCTCTCTCTCTCTCTCTCTGTCTCTCATATATATAGGGAGGGAGAATAATATTACTAAGTGTTGGCACTGTTGAAGAATGAAAATTGAATTGTTCCAAACTTTTCAGAGAGCAATTCTGTAAAATTAAAAAGAACCAGGGGCCCCTGGGTGGCTCAGTGGGTTAAAGCCTCTCCCTTCAGCTCAGTTCGTGATCTCAGGGTCCTGGGATTGAGCCCCACATGGGGCTCTCTGCTCAGCGGGGAGCCTGCTTCTGCCTGTCTCTCTGCCTACTTGTGATCTCTCTCTGTCAAATAAATAAATAAAATCTTAAAAAAAAAAAAAAAAGAACCAGGTTCTCCCTCTAATAATAATACTATATAAGTTTCCAGTCCACAAAAATGATGTAGAGCAGCAGCTGGCAAACTAACCAAGAGGAGGCAGCAGAATACACAAAAGTCCTTCATTGCACACGAGCATGAACACGCACACACACAAGGTCACATCCTGCTATGTGTCTTACATATTGACTCACTGAGAAGGAACATCAGCTACCCCGGTTCTTCGAATTCTCCTGTCTCCAGCTTTAATTCCTTCTGTTGATCTTTACATGGAAGGCTGTCTGTACTGGTTTCTCCATCTTTATATGACTCATTTTGGTTTGCTTTTGTGGAAGCAACTAACTGGAGAGCTGGGACTTTTCCCTCCTGACAGAGTTTGGGGTTAACCACAGTGTTCCAAAGCCCATGGGCGCTGCCCAGCCACTTGGAGGAGTGCCACTGAGTCTGTTTGTCCTCTCCTTGTGGTTACTCAGAAGAGGCCCTGTCTGTGTTCCAAATGTGGTCAGCCTATTAAAGAGGCGTCCCCCGTGGCCTGACATGGTCACTCTCCTTGTGTCATCATGATGTTATGGGAAAGAGAACACCATTGCCTTTAAACAGCCTTGGCAATGGCTGTCCATCTTGACTTGAGTTGAGAAGCCAGGTTCTTCCCATGATTTGATGATGAGACTCCTGGGAAATGCTTATGGTCAAACTACAATTTTGTAGAGCAAACAGTTAATATAATTATTCACAGCAGCCCTTAATCTCTATTTTTGATGAGAAAACTGACACTCATCCATGGTTAAGTCTATTTGTCCATGACCATTCTGCTAGAAAGTAGTCGAGCATAGATTAAAATCCACATCTTCTGATCATTCTATGTTTTGTTTTGTTTTTTTAGAACTGCTTAGTGTGATAGTTATTGATATTAGACAAGAAGACCTCTACTCTGCTTTGGAGTTTTGTAGAAATCTCCATTCTCTATGGTAATATTGAGCATCTCACTTTATTCAGCTTTGGACTAGATCTCAAATTTGCTACTTAACAGCTGTGGGCTGTTGGTCAAGTTCACACAACATCTCTGAGTTTCAGTTTCCTCATTTGTCACACAGAGATATTAATATTTATCTCCAGTGAAACCTCACTAGGATTCAAGGTTTAAATGATATAATATATAGCAGGTGCTAAGTCGGAGCTCAAATGGTGGTGACAGTGGTTGTCAATGTGAAGAGAATGATTTCAAAACATTTTGGACACATTAAAAAGCCTTTGCAAATTTCCTCTTCAGATGAGTTCCTAGTTAACTACTCTCCTGTCTTCTAAGATGTCAACTCATCTTCACGATATTAACTTGAAAAGTTGCTAGTTATACTACTTTGTTAAGAGAGCAATTTTGAGTTAGCATCTCTCTTGCCAAAAGTAAGTAGAAGTGTTATGTATCAGCTACTGAGCATCCAACTTGGGCATAATGCAATCAGATGCAGCAAGTCCCATTCTCAATGTGGTTGCTCAAAGAGATACAGAAGCTCTGGTATAGGGCATTTTCCATTGATGGGACAGTACCCTTTATAGCAGGGAGAGAGGCATTTGTTAAGTGTTAGAAACACGGGTGTTCAGAGAAGTGAGTAGCATCTGTACTTGGTAATTCATGCTTTCCAAGTTCATAGACAAACAAGTGGCAACTCTTCATAACAGATTTTGCATGTTGGATAAAACAAATGTCACACAAGACCATAAACTTCTGGGCTCTTCAAAGGAGTATAGGCAGGAGATGGGGCAGAAAGTGGGCATCTCATCTGCACTGAGAGGACTGTGGCATTGGCTCCAGTTATCAAAGGGTTGGAAAAGTTAAGTCGTTGTCTGTGAATTTGGGTAAGTCCACGAAAACACCAAATGCAGAGGAAAAGAGAAGTAAGGAGCAAAGGTACATGTGTAAATAGGAAGATAGGTGTAGTTCACTTGAGACTTGTTCTTCATGGTAATCTGAAGTGACCATACTCAGATGTATATATGGGATTGACCTAGGTCTCTGAGTGCAGTGAGGCGCACAGAGGGGCCTTGATTACATGTCTACTTGGAGGAGCTCTGAGAAGTCAAGCCTTCAGAGGCCCAAGGGATAAGAAGCCTCCTTGCTTCTTAGAAGAAATGAGGACAGAATTGTAGGCTTGATCTTCAAAGTCTTGAAGTAAAGGATAGCTATTAAATGTGTACCAACCATGAGTATGAGAGAATGAAGCAGAAAGAGGGAATTCCTCTGGCAAGCTGGGAAATTCTGACTAATCAGATGTGTTGAAGGACTTGCATATCTTCAAACCCAAGTCAGCAAAAAATGCTTTGAGTAGGACTCAGAGCTTAAGTAACCTGAACTCATACATTTAAAATATTGAGAAGGTTATTAATAGAAGATGAAAGAGAAAAAAAAAGCGTTAAGTCAAAACTTCAGAGCAGTGGTGCTCACAGAGGGAGGAGGGGGAGCAATTTTGCTCCCTACCTCCTTCCAGAGGATATTTGACAATGTCTAGAGACATTTGGGGTTCTTACAACTGGGAGGAAGTGATATTGGCATCTAATGGGTAGAAATGGGAAGAGGTGTTGCTAAATATCCTACAATACACAGGACAGCCCCTACCTGGTTCAAAATGTCAATAGTACAGATGTTTAGAAACCCTGGTTTAGAGCTATCATCCTTTATACCACATATATCAATCATGAAACAATATAACTAGTTGAGTGAAAAAACACCACAAGGGGGAACAGAAGCTTTTGATAGAAACTGAATAAGTCATGTGATTAATATGATAATTGCAAATGAGAAATCTTAGCTTTCTCCCACAAATCCCTTACCTTAAACTTTTCAAATACGAAGTAAGGTTAATTTTATAGAACCATTTTTTTTAAACTATACAAATTTTTATAATGGCATTGTGACAGCTTTTAGACATGTATTATTACTTCTAGTTTGTAAATCACATGAATTTCCTTATTTAATGTTAATAATTTGGTATAATTATCCCCATTTCATAGACTCTGAGAGGTTAAATTTTAAGTTTTTGGACATCCCGCTATGTGCTGGCCACTGTGCTAGGCATTGTGGTTGTCACCCAGACAGATAGAAGCTGAAAATCTCCTAGGGGACACACAGATGTGATACATGTAATAATAGAAGGATAAACACAGCCATGGGAGAACGGGGAGGAAACCGAAGTCATTAGCCTGAGGTTTACAAAACCAGTAATTGGCAGATCTGGAACTTGTCTTAAGGTCTTTTGAGTCTCAAGTAAGTTTTCTTGGCGTAACAATGTAACTCCCTTATCTTTTCCAGAGATGTAAAAACAAAACTGAAGAAAATCATTCAAAAACACATCCATAAATTACGGAGTAGGCGAAGCATAGAAAGAGTGTTGAGAGGGTGGTAGGATATTAAAAGGGAAGATAAGACCTAGTAAAACAGAAACATAAAGAAGTTGCTGGCTTCAAACTCACCACTGGGCTGTTCTTGAGGTTTGCAGCTGTATTAAGACCCATGTCTCCCCCACACCCCCCACCCCCCACCCCCAGAACAATGTGACTTTGAGTTGGAGGAGACGGAAACAGAAATCTCTTGTGGTTGGGCTAAGTCCCTTCAAATGTCGCCAAGCTTCCCTTCCTCTGGAGGAAGCCCCATGTGAGGAATTCTCCATTTAAGGAGAGTGTCTTGGTGAGTGGGAGGAGATGCCTAACAACCGCAGGTAAATATAGGGGAAGACACAATAAGTGGCCGCCTCCTCAAGGAGTCAAATTCCTCTGGTCAGTTCTTTCTCGTCTCTTCCTCCCCCAAACCTGGATGGAAACATGAAGCCACAGTTCACTCCCAGTTACTCATCCTGACAAACAAGAAGTTGATTCCAAAGAAATATCATTTTGCAGCTGTTTGCTTCTGCTTCTGCTTCCCAGGAGACACGCTTTTTGCCGTCCCCACTTGCTTCAAAGGCTGGGAGACCAGGGCAAGTTCAGGTGGTGCTACCTCCCTGCACTGGAGGGCGCCCTGCAGGTCTGGAGACAGATGCCCAGGGACTGAGTCACCTCCTTTGTCCTTTTAGGCAGAGGGGGGTATGATGGGACCCCTGCCAGTGACATAGAGTACTCGTTTTTCCATTCAGGCCAGGGCTTTGTCCCTGGGGGACAGAGCAAGAGGTACACACAAAACCTGATTTGCCTGTGCTGTGTGGAACCACAAAATCTTGTTGTCGTCTCAGGCCACTCCCTCCCGCCCTAACTCCCCATCCAGTTCCATGTTCCAGAGGCTGGGTTCATTCTGCACGTTGCTCTACAGTGGACCCAGCTGACTGGACCAGAGCAACCCCTGACCTGTCTGGACCAATCACATCCTCTCCTGGGAATCTGGGGATGGTGTCTCGAGGCAGTGCACACACGCCAACTAGACGTTTCTCCCCTTTGCTCTGGGTTGAAATTGCCTAGGGAATTTTGAAAACACACACACACACACACACACACACACACACACACACAATCTATCTCTACTGGAGCTGGCTCTGAAGAGCCTCCGAGTACAGCTCAGAGTGGTACAAGTGCACAGAGGAGCAGACAGAGGACAACGAGGTGGACCCTCAGAGAGAGGTTGGAATGAGAGACCGAGGCTCTAGAAAGAGTAGTCAGTGATCTTGACTCCTGAGAGATTTCTAGTTCTGGGTTCCAAATGTCCTCAGGCCTCATTGTAACTCCTGCTTTTCAATCTTCCCTTCCAAATGTGTCTTGTGGAGCTACTTTGAGTAGCTTCTATTACATACAACAAAATGGAACTTCACCAAACCCCTCACATAGCTCATCTATCACTGGACCCTGAATATTGCTGATTTTACCTCAGATATTGCTCTTAAATCTCACCCTTGTGGCCTCTTCAAAGGGGTTCTTACCCTTACCCTCCCTGACTCAATTCCCTGGCCTCTTCTCTCTCCTCCAGCCTCCATATAAAACAGATCTCATTCACTCACCTTCAAATTTAGAGTCCCCTATTGATTCCTCATTGCCTGTTAAAAATAACAAAATAGTTCCGTATAAACTGACCTGTAAAATATCTTTATTATGTCACTAACTGGAAAAAAATTGTAGATCATTAGGATATAGGGGTAGAACCTTTTTTTAAAAAATGTGATTTAAATATGTATAAAAATCCCTCCTTAAATGTGTAAGCCCAACGATTCACAGACATGTACCCTGGGGCAAATAGTACATTATATGTTAATAAAAAAAAATCCCTCCTTAAATTTAGGAAAAAGAAGAGACATTTTCTAGCCATTAGCAGTGGTTTCCTCAGTGGGATCATTTTGGATGGGCAGAGAGGAAATTCCCATCATGTCTTACTTTTATAATTTTGAATAAGTGATGGGGAGTATGGTGATGTTAAACTTTTTCTAAGTTCTTCCTAAATATTTAAATGTCCAAGGTCCTTTGCATTCTGGCCCCCATGTACTTCCCAGTACCCTCTCCTACTTGCTACACGCCTTCTGAGCTTTTCACTCTTCCCCTAAGCCAGCATCCCCTTTCATGCCACCACAGTGCAGTATTCAGTGTCCTCTGCCCCAAATACCTGCACTCCATTCTTCATCTGAAACACTTCTACTTTTCTTTATCAGCCCAGCTCAGATATCACCTCTGGGAAGCCTTTCTAGACTGAACCATCCCCGACCCACATCAGACTCAGTTGTCATGTTCCAGTGGCCCCATGGTCCCCCCTATGTCTGCCATACCACCACCAAACTACGTTATAGCCGATGAGGTCACATGTATTTCTCCCCAATTTGAGGTGAGCTCCTTGGGGGTGAAGGCTGAGGTTTACTCATCTCTGCCTCTTCCATCTCTAGTAGACAGTGAGACTAATAATGACAGCACAGAAAATCTTTTTTTTTTTTTTAAAGATTTTATTTATTTGACAGAGAGAAACACAGCGAGAGAGGGAACACAAGCAGAGGGAATGGTAGCAGGAGAAGCAGGCTTCCTGCAGAGCAGGGAGCCCGATGAGGGGCTCGATCCCAGGACCCTGGGATCATGACCTGAGCCAAAGGCAGAGGCTTTAACCCACTGAGCCACCCAGGCTCCCCGACGGCACAAAATCTTGGTTGGTTGAATGAGTGAATGAATGAGGGAATAACTGACTGAATGAGGTAATGAATGAATGAGTGAATGAATGAATGAATGAACGAGGGAATGAACGGGTTAATAGGCTCCTGCACACCAGGTAGAGCCATGATGCAGGTGTAGCCTTCCCTGCCTCTACCAGATAAAATCGACCAATCAGAACTCATCCCAGCCCTGTTCCTGAGCTGGACTCCAGCTCAGGGTTGTTGCTTTTCACCGCCTTGCAGGCGGAGTTACCAAGCTGGGTTAGTAACTACTGATGGGCCCCTTTATACGTCACAAAGATCAATTAGAAATGTGTTTCTAGTGGTTGGTGACTAATAATGAAATCAGGAAGCTATGCCTGTTCTAAAAAATGTCTAGGTGATGGGTCCGAGCTCAGGTCTGTGTATTTGCTCCCCACACTCCCAACGCTGTGCTCTAAAGAGAGCTCTTTAATTGCCATACCCCTGACCCTCTCCCCCCCACACACACTTCCAAAGAGGTAAGATTCTGTACTGCTGGGAGAGAAGCCAAGTCGAGCTATGTACTAAAACTGTAAGGGAGGAGAAGAGCGAGCAGCCATGGGGACAAGGAGTAGAGGAGTTCTCTTCAGGATGTAAGCACAGCCCCCTCAGAGCAGCTATGAGCAAATGAGACAGAAAAGAAAGTTCAGGGTGTGTTTCAGAGTCCCTGTCTATGTCTGTCTTTTATACTGACCTACATGAGGGATGAGCAAAGAAAGAAATTCCTTTTAAATTACATGCTGACTATCGTCCTGTGCTTAAATATGGCACTGTCCCAAGGCCAACAGCCAGGAGTCTAAGCTCTGTGAAAGTGGCACCTATAAACAGGGAGAAGGACCTGCACAAAGACTAAGCCGTGCCTCTCAGTCAGGCCTCTGCTAGCATCCCCGGCTGCCTCTGTCACAGAGAACGGAGCCAGGACAAGCAGAGGCAGCAGAGGTCCCAGCGCAGGTCGGTCTGGCTTCTGGGAGGGAGAAAGCCTGGATGGTGAGGCAATAGATCTTGGGGGTGGGGAGGGGGGGCCACCCAAACAAGGCCCTGTCCTCTCCATTCACTGGGGCTTTTAGGCCAGCAGTGTCCAGGAGCCCGCTGTGGCGGCAGGTTGGAGGAAGAAAAGGGGAACTGGGAGCAGGTTGCAGACTGATGTGGGTACCCTAGGGCCACCCGAAACTAGCCAGGCTCCCACAGACCATGGATGCTCCAGGAGCTGCCAAACCACAGGGTCACAGAGACCACAACTGGTAGGTGGTGGTTCTGGGGCATCCGAAGTTTCTAGTATCTCAACAATAGTTTACTTCAAGAGAAGTCTCTGGGACATGCTCAGAACCCTCCACGCCCCCTCTGCCAATAGCTGCAGATTTTAAGATTAGAAAGGGGTATCTTCCATGGGGCAAGGTGAACATGAGAGAGACAGCAGCACTTAGGGGGTAACTCACTATGGGGAGAGGGGCTTTTGATCATGGCAGCTCCTGTCATCCAGGCTTATGATGGAAAAATTGAACTTGGGTGAGGGAATAACAAAGGCAAAGCAAAGTGGCTCAATGAATGGAGGCAATGTCTTGGAAAGGAAGCAGTGGGGTACACTGCACTGTAAAACCAGAAGGCTTAGTTAGGGTTGAGCCCTTGCTCACCACTGATATCATAAACACCACTGGGTTCTCTATCTTCTCATGTGAAAAACAAGATCTGTACCATCTCCTACATGAAAGTGGGTAGCACGTAGTGTGCATTCATTCACTGAGTTGTTTTTTTTTTTTTTTTTTAAGATTTTATTTATTTGACAGAGAGAAACACAGCGAGAGAGGGAACACAAGCAGAGGGAATGGTAGCGGGAGAAGCAGGCTCCCCGCTGAGCAGAGAGCCCGACGCGCGGGGCTCGATCCCAGGCCCCTGGGATCTGACCCGGGCCGAAGGCAGACGCTTAACGACTGAGCCACCCAGGCGCCCCTCATTCACTGAGTTTTTGTATAAAATACTGGGTTCCTGCTTGGTGCCGGGCACCAGGTAGACCCCAGGCACACAGGCGAGCACTTAGCTATGGTCCCTGCCTTTACGGGGCTTACGTTCCACTGGACCAATCAAGATGTTGGTTGAATCTGGATCCTTTGCTGCTTGCCTCCTCCACCCCCCCCCCCATTCCTGTGGAATGGGCTTCATCCAATACTTTTAGAAATTGAAAGCAGGGAAAGGAAGACTCAGAACAGCACGTTTTAGAACAGACAGGAAAGTGAAACTGATCTCCTGCTCCCAACCATCGTAGCCAGTGTAAGAGATTTATGGAGAAGATGAAGACGTTCCAGAATAAAACCAGGAAATGATTACAGCCTCCTTCCAGGCTTTCTCAGGAAAACCATAAATCTTTTCCAAGCTTACAAAGACAGCAGAAAGAGTCACACCAGCATTTTAACAGTTCTTCTGAAATTGGCAGGATATTCGTCAGGCTATTTTTAGAAACTGATTAGAAGGCTAACGAAGAGGACCACGGGCGAAAAACCAAAAGAGCTGTGATGATGATAAAAGGCAAAAATCCTATAGAATGGCCCAAGGAAGGTTACATATACACCAGTTCTTCTGCTCTGTGGAGAGTTAGGATAAAATGTATGTGGGAATCATTTAAGTTGGATGTAGGAAAGAACTTCCTGACTCTAAGAATGGTTGGATGCCAACAAAGTGGAGGGTTATGGAATGCAATCAGCTTTCTTATGTTTGAGCGGACAGACTCGTAGAAGAAGTAATCAAACTTGGCCCATGTGCATGTTTGTTTTCTGTTGTGATCCATCGAGGCCCAAGCCAAGGACACGTTGCCCAGTGTGGATGGTTAGCATCTCTGGAGTGTTGGCAAGCCCAGACACCGGCAGGCTGAGGTGGTTCTGGGCCATTGGAAGACTCTGTTCTCAAGTCTCCCTTTGGGCCTCCAGCCCATCTTCCACCTTCTCCATCACGTTCATTGTCCAAGAGGCGGCCTGTCAGGAACTGTGCCAGGGCTCCCTGCCCTTGGCCTTGCAGCTGGGCTTGGCTGAGAGGAAGCACCGGCGGGAGGTCCTCCAGAAGGGCTGGAGGAAAGTGAGGAGGGTTATCCATTCTATTTCCTCCCCGATAGTCTGACAGCCACTAGATCCCTTTAGGGAAGGCCGAGGGAAGCTCTCACTGCGTGACCTTTCCTGCAGCTACAGTTCTCACTGGGTTCAGGGAGCTACCTCCCTGCCCCTCACACCTTCAGTCTTCAGTCCTAGAGGTGGTCACAGGCGGAACCTGCTCAGACCTTCGTAAACAATCCTTCCATAAACTCTCCTTCGTCAGTCCTTTGAGTGCGTGTGTGCCATCAGGCTCCAGCTGGGAATCTGACTCATGCACACTACGAATCAGGCTTGAGGAACTTCTGAAATTCCATCGTTTACTCTAACAAAAAGGTATTGAGCAACTACTTTATACAAATGATAAGTAAATACTGAAGGGCTTAATAATAATATCCAAACCTTTATGAGATTTTGGGGTGTGCTAGTTCCTGGACTAAACAGTTGATGTGAGTTAATTATCTCAATATTCTTGTGGTAAATATGTTTTTAAACCCGTATCCAGGCAGGTCAACCAATGTCCCTTGGGGTTCCCTATGTTACCTGAGCCCATACCACTAGGAAGTAGAGGAGGTGGGATTCAAACCCAGAGAGGTTTCATTTCTAAGCTAGTATTTTATTTTTTAATTTTTTTTTTAAAAAGATCTTATTTATCTGAAAGAGAGAGCACACAAGCAGGGGAGAGGAGCAGAGGGAGAGGGAGAAGCAGGCTCCCCGCTGAGCAGAGAGCCCGATGTGGGGCTCGATCCCAGGACCCTGAGATCATGACCTGAGCCAAAGGCAGAGGCTTTAACCCACTGAACCACCCAGGCGCCCCTAAGCCTGTAGTTTAAACTTTTTCTCTTTGTGGCTTCTTCTACACATTAGCTAGTATATGATTGTCAGGGAACCAAAAACCAAAGGAGGAGAGGAAAACTCTGCCATGTGCCAAGAATCACATACAGAAAGTGAGGCTCTACTTTCTGAAATGGAAGTTTAGTAGTGGTGCAAATGGACACAGAGCATGAACGAGGAAAAGTTTCTGGCTGAGCTAGAGGTGAGAGACGAACTCTCTGCAGGGGGAGCATTCTGTGCAGTGATGTGCCGCCCACTGTTTAACAAATGCTTTGCCAGCTCTCCCCAAAGCCCTGATTCGTGCTATTTGCCGGTTTCTGTGGTGTGAATACTCCCACCGTGGAGGGTGTTGGGACACCAATATGATGAGGGGAAGAGCTGTGCACAGCTGGTCCATGAGAACCTACACAAGCACCCCCAGACTTATCACAAGGAGTCAGGAAGAGCACAGTGTATTTGGGACACTATGAGGAGATGAGCTCTGCACAAAGGACAAGGAGTAGGGGCCGGTGGAGTGGGAACAGGGCTGAGACTGCAGAGCAGGTAGAAAAGGCCATGGAGAAAGGGGCTTCGGTTGACCAGCTAGAGCCTCATTGTCCAATTTGGTGCCCACTCATTGCCCCTGAGCACGTGACATGTGGCTGGTCCGCACTGAGAGGGGCTGTGTGACCAGACACTGGATTTTGAAGACTTAGTGAAAAGAGAATATAAAATATCTCATTAATATTTTTTACATTGATTACATGTTAAAATCATATTTTAAATGCATTGGGTTAATCACATATTTATCATGAATGTCATCTGTTTCTTTTTACTTTTAAAAGTGGGGCTACTGGAAAATCCCAAGCTATACGACAGGCTTGCACTGTAGTTCTTTTAGACGGGTTTGGGCCAGAGGATTTGGACTTTATTCAACAGGCAATACTGAGTCTTCAGAGGGTTTTAAATGGAGGTGGTCTGCTTCCCGTAAGGATCCATCTGGTGCCGTGTGGAGTTTGCGGAGGCCATGCAGGAGGAGGGGAACCTGGGAGCATCCTGGCCAGAGGGATGCAGGGCGGCATGAAGGCAGAGGAGGGGGAAATGAAGGAGAGGGCAGCCTGGACTGGACAGGGTGGCCGACTGGTTGTGGGAGGTGGCCCGAGGGAGGGATCAAGGGTGATGGGTTTCTGGCTTGGGCAACTGTCTAGACGGGAGTAGGATAAACAGAGAGAAAAGGACAGGAGGGGTGAAAATTTCCTAGGGGAGGCGACTGCATTCGGTTTCAGGCCTGACGTGTCTGAGGTGCCAGGGGATCTGCAACTGGGCACAGGGCTCTGGAAGCCTGCTGGCACTGTCTTAAAACCACATCCCGAGTCAGCTATCTCCCACCCCTCGACTGCTGCCACCCCAATCCAAGCCACCGGGACAGCTTATCTGGATTTGCGCCACAGCCTCCTAGCTTGTCTCCTTGCTCATGCGCTTGCCTTGCTTTTCCTGAGTCTCCGTCAACGGCCAGAGTAATCTTGTTAAAAGCCACGTCAGAACATGGCATGCCTCCGCTCACGATCTCCGGTGAATTCATGGCACTCAGTGTCACACCACTCCATACAGTGACCTAAGTCCCAACGTGAACTAACCCTGCTCCTCTCTGAGCTTCCCATACCCTTTCCCTCAGTGATTCTGCTATAACTGCGCTGACCACCTCAATGTTTCTAGAACTCACCAGGAACCCTCCTGCCTCATAGCTTTTGCACCTGTCACTGTTTCACATTTCTGAGGCACTGTTTCCCTCTCCTAACCTTTGGGTCTTTATTCAGCTATCCCCTTCTCCATAAAGACTCCCTTGCTCACCCCATCTAAAATGATACCCCCACTCTTTCCTTCCCTTCTTTATGTTTTCATGAGTTCTTGCCTCTATTAATCGCTTACAACAAGTGTTTCTTATTTATTATGTTTAATGTCTGTCTCCTTTGTTAGAATGTAAGCTCTATAAGGCAGAAATGTTGTCTGTTTTATTCTCTGCTATATCCCCTATACCTGGAACAGTTCCTGGCACATAGTAGATACTGGATTAATATTTGTTGCATGAAACAATAAACTGCAATAAATCAAGGGGGTGCATATGTAAGTTCTAGAAACAGACCTGTTTTGGAATCCCAGCTCTGAACTTGTCATTGTGACCTCGGACTGGTTAATTAACATCTCTGAGCCTTATTTTCCTCATCGGAATGAGAGATTAATAAAACCTACCACAAAAGATTGTTGTGAGGATGCATCTGGACACGAAATATTTATAGGACCCCTCCCTTGTGCCAGGAGCCATGTTTAATGGGGATTCAACGGGATAATGACTGTGTCTGCCATACTGTGAACGCTCTGTAGATGTCAGCGTGGAGGGCACTAGCAGGATGGGGAGGGCTCAGCAGCCAGCAGACAGGGCTGTGGGATGCTGATCTGGCAGTGAGTGTCCTGGGTGAGGATGAGCTGGCCCGGGAGTGGGGGGTGGGGAGAGGGTGGGGGGGTAGGGAGGAGACAGGACTCTGCTGACTGCTGAGCACACAGGGATGGAACCGTGAGGGGGAGCTGGGAGGCAAGCTGGACTTGAAAGGCCGTTTAGCGGGTGGAAGGGGAATTCTGGTGTCATCATCAGCACACCAGCGCCAGAACCCTGAAGCTCAGTAGAGACAGACTCTACCCAAAGCCACGAGTCATTCCTCCCGGGAGGTGTGACACTGTGGAGGCCCCCCACAAGGAGCGAGGGGCCAGGAGAAGAACACAGTAATGTGGCAAGGTCCCACCTACTTCAGACTGGGTTAGGGCTGGACTTGAGTCCCATGCCTTACTGCCTGAAAATCCCATGAAAGAGCCAGAACCTCATTCGGGGCAGAAAGGGACAATGGCTCCTTTTCACCAGCCAGAGAGCTCTGAGGAGGCAGAGATCTGAGGTTGCTGTCCCTGTTGGGGCCTCAGATGGCGCGGACATGAGGGTCAAGGCACTGAGAGCTCGCAGGTCAGACAGAATGAGAGCACGGAGGCCTAGAGGCCCTGCCTTCTTTCCAGATCTGGCATGGCCTGGCAAGGGCTGCCCTTATCCTGGCCTTCCTGGTAGATTTTTCTGGAAGATTTCCCAGGGGCCTCTCAGCTCCCCGGTGGAAATTTGGAAGAAGCCCCTGGGTCCAGGGCCCAGGCCCCAGGGATTAGGGAGCCTAGGAGAGCAGTTACTTAAACGATGCGAGCCCCTCGGGTACTCTGGCTCCTTCAGTGCCCAGGAGGTTATCTCCCCTCAGAAGGCTTTGTGGTGCTAGCTCTCCATGACACGCTGCAGGGGCCCCACAGCATTATGGCACAGAAGAGTCTGAGAAGTCAAACCCTATAAAGCAGGCACAATCACAAGACTTAGTGCCCTCCCCCTTCACCCCTCAATAATACATGTTGCATGACAGACCCCTGCAGTTCAACATATTGTCAAAAAGTGAACTCTTCTGTCACCATCACCTAGGTCGTGAGGGGACCACTGCTGGTACCCAGGACTTCCCCTCATTCCTTTCGGATTTCTCTCTCTTGCCTCCCCCTAAAAGTAATTACTCTGCTGCCTTCTGGAACAATCATTTGCATGTTCTGTCGGTTTATTGTTTTAACAAGGCAGCAGGTGCAGTGGGAAGAATGTGGATTCTGGAGCCAGGAGTTCGTTCACATCTTGGTTCCCCTCCTTACTAGCGGGGTGTCCTTGGGCGGACTGTCTCCCCTCTCTGCACTTGCTTTCTCAGTGACGTAAGGATACGGACTGAACGCAAGCTGATAAAGTTGTCTGAAAGGTTCAATATGAGTTCACACATGTGCAGTGCTTAGGACGTGAAGCCTTGGGTAGTCTGGCTGTTGCTCACAGCGGGCCCCCTAAAAGCAGCACCCCCCATCCCCCCCAAGCAAATGTGGTCCAGGGGCTAGTTTTTGAACTCCAGATTCATGGACTCATGAGCCACCCAACAGATGAACAAACAAGCAGGTGCACAGAGCCTGTGTGATAAAACCAGCAATGATGGTGGAAGAAAAAAAAGGATGGGCCAGTTCCTGAGGTTCTAGAAACAGGAGAGGCCTGACATGACGGGCAGGGGGACGAGGACAAGAGCACCCGGACGGATGTAGCATCAACAGATAATGAAGAGCTCAACAGAGAAGTGTAATTGAAAGGAAAGAGCCTGGGCCGAGGTGTGGGAAGGGCTCTGGGGCCCTAGGCACGAAGGGGGGTCACAGGAGGACAGCGTTTGGGAACAAGGGAAAGCTTTGCACTTGTGAACCTCCCTGTGCCTCCTTCACAACGTGGTGGAACCCACTTCCCCAATCTGCCTCTGGTCGCATAACTGCACATTTCCAGTCCCAGCCGCAGGGCTCTGGGTGGGTCATGGCCCGGACAAGACGCGTTTCAGTTTCAGGGAGCCCCGGACCGGGTCCCAAGCCACAGGGGGGCCCTTCTCCCAGAAAGAAACAGTCTTGTGCTCAGGGAGCCAAAAGCCCCCACTCCCAATTGCATTCTGAGTAGAGTTAAACTGGAAATGTCGAGCTGTTTCAGAAACTTGTACCAAATACTTAGAAATGCCAAATACCCCATTGACTTTGTAAGGTTTTCTTATGAAGTTCTATGTTCTTCTTTTGCCAAACGTTCATTGAGCACTCATTCTACTCCAGGCCTTCTGCCACGAGCTTTCCACGCATCTGCCTACTTATTCTTGTCAGCCTGGAGCCGCGGTCCCCTAGCCATCTCTGCCTTACACAAAAGGAGACAGAGCCACGGTAGCTTGCTCAAGCTCACAGAGCTGATAAGTGAAGGGGGCCTGGCAAAGGCCATGTTCTCACCCAGTCACTGTTCTGCGTCTCCTCACTTCCTTGGGCAATGGTCCTAGTTCTGCCATCAGCGGGCTGTGTGACTGGACACGCTGCTGTGGGTGAGACAGAGGGAGGAGGCCTGTTGGTAAGGAGGAGGCATGCGGGTCCCAGGCTGCTGCATTTCCGGATTTACTTCACTTCACTGGGGGCCTCCTGAGGATACAACCCAGCCCCGGGCACTTGGGGGCTCCAAGAGAAGTAACATCATGGCCTTGGGCCTTCTCAGGGAGTTTCTAATATAACTGGGCCACCACTGATGGTAAAGACAGCGAACAGTAACAGTTAATTTCCTCAAGCGAAATTCAGACCAGAGTACAAGGGCTCTGGGAAGTCAACTGAATGAGTGGAAAAATGGATCATCTCGGAGGAAGAGCAAATCCTCCTTAACATTTGCTGAAAATAACTTCTCTGTTAGGCAAGGGCCAAACATACTTGTCTGGCGGACAAGTCATCACCATCTGGCTCCCAGTCAGCCCAACCTGCCCAACCCCCAGCTAGGAACCTTGCGCAGCTGGCAGACGTGCCTCATTTCAAAGAAAGCATCAACACTTAGAGGGTGTGTTTTCTTTTCCTCCACATGATCTGCTTCCTTGCCGCTGTGCATGGGATGAAGAAGGTAGATGGTGAGGAAGCAGAGTCCGGGGAAGTAGAGGGCTAGCTGGGGTTATGCAAAAGTCACGGGGTGAACCCAGGGGCGGGGACGCCACGCACCCAGAGGCTGGGTGCTCTGACCACAAAAATCTAGGATGAGCAGAAACACGACTTGACTGGGTTGGGGCCATGACATGGGAAACGGATGTACTGGATTCCCGACGCTACCAAGTTTCGGCTGTCCTTGCAAACTAGAGTGACAGTACTCTACAGTGTTGAGCTTGGTTCACTAAGTGAGCTGAAGAGTGAGTCTTAGATTGGTTTTGACTCACTACTGTGACACCTCAGAGCCTGTGGAGAGCAGCATCTGTCCCAAGATTCTTAGGCTCCCACCCTCTCTCTTCCTCTCCTGAGTTTCCCCAGGGTTCTGTGCCAGCTCTGTTGCTCATCCTAACATTATAAGGGGCGATGCCGTCCATTTCCAAGATTCTACTGTTCGGGACAGGCTGATGCTCTCGACTTCTAGAAGCCCGGCTGGGAGTTGGGTCTTGGGAACACGGCTCCATCCTCTCTATCTGAGGACTCAAACAGCTGGCAATTTTGATTTGGTCCCAGAGCAAGAGAGGGCTCTGCAGTAGGTCCAGCCTGTGGCACACGAAGTCTTGCCCCTGGGGTTCCATAAACTGGAAAAATCCCCTGGGGCAGGAGCTATCTGTGACAAATAAGAGCACCATGTGTATCTGACGAGTTGTATTTGGAGAGTTGCAGTGCGGATCTCTTAAGTTCTGGAGCAGGGGCATGTGCTCGGCAGCAAAAAAAAAATTATGCACTTTTTGAAAGGCAAGTCTTGGCAGGCTGCTGAACATGGGGAGAGACTGAACATCTCGCCAGAAGTCATCACATAGTTTTATGCCTAGAGCCATCTACTCACGGATTGAGTGCTGTTATCCCCACCAAGTCACGAGGTTGGAGGGGCTCAGCCGTATCTACCGTGCGCTGACCAGGGCACATCCAGGACAGGTCCAGAGGGTGTGAGTAAGCCAACTCAGCAAGCTGACCAGACTCACATCTCACCTCTACCCATTGCATTGGTGCCTCTTGGCAGAGGAGAAACAGGAAATCCAGGTCTAGCTCATGAAGGGCTTGACTAGATCTGCTGGTGTGAGCTGAGGGCAGACTGTTGTGTCCCAGTTCCCCTCAGGGGACTCTGCAAAGAGTAGGAAGGTGGGAGAAATCCTCCCAATGGGCAGAGATTCAGGTAGTGTCCCTCGTCACCCAGTTTGTGAGGAGACAGAAACAGCTTTAGCTAAGACTGTACTGGGAGTCCCGAGCTGTGGTAAATGGTTTGGCTGCCTGGTCAGGGGTCTGCAAGGGGCAAGACCAGAAGACCAGGGTTGAGGTGATATAGGAGAAGGGTATACAGAGGAGGCCTGAAGTGTAGACACTGTTATACGTCAGTGCCCAGTGGAGAAACCCCTGCAGAATCAGAGACTCAACAGCCAGGTCAACAGGATGACTGCACAGGACCAGCAGCCTGGTCTACAGTCCCCCCAGTGCCGACACCGTGGGTCTATGACTAGAGCTGCCATGGTGGTAGAAATGGGGACCATGCATACACCCAACATGGCCTCTGACCATCATGACGAGGCAGGACTGCTGCCGCATCCCGGGGATGGGGAGGACCAGGTTTGAAACTTTGGGGATCCAGTGGGACATGTCTTGGCGCCCAGTTCTAGTTGGAGATGGGCGACCACAGCGAGCACACCTGATAAGAGCTCGGTAACCAGGGGTCCAGACCCTTCGGGGATAAAGGTCTATGTCACCTCAGTGAGCAGGCTACCCAGACCAGCAGAGTGCTGGTGGAGAGTGAGGGGAATCTAGAAGGAGTGGAGAGGAAGGAGATGGTATCAGTCCAGCCTAGGGCCCAGCTGCAATGGTGGGGGAATCTGCCCGCAGCCATGTTTCTTCTAACAGGGCCATGCCTGCAACTCCCTTTGGAAGACTGCCTGCCGATGACTAGACCGCTCTACCCATGAGCGCAAAGCCCAGAAGGGCCTGGGTGTTTCCATTTCCTCAGGGCACCCCTTAGCCCAGGACTGACAGACTTTCTGAGTGCAAAGCCCAGCACTCAGGGGAGACACACTCACGAGGTCCTCCCTTATGACACTTCACCCGAAGTCTCACAACCTTGGCTCCCCCCAGCTCCCCAGCCTGCTTCCCCCACTGCTGGGCCAGTTTCTTCCAGGGGCTGACCTTTCTAATCACCGGCACCGCTGCCTTCCTCGTGGGGTCCACTTCCACGTAATCTCCCACCCCTCAGATAATGGGTAACAACAGGTCATGTTCGGTGAACATTTACCACGTGCAAGGCACAGCAGGAAAGACTTTTATGTGCCCTGGTCCATCTAATCCTCCGATCAGGGGAAGTGAACACAACTGGAAACTCTCAGCAGCACAATCGAGTGCTTGGGAGCACAGGCCCTGGAGGTGGTCAACTCTGGGGTCAAATTTTTGTTCTGCCGATGACCAGCTGTGTGACCACGAGCAACTTACTTTCCTTACCTGTAAAATGGGGACGAGAGTAGAGTCTATTTCACAGCTTGGTTATGAAAAGTCGACGAGTTAATGCAAGTAAAGCTTTGGAAAGTTCGATGCAAGTATTTGCTGAATGAACAACTACTTCACACAAGAGGCATTCTAGACTTACAAAGACTAATTAACCCACTCAAGTTCACTCAGTGAAGCAGCAGTCAGGATTCACACCCAGACCTGTAGGATTTCAAAACCTTCATTTTTTTTTTTCTTAGATTTTAATTAATTCTTTGAGAGAGAGAGAGACAGAGAGAGACAGAGTGAAAGAGAGCACAGGTGGGGGAGATGAGTGAGAAGCAGACTCCCCACTGAGCAGGGAGCCTGATGTGGGACTCGATCCCAGGACCCTGAGATCATGACCCGAGCCGAAGGCAGATGCGTAACCCACTGAGCCACCCAGGTGGCCCAAAACCTTCTGTCTTAACTACGACTTTACGCCACCTCTGGTCAGGCCAACATTCGCTTCTTCTGCCTTCAAATTCTGAAGGCCCACTTTTCCCCAAGACTCCCTGCCCATCCCTGGCTTGTCTTTGTTGGAAGACGATGGGAAGAAGCTGGAACTCCCAGCGGCCGCCCCTCGGTTTAGGCCGGCTCTCCCTCACTCTGGATATTGCCTTGTCTTGGGGGGACCGCCAAGTGTTTGTTCTCAAGGGGATCTCTCCACAGAACTACGCGTTCTTCATTTCATCTCCCCACCCACCTCTGCCACCCCCTCAAAAATGGAGAGAGACTTTCCTTTGTTCCTGAAGCAATGGCTTATGGGTACTTTTTTAAATAAAAAAAAATCCTTTTGTCTGTTTCCCCAGTTGCAAAGGTAAATGAGATAATAATCTAAAGCGTATGGAAACATGTCAGGGAGAGGGAAAACTCTCACTTGCCATCCATGTGGCCTTCTGAGGCTGCTTCACCCACCCAGCCTTGACTCACTGGGGACGTCACTGGCCTCCTCGGGGGCCCAGGGATGACACACCTGGCAGGCCTGGCGAATGTCCTTATAAGGCAGCTCCCTGGCCGCCTCCCTGGCCCGCGCTGCAGGAGCTATGAGGCAACAACCCTGCACTGGGATGGGCGGCGACCAGCTGGCTCCTCATTCTCCAGAGCCCCGCTCAGCCTGCCCTACTTCCTTTTCTGTTGGTTTCAATGTCAGAAATCGAACTCCAGGAGAACCTCGAGGCTGAGGCCATTTATTTCCATGCCACACATTTAGCTGCTGTGGGTCAGGCACCTGATTCCCATGGGGTCAGTACTTACAGAAAGGGAAGAGGTCCAGTTGAGCTTCAGCCGGTCCAGGGTCCGACATTACAGCTTCCCTTTTATTTCTGTGAGGCGCTCGAGGTCCATCCAGGTCCCCAGACTTGGGAAGGGAGGGTAGAACGGAGAAGGGACATTGAACACGTAAGGTCCTATGTACCAAGCACAGTGCTCTCTATGTATTTCCTCATCTAATCCTCAAGGTGACCTCGGACATAGGTGTTTGGGGTTGTAGTGGAAAGTTTCCCTGAAATGTCTACTCCAGTTCTTCTGGCATTTCTCTAGATCCCAAAGTCAGCCAGGAGGAGACTCGGTGGATTATTTACATTGTCACCTCAAAGGGTGTTTTCTATTCCAACCTTGGTCCTTCCAGCTCAGACCCCGTCACTACGGTTTCCCTCTAGCTTAGACACCCAAATAAACCACCAAGGCCAATGGCAGGTGCTGGACCCTCCTGCTGCTCACAGCCGCCAGGAATCCCAGAGCTCACATCCTTGCTGATCTCTGACTCCACCACCCCCCTCACCCCATCATGAGAGGAGAGGCCCTCACCCCGCAACCCCTGGGCCTTCTACAGCTTACTCCCTGGGCTTGAGTTCTCACCCCATGCCACCCCCTCTGTCCTCCTGCTCAGGATCCAGCTTCTTTGTGCGTAAAAGACCCAAGGTCAGGTCGACGCCAGGGGGTTTCCTAGAGCTTCACCTTGTTGGGACAACAGATGCTGCGGACATAATCGTCTTTATGACCCAGACTAGACTAATTCCCTACTGGCTCGTACTCTCCCAGCTCCTCTTTCACAGCTTGGAGGACATGTTTCTCTCGTGGACGGCCCAGAGAAAATTCCACTGGGAGAACTGGAAGCATGCCCAGAGGGCCTCTCAGGGTTTGAAATGTCAGCCACCCGCCCCTCTGCAAGTCTCCCCATCCTCGTGTCCCTCAATCTTCTTCTTGCTCCCCCACTTCAGCCACACCAGTCTGCTTGCTGCCCCTGAAACACACAAGGCTGGCTTGGCAGACAAAATAATGGGATTCCCAGTTAAGTTTACATTTCAGATAAATAATGAGTGACTTTTTAAGTATAAATAAGTCTCAAAGTATTTGCTATCTGAAATTGAAATAGGTGCCCAAGTTTTCTTTTATTTCTTTATTATTATTTTTGACAACTCTGGTAACAATGCCAAGCTCATTCCTACCACGGGGGATATGCTTCCCCCGACAGCGGCAGGACTCCCTCCTCTTGGTACTCTGGTCTCTGCCCAAGTGCCTCTTCTTCAAGGAGAAAAGTGCCTTTTCTTCTCCTTGGCCCCACATCTCAACGAGCAGCCCCCGCCCCCTCCATCCCACCTCTCCTCGCCTCATTTCCCTCATAGCCTTATCCCTCTTGACTTTACCTTGGATGTTTGCTGGTGTCGGTCTCTCTGCCAGCATGATCCCATCCTGAAGTCAGAGATCCTTGTCCGTTTTGTTCACTGTCATTTCCCCAGCATCTAGTACAGAGCTCAGTACAAAACAGTCACGGGAAATCATTGGTAGGTCAAGTGGACTGTTGGCATAATCAAAAGAGAAGGATTTTGAGTTTCCAGGTGAGCCCAAGAAAGAAAAGATAAGAGCTCAGACGCGTGTAGGAGTCCACGAAGACTGCACTCACACAGGGCGAGGACAGGGGAGCAGGGCAATGTAGTTTCAGAACTTGGGCTGTACCACGCAGACTCAGAATTTGAGCCTGGGCTCCACCACCATCTCCCTGCGGTAAGACGGGAAGCGCTGGATGAAATGCTAGGCCTCAGTTGCCCTATCTGTCGGATGGGAATAACAATATCACCGACATCCTAGTGCAGCCAGGAGGCCTCAGTGAGATCGCGTGCAAAGTACTGAACACAATGTCCAACACCTGCAAGCCCGCAGGAGCGACAGCTTTCATGAAGGCTCCTCGTTCCTCCCATCACGCACTTCACCTGGCTGTGGCCTCTTCGAATTTTACTGACTCTCCATTGATGGCCATTTTCCAGAAAGACAAGTCTTTCTGTTTTTGTTCTTTTTTGGTAATTATGGCAGGAAATTTACCATGTCCACAACAGTGACTGAAGAAGAGCCAGCCCAGTGTGCCGTGGGCACTGAAGCCAGAGTCACTCTGCTGTCCTCTGAGCAACGGACTCCCTCAGACCAGCCTCACGGCGGGAGGACCTAACGCAGCCACCCCGTGGGGATACTTTGCTGTCCCCCAGGGGGCTTGGAGGTTTCTAGGAACTCGCTGATGCAGCAAGTGTTAAACCTGGGGTTGTCAAGGGCCCATGTCACCGAGCACATGGGACAGGGTGCGGCTGTGACTGCAGAAGCCAGTCGGGCTCTGACCTGTGCTGTCTCTGTGACCCTCTGCACCCTTGGCCACTCAGCCTCACATTCTTCCTGTGGAAAACGGGATGATATTTCCTGGTCTGTCTTCCTTACAGGCTTGGATGACCAGAGAATGAAAAATGAATGACAAAGAGCTCTGGCCAGGCTGAGTGACTAGAGAAAGCCCAGGACTGCCATGATGTTATCAGCATTGTCTGCCGAGGGGAGGGGTCCTGACTGGCTGTGGATCACTGGCTCCAGGAAAGGGGGGCCTCGTGGACACCCTGTACCTCAAAGACACACGCCCTCTTCCCGGCGCCGGGACAAGCCCCACTCAGAGATGTACCCCCGCGGGGATAAGATGACACAAGGCCCTCCGACCAGGGAGCTCCACCACCGCATCCCTGGGTCAGGCCAGCCAGTGTGTAGCTGTAGCTTTGCCAGATGTGCAAAGGCAGGAAATTCGCCTCGGCTCTGAGTAAACATCTGTGCTCTTGGCCATATTAGTAATCGCCTATGCTTTTCTAGGACTGGACACATACAGGAAAAGTCCCACGGTCGCCGGCACCAACAAGACCGACGGCAGGCTCAGCGTTTGTGGGGACTTCCTCGGTAGCAGACTGTCCAGGGCTAAATGATGCATCCTGAGGCAGGCAGGCAGGGCCAGAATGTACTGGCGCCCAGGGCCTCAGACTGGGAGCCTGGCCCAGCCTGTGAAGCCAAGTCACCCCTGGGAAGGAATTTTCTTTTCTCTCCTTTGGAGGTTCATTGGTCAGAGCTGTCTGCCCAGATGGCAGCAGGCAGGGTCCCTGCCTCAGGTCCTGCAACTTCACGCATTTATGAGGCCAATATTAGCCAAATGGCTACTACACTATGTGTTAGATGCTAGGAAGACATTAATGAACAAAACAGAGTTTGAATTTCCTTTTCTTCACAGAACTTGCATTCTCGTGGTGGTGGGGAGGGGACAGACAAGAAACAATCAATGACTAGATTATGACGTGTGTTAGCAGATGGTAAATGATGTGGACATAAGCAGGATGGGGGGGAGGTGGGAGTGAGGGCAGGGTCAGGGGGAACAGTGAATTTCCCCTTGGATAGGGAGCTCAAGGCAGGTTCGTGGAGAAGGTACCAGAGCTGACGGGAGGTGAGCACCGGCATAGGAGCATACTAGGCAGGGGGAGCAGCCAGGGCAAAGACTACTGCCTTGGCCACCGCCCAGTGTGTTCAAGGAACAAGGGGACCAGCGGCTGGAGATGGGGGAGTGAGGGATGCAGTACTTCGGGAGACCAGCAGGCCAGGTGTGGAGCAATCCTGGCAGGTAGCTGCAGGAGGAAAGAGGCTCCAAACCCAGCTGGTGGCAGGGGCCAGCTTCGGTTTGGGGTCCTTGAAGACTCTATAGTTTAAGGATGCCTTCCTTAAGGAAAAAAAAAATTACAAATATAAAACTAAAGCCCAGGGTTTTGGAAATGCAAACAAGGGGCCCTGAAGCCTGGCATCCTTAGCTTCCTGCTGATGGAGCAAGGGACCTGGGGCCTGTGCTTGGGATCACCCCAGGACACCCCACTCGCCCCAAGGCGGCATCCTTCCCTCCCCTACAGTGCTGCCCTTCTGTGACTTTTTTTCTTGTACAGATTACCGGACTTCCATCTCAACCAGAGGTTGCACACATAGAAATAGGGACAGAAAGGAGCTGAATCCACAGTGGGTCCCAGCCGGGCCAGCCCACAGGGACAACAGTGACAGTGAGGGTAGGCACCCAAGTCCCTCCTCAGAGGGGAAAGACAGGAACCACTTCTTCAAAGAGAACATTTCTCTTCTCTGATCTTAGTGGTTCTGTTCAGGAGGGCAAGGCACATGCCATGAAAGGAGGCACATCTCTAGACCCCCCTCCACCGTGACCTTCAGTGGGCGGGGGGAGAGGGAAGTGGCAGGGAGGGGTTGGGCCCCACGAACACAAATTTGGGACTCTCTTGGCCTACTGGGTGAGCCCCACCCTGGAGGCCCAGACTCTCCGGAAACCTGGAAAGGACGGGCAGACAGGAGTGGAACAGGATGGGAGAGAGAAGGGCTGGGCTTACGCAGTGTCCCTTACTAACTCTCAGCAGTGGAAAGAAGCCAAGACGTGGGGAGAAGCAGCCCTTCCTCTACACCATGTGGCTGCTAAGGGGCCTCCATGCCTTTCTTTCTTTCCTTCTTTCTTGTTCCTTCTCTTCCTCCCTCTCTCCTTTCTTGGTCATTCTTTTCTCTCTCTCTTTTGCTCACGAGAAAGGATGTCATCTAAAAATGGCCAATGGGTGTACATTCTTTCCAATTAAAAAAAAAATCTAATTAAAAAAAAAGTTGCTAGCTGCTACATCTGTCCAGGTGGAGACATTTAAACAAGTTTGGGCATAATGTGGGGGATTCTGAGGACTCTGTTTAAATGGGATTCTTGCTGCCATACAATCATTTGCCTTCTGGAACCAATCTGTCAACCAAGATGAATTTAGAGTGCACCTGCTGTATACAAGGTTTCATTCTGGTCTCTGTGGGGGACTCAAGGACCTTGAACCCAAAGTCAGGCTCCTTGAGGAGTTTTTGGTCAGGTTGTGCAAGGAACGCTCACGCCTGTAGAAAGAGTGGTTAGTGAGAACAGCATCGCTCCTCCTGCCATACTCCGGACCTCCTTCTCTCATTTTATACGCGTCCCCTGGACTCTCGCACTTAAACTCAAGACAATAGCCACCTCCTTGGAAGCTGTCAATGCCCAGTCTTTGTCTCCAGCCTGACTTTCCGATGTTGGTTCCCCAGCCACAGAGGATTGTGGCCTCCCTCCCCACAATCCCCTCCCCACGTGGCTGTCAGGGTGGCCCGCCTGACACATGCATCCAACACCCACATCTCTCACCTGCGGACCAGCCTCTGCAGGAGCCCGCATGCTCACCACCCTCCACATCCCAGGTGCAAATAATGGGAATGTAAGGCGTTTTTCAAATAAAATACTACATTGAACACTGAATAGGAGAAGCAGATGAGGAGTGATTTTATTGGTAGACATGTACTTTATAGGCATACATGGATAACATTTGCTTGTAGAAAGCCAAGCATTCTGAACAACGAGGCTGTCTTGAAAAGCATCAGATCTCACGTTCACGGTCAAGGTTGTATTTGTTGCTTTCCATCAGTCCTGGTATCCAATTTATTCCTGCACTGGTTTCTGTCACTCGAGGTTGAGGAAGTTTGATTCGCGGAGATGAGTGATAACACTGGGCAATAAAGCTTGTCTTTACTTTTTATTTTCACACAGCTTGCCTTGCAATCTCAGGATGCTCGAAATTAGATCCAAGATCTTGAATGCGGAGCAGGAAGAAACGTTGAGTCTAATGTTGAATCATTAACCGTATCCAACTTCTTCCATTGATTACGTTATACATAAAAAGGACCATCAGAAGTAGTCCAAATTTAGAACGGGTGCTCGGGCAATATTTTTCTGACTGCACAGGTAAGGAAGTATGCAGAGGGGAATGAAGGTGTTCACCTAGGCTTTTCAGCCTCCATTTGGTTCTTCGGTTTAGCCCAGCAATGCTTTTGTACTCACTGGTGTGAGAGAGTAGGCACAGACCTTAAGTTTTCAGAAACCACCTACACAGAACCACAGTCTTTCTACTCACTGACACCTTTACTGAATAATCAATTCACAACTCAAATTAACAAAAAAGGTAATTCTTCTAGGTTTATCATAGAGCATTTTCCTGGCAGCATGAATTAATGCATTGGTGGTCTCCAGTGTGTAAACATTTGACACAGAGCACATGTGATATTTTATATATATATGTATATTTAAGATTTCATTTATTTTATTTTAGAGAGAGAGAGAGCACGTGAGTGGGGGGAGGGGGCAAAAGGAGAGGGGGAGAGGGAATCACAAGCAGTCTCTATGGTGAGCATGGAGCCTGACTCAGGGCTCAATCCCAGGACCCTGAGATCATGACCTGAGCCTAAATCCAGAATCAAATGCTCAACTGAGGCACCCAGGTGCCCTAATTATATTGATGTAAAATTACAGTTGCTGTTTAATGATTTAAGGTACATAATTTTGTGCCTTTTGTAGCTTAAAAAATATTTTTAGGGGCGCCTGGGTGGCTCAGTCGTTAAGCGTCTGCCTTCGGCTCAGGTCATGATCCCAGGGTTCTGGGATCGAGCCCCACATCGGGCTCCCTGCTCGGCGGGAAGCCTGCTTCTCCCGCTACCATTCCCTCTGCTTGTGTTCCCTCTCTCGCTGTGTTTCTCACTGTCAAATAAGTAAAATCTTTAAAATATATATATATATATTTTTTTTTTAAATAGAAAATCCACAGATACAATCCACAACCCAAAAGGTATAAAAGAATATTTAGTGATGAGCTCCCTCCACCTGATCGCCGGTGTTTCTCTCCACTGTTGTTTTTTGAATCCTACCAGAAGATATTATGTGTCTGTTTGGGGGGGGGGGGCGGGTGGCGCATGTGCACGTGTGTCTTAGCTTGGGCTGTCCCAGAAACAGACCTTGATACAAGGACTTATATACAGCCATTTCTCTGAGAGGAGCTTCTGCGAACCCCGTGGAGGGGCTAAGGAAGGGACACTTGGAAGGGAGAGCAGCCAATGAGGAGAAGATCAAATAAATTGCTCTATGGACAACCCGAGCGTAGGTCCATTGGGAAACTCTGGGAGCCAGTACAGGACATGAAGCTCAGTGTTATTTCTCCCGAGGGGAAGTGAAGCTAGAGTTTTACAACCAACAGCATTGTTTGAAAGCTGTGGGGTGTGGGCAACCAGCTACGTGGCCAGGCGCAGCGGAATCAGGCCATCAGGGAAAGAGCTTGAGGAAATTCCAGGGCTGGCCGTGTAGAGCGTGCAGGTGTGCACTGAAATGTTAAGGAGCGGGAGGTATGGGCAAGGCACCAACATTCTTTGAAAACCATTTGAGTGAAATCTGAATCAGGCATTTGCAGCAGCGCTGTGGCTCAGCCCTGGGAAGGCCCAGTCTGAAGGTTATTGGCATCCACTGGCACTGTGAACAAAACCTTCCAGGGTCTGGCTCCTATAAACTACTTCTTGTTCCTTGCCCACCTCGGTCTCAGTCAAGTGTTTAATAGTAATACAAATGATTTGAGCTGGAGGACCCCCAGGTGTCCCGGGCAGAGTGCACGCCCCTGCCCTTGCCCAGAATGCTCTCTGGACCTGGGGGCAGCTTCTTCCTTTCCTCTTCTCTGCCTCGTGCTACTTGTTCTCCCACATTCAGGTGAGTGGAAGAATCACTTTACCTTTCAGGGTAGTGGAAGGCTCACTGAGACGACGTAAATAGTGTCTAGCCAGCCAGATGTGTAACAGAAACTACACTCTCGGGAGGGATTATCCACTTGTCTGTCCATCTCCCCATCTGTCTAATGGCTTTGGGAAGCCTTCTGCTTCACCCCCGGGCTAGACTGGGTTTCTGCTCTGCTCACTGTCCTAGCACCCTGGGCTCACCTACGGGAACATTCTCTTGCCTGTCTGTCTCCAACTGTGGTGGGAGCTTCCACTAGGCAGATGGCAGCCTTTGCTCATCTCTGAACCCCCATCGCTGGCAGAGTGCCAGGAGCACAGTACAGCTCATAAATGCTCCGGACTAGAATAGAACTGAGGGTACCACACAGTGACCCATTTTGGATTATCTGTGGGAATTCTGAAGAAGGAGAAATGGCTGCATGGAATGTGGGCCATGAAGGTTTGTTAGGTGGGTCTTGTATAAGACATCTACATGTAGACTGTTGCCGCATTCTTACAGGGAACTTGGACCTGTTCTTTCCTTGTACACAAGATTGTTTCTGCTCTTTTCTTTTTGTTTAATCAACAGTCAGCCACTCAGTCCATAAATATTCTCTGAGTCCCTACCATTCCAGGGCACGGGGATACAGCCATGCAAATGTCCGAGGGGGACTGTGTCTCAAAGAGCTTGCATTCCCTTGGAAGGCATAGAATGGTACAGAATGGGCCCCATGTATGGCATTGTTTTGAATTCTGACTTCCACAAGGTCATTGATATTATAGATAACTATAATTGATTCTTGAACGTTGATCTTGTATCCTGCAATCTAGCTAACCTAAGAGGGGTTTTGTTTGTTTTGTTTTGAGATTCCTCGGAATTTTTTACATTAGTCATTGTTATCTGAAAATGAAGATAGTTTTATTCGTTTCTGATCTGAATGCTATCATGGGTGGATTACCGACTGTGAGAATCATTCAGGCAAACAATGCATTTAATCCAAAAAATTCTGTTTTCTCACTCCTAGATTATTTCCCCACATCCCCCGGGTGTTCAGGGCACAAAGGCTCACTCTTACATTAGATCAAGCAAGTAATATTAGTAAAAACATCTGGAAGTAATAAGATAATGCATTATGCAGCCAAAGACGGAGGATTTAGGGACTTTTTGCATCATGCCTCTTCCATGAGCAAGGGTCACTGAAGGGTGATTCTGGGTACTGTTTGTTCCCTTAGGTGAGGGCCACCCAGGCCTAGGGGAAGGCTTTCTCAAAGCCCACCCAGGGGAGATAAGCAACCTCTCTTCCAGGACAGGCCGATGTTGTGGCCTCTTGAAGGTGGGCTAGGAGCAGGGACAGACTCCTGATCTGTGGAGAGGGTCCGGGGAAGCCTTCAGAAATCTGAGGAGGTTCTCCTCTCGCCTGGAGTCCAGATGGCTTTCCAGGGGCGTGCACGGGGCACCACTGTTTCCTATGCCTCTGAGTGGAGACGCAGGTCCCACAGGGTCCTGCCCAGTGCGGATTTAGGTGTGGCTGGGGAGAAGGAAAACAAGATCATGCTTTGGTTCTCAGAAGTAACAACTCTGGGCAGTGCAAGGAGAGCTGTGTCCTTGGTGCCACCAGGAAACTGAAGCCGAGGAAGGACATCCAGATCCCAGAATCGTCCACGGAAATGTACGTGCCATACTGTGTGAGCAAAGAGATTCTGTACAGTGAAATCTCTGTTGGAGTTTTGTAATCATAGTGCTATTTACTTCTCTGATAAAGTGCTGGGTAATTCATGGCTGGAATATACTAAACCACTCTGTGTGCGGTGCTTAATCAACACATCTGTTAAAAGGGGATGTGTTTGAGGAGGCTAGAACAAAGTGAGCCCAGCTCTTTCCAGCAGATGCTTGGTTGTGAAGAGATTTATTTAATCTGGTATGGTAAGATATTTTCATCCACTTTCTGGAAACAAGAAACGAACATACACTTTTTTTTTTTTTTTTTTTAAAGCTGAGGCTATCTTAAAAATGGTAAATTGGAAGACAAATTAAAGGCAAAATTTAGCTAATAGCACTAAATTCTTATTGTATCTGTGGTCTAGACCATGCCAACCACAACAGCTCTTCTAGCAGTATTGCAACAACACTTTTAACAGTTGCAGAAGTGACCCCACTCGGGGGAGTAGCCAAGGGAGTTTTCTCTCTGACATCCAGATTCTGGCAGCACGAGAATTTTCAAATGAAGTCCGTGCTTCATCTCCATCAGGTGCAAGACTCACCTCCTTATATCCATGTGGATTCCAATTCCTTCTAGGCCTCTGTCCATCTGGTGTCCATAGCACACTAATCCCTCCCACTGCTCTCCCCAGTACCGGCCCTTGGATGTCAAGTGGAGACTCCTGTCTCTAGACCAACCTCTCTGGGTTAGCAGAGACTAGGACAAGATATGGACTTTCCAGATCTCTAGGATGAGCAGGCAGTCTTCTCTCCATCATAGGCTCTTCCTTAGTCCAGCCTGACATCCCCAGGATTCCTGGGCGCTCTTCTCCTTGCCCTACAAGTCCCTGATCCATCCAGAAGTGTACCTGCTCCTGACTCTCAACTTGGCAACTTCTTTCATCCTACGGCAACCAACGGCATGGTTGCCTATGCTGTCATCAATGGTGCTTCTGAGAAGATAAGCCACTGGAGCTTCCCTCTGAATTTGAGTTTGAGAGGTCACAGATGACCCAGATCTGCCAACATCTCCCTTTGGATCTCAGGACAAAGAGCAGTTGCTTGTGGGAGGTTTGATTAGCATTGAACCCTTAGCATCACTTTGTGTGGGCCTTGCCTTCTACCCTCTCTAGCTAGGACAGTGTCTGTGGAAGGATGGAATTTTCATCTTGAATTGCAAAAGAGCATTTCCAAGTGAGCTGGTTATAGTAGTAGGTATCTGATGTACAAGAAATCTCATGTTCAATGGTGGATCTTGTTTTGCTTTCTTTTATTGGGGCTAACGAACCTCCTTCACTTATAAAAGTTGGCCATTTTTATTCCTTTTGATTTCAAAAATCCTGAAGAAGGACTTAACTTGAATCTCTCTAGAAAGATTACCTCAGACAAAACTAATGAAAATGTGACCATATGCTGTCTTGGCTTCTGAGAGAGAGAATTCTCTCCTCAATGTCTACTCCAAACCCTTACTGCTTTGCTTGAAGCCCTCATCTAACAGGATTTTGAATCCAGTGCTAGTGACCACATGAGTTCATTGATTTGGCTCAATGATTCTAGAATGACTTTTCTCTTAAACTTCGTGTTTTATATCTCATTGGAGAAAGAGATGCTTTTTGTTCACATGCTCATTTATTCCTTTATTTGTGCATTTAATGGTTTTCTCCTGTGCAACTCACATAGTTCCAGGTACCATGAATAATAGATCACCACCCCTGCCATTGAGAGGCTGACCATCTTTGTTGGAGCCAGATAAAGGCACAGACACGATACATGACAAGTTACAGGTGCTGGAAGGAAGTAAGCAGTGGGTGCTATGACAGAAGGGCCCAATTCAAAAGCATTACATTCTGGGTTCAAAACGGAGTTTTGACAAGTGAGTAGGAGCTGGACCTAAAGATTAGGGTGGAGGAGGGCTTTAAGGCAAAGTTTCTGCAAAGACAGAAGGACACATGAGAGTATGGTAGGCTAAGGAGCATTATGGGTTTAGACCAGCTAGAGTATAGGATAGATTATGGGGAGTGGTAGAAAATCAACTGAGGAAGTTTATTAGAAACCTGTCTCCAGAGAAGAAGATCAATAAGATAGATATATATCTATGTGTATATATGTATTTATCTCTGTGTCTGTCTGTCTGTCTATCTATCTATCTAGACTTAGGATATGAAATTGGCTCATGTGATTATGAGGCTGGCCAATCTCAAGACCTGTTGAGTGAGCTGGCATGACCCAGGGAGCTAATGGTTTACCTTCAGTCCAAGTTCAAAGGCCTGAGAACCAGGAGAGCAAGTGGTGTATAGTCTATGTCCAAAGGCTGGCAGGCTCAAGACCCAGAAAAAGCTGTTATTTCAGTTCATGATTGAAGGCAGGAAAAAAGCTGATGTCCTATTCTAAAAACAGTCAGGCAGGAAAGAATTCTTTCTTACCTGGCAGAGGATCAGCCCTTTTGTTTTGTTCCGGACTTCAACTGATTAAATGAGGCCCACCCACACTAGGGAGGGCAACCTGTTTTACCAATTTAATTTACCAGTTTATTGAAAAACACCCTCTAGAAACACCCAGAATAATGTTTGACCAAGTATCTGGGCACTCTATGGCCAAGTCAAGTTGACACATAAAATTAATCATCACAGAAACATAGGCATGAATCAATGAGAGACCATTTCAAAAAACTGTGAAATAGTGGAGCGAATTTTGACTACCTTCTCAAAGAGAACCAAGTTTTCTTAGCTGCCAGTTTAAGGGGTGGTAGATTGAGAAAATGTTCTTTACTAACCCTTTTAAAATCTAAATATTTTCTTAAAATTGCAATAATGGGTATCATTTACTGTGAACCTACTATGTGCTGGCTGCTAAGCAAAATCTCATTTCTCCTGCTAATCCTAATCTCCACTAAGTTTACTGTCAAGGGATGGGATATTAGTGCCATCTGCTTATGGGAAAACCAAGGCTCGAAGAACTGTATACTCATCAATGCTTACAGTGCCTGAACACACTAGGTATTCAATAAAGATCTGTCGCATGATGTTAAGCTTCTTGTTAAAGACCAGTTAGTGAAGTTAAATTTCAAAACCCGATCATCTGACCCGAGAACCAATGGACTTGAGGAAAAACTAACAAGCACAGGCAAGGAAGAAAATATGTGACTTGGGACAGTCAGACCTCTGACATTTTATCTGACTCCTCCATGAGGTAGGCCAACATGACCAAGCTTGAAAAAATTCCAATAATTCCAACAAAGTTTGTCAGCCTCTAGTATAGCTCCTTGTAAATGACCTTGAGCAATTAAACCACACATTCTAGCAGATAATGGCTCTAGTTCTAGTTGACTCAGAAATTTGACAGCTCCATTCCTGGCATGCTTTTGAGAATAATTTTCTCCCTGTTATTAATTCATAATCAGAATGCTTTGATCATAGCTGGAAAGGACAATATATGTTTTCAGAGCTGTTTGGTTGTCCTTGGATTAACAGTGTTCAGTTGGTAGAGGGTGGACGTGGGGGAGGAATGCTGGTTATTGATTTCACAGAACTTACGTTGTTCAGCCTCAGTGAGATGTTTTTCAAGGAGCTAAGATTCTCCTTAGTAACTTATTAGCTATATTTGGAAGCATGTTAAGTCTTGAAGGTCACATGATGCTGTCAATGTTCCTCAGCGGTGATTCATGGCCTAGAAAGGAACCTTAATCACTTTCCCGAGGGTCTTCCCAACTTTCAACCCAAGGGCGACTTTGCACCAAGAGCACTGGACTTGAGCATTCCTGACTGTCTCCCTTCCCTTCCACCTGGTTCTATTCCCTTCCAAGGCTATGAGGAGTCTCTTTTTCATCATCAAAGAAAATACATGGACTCATTTTAAAAGGAAATTTTGCTATTTCATTTGAGCTTGCCAAAGACTTGATAAGGAGATAGCAAAAAGGACAATTCAATTATTTTAGGCAATTGGCGAATAGTCAGAAAGGAGGAAAGGTGGGAGCAGTTCGAGAAGTAATACTCAACCAGGCAGAGAGGCCCAGGGAAAGTCCCTATTGTCTAAAACCAACATGAGTCATGTTATACAAGAAAGGTTAATGGTTGCTCCAGGCAGGGATGGGATGAGGGGTAGTTTTGGCCTTTAATCTAAAACTGGAAAGTGAAGCCAGAGCCCTTGTTTGGGGTCATCTCTCTCTAGCATATCATGTCTGCCTCTTCTGACCCCTGCTATCACTACCACATTCAGCCGCATTACCATCGCCTTTCCCCTGGGTTAGGAAGCCTACTTCCTGATCTCTCCCCTTTCCACAAGCCTTGCTCTCCCCCCTCATGAACCCTCTTCCAGTAACACTGGTGCCATTGCTCTTTCTCTAACTCATTAGGCTCTCTGCACCCTGAGGCATTTGCACTTGATATTTTCTCTGCCTGGAAGCTCTTCCACCAAATAACTGCATGGCATGCCCCCTCATCTCCTTTAGGGTTTTGCTCTAATGCTTCTTTCTTAAGAGGCCTTCCCTGACTTTACAACTGCAATTCCTGCCTACCCTCTCTCACTTACTCGTCTGTTTCTTGATATATTTTTCCCACTAGCATTTGTCATGACCTAACATGCCATATATTTTACTATGTTTTAGCAATCCATAAGGCCAGGATTTTTTGGTCTGTTTTTTTATTTCACGGTTGTAGCCCCAGTGCCTAAAAGCATACTTAGCATACCCTAAATGCATATTATGTATTTGTTGAGTGAAGACATAAATGAATGAAGCATTAAATGAACAAATAAAATATGCCAAGTCTTGAGCGACATGTGCATGACGAAGAAGGCACACTGCCTACCCTAAAGAAATTCATAATCCATTTTGAAAGACAGTGCTAAACACAACTGGTAGTCAGTCATTTTTGCTGGGAGACACAAAGACTCACTCGAAAATGCTCTCAGAAATTGAGGTTGGTTTTAAGGATACCTGTGGGTGAAATCTGACCCACAAATGAGCAAGCCACAGGAGGTGAAGGCAGCACAGGGAACCTCCCCCTTTCTTTTTCTCCCCCAGTTTCCCTCTACGGTAGTGTTTCTGGCCCATCTCCAAGATACCGGTTTGTTCTCACCTGCCAGCTTGCCCACCCCATTCCCGACTCTCTTGTCTAGATCCCAAACGAGCTGTTCTGCCTGATGTTCACTATCCCCACGTAGGGCAGAGCGCCTCACATCTCCTAGGTCACTAGGCCCACCCAAGGGTGAGCTGTCCCTGACCAGGTACCCACTTCCCTGAGAGGGACCCAGCCAGGGTCAGGTCAATCAGCCAAGGACAGGAAAGGAATAGTAAAAGACAGTTTGGAATTCACTGAATTTTTACATGGATTACTTATAATTACAGAAAATTCTAAAGTATAGGTAAGAAAAATAGTCTAAATTCCTAGATACTATTAACATCTGGTATACCCTTTCACACATATTTTCACCCTTCTTATAAAACACTATACCCCTTGGCATATTATTTTATATTTTTGTTTTTATCACTTATTAGCCATAACTTATGAACAACATTCCATGTCTTAACTAGAGATATACTGGTATTTAATTATAGAATGATGTTTCATTTTGAGGGCATATTATAATTTATTCAACCAATTCTCTATTCTTGGTTACTCAGACTATACCCAGTTTTTGATATTATGAAAAATGCTGAAGGAATAGGGTTTTTTTGCTGGTGTTTTGTTTTGTTTTGTTTGAGACAGAGAGAGAGCACAAACGCAGAGAGGGGCAGAGGGAGAGAGAATTCCAAGCAAGCCACACACCCAGTGGAGAGCCCAACACAGGGCCTGATTCCATGACCCTGAGATCATGACCTGAGCCAAAATCAAGAGTCAGATGCTTAACCAACTGAGCCACCCAGACATAGGTTTTTTGTTTTTCTTTAATATATAAAACCATGATAACTTTGCTAGAATGAATTCTTAGAAGCAGAATTTCTGGGTTAGAGGGCATAAATATTTAAAAAAATAATACACGTATGTGCTATGGTGAGTGCTGTGAATTGTGTAAGACTGATGATTCACAGACCTGTACCCCTGAAGCAAATAATACATTATATGTTAATAAAATAATAATACTTACCATTCATTGAACACTTGCTATATACCAATTACTTTACACATAAGAGTTACAACACACAGGTGAAGTAGACACCCTTACACCATTTGGCAGATGAGGAAACATGCAAAGAGTCATGAAATAATTCACTGAAGACCCCACGGAAAGTAAGTGGCAGAACCAGGATTTGAACATAGGAACTCTAGCTTGGAGCCTTTAACGTCTACACAGTTCTGCTTCTTGGGAGAGTAGGAAGAAATGTTTGTAAAAGCATAGAACCTATTAGGGCTTAAAGAAGGACAGCCTGCCACAACCAGGCCTTTAACCCAATAGGCCGGTGGGTAGTCCACTTACTATTGGTGGACACATTCATTTATTTGACAATGACATCATGAGGGCCACCAATGAACAATAATGTCCCCCACTGGTGACTTTAGACACACCAAAGATGTTTCATTTTTGACCTTTTCCAGGTAGAATTTTCTTGCTGCCCTCTTGAGCCCAACCCAAAGCTCCTTGGTTGAGAAAATGTTGCCTTTACTTATGAAAGGATTGGTAATTTGGCTGGAGAGATGACTCATTTGTCTTAGTAGCCCATGTTTCTAGAAAATTACTATGTTGTCCAGAAATATTATAAAAACCCACTCTTAAATTTTCAACATAAGGTGTATAAGTTTTACCTCAAGTGATAAAAGGGACAAGAATCAGAAAAAAGGGGGCCGTCAGTGACTTTTAAAGACCAGGCTGTGGGGGAGGCCAGATGGCTCTCGGCTGGGTCTCTGGTAGCTGAGTCACACGTAGACAGGTGTGTGCTTGGGGCAGGATAACAAGTCTAGACTTTGTGAAATAACAGTCCTCCAGTCATCAGTGGTGGAAAGACTAGGTGTGACCCAGAAAAGCAAACATTTCTTTTTACCTGTAGACAGTTTATGACGATGTGAAAACTTTACCTGAGAGCTTTTAGCTTCCTCATAAGTAGAGGGACCGCATGTTCCCAATTAAGAATTGGTGCAAGTGGTCTGACATATAGTTGTCTAATGAGTCAGAGTAACTAGAAGATAATTTCTGGGGAAACTAGCACAGCTAGAGAGTACCTGAGTGTTTGACACTGAGAATTCTACCCCCTCCCTATTTTAAAATCCATTTTATATCTATACGTAAAGGTACTTACATGGCTAAAAGTATAAAATTATTTTACATTTGCAAGCATATGCCGAAAAGACATCCACTAGGTTTGTCTTTGTTTTCTACCCAATTTCCTAGAACAGAGCTCTTCTTACCTGTGTAGAGAATGAGCACCAGAGGAGAGCACCTCTGAGAAAATATTGTGCCTTGAGTTTATTGACTTGTCGATCACCTTCCATCCTAACTGGGTCTTCAAACCTGCCATACTTTCTCATGCATGCGACTTTCTTTGCAGTGAGCACTGTTATGTTGCTTTCTGCCATGGTCCTGGTGCCCACCCTCCTTCTCTACTAAACTACAATTCAATTCAGTATCCCCTCCTTGGTGAGGACACTGTGCTTCCGGTGGGCTGGGACTACCCCCAGCTTCCAAAGGGGGGTCTTGATGCAGTTAAGCCAATGCAAGTGACCCCATCCTTTTGCTATTAATAGATCAAAGCCTGAACGTGTGATTAAATTCTGACCAATAAGAAATGAGAGGATCCTGGGGGGGAGGGTTCTGAAAAAGATTAGTTCCTTCTTAAAGAAAAGCAAAGGGATATTTCTTTTCTTTGACATTTTTGTGTTTTCACGTGATACTCACAGTCATGGCTGCCATTTTAGAATCACAAATTGATAATCTGAGGACAAGCCAGGAGATTTGTCATAAGAATTTGCAGAAAAGTGGAGAGAAGCTGGGTTCTCAGTGATGTTGCTAATTTGGGAGCCATTCTACCACAGAGCTTTATGTTTGGTAAAATAAGAAACATTCCTTGTTGTATAACACTCTTTGAGCTGAGATTTTCAGTTCCTTGCAGTCAAAATTATTCTAATACAACCCCCCAATGTTTTCACACCCAAAAAGTTTCCGAACAGCACTAGGTGATGCTGGAAACATCTAGCATCTCCTCTTCCAGGGAAAACATTCCAAAAGGCATCCTGGGCATGGGATTTTTTTGCTGGAGCATGGGATTCTTGATTTTGGTGTTGTGAGTTCAAGCCCCACCTTGGGCACAGAGCTTACTTAAAACAATAACAACTGGATTTGATTTAAAAAAAAAAAATAAGAAAAAGGCATCCTGGCTAAGAGTACCAACTAGACAGATTTTCATCTGTCTTCTTACACCTTTTGGAGGTGTAAGAAGTGGAAGTTGATTTATGTATACTCCCAAACCACTAAAGTAGTTCTAAGAATGGCCACCAGTGACTACATGCCCAGAAATCTTAAAAGCATGATTTGGGGCTCTAGTTGAAACGTTGGTAGTAAGCCTTTAAGAATGATAATTTTTGGCATACCAAATGTTTCCAGGCACCCATCTATTCCACTCTGGGAGTGCCTGGAAGTCGCCAACAAATTTCACAAGTTCATTGTAATAGCATGTAGTATTTCAGTTCAAAACAAGATTAGTAATAATAGACATAAGTGAATAATCTGGCTGTAAAGCTCACAAAATCACAAAACCAGTTCCATTTAAGGATAGGCATACTGTTTGGATTAAGACATGACCCAAGTTTTATCCAAAATGATCATGAAATTTTGAAAGCAAAGAATTTTTCCATGACTTAGAATCAAATTTTTTTGTTAACTTGCAAATATTTTTATCTTCCTTATATTTAATTCATATAGAACCTAGATAGCTGATACACTGTCATCCCCTGACTAGGAGATAAAGACACATTTCCTAATTTAATGTCCAATAAAATAACCCAGAAACAGCTCTCTCTTCTAAGTAGCTCCAGAAATCTATTACATTATATTCATGAGCTAGAAGTAGTTTACTTTAGAAGACAGCCAGACCTGTGACTTTTGTAGGTCAGGTGTCCAAGAAGTTCCCAGACTCCCTCAAATTAACCTCTCTTAGCCCATGTGACCTGGGACTTAAAAAAAGCAAATAGAATTCAATAATATAGATTGTGCCAAAGCCAGCCGCAGGCAACGTCCCGGGACTTGTGTACTACTGCTAGGAAAACTTGGGTGCACATATCCTCTCTGGGGGTTGAGGAGATTATAGTTTGGGGGGTAGGGGCTCAGAATTGTTGTGATTTGGACACTAAATAAAACAATGTGATTTGGGGGTACCTGGGTGGCTCAGTCAGTTAAGTGTCAGACTCGATTTTAGCTCAGGTCATAATCTTAGGATCGTGAGATCGAGCTCTGCATCAGATTCCACGCTCAGAGTCAGCTTGAGAGTCTCTCTCTCCCTCTCCCTCTGCCCCTCCTCCTACTCACAGGATCTCTAAATAAATAAAAAATAAATAAAATCTTTTAAAAATTAGAGAATGTGATTTTTATCTTTTAATCAAGGGCTGATGCACTGAATATTCTCCATCTGCCCTTTCCGATGGACCTTCCTCTCTTCCCACCATGCTCTGTGCCCCAGGAGGCTGAAGATTTGTATCAACAGGCTCCTTTGTCCTCTGACTCCTGGCTGGGTTTGCCAAAGAGGCTCTAACAAGAGACTGGAAGACTGGAAGACAGTGAGGTTTCTTTTTTGTGTGTGTGAGGTCTCATTTTATCTACTGTAGGACACCAGAATATGCCACGCCAAAATACGGCTCTTTGGCATCGGGACTTTTTTGAGTTAATTATTTTGAAAACGACATACACAGGAGAAGCTCTGAAAACAGAGAAGTTACCCTTTTGTAAGGGAAATGTGCATTTATAAGGAAATCTCCATTTCTAAGGATGTCTCCTTCTCAGTACCAGAAAGAGAAATGTAACTAAATCACTGGAGACTCATTTGGGGTGAAGACACCCAACTTAAATCTGCATAACAAACTACTTTCGGGGGCGCCTGGGTGGCTCAGTGGGCTAAAGCCTCTGCCTTCGGCTCAGGTCATGATCTCAAGGTCCTGGGATCGAGCCCTGCATTGGGTCTCTGTTCAGCAGGGAGCCTGCTTCCCCTTCTCTCTGCTTGCCTCTCTGCCTACTTGTGATCTTTCTCTCTGTGTCAAAAACAAAAAACTAAACAAAACAAAAAAACTCCTACTTTTGTTTATTTATTATCCTTTTCCTGGCCACCCCATGTAACTGGCCTCCCCACACCTTCTGCCTCTGGTTTAGCTGAAGATGGTAACTTCACAATTTAAGCTCAAATTCTAGCCACTTTTTTTGAATTATTCATCCCTGAATTTCTCCCATGTAGACATGAGACATACATGTTAAAAAAACCTGTTTATTTTTCTCTTATTACTCTGTCTTTTGTTATGGAGATCCCAGCTAAGAATTTAGAAGGGTAGGAGGAAAATTCTTCTTCCTCCTCTACTCTCTGTCATCTAACCATCCTGTTGGTTCTGTTTCTCAGAGAACTCTAATACTGGTGACCCCCATCAACCATGGAGGCCCTCGCTACAGGAGTGGGGCCAAGCCAATGCAGGTCAGGCCGCCTCTTGGCAGCTGGACAGACACTGCCATAGAGTCAGGAGACTTCGTGGTGACAGGCAGGAGCCTCGGTGCAAAAAACCTTCCTGGTGAGTGCGCTCTTACAGAGCCTAGGCTTTCTCTAGGCACTGGAGAGGGGCTGATCACCACCCCCACCCCAGGGACTCTGCTCCCACCAGAGGAGGGCTACAAGGCTTGGACGTTACAGTGTGACGTATAGGCCCCAAAGTGAAAAGTTGGATTTTTACTTATGGAGTTCTAGAACTGATCAAAGACCCCCTCCCCTCAGTCCTGTCATGCTTGTTTGTGTGCTTCCGAAGGGCTGAAATGGGTCCAGAGAGCAGGCACAGCACGTGTGCACTGCATTATGGCACCAAGGGCCTGACAAAGTCGAAAAGGAAGCAAACTAGAGCTGCACCCCTCGAAGGAGCCTGCCATCTCTGGAGGACGATGCTCAGGCCCTGAGAAGGCCTGATGAGCCCTGGTTTCCATAGCTGGTATGGGGTTGAATGTCGTCATACACAGAATTACCATAAGTCACAACGGGGGGCTGCCATTGATGACGTGCGGAGCCTTGCTGGAACCCCTTTCCTGGGCATGTGACAGGACCGAAGGGAGCAGCTGGGCAGAAGGGTTGGAGGGGGGTCACAGAGCACCCTACAAGCCAGCTGTGAATGGGGCACACCCAGCTTACAGCCAAAACTGAGGTGGAGGCTTGAGCAGGGCAAAGTTTAACATTAGGGGCAGGCAGGAAAGACTGGAAAGAACAAAAAGAGTGGAAGAAGAGTGAGAAAAGGGAATGTAAAAAAGGAAAGACACCTCCTGCACTTAACTGTGGGCACGGCACATGCATTCCTCATTGATCCCTCGCCACAGCACTGTGAAACGGCCGAGGTTGGCACTGCCGAGACAGGTAGGGCGAGAAAGGGAAGCACGTGGCCAAGAGACCTGCCCGCAGTCACCCAGTGAGGATTCTAACTGCCACCTGCCCGACTGCAGGGCCTGGGAGCTGGTGGGAGGGAAGGACGTGGGGGGGGTGGGGCAAGGGACATGGTGAAGGCCAGGGACTCAGGATGACCAGCTCATGTGTGCTGGTTCCTGGGGTCCAGGCCTGGGGACAAGCCCAGGGGCATGCAGGGGCACTCCTCTAGGATTAGAGAGGGCCCTTCCTTAGCATCTAGGATGGG
>CM053606.1:69082049-69101624 GCA_028646535.1 Procyon lotor | reverse complement strand
TGGTTCCTGGGGTCCAGGGCTGGGGACAAGCCCAGGGGCATGCAGGGGCACTCCTCTAGGATTAGAGAGGGCCCTTCTTTAGCATCTAGGGTGGGGGCTCCAAACAACCACTCTGTCTTTTCTCTGGATTCTTCTCCCTGGATACATGTGCTTTGTAAGTTGCACTCTTTCTTACTGAGGTCTGCCTTCTGTTTATTTACCTGTTCCCTTGGAGCTACGAGGAAGGGCTGTGGCCTGTGGTTACTCTTCCTCTGAGTGAGATGAGAACAGGGAAGCAATGGGAGCAAGGAGGGAAGAGGCTTGTAAGGCCTGCTGTTGTCCCAGGAGAGTCCTCAAAGTCTCATGGGAATTTGGCCCACCCACGGCTGCCCTTCTGTAAATGGAGCTTTCCCTATAAACAGCAGACCCAGAGGCCTTTCTGCAGGCCCACTTGCTGTGCAATTTCAGTGGGCTCACATGCTTCTCCCAAGGCCTGTGCTTTTGCCAAATGGACACAGGATCCTGTGGCTGGAGGGATAATTGGAGATGCGTGGGCAGGAAGATTCCATCTCTGACAAAAGCAGCAGTTTTGAACAGCCTGAAGAAGATTTCAAAATCAGGCAAGACAATGTCGGCCCCAGCATCCCACTGTTTCTAGGCTGCAATCTCATGCTGCGTATTGCTCAAGAGCCCCACCAAACACGCAGAGCCCCAGCCTGAACCCAAGTGGAAACAGAGTCTTATCTTTACTCTCTGCCTGGAAAAGCCCGCTTTCGGCCTCCTGTCCGGGTATTTCCCACTCTCTCAGGGGGCAAGGAGGCTGTCAGGGTAGCATTGCCGACCAACAGCCTCCCCCCCCTCTCTACTTTCCTGAGTGTGAAGCATCTGCACTTCCATTGCGCTGTCTTCCACGAAGGCAGGCAGGAAACAAGGGTCAGCTCGGGCCTGAGAGAGGAAGTGCGGTCAGCCCCGCAGGGAATCAGGTAGGCAAATACGAAAATGAATTTTCCTTTATGACCCTCTTGGGTTTCCTCTCAGGGTATTACTGAAACCGGGTCAGGAGGTTGTCTAGTTCATAACCCAGGACCAACGCACTCCAGAAGACTGGAGGGACCAGTGGGGGAGGCACCGTGCACTCTCCCTTGGTGGCCCACGCTGGTGCTGAGTCATAATTTCCAAGAACAATAAGGCAGGCCTCCTGTGGAGGTGAACTCTCCTGGGCAGGGTCCTTCTGCGTGTTCAAAGCTGGCTAAAAACAGACTCCTGAAACCTTTGTGTGTGTGGATATGCTTTCATGAGCTGCTGAGATATAATTCATGTACCACACAGTTCAGCCTTTACGGCGTACAAGACCATGACCTGTGGTACAGTCAAAGGGGTGCAGTTATCACCACGAATTCTGAACATTTTCATCACCCTCAGAAGAAATCCTATACCCCTCAGCCACGACCGCCTCTAATATCCCCCATCTCTCTCCCCAGACAACCTCGAATCTGCTTTCTGTCTCTCAGACTTGCTGATTCTGAACTTTCCTATAAATGGATTCATATATGTGTCTTTTGGGACTGTCCTCTTTCACTTGGTACACTTGTAAGGTTCATCCCTGTTGTAGCATGTATCAGTTCTGCGTTCTTTCTTCTGGTGAGTGATGTTCCGTTGTGTGGATGCAGCTCATTAACTTAGCCATTCATCGTGGACTTTGGGTTGTTTTCACTTTTAAGCTATTACGAAGAATCAGCTATGAACATTTACGTACAAGTTTTTGTGTGGACATGGTTTTAGTTCTGTTGGGCATAAACCTAGGAGTGGAATTGCTAGGTCCTGTGGTAAGCTCTGTGTTAATCCTTTGAGAAACTGCAGGAATGTTTTCCAATGCACCATTTCAGTGTGCCATTTTGCATTTTTAGTGGGTTGTATATTATCAAATATTATAAATGTGTTATAGCCAGCCCAGTGGGTGTGATTTTATATTGCACTGTAGTCTTGATTTGCGTTTCTTTGATAGCTTGAACCTTGTTCTTGATAGAATAAACCTATTTTAGAACTCTAAACCTTTCATCTTTCAACCCACACTCCAGATCTTTGCTCATTTTGTCAGAGAGGAGGAGGAACTTTTCTCTGGGCCATGACAGCATCAGCTCACTGACCACCTTGAAAAAATTTGGGTTCATTCCAGCATTTTCTAAGATTCCTTGTCAATGACTATTCTGGCCCTTCTCACATCTCTCTTTATAAAAGTAATAATTCTTCAACAGTCAATAGCAGAAAGAAAAAAAGGAAGGAATATCGTTCTGAATTTAAAAACACAAAAATACAATCACGGTTCAGTCACTTAAGCGATTGTTGATTTTGGCTCGGTGTCTGGCTCCATACTGAATGTGGAGCCTGCTTAAGATTCTCTCTCTCCCTCTCCCTCTGCCCTTCCCCACCCTGCATGAGTGCACTCTCTCTTACTCTCTCAAAAAAAAAAAATTAAATTAAATTAAAATTTAAAAAAACACACACACACACAAAAGAGACATAACCAAATCCAATGTATACATTGTATTTGTATCATGATTTGAACAAACTGACAACGGAAAGACATTTTGGGGGCATTCTAAAAAAAACTGACTATGCACAAAGTATATGTTGACACCACAGAATTGTTGCTAAATGTGTTAGGCATGATGATGGTGCTGGGGTTAGATAAGAAAATGTTTTTTATCTTTATATTTTTTAGAGAGATCTACTAAAGTAAGTAGGGATACAAATGATACACTATCTAAAATTTGCTTTTAAATATATCAGAAATGGAGAAAAAAGTAGTAGATGAAGCATGGATGGCGAATTTGGATGACAGGATATGGGGGTTCACTCTACTTTTCTCTCGACTTTTATATGTGCTTGAAATTTTTCATAACAGTAATAAAAATTATGGAGACACTCCCAAGATCTCAATGTAAACTATGAACTGAAAAACTTCATAAAATACTTTTGGATCCTAGACTGTAAAACACTGTCCATCTAAGTTCAATTGAAATCGTCTTAGGTCTAATACATGAAAAGTAACAAATGATTCAAACATATCTTATGTATTGTATTTTAACTTAAAACCTACTATGTTAGTCAATGTTTTGATATCGGGTTAAGGCTTTTTTCTTTTGAGTACGAATCCTTTTGTTTTTGCTTTTGTTTTTAAATTTCATTTATTTATTTGGAGAGAGAGAGCACAAGCAGGGGGCAGGACAGAGGCAGAGGGAGAAGCAGACTCCTCGCCGAGCAGGGAGCCCAATATGGGGCTTGATCCCAGGACCCCGGAATCACGACCAGAGCCAAAGGCAGACTCTTCACTGACTGAGCCACCCAGGTGCCCCAAGAAGGCATCCTTTTGATTGGCATTTGTGTTGTTTCTTTTCATAGACTACAGTCAGAATGTGTCACCTACAATTGTTATTTATGGCATTTTCAAAGTGGAGCAAGAATCTGAGTGGAGAATGTTTCTGTGTTTTTCTTATTTGTTACCAAACACCAGCAGTTATTGCATACAGCAAAATCAACTGCAAATATTTTTAGCAATTTAGTTCTGTTTATCCCTCACTGAGCATTTACTTTGGTTCTTATATAACAAACAACTCTCTTCTGTGCACTCATACTTAATTGATTTATACAATATCTAAGTCAATTAATTACATCATCTCCGGGACAGGCTTACTATCAACAGGCTGGGGGACGAGCGCGGCCGACTCTCGGTAAGCACAGAGCTCAGCTGGCGAGAGCAAAGCGCACGGTACAGCCTTCTAGCGTAGGGCACCCACCAATATATCTTACCGGAAGGTGGAAAGGATGGTTAATATACTAGGCTAAAAGGAAGTCAGTTTAAAAGAAAAAGCTTCTTTTCTACTTGGAATTGGAATTAACTGAGGTTTTCATTGAACATCCTGTCCTGTGGGTGACGGAGAGCTGGCCACCAAGCATGCTGAGTCTGGTGAGGAGTCAGCCTGGTGCCGCAAACAGCGCTTCGTTCCCCACGCAGGAGTGCAGCCAGGACTGAAGGTGGCAAACAGGGCAAAGGGAGGTGGGAGATGAAGTCAGGTGGGTGAGTTTTCAGTCCAGAAGTGTTGGCCACTGCTCTTTCCTCTACAGAGGTTCAGTTGGATCCACTGATTCCCACAGCAAACTTGTACTGAGAATGGGGGCCAGGGACTACATTTCAAGTTTTCTTGACCGAAGTGCAGACACTTTAAAGGTCAACTCATCTCCCTCCGTGAAGTTGGGAGTGGCTGAGTTATGTTTCCATGCTTGGCGGCCACGTCCTTATAGAACACAATGAGCTCTTTGTGGGAGCAGAGAGACAATGGGCATCAATCAAGGAATATCAGAGTTTGGGAAGGGCCACAGTGGCCTCTACTGCAACTATCCCATTTTACAGATGAGGTGACTGAGGTCTAAGAGAGATGCAGCTAATCGCTGCCTTGATCATCAGGCTGACCACATTCTGTGAACACAGATATGCTAATTACATCTGATTTCAAACTTCTGCTGCAAATTATGTGAGGCCCGGAGGGACACTGTATCACTAGATGATAATAAGAGGAGCAGAATGATCACTGGAAGTGCTGACAAGGTGACTACAGAATATAGGAAAGACTGATTGCTGAGTGAGAAAGGATCTTCAGTGACCCTGTACCCAAAGCTATTATTTTGAAGTTGAGGACGGCAAAGCTCTGAGCAGGTAGCAACAGAATTATCCGAAACATGGGCTAGAAATAGTAAATATTTTTTTTAAATCATGGAAATTCATCAGTTGAAATATGTAAGAGTTACTAAGAGCCCCTGTGTTGCTTGGGTTAATTTTATCTCATGCAACTCTGTCTTCACTACCTGCCACAGCACATAGTTGGTTCTGGATTAATGTCCTTGAATTGAATTACAAAGCTTATCATTCAAGTTAACACGGCATAAGACACAAAGATTAAAAGATAGTCGAAGATCACAGCTGGTTGAAAGGGTAGGAAAGTCTTCCCGGAGGAGAGAGCCTTGGGGTGGGCCTTGAAAACGGACGGGATTTTGAGGGGTGGGTGAGTAACAGAAAGAGTGTGTTCTCTGCAGAAAGGGAATGACGTGTTATGGACGCAGAGGGCAGAGTACCTGGAGTTTGGGGAACATCGGGACAGCCAGTTGGCCACAGTGTAGTGCTGGAGCAGGGGAGTAGGAGTGGGCCCGGAACTGAGGCCCTGAACTGAGGGCCCAGAACTCTCTGTCCTTAATTCTTCATGAGGCTCTAGGAGAGGCTTAAGGTCGTGAGGTGGGGATGGACATACAAGACTCATCCTTGGGAATGAGACCCTGCAAGAAGCTGATATGATACTCAGCTCAGACACAGGAATTTTCTACACTTCATCCAAATGCTTTGGCTCTGTGAAAAGGTCAGAAAAACATTGGTGACTGTCTTTCTTGGGAAATATTTCAGATCACTGAAGTTGTTAGGGAGATAAGCATCCTTATGATGGTTCCCATGATCCATTTTGGCTCAGAAAGTATGACACCCAAAGATCAAATTTGTTGGAGGAACGTGTTTCCTAAACATTCTCAGTTTGTCAGAAAAGTTCAGGCTCAGTTCAAATCTGGGGCTGAAGTTTGAGCCAATGTTGATTTTATCAGCATCCAGTTGCCCCAAGACTTTATAGAGAAAAGGTAGTTTGTATTAGTTCTGATGATGCTGATGGAGGGAACAATGATCGTCTATTGACTGTCTCCTATTAGGCACTCCGTTAGGCACTCGTATTTTCAGAGGTAGACAGCATTAGAGGGTAGGTATTGTTGCTGAAAGCTTTCCCATCACCCTGGTATTGTGGCCATGTGACCAGGGACTGGCCAATCATAATTGCTCACTCCCTCAGCCAAAACTGACTGGACCAAGGAGTGGGCTAAGCACCGGCACCCATCAGTCCTTTCCTGAGATGGATGGCTTGGGTGCTGGGAGTAAGGAGCCTGTTCTGCTGGGTTAAGCTGGGGTTATGGTGGCCTCTGTGACAATGGCCCTGTGGTGTAGCCTCTACCCCTCCCTGCCCAGCCCTGCTTCCTCTACTCCCTCACAGATGTGGCACCTGAGCACTCGCTCCAACACCTTCCTGCCTGTTAACCACTTTCTCTGAATGGTCTCCCAGGGAACAGACCAGAGAGGAAGAGGAGGAGGAGGAAGGGGCAGGGTGGAGTGGTGATATCTGATTTTATCGAGAATTTTCCTTCTATTGCATAGTATAACTAAAAATATAAATATAAGCATTCCGGAAGCACTGAGAGCCCATCCAAAATCTTTTTCCAAGGACAGCTCAAACCAGCCACCTTTCCATCAGCTGCCGGGAATGCTAGCACCTTGTAGCAGTGGTTTTGCCTAAAGGCTGGGAGTGAACCCCGTGGCCTCTCAAGGATGCTTCCAGCTTTGAGTTTCTGTCAATTACGCCTTACCTATCTAAGAGCTGTCTTGAATAGAATGATTTCAGAGAAATTCACAGTTTGCATGGGTTAGATTCAATACCCTTTTTGCTGAGTGGACATGCATGATGAATGCCTCTGAATAAGCAAGGGGTAACACAGCCTTTGGCCACTCTGGGAGCTCCGCCACCCTCATGGTTCCATCACTCACTGGTCACTGTCCTCAGGTCTCTGGGGGGCAAAGCTAACGCAGGCATTCCAAGAGATAAGGCACTCATAATGCCTTCCACAGCAGGACAGAGACCCTGTCCCAGAGCTGTGCGGCCAGGGGCTGCCTCACCCACCACTACCACCGCCACCACAGGCTGAGGGGCCAAGTTGGGGTGAAAGCAGCCTGCCTGCTGCTGAGCGCTGGGACCGGGAGACACTGTATCCACCCACCTGGGAGACAGGATGCCTTTGTCCGGTCTTCACAAAGGCACCGCCTGACCGGTTTCTCCCTGCCAGGAACACATCTTCCCCCTTTCTAAACCTTTTCCCACCTCAATTAAATAGAAGCTTGGGGCCCCAGCATGAAAGATCGCCAGGAACAGCGACACACCTGTACTGGGCAGGTTTGTTCACAGTTCATGGGGCATAAAGACTTAATTCACTTTCACATTAAATAGGCTGATTGGATATGATAGCTAAATCCCTCGTTGTCATTTCAATGACAAAAATGATTTGGAGCCCTAGGGGAAGAACTTGCTTTATTTTTTATTTATTTGTTATTTAACTTTTCATGCAGAGAGTTCACAGAGTTTACTTGTAGTCTTAGATCATAATCAGGCAAAAAGATTAGAGCTGGCATGTAGAGTTTGTGGAAAAGTTTAGAGTGAGACTAAAGATAGGTAAATATAATTTTCCTTTCCTTTTTTTTTTTTTTTTTTTTTTTAAGCCAGGCCAAAATGTAGGTATTAGTCAACATCTTGAAAATTTCCCTGTGGCGATAACTCTACCTGGACTATAAACACCTGAAGATGAACGTCAGGTCCTCTCAGAGGCACACGGCAGTTCAGAGCTCATGTCCAGGGCCTCTTGGTCACCCTGAAAGGGCAGAGAGACCTTTGTAAGGGGCAGGGCAGACCATTTCTAGGAGGTGACAGACCTGGCAGTGAGACATGGGCTGGGGGTCCTGGTTGGTGAGAGCAATTAGCATATTTGTGCCCCAAATCCTGGTTCTAAGTAGGACAGGAAAAGCCTCTCCAGAGACACGAGGGTCAATGAGAAAAAGACTTGGCCTTGAGTTCTTCTCCAGACCCATGTGACTTAATGCTAATACAAGAACATGTAAAACTAAATCAGAAATGAACAGGCTAGCCTGAATGACAGGCTCAGTGGATACCACTTACTTGGTGTAATCTGAGCAGCTCTTCCTTTGAGCCAAGTTTTAACTTGGCTTTTATTGAAGAATTTCTTTCTATTGGGAAAGGAAAGTAGTAACTCACTAATACTTGAGGCAAGAGTGAGTCTGTTGTGTGGAACCAACAGAACAAGAAGGGAGGTCTGAGAGTTGCAGGAAGGCTGGAATGAAGGTAGGTAGGAACCTGGAAACGGAGTGGGAAGTGGGCCCGAAGGCAAGTTTGTTCTCATCCTGCAAGCTCACCTTTTCCATGGGCTTGTTCTGGGTTAAAAGGAAGGGACATACCCAGTCGTAGCCTCTGTTCTGTAGCACCGTGTTGGGACACATGTTATTTCCCTGTTTCTGCACAACAGGGGTGCCTCAGACTTCCAGTCGTAAACAACAAATCCCACAGCCTGATGTTCCTGGCTCAGGTCTGGGTCATAGGCCCCCAGCAGGATCGGAAAACAGCTAGTTTTACTAAAAACTGAGGCTCCCTGAGCAAACCTGTTTTGAATTCCAAAGCTAGCATGAAGCATCTAAGAAAATAAATACAGGCGGAAGTAACTGTTAGTAGGAATATAGCAGCTCTATTTGTTCTGTGGGGTTAAGTACCTGGAGAAAGTCCTCTTCCTGCAAACAGAAGAGCAGGCAGGATTTGAAGAAAAAAGCAACAAAACATCCAGAGCGGGTGCAACTCTGTACTATCTGCATTCCTTGTATTCCAAAATGTTCTTCTGCACAAAAGATCTTAGATCACATGGCAGTCCACCTATCCACCCACCTATCCATCCATCCATTCATCCATCCATCTACCCATCATCTATTACCCACCCATTGTCCATCTGTCCACCCACATATCCACTCATCCATCTATCCATCCAACTATCCATCACCCACTACCCACCCATCTGTTCATCCATCCATCCATCCATCCATCCATCATCTATTACCCACACATTGTCCATTTGTCCACCCATGTATCCACCTATCCATTCATCTACCCATCCATCCATCCATCCATCCATCCACCCACCCACCCACCAAACACTACTTGATACCCGTTACATATGCTAGTCTAAGGACAATCAGCCACAGATACTCATGTCCTCACTGGGCGGGCAGGAAGTCAATCATTCTTTTCTTTAGTTAAGGAAATAACTGACAGACATAATAAGGCCAACGTACTGTATAATATAGACATAAAGAGCACAGACTATGGAGTTAGTTGTGTTTTAACCATGATTCTGGCCCTTTCTAGTTATGTAGCCTTTCAGTGCCTCCATTTCTTCCTCTGTAAAACGAGGGAGTAATAATATCTCTTATCCTACAGGATTGCTGTAAAAACTGAATGAGACTATGACTGTAAAGTGATTAGTATAGTGCCTGGCACATATAATGTGCCCAATAAATTTTAGCTAGTATTATTCAAAATAGGAAGACCACAGTGATTCTGCAAAATCTAAAAGGTAGTGGGAAGAGGGAGTTTTCTAAGGGGCAGAAAGATGTGTCTGAGACCATGACCAGGCTCTGGGGACACTACAAATGCCCCAGCCACTGGGCATGGAGGGAGCAAGTTGGTTGGTGGGGAGATGGGTAAGTTAAAACCTAGGATTTTCTCAATACGTTTGTCTTCATGTTTCCAGAGGTCCAGGAACAGTTCAAGCCAACAGTTTTACCAAAAAGCTTATTGGCAGAGAATGTCCCCAGTGAATGTCCCCAGGAAGAATGGTGGGGAGGGAGGGCAGGTCAGAAGACCTAGGTGGCAGAAATCTTGCAGGATCCTGAAAGGGCAAACCCTCAGCCAGGGAGTCTGCTGAGGTTTTGAGAGACAAGGCAAATGTGAGCGAGCCTGTGGGGCCCTGGCTCTTCACTATTAAATATTCCCCAAGGAAGCAGCTGATAAGAAGGAGAAGTTCGAAAAGAGAAATATGTCAGGTCTAAGGCCAAGGGGTTCCATGGTCAATATGGCAACTTCTAGAAACCCATCTAGAATGTCTGGAGAAGGGAGAGACCCTGGCTAGGAATCAGACATCTAGGTGATACCAAGAGCCCAGATAATGCTGTGTCTGGCAGAGGAGAGAAGTAAACACCCTAAAGATGTCCCACATGCTTCTTTTGGCTAGCTCATCCCTGGAACATGTATGTTCCATGTTCCATGGATGGAGTCAGGGATGGGGTGGGAAGGATGTTGAGACTCATAAGAAGAGCCTCCCTCTGCAATTAAACTTCTCTGGGACTCTTTCTGTTTATCTTGAAGGTGGAGGAGGTGTCTGGACACTCCCTGCAGATGGCAGTGAGCGCCACCACCTGCCCACCTGCCTCTCAGAGGGACATGAGAGGTGGAAGCCTGAGGAATCCTGGAGGCCCACAACAAAGGAAGGAGGGGTTGCTGAAGAATCCTGCCTGCTGGGCCAGAGTCTGCTCTGGGAGAAAGACAGGCTAGGAAGACGGTAGTTATCTCTAAGATGATACAAGAGAGAACTCATTGCTTTAGGGCACACGCCCCTGAGATCCTGGCAAGGATGCCCCAATGATGCTGGGACAACCTGGCCGAGTTGGACCAGGATGTAGGGCATGCACATGAAGCCCAGAGAATTCCACCTTGTCCCTCAAGACACACCAGGCTGGGCTCAAATACCAATTCACAGACTCATCAAAAATATAGATCACCCCCTCAGACATCAGCAAATTCTAAGGAGGCTTGTTCATGATCAGCCTTGGCTCGGAGCTCCTGTCCCCAGGGAATTCAGTTTCTAACTCTGCTTCTTGTTCTGTAGATGCTGGCCTGGTTTCATACCAGGGCAACCCATGTGTGGAGCTTGGCCTATCCCCTGGATGTCCACCAAACCTGTGTGAATGCCTGTGAAACTGGTTTTCCTGGAGGGGTGAGGCAGCTGTGGCGGGGCCACATCACAGCAGAGCAAGTGATCAAGGATTGTTAAGTAGAATGCCTTGTTCTTAGCAGCATGTTGTCCCCAACCAACCCTATGGCTTGTCATCTTTTCTCGCCAACCCCTCCACAATGAATCTTTCTGCTCTCCTCCACCCCCAAGTTCCTGTTAAATCCTAATTCAGAAAGATTCAATTATTAATTAAAAATTAATTAAGATTCAAGTGTTAATGAAATAATTTTTGATATGCCTGTCTTCAGCTCAGACATGATTCAGGACCTCACCTTCTATCCCTAGATATCTATCAAGGTGCACTCTGCAACAATGATGGGCTCCTCTAGGAGAGAGTTCAACTTATTTTTTGTCCTGCTTGGCTGCGCCTCACTGAAGGCAGATCACAGATGGGAGGGACGCTGCTTCTCTTCGGGCCCTGGAAGAGCTCAGCCTGGTTAGGTCCTGTGAAATGTGTGCAGCTGGTTCAGGAGGCAAAGGTAGCCCAACAAGGCTCTCCTCCTTCCTCTGCACCCTGTGCAGGTGGGAAGAATTACATGCTGGCTTCATCTCCAAAGATCAAGGAATAACTCTGAACCATGGTGACACGTGCTCTTTCCAGATCAGATGCTCACCAAAAAAGTTAACCCAACACCTGGAGGTCACCCCTGATGAAGGTATTTCTTTTAATAAAAATCAAACAAAATCAAACAAAATTTTGGGGCGCCTGGCTCAGTGGGTTAAAGCTTCTGCCTTGGGCTCAGGTCATGATCTCAGGGTCCTGGGATCGAGCCCCGCATTGGGCTCTCTGCTCAGTGGGGAGCCTGCTTCCCCCTCTCCCTCTGCCTGCCTCTCTGCCTACTTGTGATCTCTCTCCTCTCTGTCAAATAAATAAATAAAATCTTTAAAAAAAAATCAAACAAAATTTTAACCTCCCTGTAAAAAAGGAAATGGGGTGGTCCAGAGTAGTTGCTATGACTACGGTCTTACTAAGCTACCCCTAGAAAAGGGAAGGGAGCCATCTCTCCCCTGTGCATTCACTGTTCACCCCGGGAAATACACCAGGGAACGAACAGAAGGGACATGATAGTTGCTGACAGGCCCAACAACTCTTCCCTCAGTATGGACTGGTCCCAGGTGGAGTATCTTGGGTATGCAATTCCACTTAGTCTTCAGAGAGAATCTTCAAAGATTCTCTAAGAGATGTATCTCCATTATGTGAAGAAACCAAGGCGTGGACAGGTGAAGTGATGTACCCAAAGTCTGAAAGCCAGTGAGAGGCAGATGTTGGCTTGAAGTCCATTCTCTTTCCTCCAAATCCCAGTGGCTTTTCATGATCATCCCCACACCCACCACCATCCCACAGTGACTGCTGTAGAGGGGAGCAAAGCTGAGAAGAGCACAGGAAGACACCTGTAGTCTACAGGATGCTGAAAGGATCGGTAACCCTGAGACCCCCAGAGGGGCTCCGCAGCCACAGTCTGTCTTTAGCTCTTAGATTTCTTTTGGTTTCTGGAAAGATTCCTTTGGGAAAACTCTAATCTGCCTCAACTTCACAAAAGGCAAGGATATGTTGTAATGTCTTATCAGGAGGATGGCAGCTTCAACTTTAAATACCCTCTAACTTAAAAAAAAAAAGTACCTTTAACCTTTACTGCAAATGGCAAATATCATCATGCCTTTTTCCTCCAAAATCACACTTCAGGGGCATCTGCTGTGGAATTTTGATAAAATACAAGGTCCTTCTTCAATCACTTTATTTTGAACCCTAAAATGAAGACATGTTAGTCGTAAGCCATCTAAAGCAATGCTGACGTGGGATCCCATGGAAGATTCCTGGCAACATAGGAGAGTGGGGAAAGAGAAATCTGACACACATTTGGCACTTACTCTCAGGGATCTGGCCCCTCACCTGTTGAATGTTGGAGGCCACAGTGAACCAACCAGATAAAGACCATGTTAAAAATCAATACTACTATATACGCTCTTTTAAAAATAAGTGGTTAGCATATGAAACCACAAATAAGGAAAGGTGTGTTATAACTTGGGGTAAATTTTCCGATGACAACATCATACCTAGATCTAAAAAGTGCTGAAGGTCAAGCAACCCAGATGGATCTGCGGCTGATGTGCTCTGAAAGCTGGTTTGAAGACTGAGACCCCGAAGCAGAAGGCCCGCTGGAAGGGTTTGAGCCAACAGATTGCATTGTGAGTGGGTAAAGGCCACATGTCTGCATTATAAACACGATGTGATTTTTAAATATATCACTTAAACTATTAACTTTTTAATCAGGAATATTGAACATGACACCAAAAGCTAATGGTGTACTAATGCTGTCTAACTGAGTTTAAATTAAAAAAAAAAAAAGCAAGAAAGGAACTTTGTTTAAAGAGCAGGGGAGGGGCAGAGGGAGAAGCAGACTCCCGGCTGAGCAGGGGGCATGATGGTGGGCTCCATCCCAAGACTCTGGGATCATGACCTGAGCAGAAGGCAGACGCTTGACTGACTAGCCACCCAGGTGCCCACTTAAAACTATTAACACGTTAATCAGTGTTTATAAATTAACAAATAGCACATGTGATTTTAAGTATGTATAACTGAATTATATTAACTATTATACGCAGTTTGTCTCTTTCATTTCTATCCTGACACATTTTTATATTCACATCAACAAAATCCTCTCTTAAACGCTCACTGGGTAAATGAGGATGCTCTAATATCTGGAGTCACCTCACACACAGTACTTACTCAATGTCTTTGGTCCACAACTTCACTGTCGTGGAAGGGATGGCGATATCCTAACTCGTATGTGTTTCAGCCCGACACACACAGTCTGTCCTCAGTCAAACGTTGAGTTGTTGCCGTCACTTTAGAGATACAGAATAAAGACCTCACGGGGAGAGAAGACTGGGCCAAAGCCCACAACTGATAACAAGCAGAGTTGGCTGCTTCTAGAACAGTTTCCTGACCCCCCAGCCAAGGCACAAGCCACTATCTCGAGCTGGAGAGCAGGGAAACATTTCCTCCTGGGCTGGGATCTGAGCTCTAGCACCGGGCAAAGACTGTGGCTGCAATGGCTCGTCTTGGACGCCACAGAGCTGGAGGCCATCTGGAGACATAAGGGTCTTGGATCTGGCCACTGCCCAGGGCAATGCCACACGCGTTTATCTGGCCTTTTGCCAACTGGTTATCCATTCATAATGGCTGTGAAGCAGAACTGACAACATTTGTTTAGAGATTCCCACCTTTTTTCTCCCCCCATTTCAGAGGTTATCTCTTCTCCCGCACATTCTTTTCATCGCGTGATAGCAGCACAGCACGCTGCCCAGACGCTCTTGAGCAGCACTGCCTGGGAACTCACTCCCGGCACTTTTCTGGAGGGGACAATTGCCGTGGAAAATTTTCAGATGAGTGGTAACGTACAAAATACTAGGAAAAGGGCTTGGCAGAGCAGGCATCGCGGCGAGGTTGCTAATGTTGCAACTTGGCATGTGTTTTGGTCACGGACACTAAATTTAGTCATGTTCAGAGGAAGTTTTTTTTTAATCACATTTTATTGAGCTGTAGAGACATATTCTCACAAGTTAAAAAAAAAGTCTCCCAATATAATTTGAAGAACAACACTCTAAAGAAAGGTTAACATTCCCTTCACTAAGAAGTGCAGGGCGTGTGTGTCTGTGTGTGGCTCCATCTCCCTCAGTTCTGGACAAGTTGAGCGTCCAAAGGCAGAACTGTCTCTTGGTGGGGTCATGCTGAAGTCAGAAGAGGTTTTTTGGCCTTGCTGCCTTCCCACCATGAGACTGATCAAAAAGTCCTTCTTGACATCCCAACTCTTCCTCTCCGTGCCCTCCCTAGGCCCCAGCTAGCTCTGAGTTTCCACCAAAAATATTCCTCCTAGGGAGTCAGTCAGGAATGGCGTGCCTCCTTCTAGGCATTTAGGTCCCAGCAGGGTAGGGGGAGAGGAGAATTCAGCAGGTCCTCTGGGGCAAGGCCTTCGTTGTTGCCATGGAAAAGGCCTCAAGAACCAAAGGCCTCAGTCTTCAGTGGAAACATGTCAGGTCAGACTCTGAGAATGCTGTTGGAGGTCCCTCGATGCTTTCCCAAGGTGCCCCGAAAAGACAATCCTGGCAAAGGGACCAGGTCCCAGCACCACTCTACTCTTTGCCTTACCTCTCTCCTCCTACCCTCTGCCCCCAAATCCACCTTTCTGAATGGGCCTCTAGGGGTCTACCTCTGAGTGCGGGAAGAGTATTCCAGATTCAGATTGCTGGCAAGCGTGGGAGAATACTTCCCCTTCCTGAGCTTAAATCACCATTGTCAAGAACTATTGTCAAAAATATTTACTATGCTCCCCTCTGAGTGACAGCCTTTAAGTTACTAAAGATCTACTGTTTCAGAGGGACCAAAAGCCAAAAGGCAGTTGTTAGTTCTCAGTGTGATCTAGAATACACATGTGTTGACATACACATCTTTTCTTCCCTGATTTATACACACGTATCAGTCACCACCTAAACCCTGTAAGGGAGTCTCATTATTTCAAAGATAAAGTCCAGATCTATGAAGGGCCCTCAGGATCAGACCTTGCTGACCCCTCTGGCCTCACACTGTACACTCTTTCTGTGCATCCAGCCATCTTGCCTTCTTCCTGGGGAGACTTTCCCTGAGGAGGTGCTAGCTGGACTCCCTCCCTACTCCAGTTCTACACTCTCCTAACAACTTAGTAATCCTCACAGGACTTGTATCATTGTAGTCAAGCAATTAACTAGTTGGTTATTTATTCCAAATCCTGAATGTCAGCTCCCAGAGGGCAGTGACCATCTCTGTCTTACTCCCCAAGACCTTAAGACTGTGCCTGCACATATAATGAGTATAAAATGTTTGTTTGCATGAATAATGAATATGTGTTTGAATGAAGAATGGGTCAAGGTGTCGGAATGTCTGGGCAGGCGCACGGAATACAGGGGTATGTCTGACCCAGCTGACTAGCTCCAGGAGCCAGAGGGACGCAGCCTGGGTGGGTGGTAGTAGCAGCCAGGGGACAGGAACAGGGCAGTTCAGCCATGAAGCATTTCATAAGAAGACCTCAGGCTACCCCGCTGGCTGGGTTCCTCCAACACTGAGCAGAGAGAGCACTCAGAGATTTGTCTTCCTGGTTCCATATTTTTCTGAGGAACCCAAGATTGGAAGGAAGAACGGTTTCCAAGGAAGCCCAACATTCCTTTATTCTTGAAAGTCTGGAAGTCCTCCTGAGAAACAGGACAAGTATGAGTGGCGATCTTCATTTTTCACCCTGCACAGCCCAGAAGGGACCCTAGGAAAGTCGTGCAGGGCTTTGTGGCTCCCACTGAAAGAACACTGCTGGCTTTGGAGTCAGAAATACTTGGGTTCAAACCTCTGTTTCCACTTGCTAGCCAGATGAACTCAGGCAAGTGATTTAACCTCTCCTTGTACTTCAATAGCCTTACCTGTAAAATGGGCATGACTGCCAGGCTACTGCAGGAATGAACAGCTCATAAGTGAAGTGTCTGATGCAGGGGAGGCACTGTCATTAAGAATAATTAAAATCACTGAGGGTTTATTCCTGTTAGCTCCTGGAGGAATGTTTGGCTTTGGATCACTGTGAATTTTGACCCTTTCTTTTCTAGGGTTACATAACGATCCACTGTAAGGCAGGACTTTATATAGCTGTTAGTTTGTTTCTCAAATAATATAAAACATTTTTTTTTCCTTTTAACAGCTCATTGGTCGAATTTAATCCAATTAGTGCTGTTTGGGAAACTTTAAGGTTAGGATTATCTGCAGCAATCAATACTCTCTCGGTTTAGGGAGAAGAGAAGCCCACTCCATTCTGCTGTCCTGGAAACACTGGGCTCAGGTGTGGAGGATCATTGCCAGGTAAGGATAGAAAGAACACACATGAAGACACACATTCCTGAGCCATGAGCATGGGCCTCTTGTCTGCTCCTTATAAGGAGCGAGTTATCATCAGTCCTGTAGAAAGGTCACTGCTATTTCTCTGTCCTCAAGTGCCTGAAATCAGTTTTCCTCCGAGGGGTGGGGCAGTGATTAAGCAGCCTAAATATGTCAGCACTTCACATATCCAGTTATGAGGATGTTGACAGACCCTTGCAGCAGAGCTGGGCTTGGAGTTTTTGTCTGATCCCAGGGACTCTCAGGAGACATACTTGCGTGCGTCCCCAGCCCCTCCCTGCCAGGGGGCAAGTGAACCTGAAGAGCCACTTCTGCAGCTCGAGAGCCAGCTGCAAAAGTCGGCCTGGTTGAAGGAGCTGGAGCTGTGTTTGCCCCCGTCACCCTCTTCACTTTCTGCCTTTGCCCCTCACCAATGGCCCTTGAGCACTGATGTGTGGAGCTGGTGGCTGCTGGGAGGAATGGGGCCCAGAAAGTGGCAAGTGATGCTTTCCTTCCTCTCAGAAGGGTCAGCTCTTCACACCTCGCAGAAGCAAGGACATGGGGTGGCCACTCCGGGATCTCCTAAGCTCCAGCCTGGCGTCCCCATTGAAGCTCCCGTCCAACCATCTCCTGTTCTCAGAACTCTGCTGCACCATCTCACACTCGGGGAACAGTCTGACATTCCACAGTCTTGTGTGGATCGTGCTTTCCTGGGCCCACTGGTCTGGCCTCCCTGCCAAGACCAAAGGCCCCTCCTAAGCAGGTCCAGCTTGTCCCTCATCTGCAACCCTGAAGGGCCCAGCCCAAGAGCGAGGCATTAAATGGGTGCTGGGGAAAGCTTGCTGATGGCTTGATAGAAAGTTGATTAGGTTCCAGGGTCCAAAAAGCCTGGATGAGCCCCTTCTTTCTAGTCTTTGTTGAGAATGAGCCCCAGGTTGCTGAGAGCTGGGTATCTGAAGGCACTTAGGTCTCTTCTACCTAACACTTGCTCCTAGTTATGCCTGGAGCTCACCAGGCCCCAGTATTCCACTGTCCCCCGTCCCTTCCTCTTGCTGGTGGCCACTTTTAAGTCCACTTTGAGATTCTCCCCAGTCCCATGTGAGCAAGCCCTGCTGAGCGCCCAGCACTGTACTCAGACATCAGGGCGAAGGAAGTCGAGTCGCCATCACTTCTGTCTAGCTCAGGAGCGAAAACCTCCATCGACACCCCTCCCCCATGCACCTTTCTTCTCTCCCCAGGGACTTTTTAAAGCTTCTAACTTACCAATTTCCTGCTGTCATTTTCCACAGCCTGGGAACTCAGACCAACTTCTCAATGTCCCCTCTGTGGTTCCCTGACATCTCTCACAGACTTTCTTGCCTTTTACAGGTTTTACTGTTAATCGCTAAAACAGCAAAGAAGGAGCATGAGGAAGTTACAAATGTTCTCATATCTTTCCTTTTAGCCACTGCTGATAAAAGGTAAATTGGTGCAACTTTTATGGGCAGGAAATTGGCAGCATTGTCTTGAAATATTCATTTGCTGTAGCTCTTCCCCTTCCATCAGATAGATGTTTACGACCTGAGGAGGGCGGGGCCAGCCGAGTGGGGCGGGGCTAGCCCAGCCGTCTGGGTGAGCCCTTGGCTGTGCCTGCCTGCAGCTCTCTGCCGCGGTGTGGGATCTGGCCCGGAGCAAAGGGTTGCTCTAGGCTGCTGGGCGCCATTCATCAGCTCCCAAGCTGGGCTGAGAAGCTAATATTAAAGAAATTATGGCATCTGAGCCCATAATGTCAAAAAACGGAACTTTGTAGTAATACCAAGGATCGCTCCATCTACATTACAAAACAAAACCAAACCAACAAAACAAAAATGTCTCATCTGTCTACTAAGAACACAATGAAAGCCAAGAGATCTCCAAAATGGTTGGCTGCTTACATAAACAGAACAGTTAGGACAAGCTACATCATGCCCAGATAAGCTACATAATGTGACCTATGGAAGAAAAATAAAAGTTCACCCCTTTCTAAATCCTTGTCACAGAAAACAGTCTCCTAGTAGTGGGGGCTGTGACAAGGCAGAGAAAAGGAACTGGCCTGTGTCTGCCTCCGCCACCTGTCTGAACAATTACCCCACGAAAATCCAACAGATTTCATCAATTCCAGTGATTCCTCAGGGGCAGGAAGCCCATCATCAAAATATAGTGGGTGTTTACCGTGAGGTTTCTCAGAACCGTGAGACAATGTAACAAATTTATCTCAGCAGGAATTTGAGACTGAATTTAGCTTTAACTTTCCAAAGAATGAGAAATACAGGTGAACTCGTAGCTTATCTGGTGATGATATGATCCTTCCTGTGTTCACCAAGAACTTTCAGGAAGGAAAATACATCTCATTGGACTACTGGGTGGACTTGTTGCCTCCAGTAAAGTCGCTATTTAGAAGCAAATTAGAAAAATATGTGATAATTGGTTTAACGGGGCTTCAAACATCATAAAGGTGGTGGTCGGAATAATCATCCAAAACAGAAATTATAAATAGAAATAATCACATTTTAAAACAAGAATTAAGTAGATTGTGGGAACAGGAAAATCATTTTACTCTTGGTTTCAAGATATACTGGTGGTGTAGCTAAGGATGCAAAATGCTTACTTATTATAGCCACATTAAGAGACTTCATCTCTGTTATTTGAAACATCCCTGGACTATGTAAACTTCCAGAAACATGTCTCAAACGAAAATTTTTTTTTTAAATTTTTATTAACATATAATGTATTATTTGCCCCAGGGTACATGTCTGTGAATCTTTGGGCTTACACATTTCACAGCACTTAACAGCACATACCCTCCCCAATGTCCACAACCCAGCCAGCCTATCCCTACCCCCCCCACACCCCCCCCACCCTTAGTTCATTTCTTGAGTCTAGGAGTCTCTTATGGTTTGTCTCCCTCCCCATCCCTTCCTGTTTCATTTCACTCCCCCACCCCCACAAACTCCTGCCTTGCCTCTCAAGTTCTTCATATCAGA
>CM053606.1:68989178-69081949 GCA_028646535.1 Procyon lotor | reverse complement strand
ATCTGTTGATGGGCATCTAGGGTCTTTCCATAGTTTGGCTATTGTGGACATTGCTGCTATAAACATTCGGGTGCACGTGCCTGTTCGGATCACATTTGTATCTTTAGGGTAAAATACCCAGTAGTGCGATTGCTGGATCGTAGGGTAGCTCTATTTTCAACTTTTTTTTTTTTTTTTTTAAAGATTTTATCTATTTGACAGAGAGAAACACAGCGAGAGAGGGAACACAAGCAGAGGGAATGGAAGCGGGAGAAGCAGGCTTCCTGCTGAGCAGGGAGCCCAATGCGGGGCTCAATCCCAGGACCCTGGGATCATGACCTGGGCCGAAGGCAGACACTTAACACCTGAGCCACCCAGGCGCCCCTATTTTCAACTTTTTGAGGAACCTCCATACTGTTCTCCAGAGTGGCTGTACCAGGTTGCATTCCCATCAAACAAAAATTTTGATCTATGCCAGAAATCAAAACTTTTTTTTCTTATAAAACAGTCACATCAAGAAACCACTAATGAAACATTAACAATCTATTTCACGTCGAAGTGGAAAAATACCCAAAAGGAATAGCTTTAGATTCCATGAGGAAAAGTGCCCTATGAAGATTATTACTTTTGCAGCATTTGAGACTGATTCATACAGTTATTTGGTAACATTGTTGAAGAACTACTGGGTCTTAATACAATACTGCATATTGCACAAGAATATAATGTATACTGTGTGCAAAAGAGTAAGACAGATGTGTTACTAGGAACCACCAGGACCAGTCATCAAGATCATGCTTCAGAAAAAGGAAGCAAAATGTGTGCAGAGATTCTTCTCACGTTGAGAAGACTTTGAAAGTTTAAAAAATGTCATAGCAAATAATAGTAAAATATTTTTGTCCACAACGATACTGTGAATGCAAAAATGCCTTTGTTATTATTATGATAACAATATCTGTTTTAAAAAATTAAAACCAGCCATGGTTCTGGCATAATAAATCACGAAATTAAACATGGGGTTTATATTCAGGTTGAATATTGTTTTGAAGCTTAGTTTATACAATTTTTAAAAAGTTGAGAGTATTTTTAGTGTCTGGTTTGTTTTGTTTTGCAAGAATTATGATGTTGTGTACGTATGTGTTGTCCCTATAGAAAAAGAAAAAAAATTGAATATATTTGTATGATGCTGATGCTTAACTGGAAATGGGTGAAGTTGGTTAACTTATATTCCATTTTTATTGTATATAGATTTCTAATATTTTCAGTTCTGTATTATTTAAGCTTCCTTTGAGTAAATTTACTAAGTTTTTCTTTAAAAAAAAGTTTGTGTGTTTTGATCAATCCATCTGCAAAATTGAAGACGAACAGAAAAATGTGAAATAATTAAAAACAGATTTCTATACAATATTAATGGTTGAAAAAGTCTATTATTTTGAAATTTTTGAAAATGATGTTTTTAACAATTTTTAATGATGTGAAAAAATGCTCAAAATATATTAAGAGAAGGGGCGCCTGAGTGGCTCAGTGGGTTAAAGCCTCTGCCTTCGGTGCAGGTCATGATTCCAGGGTTCTGAGATGGAGCCCCGCATCGGGCTCTCCGCTCAGCAGGGGGCCTGCTTCTCCCTCTCTCTCTGCCTGCCTCTCTGCCTACTTGTGATCCCCCTCTCTCTGTCAAATAAATAAACAAAATCTTTAAAAAATATATGTTAAGTTAAAAGAGGAAAAAAAATACATTCCCAATCACAAAATGATATGACATACGTGTGTGTCTGTGTGTGTGACTGTGTGTGTCATGTTAAAAGTACACCAAGATGTCAACATGCTAACAGTAATTCTTTCTGAGTGTTGGGAACTTAGGCAATTTTTATTCTCTTTTTTATGCTTTTCTGTGTTTTCCAAAATAGCTATCATCAAATTTTCTACACGATCAGGAAAAAACTTAATTGGAAAAGAGAAAAATGTACTTGGAAAAGCTTCTCAGGTAACAATGAAAAACTTAAAACAGAGACCTTACTTACTTACAACAGGGCTAGGGTGGGTATTAGTGTCCCTGTTTTCTAGATCTAGAAGACTCCAAGCCTCAGAGGGTTAAGCACCTTGTCCAAGGCCACACAGCTGTCATGGATGGACCAGGATCCAACAGCACCCTGACTCATCAGAACATCTCAGGCACAACCTGCTTATTTTCCCTCATGTCGCTGGGTGCTCACTCCCCACTTCCTGCCTCCTACAGACTGAGCCCACCCTGGTCTGGAGGGACCCTGCCTTCCTCGGAGCTCCCTGCCAGCAAGAGGGCCACAGCTGCTTTTTTTTTTTTTTTTTTTTTCCACAGCTGCTTTTAGAGCAAATAAGTATGAATCTTGGGCATTCCCAGGCCCTAGCCGAACACTGCATCACCCGCATACCCTCGGCTCAGCCCTGGTCTCTCTCCAAGTGACAAATGGTTCACAAGGGAAAGGCACCAACACCTGTGTCTTTTCTCTGCCTGTGGGCACATCCTTTGGGTTTGACAGTTTTGAACTTACCAGGTGTTGGGGGGACTGTCTTCCCTAGTACTCGGCTCTCAGGAACCCCACTAGACTGGGTAGGGCCTGGGGGCCAGGAATGGTGGCGGAGCAGCTCTGAGGGCTGCTTCCCAGCTGCCCGTGGGCTGGTTGTGGAGAAAGTTCCAGGGAGCCTCAGGGCCCCTGGAAAGGGCGCTGGCAGGAAAACTCAGTAGGAATATGCCCACAGCTCCACCGCGTGCCTGTGGGCAACACACCTAGCCTTTAGGAAGCCGGCTGAGGGGCCCAGGAGACCAGGCACGGGAAAGCACATTGTAAACCAGTAAGTGCAACATAAATATCAGGTGTGACCAGCCAGAAAGGGACAGAAATCAAAGGACCCAAATAGCCGGCCCTGGGAGTCTTCTCTGCTTTATTAGCTGCTGGATCCCTGGCACGTAGGATGCTGCCTGACACACAGCTGCCACTCAGTACAAATTGTTTAAATGAATGAAAAAGGGTCCCTGGTGGCTCATCCCCTCTCCTTCAATTTGTGGCATTTCACTTATGTGCCAAGAAAGCAGGTGCTGCAGGAAAGTGAGAAAAGACACTAGAAGGGGATGGTTTTTTGCTGTGTGAACTTGGCCAGTGCTTTGTCACCTGGGGCCTCAGTTTGCCTATCTGTCTGGTGGGAATAATAATAGGATCCACAGACGTCATCCCAAGTGACCATCGAATGAAAAGAGGATTAAAAGCTTTCATGTATATAGTGCTTTTTATCCGTAACCTGTCAGGTTTCAGCAGCCCTGGCAGGGACTACTAAAAGACCCCTCTAGATCCTCACCTAGGTTCTGGTGAGAAGTCAGTGTCTGAGGTGAAGAAAATCTTTTATTTATTGGAAGTTGCCTGCATTAGAATGAGTCAAGTTATCTGTGTGGGTAGAAATGTGTTTATTTAGGGATTGAATTCCTGATTTGTGTCCAATATTTCCTAATGATCCATTTAAGGAAAGGGAAATACGCCTATACAGAACCAGTTAACAAAGTCTTGAGAAAGCAATAAATCTCTGCATTTATCTAACAAATGGGCCAGCTCCTGACTCAGCTTCCTCAAGTTAGGAGCCTTGAGGGGATGTAGTGAGCTCCCTAAACAGATATAAAGGCTCTTATTTCATCACTGAACTACCTTTTCTGGAAGGCAGTGCTGAGCTCCAACATGCAAACCAGTTGGGCTACAATCCTCAGGGTCCCAGAATGCTTGCACTGATGGCCTCCCTGTTATGTCTATCAGATTTTCCCAATGGCTCTCCTCCCTCCTGTGCTCACCTGTACCCTTGCCCCTTCCCCTAAATCCTTCTCTAATTGCTGGCTGGGCCTGGGCTCTCTTTGATGAGGACACAGTTTTCCACTGGTGGTTAAAGAGATAGCCTACATAAACATACGTGGTCAAGGGTCAGTAACTGAAGCACATTTCTGTCCTTGGCTTCTCCATCAACCTAGAGCAGCCTCCCTCATTATTTGCTCCTTGAACACAGAGACACAGGAGGAAAGTCTACAGGAAAACACATGCCCTTAATTTGCCTTTCGTCCAGGAGGCTGTGGAGGTAGGGTGTACAGCATGCCATGCTGAATAGAGCCATGAACTATCTAGGCGTCATTTAGCTTTGGACAAACCACTTAATCCCTCCAGTCGTCAGTTTTCTCATCTGTAAAATGGGATAATTAGACTGGAAAATTTCAAGTGCCTTTCTAGCCCTCAAAGAATGCTGCCCCTGCATCCTCCGGGTCACTTGCTCCTGCGTGAATTCAGTAGAACATCAGGGATCCTCCCTTTTGCCCTCCTGGAGTGAAGACACCCAGGCAACACCTGATAACAGTGCTCTGAGGCTCTCCCTGTCTACACGTGAGTCCCAGGAAGAGTCAGATCTATGTGCGTTCTTGGTCTTTGTTGCTTACTAGCTGTGTGTGATCTTGGGAAATCTGTGTACCTCTGGATCTTTATCTCTAGAAGTGAGTGATACATCCTATGGCGGAGTTCATAAGAAGTTACAGTTTTTTTGTTTGTTTTTAGGATAATGACCGGCTCATCACAAGGATCCTCTTGTCACTGGCTCCCTTCCTACCTTTTTGCTGAGTTATACGGGGCTGGATGTGTTAGGAAGAGGGAAGCCAACAAACAACCCCACAGGTGTATCAGTTAGGCTAGAGGTGAGACTGCCTGCCGTAGCAGAGACCCACAAATACAATGGCCTTACCATGTCCGAGCCTGACTTCCTTCTTATTAACAGAGACCAAAGGATAGAGATAGGAGGTTGGTGAGCCCCTCTCCTCTAGGAGACCCCAACTTTCCACATCCTGTTCTTCTTTGAGACCAACTCAGAGCTCCCCTCCCTTGGAGCCCCTGGAGCCCTCCCATCCACAGGGATCACGGGGGTCCACTCCCCGCAGCGGGCTCAGCATGCTACATAACTTTGCACCGCCAGACGGGGAGCTCCTTGCGGTCAAGGGTCATGTCCACCCCAATCTTGACTCAGCTTTGGGAAAGTGCTTAGTTTAGTGCTTGGCACATGGGGGACTCTCCAGGAGGGTCTGATCGCCCCTCCACCCCTGCCCCAGTGATTGCATCCCTGGAGACTTGAGCCAGCCATGATTATGAAAGCTGAGGTGTTTGCTTAGTCATCACTGTCTTACATATTTTTTAGCTTAATTACCATGCAATTTCTTCATATCCTCCAATATATGAAAGACCAAAAATGCATATCTTTGGGGGACAGAGGGCATGTAAAATTAATTCTCATGAAAGTCCCTGACGCATCACAAAAATGCAAAAAATGTGCTTCTTACACATGAACATAGGGAAATACCAATTTTCCTATAACCGGCAAGCTAAGAGCCCTTGGGTGGAAGAGTTGACTGGGATGTCCAGTGGAATGAATGTCTGTATTACTGTAAATTTTATGGAATCAAATTTTTTAGTGGAAAAACTTACCACAGTCATTAGTTTTGGTGACTGTTCCAATTTGAGTAGCTTACGGCTAGCAGTCCCAAAGAGCAAGGTAACTCAGTCATCATCTACCTCCATTTTATTTCCCAGTCTGTGCACTGATGGGCAAAGCACACCCCCGAGGGAGCAGACCAATGCGAGTGCTACTGAGATGCTGTACAGCTGGCACGTGGGGAAGGACACAGATTGTTTTACCTGCTTTGAAAGTTTTCAGACAAACACTCTGTGGACATTCCCTGTGTTAGATCCAACTTTAAGTTATTTCTAAGGGAGCATCTTGGTCCTCCCACCAGCTGCTTTTTTAGTCCAGTTCTATAGTAAGTGAGATATTATGTGTTCTTTTTTGGCACTGAAACTTTTATAAGTACCTGTACTTTTTATACTTTTATAAATATATCTGCTTTGGCTACTGGTTAAAGCCTATGATTCTACACTTATCCAACCTCATAAACAGGAATGCCTCATACAGTTGTGCAGGTTGTGCACTGCATGGCCTCAAGGTGTACTATTTACATGGACCATGATGGCACCCCCAAAGCTATATTGGTACAACCTCCATAATACTCCAGGAAAGCCTTGTCTCATAAATTACCTGCAAATTTCTCAGCAGATGCATGCTTGAACTCTCTGCCATTTAGTGTTCAACAGAAGCTCGATTGAGAGAAGCAGTCCCAAGACCCATGAAGCACATCTGTTACTGGGTACTGAAGATTTGTTCCTGGAACAATACAGATTAATTAAAAAGCTGTGACTCTGGACGACATTGCTCTGACCCTGTGTGCAACTGCTTTTACTTAATTACACTTTGGCATAAGGCATCAGCCACATCGGGGAATGTAATGAGAAATGTCATGAGCCTTGCCGTAGCTCTCTAAATGTTCTGGTGGAGGAAATTGCTCACAATATACAACCTCTTCAGCAGGGCTCATGGGAGAAATCTCTCTCCAGTCCTAGTATCAGGGAGAGTTATGATTTTCCTGAACAGTTTGATCTGAAAGACAGGTGTTCTGACTCACATAACTGAACTGTTTTCCTGTGGGTCACTGACAGCTGGAAAGCTGAGGGGCAAGTTGGTGGCCCAATACTAACTAGCATGAAGGCCTCACAGCATGGGTTTTATGTTCTTGCCTCATTCCTGGCTTCATCAACATCATAAATTCAACAAAAGCTACTGAGTGCCTACCACACACCAAGCACTCTTCTAGATCTTATCCTGAACAAAACAGAAGTTCCTATAAGGAAGCTTACATTCCAGTTGGGGGATATATGGTAAACAAATCACATATGCATACCGGTAATGTTGTCTATGTATTACACGTATAATTACCCATACATGCCTATGTATATATTTAATATTACATATATGCATATGCAATATTATATATGTATTATAAGTAATTACCTATACATACACATATGTGTAATATTATATATATTATATATGCATATATGTAGTATTATATCATCAGTATGGTAAAGAAGTAGAAAATAAATCAGGGAAGAGAAAGATGGTGGGAGAGGTGAATTTTAAATAGAGTGCAGATCTGAGAAAAATGTTCTGAGAAGATGCCATTTGAGCAAAGCCTGAGGAGTTGAGGGAGTATGCTGTGTGGATCCCTGGAGAACATTCCAAACAGAGGAACGGTAAGTTCCAAATTCCTGAGGCAGGAGCATGATGGGCATGCTGAAGAAACAGCAAAGGGGCCGGTGTGGCTGGAGAGCAGTGAGTGAGGAGCAAGGACGGTACCCAGAGGAAGAGCCACATCAGGCCCCGGTGGGCTCTGATGTGCGTGGGCACTGTGCCGCAGAAGGTGAAAAGCATCCAAGGGTTCTGAGGGGAGGAGTGACCTAATTCCCAAGGGCACACAGAAGAGACAAAGGCAGCCCAGAAGGCCAGTTAGGAGACAACTATAGGAGTTTAGAGGTGATGGCCTGAGTCCTTGGTGGTGGGGGCAGGTAAGAAAGGGGCCTATTATAGGTGTATAGTCGACCCTTGGCCATGGTAGCAGGATAGGGGCATGGTAGTTTCAGACATGCTAAGCTTGAGGGGCTGGCACTCATCCTCCAAGCAAGGATCAGTGAGCTGGAGTTTCAGGCAGATATTCGGGCTGAGTATAAGCAAAGCCAGGGTGCTTGGAGGCACAACAGTGGGGGGGAAGATCACAGAGTGAGTGTGGGTAGAGAGGAGGCACCCCAAAGACAGAGCCTTGGGGTACTGCAAAGCTAAGAGTTCACTGAAGTGGCCTATCCTCATTTTTTCTTAGCTTGGTATTCAACAAATTGTATTATTTTTAGTCTCTAAACCTCCTTACATTCTTCTCAGAACAAGACAAAAATATTTGCAGTCAGTGCTGACATCCTGTCATCCATGTAAGAAATGTTTACTCAGAGCCGATTACAAGCCAGGCATTAGGAGCTGGGGATGACCAAATTTTCCCGCCCCCTGAAGCTTGTATTACAGTTGAGAAAAAGGACAGTACTTGACATGTCAGTATACATACAAGATGGTTTCAGGTTGTATCAGGTGTTAAAAAGGAACTAGAACAGATAAATAGAGGATAACTCCGGACAGGAGTTGTGGTTTCACTGAGGACATGCTATTTGAACTGAACCAAAGGAGAGAGAAGGAGCCATGCAGTGTTCTAGAGGAAGAGCATTCCAGGCAGAGCGAGCAGTCAGTGCAAAGGCCTGAGATGGGAATGAGCTTGGCCTGTCAGGTGACAGAAAGCAGGCTGGCTGGTATGGCCGGGACACAGCGAGAAGGGGAGCAGTGCAGGAGACAAAGCCAGAGGGGGGAGGAGGCCACTCATGTTGAATCTTGCCAGAATGGCAAGAACTTTGAATTTTATTTTCAGTGCATTGGGAAGTCACTACAGAGTCCCCACGGGGCAGTGAAGGGACGTGACTTGCCCTCACAGTTGAGTGCAGCAAGGACTGTAAGCAGCAGAGAGACTGGCTTGGAGGGTGTCACGGTGTTTGAGGACGCAGCCAGTGGGGGCTGGACTAGGACAGGAGCAGTGCAAGCAGGAGAGGGCACAAGGGCATTTGAAGGTCTTGCCGATGGACCAAAGGAAGGCAGAGAGAAGTCTCTGATGACACCTGGGTTTTGGCTTGAGCAACTAGATGGCTGTCATTCTGTTGACGAGAGACTGGGTCCACTGGAAGAGGGAGGTTTCCCCAAGAAATGAAGAGCTCCTATCCAGCTGTGTTAAATTTGAGATGCATGCTAGTCACTCGGCAATTCTTCATGTGATCTACAAAGAAAGTCCCACACTCATTCAGTGTTACTCTCCCACCGGCGACGTTTCAGAGTTTCAGCTTCTCTACACCCTCACCGACACTTGTCACTCTGCATTGTTAGTCTAGCCATCCGAGTGTGCATGAAGTGATACCTCACTGTGGCCTTGATTCACATTTTCCTAATGAGGTGGGATATCTTTTCATCTGTCAGTTTCTGGCCTGCAGGGTTGTGGGTCCCCACGCTGGGAAGCTGGGACGGGGCTCTATTTAGAACATGCTGTTGGCCTTCCCATCAGATCTAAGGAGGAACATGTTTCATCAGGGTGTGAGCAAACGTCAAGGCCCTTTCTAAAAACAGATGTGGTTTTTGCCTGAGAGCCTAGCAAAGGAAATTAACTCTGAAAGTTTTAAAATTATTTCACAAACTGAACGAGTAAAGGAAAAAAAAAACTAGTATGAATAAGATCTAAGAGAAGCTCTATTAGAAGAAAATATTATTATTTAAGTACTTGCTTGGAGGATATTTATTTGCAGTGAAAGCCTCTGACTCCTCTCACCCAGCTGTGCTAGGCAGGCCAACACCATTGTCCTGGTGGACATCCAGGGATCCTATAATACACACAGATCAATGGTACTTTCTCTGGACCAGGATTTCTTCCTTCAGAAAGATCTCAGGCCAGCTAGCTCACACGTAGGATGTGTCCAGACTGCTGAGAGGTTTATCTGAAGTCCTCAGTTGCTCAATCACAAGATATTCAGTGTTTCCAGTCTGCAGTTTGGGGATTAGAGGGCTGCCTTTCTGTGGCCTGGAACAGGGATTACATCACTAAGAATCTCTAGGCCTAAACCTGACTGGAAACAAATTTGATCTTCACATAGAGTGCAAACCAGGAATTCCCTAAAAATGAGCCTGCTGATCCAGCAACAATCCTTCTGAGAATCCCCTTAGTTAGTTGGGAAATCTGATTCCAAACTTAATGTCTCTCTCTTCCTCCATATACATTTTCTCATCCTGCGCGTAAGTATCACGATGAATCACTCTGCTTTTTAGAGCTCAGAGTAGTAGAAATCTCAAACCAGAGCAGATTAAACAAACACACAAGTTTGCAAACATTTACATGATCGTCTATTCCCTGATGGGACTTCCATCAGATCCTGGTAGGTAGAACAGCTTTGCCCCTCTGGAAAGCATCTAGCTGGACAGACAGTTAAAGAAGAGAAAGGAGGGCTGGCGACCAGCTGCTGAAGGCGGTACTTGTACATTTTATAAAGGCCCGGGCTTTACCGCTTCGTAGCCATGTGGTTTTGGGCAAATTACTGACTTTTTATGAACCTCCATCTCTTCCTCTGGAAGACTGGAAAACTGAGCTAAGTTTACTTACTTGGAAAGGCTGATTGGAGGCACAAATAAACAGTGAGCATGTGAGCACCTGGCATAGTAAGATGTCATCCAGCAAGGACGCCATCCTTATATGTCTGTCTTTCTTTTCCTTTTCAACCCCTTCCTAGATGCTAAACCCCAACCCCAGGAATAATTCCAGACATTCAAAAGTTATTCAGCAGATGTTGTCTTAGGTGAAACAAATCCAGGTTTCTGGATGAACAGAGTATCAAAGAGCTTAATGGATTTGGTCATTTAAAAAATACTCGAATGCAGACAGGAGACTCTGGGCAGTGCTGCAGGCCACCCGACCCTGGGAATTAGATCATCTTGGGAAAGATTCTCCACCTTGGCTCTGAGTAAAAAAGTCCCGCGCTACGCTTCCTTAAATAGCACAGAGACCAGTTTCGTACACTTCAAAGCCCTTCCCTGTTGCATTGTACGAAGGACACATTCTTATCGAAACTCATCCAGACTAAGAGCCGCTAATTACCTAGCAGCACGGCCCTAACGGTTCTGGCATGGAATGGAATGAATGCTAGCACAGAACTGCAAGGTTATACTCCAGGAAAAGAAAAAGCAAAAAAAACAAACTTTCAAAATTCTTTCTACCTGTCTGCCCTACTACTCAATCTCCACCTCCAGACACCATCTTAGACCAAGTTCAAGAGGTAGTTCCTTTCCTTCAGCAACTGTTAATTAAGCCCTGGGTGGTGGCAGGGCTGAAAGGTCTCCGTGTAGAGAACCCTACAGATTGCACTGACACTGAACCGCCTCAAGCTCTTTCTCGACTGCATGCAATCACCAGTTTTCTGCCTCACGACAACTTTATTAGGAAGCCTGGACAAGTCTATACAGAAATGGATTTAGAATCACACCGTGGAGCGCCTGGGTGGCTTGGTCAGTTAAGCATGTGCCTTCGGTTCAGGTCATGATCCCAGGGTCCTGGGTTCAAGCCCCCTTGTGGGGCTCCCTGTTCAGCGGGGAGCCTGCTTCTCCCTCTTCCTCTGCCTCTCCTCATGCTCTCTTTTGGCCTCTCAAAAAAACAAAATCTTAAAACAAAACAAAAACCACACATTGTATGAGGATAAAATTGGTAAAGGATAGCCGGTCAGCTGTATCTGATGCTCCAGTTCCACGTGCCTGATGTTGGCTCCACGTGGCTCCAGTCTGTGATGGAGTCTTGGGCGGCTGGGTTGGAAGGAGGGTGATTGACCAGGGACGTCTGCCCTGGACCAGATACAACAGAGGAGGTGCCTCCTGGGTATCTGCTATGTCTGACCTAGTCCCGGCTTCTCATGTTACAAGTGGGGCGCCTGGGTGGCTCAGTGGGTTAAAGCCTCTGCCTTTGGCTCAGGTCATGATCTCAGGGTCCTGGGATCGAGCCCCTCATCATATCAGGCTCTCTGCTCAGCAGGGAGCCTGCTTCCCTCTCTCTCTCTGCCTGCCTCTCTGCCTACTTGTGAGCTCTCTCTCTGTCAAATAAATAAATAAAATCTTAAAAAAAGAAAAAAAAAAACAAGTGAGGGAAGGGATATTCAGAGAATTGAGGTGACCCCATCAAGGTCATACTGCCAGTGAGAAGCAGAGCCAGACCTAGAATCCAACTGTCTAGATGCCCCCCCCCCCCAAGAATCGCTTTCACCATCCACTCTTTTATGCTCTCATTCATGAAGTCTGTAGGGGGCTGATTTCTGAGGCCGGGAGGGACTGGGAAGCTGGCTGGCTCTGTGGAATGCCTGACACAGGGTTCACAGTAATCTGCTTCTCCTGGGATCCCGGGCTGCCTCTGCCTTCTCCCAGCGGCACTGTGGCCTCAAGCTATGGTGGGCCCAGCAAGGAGAATGAGGGGTCCTCGCCTTACAGAAATCTACAGGACTCACAGGGGCCTAGACTCTTGTTCCCGAGCCTGATGTGATTCCCTTCTCTCTGCAGGCATGTTGCCCTCAGAATTCTTGTTATCCCAGTTGGGATGGGCTCTAACTTAAGATAGGATGCACAGAACTGCTTTTATTTTTTTCTCAGAGTGAGGCTGACACACACTGCTTTTCCTTTTGTTAAAACTTCGCTTACGTGGCTGAGAATAACTGATATATCTGATGAGAAAATTCACCTATAGATGTCACCAGAAGGGAAAAGGGACCAGAAAGGTTCTTTTGTTTTTATCATGAGATATCTTTCTTTTAAAAATAAAATAAAATAAAATAAAATAAAATAAAATAAAATAAAATAAACCCTAGTTCGACTGACAATGTGCCTTTTCCTTTGGCCCAGCACCTGGTCTCCCGCCAAGCTCCATGCCGACTGTCCCCTCCTCCTGAAATGCTCTGTTCTTGCTGGACAAACCGTGTCCTCCCCTTCAGCGTCTAAAGGGCTCCTTTGTCTTGGGGGTAAGGAAAGAAAATGTGTTGAGTTCAAGAGACCTATGAAGTATCTAGAGGGTGCCAGGCATGTGCACTCCCGATTTAGAAACAAATGCAATAGGGCCCTGCCCTCGGGACATTAAACTGGAACTTACAATGAGCTGGAGAAACCCAGTGTCGAGCCAGTGCCCATTAAGCTTCGCCCTAAATCCACTCTTCTTACGGTCACGCACTGCATCTCTTTCACTCCCCGCTGGGTCCCCAGCACCGAGCACAGTGCCTGGCACCTGGTGCCAGGAGAGACCGTGACTCACCGACTCCCTGATTCCTTATGACCACGCTACAAGGCAGGCAGCATTTTTCTCCTCTTACAGTTGAAGAACCGAGGCTGCCAGCGGCTAAGGGCCAGCTCCCAAAATCTCCTGCTAGTGATGACTCAGGCATTTGTTTACAAACTCTCTGCTTTTTCTCCTGCATGGCACTTCCCTTTCCAGACGTAGTGTTCCCATCTATAAATTCAGAGGAGCAGCCCGGATGATCTGATGATCCCTTCCAGCTCTGAATTTCGTAGTCAATGTCCAAAATTGGTGCTAGCGTGCATACTTGTTCTCCCTGGGAGGCTTCTTACGTGTTTTTTTCTGAACACCCATTTCTCCTGCCCCCATTATACTACCAGCTCTTTGAGTTTGGTATTTGACTTTGTAACTTATTTGTAGCACCTCTAGGTCTGTATTCTACGCTCAAGGACTTCTCGTTTTTTAAAGTCCACAGCTCTGTAAACCTGCCTTATCTGGACTAAGTAAATCAGACGCTTTACTTCCCGCCACCAAGAATTTCTCAAGGACAGCAGCCAGCTTGTGGTGCTCCCTGGCAGGCCTCAAAGAACCCCGTGCCTTAAGATGGACAAGACAGTCCTTGGAAATGACAACTCTTGATCTTGAAGGGAGAAATACAGACTTTAAAATTTTGTAGGATCCTAAAACTACTGCATTTCTATACACTAACAATGAAAAATAAAAAATGAAATTAGGAATTTAATTCATCAAAAAAGAATAAAATATTTAGGAACAAATTTAACAAAACAAGTGCAATCCTGGTACACCAAAAATTAAAAAAAACATTGTTGAAGAAAACCAAAAACCTAAATACATGGAAAGATAGCCCACATCTGTAGACTGAATGGCTCAACATTGTTAAGACTGCTACACTCTCTAAACTGATTCACAGATCACACACAATCCCTATCAACATCTTGCCTGGCTTTTTTACAGAAATTGACAAACTGATATTTAAATGCATATGGAAATGCAAGGGAAACAATCTTGAAAAAGGACCAAGTTAAAGACTTATTCTGCCTGATTTCAAAATTGGGAAGTATAGTCATCAAGACATTGTAACACTGGATAAAGGATAGATATATAGATCAGGAGAACAGATTTGTGAATGTAGAAAGAAATTCTTACATTTGTGGTCAACTGAATTTGACAAGGGTGTTAAGACAATTCGATGAGGGAAAGAATAGTCTTTATAACAAATGGTTCTGGGATAAGTAGATATCCACATACATGTACCAAAATTAACTGAGATGGACCAAAGACCTAAATACAAAAACTAATACCATGAAACTCTTAGAAGAAAAGAGCGGTGTAAATCTTCATTACCTTGAATTGGACAATAGTTTCTGACATGCACCACCAAAAGCAGAAGCTACCAAACAAACAAAAACAAAAACAGAAAGGCTGGATTTCATTAAAATCGAAAACTTCTGTGCTTCAAAAGACATTAATAAAGAAAGTAAAAAGACAAACCCCAGAATGGGAGAAAATATTTACAAATTACATATTTGATAGAGGTCCAATATGAGAATATATAAAGAACACTTAACAAATCAAGAATAAAAAGACAAGTAATATGTTCACTATGCTTTTCTGAGTTATCCTACATGTAAGTACATGTTTTTAATGTTGTCTGTCTTCTGTGCTGTTACTCAAAGTTTGCTATTAAAATATATTAAACTATACAAAAAAAGATAAAAAACACAAATTGAAAAATGGTAAAGGATTTGAATAGACATGTCTCATAAGATATACAAATGTTTAATAAGCACTGGAAAATATGTTCAAGAAGGAAATGTAAATCAAAACTATAATAAGAAGCCATTTCATATACACTAGGATGACTATAGAAATAAAAGATAGGTAACAACAAGAATAGTGAGGTTGAGGAAATATTGGAACTCTCCTTCATTGCTGGTAGGTATGTAAAATAGTGCTTAAAAAATTCAACATAGAGTTATAACATGTTCCAGCATTTTTACTCCTAAGGGTGTATGTGTGGGGTGCGTGTGTGTGTGTGTGTGGTGTGTATATACATATATGAAAATATCTGAATGCACAAAAACTTGTACATGAACGTTCATAACAGTATTATTCATAATAGCCAGGAGGTAGAAATAGCCCAATACCCATGAACTTAGGGATAGATAAACAAAATGTGGTATATCCGTGCAATGGAATATTATTTGCCCATCAAAAGGAATGAAGAGCTGATTGGTGTTATGACAACAGATGACGCATGAACACATTATGCCAAGTGAGAGAATACATTCGCAAAGACCACATTATTACACAATTCCATTTATAGGAAATCTCCGGAATAGGCAAATCCATAGAAACAGAAAATAGAATAGTGTTTGCCAGGGGCTGGAGGGAGTCATCAATGGGATGACTGCTAATGCGTACAGTTTTTTGGGGGGTGGTTGGTGCTGAAAATATTCTGGAATTGAGTATCAGTAATAGTTGTACAATACTGGAAGTAGTGAAAATTATGATGTACAAATTATATTTCAATAAAGCTCTTTAAATAAATCTTGAGGGAAATTCAATAGGAAAATGAGAGAGGCTAACTGAAAATCCCAGGCTAGCCCCCATACTTAGCACCTAGAAGGCTCCCCACCACCACTGTGGCAACATCGTGACCACAGAACTCTAAATCTGTGGATTTTCAAGGTCTTACCACTTGGCTGTTGATTCTTCAACCTCCCTATGATATCCCCACTGGGTGATTACCTAGCCTAAGCTTGAGCAGGCTGTTTGCCCCCCTCTCCAAGCCTTTGTTGAGTGTCTACTAAGTACTTGGTTCTGGGCTAAACATTGAGACTACATTTTGTATTGTTGTCTCTGTAATGTAACAAACATTTATCTCAATATTTATATCAGGCATTTTACCGGTTTCTATTCATTTTTGTTTATTTGTCCTCTTTCAGTTTTGGTTCTCCCAGAAGCAGATCCTGAAAAGAGATTCAAGCGGAATTAGTTTTTGGGGGAAGCACAGGCAATACTTGTAGGAGACTGGGAAGGGATCCAGGGAAGAAAGGAAGCCAAGAAAGCAGCTACCATAGTGAGCCACTAAAGCTTAAGCCTAAAGGGAAACTCTGGGGAAAGGGGTCAAACTGGTCTGAAAAAGTAGCTGGTCTCCCAAGGACCAGGTGGCTAGGATATCTACAGGCTACTAAAATCAGACTCCCTGGTTGAGTGCATGCTGGGCATATGTAAATTTCTCAGTCTCTGCTGCCCAAGGAAGCATAGGTTATGCATCCTTCCCCAGATGTGAATTGGGAGAGGGGAGAAAGAACCCATGGGCACAAATGCAGATTTGGGCAACTGGTAGTTGGCAGGACTTGCGGTCCAGGGGATGTAGGTAGGACACTGACAGCATCAGCTACGATACCTTCCTCCTTCAGGGTGCCTGGGTGTCTGACTCTTGATTTCGGCTCAGATCATGATCTCAGGGCCGTGAGATTGAGCCCCGTGACAAGCTTCATGCTGAGCACGGAGCCTGCTTAAAATTCTCTCTTTCCCTCTCCCTCTGCCCCTCCACCCTCCATGTTCTCTCATAAAAAAAAATATTTCAAAAAATACCTTCCTCCTTTCACACACTAGAAATGGTGTCCAGGGTACACAAAACCCATCATAATGCCATGAATTAGGTCAAGGTAAAGGAAACTACGTCTTTCTCGTAAGACAATGAATATCCTTCTAATCGACCCAGAAAAACACACTATTTCTCAGCATATCCTTTGTCAAACACTGGATCTCCAAAAATACCTCAAAATGCCTTTTGAAAAGGCAAAACTGAGTCGCCAGCTTATCGTGATAAATGCGGTCACGAACTTGCCAGCGTCTCAATAGGGGTGATTATTTTTTCCATTATGAGAGTAATAATGCTCATTCTAGAAAATGTGCTTGGAGAGTGGATTTATGGATTTGGGTATTTCTGAAGTCTTCAGACCATTCTTGGAGGAAAGTGACTTTATCTTAAAGGAATGAATGCTCCTGAAAAAGAGTTGTGTCAAGGTCCCAGTGGTTTTAGAGTGGTTTTTCTCTAAGAGAGAACTGGACCCTTTTCACTCTCCAAGAGGGTGAATAAGTTTTTATGTTCCTAAGGGCTTGATTTTTTGGCTTAACAGGCCATCCTATCCTTTCCAACAAGCTGTTAAGCCTTATTGCATAAGAAAAGGAAAACAATGAGAGTCATTGTGCCCAAGAGCTGGGGCGGGGGGCAGTTCCCCAGGGCCCCAGGGGGAGGGGCTCGATAATGGATGTCTCAGCTGCCCGGAGGCCTTTTCTGAGGGTGGTGGTCCAAAGGAGGGTTAGCTGTCCTCAAAGTGCCCAGTGATGGGATGGGATGGCATGAGGGAGAGAGCGCTAGTGGGAACATTCTCCTGGACCCATGCCTGCCCCCGCACCAGGGCCCACCTAAGATGTGGGGGCCCACCAGTGAGATCAAGCACCCAACTGACTGATCCAAGTGTGAGGAAGTGAAGCTTCACCTTCCTCTTCACACCTCTCTCTACATCCCAGGAAGCCTGAAAGGCATTCCCATTTCTGTATCTAGAGGCTGGACAAGAACTGCTGGTGCATCCCAAGCTGGGAGGTGGGGGATGAGACAGAAATGTTGTAAGAATTCTGCATGCATCCCCATCCCCGCAAGCACAGTTAGGGGTGCTGGCTCCCCAGTCTCTGCAGAGGCCTTCTACCTGAAACCCTCCCGGCAGGTGGGGGGGGGGTGTTCCAGCTCTTTCCCCCTCCAACAGCTGTGGTACCTATACAAATGCAGGTTTTAACCACAAGATTCTGCCCTCTGAGATCGATGAGCCTCAATGCTCAGGAACGCTGGTGGTGGCGTTCACCACCTCCCTTGTCCCCAAAGTCAGCAGCATTTCAGGCACCAGAAACTGGTTAAAACTGCCTGGGATTTTTAAATTTGGGCATTTGCAGCAGAAGATGCTTACAGTGGAAAGAATAAGTCTGGTGTCAGCAGACAGTGAGTGCCCAGGAGTGGCAGCCCCAGGGTTCGGGGCCCCTAATCTCTGGGGGGAGTGCAGGGTATGTTTTCCTCCAGTCACCCCTACTTGGGGCCTCAGGGGGATGGAATGGGTTTTATGGGGCCTTCCAGACATTGATGAAAGTCCAACAGTCTCTCGGCTACGCCCTCTCAGTTCCTAGTAAGCCTCCCACTACCTCCCGGGGACAAGGTAACCCAATGGGACTGAATCTTGGCTTGGGTATCCTGAGGATCACATGCATCTTTGTTTAATTAAATTGAATTCAGTAATACATAAGCCACTTCCTTTAGAAGAATGATGACCCCCTAGAGTTCTCCATGTCCTCATCCCCAGAACCTGTGGCTACATTAGGTTGCACGGCACAGGGAAATCAAGATTACAGATGAAATTAAAGTGGCTAACCAACTGACTTAAAGACCGGGGGTTTAGTCTGGATTATCCAGGTGAGTTTGATGTACTACCAAGGGTGCTTAACAGTGGAAGAGGGAGACAAGGCAGGAGGGTGAAGTGATGTAATGTGAGGACTCAGTGTAACTCTGCGGACATCTTGATTTTAGCACCCCGAGACCCGGCCTCCAGAACCGTGACGTGATAAAGTTGTGTGATAGTACTCAAGGAAGTCTGTGGTATTTGGTTACGATGGCCATAAGAAACTAATGCACTAGTAGTACCATTTGAGAAACAGCTCTCCAGGTACTGATGAATATTTCAGAGTCTTCAAAACTCTGCTTCAAAAAGGCAACCACTCTTGTTCCACTTTCTGGGTTTCTCCAGATCTTGTGTTTCAAAAAGAAAATAAAGCTCCTAGAATTCATGGGGAATGAGTATAATAAGGTGGCACTTTCCCCAGCCACCACCTTTGCCCATCCAGCCCAAACTGCGTCAAAATTCCAATTTCACATCCAGTTTAAACTTCACCTTCCCTGTCTCCCTGAGAAAGCCCCTGAATGGAGGCCTCCTTGGGGCAGCATACCTCCTCTGGCCAGCATTCGTCTGGGCCCTTAACTCTCTTCTGGGTGGGCACTGCCCCATCTGGCCAGTTGGCTTGTTGCCAAGCAGCCAGAGAAGAGCCTCCTCAGCCCTCAGCCCAGGCTGCCCCCACAGGCCTTCTGCCTCCAGCAATCTCTGGCTTTGGCCTCAAGAGTTTGATGGATGCCTCCACACGATAGGAACAGAACTTGTGCCCCCCAAGCACTTCCCCAGGCCCGCCCCCCTCAGCTGCACTGAGCCGGCCCCCTCTTAGAGCACGTCTTAGAGCATGATCTCACTTTGGGGAGGAAGTAACCTTCCCCTGTGAACACTGCACTGGTGAGAACTTGCCGTCTTTCTCCTTCCTGCCCCAGGTCTGTGCTTATATTGAACAGAACTGAGGTGAAGGTTGCAGGGAGTCGGCAGGGCCAGCCGAAAGCCTCTTCTAAAGCATGGAATGAGTGGTCTGGCCCTTCTTTAGAATAAAGGGGCTCCTAACACTCTTGTCCAGTATAGTGTGGGCCTCCATTTTCCCATGTAACTTCCTACTCCAGCTGCCTTTCAAAAATCCCACCTCTTAGGGCACCTGGGTGGCTCAGTGAGCTAAAGCCTCTGCCTTCAGCTCAGGTCATGATCTCAAGGTCCTGGGATCGAGCCCCACATGAGGCTCTTTGCTAGGCAGGGAGCCTACTTCCCCCTCTCTCTCTGTCTGCCTCTCTGCCTACTTGTGATCTATCTCCTCTCTGTCAAATAAATAAATAAAATCTTTAAAAAAAAATCCCACCTCTTGGTGATGCCTCTTCTAGAAATCTCCTTGGTTGCTTTTAATAACCACCACCCTATTAAGACAGAGGCTCTGCAAGGCAGTTCTCTGTGAGTGAAGACTATAAAAGTTAAATTTCCACAGAAGCAGAAATAGAAAAGAACCTAAAAGTTTTACTAAATGCAGTAACTTCTACCTGGGGGTGGGGGGGGGTGGGGAGAGAAGCTAACCCTTGAGCCTGAGGCACCTTTCAGGAAAGAGCCCTTCCCATTCTCTGAGCTTCCAGATGCTCAGAGATTGATTTTGGCTCCGAGTGGAGCCCCGTGAGGGCTCCTGAGACCCAGCTCCTCAGGCCTCACCAGTTACAGGGTGTAGATGCGGCCACATCAGCAGTAACGTACACCCACTTGTCCCCTCTCACCGGCTCCTACAAGGCTTTCTCCAAGTGACCACCCCTCAGTCCCAGATGTCTGTGTCCCCAGAGGTGCTGCCTGGGGCCCGTAGGCCTGGACGTGCAGTTACTGTTCTGAGCACGGCTCTGGGATGCACCGGAGACACGAGTGGCTGGCGGAGAGGGTGGGAAAGCGCTTCTTTCCCCTCCTCACGCACCGATAAAGGGTCCCAGAATCGTGTTACTTGTGCCCTTAAGTCCAGGGACGTTCTGGGTTTCATCTAACCAACCCTCTGCACTCACAATGTTCTAAGCAGTTTATAAACATTAACTCACATGGCCTCACAGCACCCCTCTGAGCTAGAAGCCACACACGGAGGGCTATTTGACAGAGGGAGCCGGCCCTCAAGGGCTTAGGTAATTCACCCAAAGTCACTCAGTGAGTGGTGGGGCAGAGCCGGAATTCTTTTAAAAGAACATGTGATTCTATATCTGTTTTCCTTCCTGCCCCTCTTCTCCCTGTGGCCCAGTGATGTGTCCGGGAAGCCTGGCTGAGTCTGTACTCGGGCTGAAGTCAGAATCACGCCCGGCCTCTCGGTCTGCTCAGCTTGGCCCACTGTGCCTGGCAGCCTCCCTGGAACGAGTTCTCCAGAAGGCACCTACAACGCCTTAAAAATAAACGACTGTCAGGCAGTCCAACCAGCACCAGAGGGGCCTGAATGCCCAGCAGAGGAGGAAAAAGATCTTCAGCTCTGCTGGCTGTGGTGCCCTTGATCTGATACAGAATTTAGGATCTAACGCTGACTGCTTTCCTCTCAGGCAAGATCTTCATGCTGGCAGGCGGCTTGCTGCCTTCCCAACCCAAGGGGCTCTGTGGGCCTGAGGAAGAAGGGCAAGGAGGAGCATCCCAAGCTCGGCAGGCCAGACTGGCAGTAACTGCTCATGATCTCTGAGCGCACAGAGACGCACCTCAGAAAGGTCCCTGGGCTCCTTCACCTGCTCCAGGAGTGGTGGCCCAGCCCCAGAGTGAGCATTGGGTCAGCAGGGGAAGATGTACCTTTCCTTTGGCCTGTGAGTGCTCCTGATGAAAACACTCAGGTGTGATGCGGTTGAACACTGAGAGTTGAAAAGACACCTGGTGGTTTCAATTTACCCCCAGTGTGAGGATGAAGGGGCCTTACACCTGCATGTTCCCTCGCCCGCATTCAGAACCTAGGGAGCTGCCAGCCGCCGTGTGTGGCACCACGGACTCCGCGAGCAAGATAGCGGCTGGCCAAGCACCCAACCGCGTAGACAGACAAACCTGGGGCGCTGAGGAGAAGACAGCCATCCTTCCCAACCCTCCCTTCCCGTCAGAGTTTGGGCTGATTTCTTTCAATGCTAATAAGCAGCTCATAAAGACAAATAAGCTCCTTGGCCCCTGGTAGCAGGCAGAGTGACTTCTGGAGGGAACAAAGGGAACGAGGGAACATGGGCCAAGGCTGGCCCCCCCGGTGTGGATGCAGGGTGTTGCAATCCCCTGCTGAGTTGGGGTGGCCTAGGATGGGCAGGAAGGCTCGCCACTGTTCCCAGACAGTTAGAGACAAATTGGCCACCCCGCAGACACATTTCTCAGTCACAGAAACTTCCCCGGCAGACGGGCACGAACACTGAACCCTCCTCTGTACTCAGAGATGGGGTAGCTTCCAGAAGGTCCGAGAGAGCCCGGGCCTCAGAGAACACTTACATGATGATGGGAAGCAGGAACCACACCGACATTCCTGCCCAGCCCCTGTCCCCACCCCCGCCCCCCGCTAGCTGTGTGCTAAGCTGGTGTAAGAATTGTACTGAGCTTGTACTCAGGCCACTGACGCATGAGAAAACCTCCTTATGTACCTGTGCGGTTCGTTCAAGCCCATTTCCCTGAGCACTTACGTGTTCATAAAGAGAGAGCTGTACAGAGCAACATCCCTGCCCCCGCTGAGGAGCGACTGAGAGGCCAACACCGGTGGGGCCGCATTCTTCTTGCTGGGGTTAGGTATACATTATGCCATTCCCACGCAGCCTGCTGGGTTTCCTCTGGTCCCTGGAATGTTGGGCCTCCATCTCCCTGCCGTGTCTCCAGGCCCGAGCCTGGGTGGAGGAGGCAGCCACGGTCATGCCTGACCCACGGCCCCCCACCGCGCTCCCCCCTCCCCAGGCCTGCGCACTCTGTGACTCTGCCTGGGGGGTGTCTCTGTCAGGCTTGCTGGGAGTTCCTGCCTTCCACCAGTGTCGGAGGGAACTGGCAGGCACATCTCCCAGCTTCCTGGCCCCGTGCGTGGGGCAAACCAGGCCAGGCAAACTGCACTCCGTCTCCTAGACCTTCCCAGTGGGAAGGAGAGCAGGGTCAGCTGCTCATTCAATGCAGCTTGAACGTGCTTCCTTCCCTTATCAGCCCACTGAAACCCGCAGGGGGTGAGCAGTGTTAGAAAGAGGGAGAACCAAAGAGACAGTGCCTCCTTGAAGAGTCCATCAGGCTTAAATCCAGGAGAAAAGCAGACCCTGCTGGAGTGGGCTCTTCTCGCCATCTTGGCCTCAGCAACCACAGGGTTTGGGGTAACTGGGGACAGAACTGCAGCACACTCCTCTTTCTACGGTGCCAGCACAGGTGTGGCAGTAAATGCTACACTAGGCAGAGCTCTCACCCCAGGGCAAGCTGATTAGAAAGGGGCTCTTCAAAGACCTCCCCGCCCCAGGAGAGAGAAGGGCTCTTTGACTTTCCATCCGTCTGAAGCCCCTAAGGAGCGACCGTTTAGGCATCATGCCATCCCATTTTTCTCTAGCACTGGAGAAGTCAGCTTTTGCTGTAGGGCTCACGAGCTGATATGGGAAATGGGAGGCGGTCTGCAGGGGAGAAGCGGGGAGGGAGGCCTGCCCTCCAGGGCAGGAGGCCACGCATCCACTGCGCATCACCCTGTTCCCTCTAACAGCGAACAGGGCAGGCAGGGCTCCTTTACAAGCTGTGTCTACAAAGCCCACCTCGGGCACTGCTCCCACAAGGTGATAATATTTGATGATGGCATTTATTTATTGCATATAACTGGAGGGCAGGGAACCAGGAAGATGTTGAAAAATCCTGGTGAGAGCCGAGCCTGGGACTGAGCTGGAGGAGCGCTGTTTTAGGGCCCTACTGAAAGAGCCCCTAAAAAGTGAAAGAAGGGAAAAGAAGAGGGAAAAACTGCGGACACTTGAAATGAAATCAAGTGATGTTCACCCCCACACCCCACAGGTCTCAGACAGCAGGTCCCCAGAGACGACTCCCAGCTGCCGCCTGGAGGTCTCAGAGTCTGTGCATGCTGTGGGTTAGTAAGCACGGGTTAAGACCTGGGAGAAACTGATGAACGCCTATGTCTGGGCTTTTCACTTCCTTGGCCTGAGTCACGCCAAGCAAGCTCACCTCTCTTCCCGGAGCAAAGCAGAGAAATGGAGAGGGTGCGCAGACCTGGGTGTGGTGTTGCTGGGACCCAGCCAGCCCCTGGGGTTCTCTGGCTGCAGAGCAGCCTGGCCAGCTCACACAGGTAGCGCCCTTGCGTTCTTGGAAAAGGAAGCAACAAATGGAAGGGGGGGGTGGTGGTGAAGGTAGGCTAGTCAGGCGCCTCTGTGCAGGCACAAAAAGTTTGCTAGGAAATGGCTTTCAATGTCACAAATAATATACTCCAGGAGGGACCCAGTGCCCAATGGATTTGGCTCCTGGGGAGTATTCAATATCTGCCAGCTTCTATTATTTTTCCACAACTACACTGTATGCCCCTTGAGGGCAGATGCTAATTCTCATAGTCTTAGTTATTTTCCACAGGCTTTGCAAATAACACACAGCCAGGAATGTGCTGATCTTTGATCTTCTATTGTATAGGACCATTTCCTTCTGAAAAGAAAAAGCCACAAAGCCATGAAACTTGGTACAGATTGTGAAAAAGTCACATCGTCCAATAAAATGATTTCCAATTGCGTATTTTCAAATAATTCACCTGGATGCCCATACCTATAGTTTGTCCTGCGATGTTTAGATGGGGATAATAGCTGAAAGCTGACATAAGTCAAGTAAGCCAAATATAATCTCAAGACATCGACAGATCTGCAGCCTGTTTGGGGGGACATCACAATGGGTCTTTAGGGGAGCTTGTAGAAGTACACTTTCAGAAAATAAACCTTTTCCGGAGGCCTGACTCTTGGCAGACAAAATGATCCGGACAGACATCCATCTGCCCCCAAGATGCACCCCGGGCTCGGCTAAGTGATGCCCAGGCGACCATGGCGGGCAAGCAAGTGCCCTGTGTCACTCGATCTCTGCTCCACGGCAGGACACAGAATCACAACAGTCAGCTATGCAAAGACCAGACCCCTTCTGCTCTAACGCTGCCTCACACCCTGTCTTGCTGCCCTATAATGGAAAAGGGACTACATGCGGTTTAGGGGGTGGCCTACATTCATGTTTGAGCCTGGCCACTCATAAGCTGTGCGACTTTAATCAACTCCCTCAACCTCTCTGGGCCTCACTCCTAAAGGCCCTACACCTATAGACTTATGGATGGCAACATCTATAAAATGAAGAGGGTAGGGCCAGACAGCTTGTGAGGCCAGTTCCCACTCTAAATCCTGACATCCTCTGCGATGTGGAAGAGGGGGCTTCGAGGAGGCAGCACAGGGCAGGTGGGTGCTGGTGCCTGGGCGCCCTCAGAGACCACGTTCACATTCTTTTTACCACTCCCAGGAAGTACACACAAAGGTACGTCACAGAGTCCCATCCCTGGGGATAGATGGCAAATATTCATTTGAATCACTGAATAAATTAGTTTTGCTGAGGACCTTCTGCAAAGCAATGGGCAAAGGGGTCATGTTGGGAGGGGTATGAAAGCTGGACACAGTAAGAGCCTTGCCCTCAGGGGGGTCAGGTCCAAATGCCAGCTCTGTCTGCAGCAGACCGTGGGGGCCCTTGGCATACTACAACCACTCTAAGTACATTTCCTCGTCTGGAAAGCAAAGAAGCTGAAACCTATTTTGCTTGTTATAAGAATTAGAGAGGATATGTATAAAGCACATTAGACTTTCTACGATTGGACTATTTTTTTTTTAAGATTTTATCTATTTATTTGACAAAGAGAGATCACAAGTAGGCAGAGAGGCAGGCAGAGAGAGAGGGGAAAGCAGGCTCCCCGCTGAGCAGAGAGCCTGATGCAGGGCCCGATCCCAGGACCCTGAGATCATGACCTGAGCAGAAGGCAGAGGCTTAACCCACTGAGCCCCCCAGGAGCCCCTCTACAATTGGATTGTTCAGAAACAGATATTTTGTGGTAAGCTCCTAACACGGCGCCTAGCACCTGGCAGGTCTGAAATGAATGGGAATTACTGTAGTTACTACTGATACACTCTCGTCATCATTTCCAGTTTGGGCAGAATTAATGCTTCTCCGAAGAGAGGAGACTGGCGAGGGCCCCGAAGGAGAAATGGGGCTCAGCAGGTGATAGGTGAGTTGCCGTCCGAGAGATCTCGTTCCCTCCTTGACACCCAGCTCTGTGAGGCACGTCTCACGTCGTCATTCATTCCTAGGAACCCTTAGACTCACCCTCCTACAGGGCCTTCTAACAGGAAATACAACTGACTGCGGGTTTTTCTTTTTGTCAAGTTAAAATCAAGTTTAGCCCATGTGCATTTCTTTAGGTATTAACCCTACATGAGCAGCTATCTCCTGCTCTTTGAAGGAGGCAAACCCTGATCTCTTTGAGACTGTCCAGGAGGTGGCTTTGTTATTGACAGTTCTATCTGGGGGCTTCAGAGGCTCTGCCTTTAAATGGAGCCGATGCAGGCTAGGTCCACTCCATTGCCACCAGAGGAATGCAAGAAATCCCTTAGATCTCTAAAGAATCTGGATTAACAGGGCTTCTTAATGGGCAAGGAGATCTGCTATAAATTCTAGCATCTTAATTCAAAGGCTTTCAAATTCTTGCTTCTTAAAGCTATTCCTTCAATTAACTCCATATACATCGCCGCAATTTTTTGCTTTTTTCCTATGCTATTTTCTCTGATCCTATATGATAAAATATAACAATTGTTTTTTAGTGTTAATCAAATAAATTCATAATTGTATGAAGGGTTTTTTCTTCTTCGGCCTCACCTCTCCTCTCCTCTTACTTTTTCTTTCCCACAAAAGCTTTATTTTCTCAAGTGCCTATTCTTTCTGGAGTGATATTCACCATCATAACTGCAATGTACTGAGTAATAAAGACATTCCAGGAATGGGCCAAATTCTTCGCTTACTTTATTTCATGTAATCCTCTCAATGACCCCCTGCTGTCCTAATTCCCTGTTGTATTACAACTGTTCCTATTTTATACCTGAGAATAGTAGGATAAGAGAGGTTAAGTAATTTTCCCAAGGTCACACAGCCAGGAGAGTGAATCTATGGCTTGAATCCACAATGCCAATAACTGTTCTTTTACCATTCCACTACATTCTCCAATTTCTAGAGACCATCAAGAATCCTCTACATTGCTTTTGGTGGTCCAAATGATTATATTTCCGAGGGCTGAGTGGTCGCTCTGTTCTAGATAAATTATTATATCCAAGGAAGCAGTAACAAGGCACCTTAAAGCAGCTGTCCAGGGTGGTATTTTCATCTAGATGTACCTGAAAGTGAAATGGTCCGCTATGTGGCCTTGCAAACATTGTGGAATGTTTGCAACTTAACACTCTTAACACTCTTAGGAGAGCAGACCTGGACTGGGACATCCCTCATATTCCCCCCGACTGAAGCCAAGTTCTGTTATCCCTCTAAAAAACCCTTCAAATGTTTTTTTCTCGGTAATACGATAGCCTAGCTAATGACAGTTTCACCATTAGGGGCCCCAGACAGCGGGATCACCAGGAAATAAAACAGTACAGCTGGGAACAGGCAGAGTGGGGACAAGTGTAAGGTGGAAGCATCCACCAAGGTCATCTCCTCACCACCATACCTCCACCCAAGAAGGGTTTCGCTAGCCACGTGATGCTCCAAGGAAGGACTGCTGCTCTCTATATCTTTCTGGCTCCTTACCACTTCTGGGCTTCTGCATTTCTGGAACTTTTCCTTCCAATGGAATAACTCCAAAGTCTTAATTCTAATTACCAGGTCCACAGTACCTGTATGTAATTAGTAAGAAAGTCAGATAGATGGTGGTTGTGAACGAGACCCCAAGGTACCTGTTATTTCTGCCTAACAACCAAAGAGATGTAAGGAACATGTCCATGGCAGAAATGGATGGTGGCCTAAGGGTGGGTTAGGCATCTCTTGTGCTATTTAAAAGAGCAGCCTTTAGACTGAGGTGGCTCTAGTGTCATAGCAGCCTATGGAGAGAAACCAAAACGTAAGCCTGTGAGTGCCTCAAGAGTATGAAACCAAACCTTAAGGACAACCAACCACCAACAGCCAACTGGGTCTGAAGCTATGGCCAATCAAGTAATTTCCTTTCATTGCTCCTGCACTTTTTCTATGTATAAGACCCCCAAACACACACACCCTCAGCTCCTGTCCTCCAAGTGCTCTTAACAACTTCTGGTTTGGCCCTACCCCCCTGTAATCAATTTTTGTTCAAATAAACTCTAAAAAATTTTGACAATGCCTCAGTTTATTTTTTAACACTTAACCCTCTTGAGTTTCCCGGAGCTAACATCTTCAGATCCAAAGAGGCAATCCCCTGGCAGTTATCACCTAAGGAAGGGGGGGCAGTACCTCTTGGAAGGCCCTTGGAAATGAGGTTGAAGATATGGTGGTCACAGTGACTGGGGGGTGTTGCAAACATTTAATGAAGGGGCCAGGGATGCTAAACATCCTACAATGAAGAGACAGCTCTGCATCGCCTCTCCGGTCCGGAACTCTGCACAGCCAATCTGAGCTTTATCTTCAGGGGACTTTGTTGAAAAAGGACCAGGTCATCATCAGCCTCATCCTCAATAAATGGATACAGAGAGCCCATGACCCGGAGAGCAGGGTGCTTACCTAAGGGAAAATAGGGAAATGCTTTGAAAATCAAGTGGGCTCAAAAATGGAAGTGTCAGTCTGCTATAATTGTCCAGGAAGCTTGCATTTAATTTAGGAATGTAATATGCCACCACCCTACCTCCCCCCCCCCCCGTTTCTTTTTTCTCTCTCCTTCTAGATAAATAAGGGTTGGCCCCATAAAACCAGGAAAAATAAAATGCTTACATATATATTTCCAGTAGCAGTTTCAATCACTGTACTCTCTTCTCATGTGATGGACTTTCAAGCCTACAAACTCCTCAAAATAATGAAAAGACCCTTGATTTACACAAAAAGTTGAGAAGGTTCTGCTCTGCCATACGACTTCAGTCTTATTTGAGTGGGCATTTTGTTTTGTTTTTATTCCAAATTTTGTCCATACAAAATTACACATAAAAATTATGTAATTCTCTGACGTTCCGAAATTATTTTCAAAATGGGGACTATTTATTATGGTCAAAATTGCTGAGGGCATTTTGCCCTACTCACATTTTCTTCAATAGCCAAAGAAATTGATGAGTTATGCAGGAATAATACATTTTATGACTTTAACGAGAGTCTGCATTTTGTGAAAATCAATGTATATACATGAAGACACACCAACTCTGTTCTAAAGTAAACTTTTCTGCATGAGTTTTCCCTCAAATGACCCTGGTCCTAACTCACCCTCTTTTCCAGGGATCAGTGCTAATACCTTGCACTTGGTTCCTTGCATAGGCCTCTGACCTTTTTCACCTCTATGCGCGACACCTATAGCTGTATTTTCCGTTCTCATCTCTCACCAAATACCTAGTATCACATCTGATATTGACTAATGTGCCTTTCACACGGAAGTCCTATTTCCTTTCCAACAGACAATAGCTCCAAACCATCTTCCCCCTACTTCCCCAGTTCTGTCAATTCTCTGGGCTCCTTCGTACCCTTCCCAATGCAAGAGAGATTGAGGGGAAGGAAGGGAAGAGGGAGGGTGGATTTAAGTGCAATTTTTAGTCCATAATGCCTTACACCTGTTATGCACCCACTCCACCACCACGCCCTCCTGCCCCATAACAAAATAGGAAATCTCTGGGGACAGATGCTTCTTTTGTCCCCAGAATCCACAATTAACAAGCAGCCCATGAGGCTGACAGTGAAGGCAATGACCTCAATCAAATTTCCTTTGATGATGGGGGCAGTAACTTGAATAACACAAAACAAAATGATAAAAACCCAATTCAAAGTAGATTAAGCAAAAGCAAATTTATTAGCATAAGAAACTGCAAAGTCCAGGCTTCTGGGACATAGAGCACCAGCGGACCTGGGTGTCCAACCTTGTCATCAAGGACCTTCCTCAGCTCTACTTTTCCCTGTATCAGTTCCATTCTCAGACCAGCCATGTTCGAATCAGGCCAAGACAATCAGCAGCACCTACAGCTTTGCAGGACCACCACAAAGAGAGCGCCCCTTCCCCACTGTTCCCTTTGAAGTTCCGGAGCTAACTCCTATTTGCTCTGATTGGCCCCCTGTGGTCATCTGATGTGCCCATCCCTAAACCAATGAAAGATGACATACCCTCACTGGCTAGGTTTGGGTCTAGACCCCTGAGAGCCAGTGTGTGGGGTCAGCCTCAGACAAAACCTATGGACTTGGGTGGGGGAAGTGATCCCCTAAGGAATGGAAGGTGCCAGAAAAAAAAAAGATGGACACCGGGCTGGCAAAAACAATAGGTGTTCACCACGATCCCTAACAGTGATACCTACCCACAGGGTTGTGGTAAGAATTAAATCATATGGATTCAAGAAGTTTGTAAATCATAAAACAATTACATCTAAAAGGTTTTTTATCGTTGAGTAGATAATTCTGCTCTCTCACACACAGAAATAGAGATAGGCTGCATTGACACTACAAAGAAAGGCAAAGGCATGCTGGGTTTTGTGGACAGAGTCTGGAGTGGTGGGAAGGGTCTTGGCAGTGCAAATGTGGTCTCCCGTCTTGGCTGGCTCTTCTATTGCCATGTGAACTTGTGCATGGCACTTAGCCTCTCTGAGCCCTACTTTCTTCAACTGTGAAATGAGATCCATCACACTTTATAACACCCCATTCTTGTGAAGGTTAAAATGTATGCAAAACACATGTGATGCCTGGCACAGCACAGTCATTAAAGATTAGAAACGTTTACCCCCTTCCCTCTCCCCTGCCTCCAGGACTCAGCGTGTTGCTTTATTGCTATTGAATTTTCAATAACATAAGACATCATAATATTGAAATGTGGAACCTAGAAAATCTTTCTTTGGTTTTGGTTTTTTTGGTAGACAGAAGTAAACCAAGTTAGTCTTTTTTTTTTTTTTTTGTATTGCTATTTAGACGTTTTCTAACTATCCCTATTGATGGGGGAGGGAGAGCTGGAAATGGAACCAGGACCTTTGTCCTAAATATCCATTAGCCTGGGCCATGAACTTTGGTTTCAGACGTTGTTATCACACTCTTAACACCCGACTCACACCACACTCAGGCCAGGGAGCAGCTGCGGTGTTATAAAATGACCTTCCCAAGGTGCAGAAGGGCCGCTTGTTAAGGCAGCCTGTGAGTCAGCAAGGGGAGTGAAGTGTGAGTAGGGAGACCATCACCGATAAGAAAGAAGTGACTAAGCAAACAAGGCTCTGCAGGCGTATTTCCGGTGGGTACTTTGAGTGAAGTTGTTGGGGATGAGGGGACAGAAGTCATCAAGATTGTAAAATGGGGGTTTTCTTCCTGAAAGGATGTTGGGAGTTGCTCCAGCAAACACCCACACTAACTCCTTTCTGCTAACCCCTTCCTTCCACCGTACCCTCTGTGCTCTGAGAATCGGCCTCCTGGGACACACGGACTGGCTTTACTCAGTCCTGCCACCTTCCCTTTCCTTCCCTGAAGCACATCCAGAAATGCCCGGGCTCAGGAAAAGATTCTCTCCTTCCTCTGCCCTCCCAGAGTTGCAGAACTCCAAGGACCCACCTTAGGAGGTCATGAGATTCTCCCAGGCATTTCCCAGGGAGATTCTGGCCCATCCTTCTTACAGAAGCAGGGACAAGAGCAATTCCATATTGCACGCAGCAGAAACAGCTTGTGTGCTGGGTGGACCGCCAGCTGCCTGGCATTGGCACACCAGCGCAGACTGACCACCTTCTCGCTCCCCTGGCCTCTCGCTGGCTCCGCCTCACCTTCGCCTCCAGAACATTGTACACTAATGCAGATGGCTTCCCCAGCCTAGAGGGGAAGGGGCTGATACTGTAGGCTTTATTAAGCAGCTTCTGGGCAGCTAAACCAATTCAGCTGATAATTATGAAGAAACCAGAGGGAGGGCTTGTACCCCACTCTGCTGAGTCACTTTGTCCCATGCAGGAGGGAGAGTAGGTCACCCAGCTGTAGGACACTATGGCTTTGTGAGGCTTTCTGTGGCCCCAGCCAAAGGTCCAGTCCATCAGTGCTGACTGTGCTCTCAGGAAATCTGTACGCACTGATTTGGGCTCCTTTTCTCAGTCTCGGGGAGGGGCCAAGGAGGGGAGCCAGGGCAGGGGTTCAACAAGAGAAGGGACTCCTCATCAAGCTCCTGTCTAAGCAGCCCAAGGAGCCTCATGGTCATGGGCAGATGCTCCCCTCCTGCAGCTGAGTCCCTGATCTCCTCATCCGTCTGGTTGCCATAGTTCACATGCAGGCCACACCTCCAATGGTAACAGCAGCCTTCCAGAACTCACCGGCTTGCACCGCCTGCACCCTGGGTCTGCCTGTGTTTCCCGGAGACCACGTGCGGGCCTTCACCTCCCTGGATAACTAGACTGGGAGCTCCTGGAAAGCAGGGGCCTCATCGGGTTCCCGTCTCCTCCCCAGCTCTCGGCATCCTGCTTAGGGCAAGGTTTCATGACAACTTACTGATTGTTTTCCAAATACCCACTTGGCCAGTTCCAAGTGAATCTTTAACTTTCAAGGAGAGCCTGGACAAATGCATGTCCAAGTCCCTAGAATTGTCCTGACCCAGCAGATATGGACATGGAACTTGGTTGGCTCAGTCCTGCCACAGCTGGAACTCTCTCACCTGCCCTGCGCACTCTTAGGTGAACCACCTGGCTGGCTGGAGGTTGGGGTTGAGGAGGAGAGAGGGGAAGCAAGAGGAAGAGAGGGATTAGGAAAGAGATCAAAAAGAGGGAAGAGAGAGAGGCAGGTGAGGAGGAAGGGACTAGGGAATGAGACAGACAAAGAGGGAGAGAGACAATGGAGAGAGAAAAGGCAGGAAGAGCCCAGGGAGGTTGGCAGAAAGCTCATGTGGGCTGGGCATCACCATGCCATAATTTATCCTAAATACTGAATGCCTACTGTGTGCCAAGAACTGGTCTACGCTGTTAGGGGAATAGTGGTAAATGGTAAAGAAGACAAGCTCTTTCCTCAAGGAGTTTATAGTCTCACGGATGACTGATGACAAGTTAATATACAATAAAAATTGTTAAAGAAAAATAGAGCAGATAATGGTCTACTCTCAAGTAGAAGTGAGTTTCAGTTCAACACTACTGTATTAATGTGAAGACCAAATGCACAGACAGTTAAAGAGATGCTTTCATTCCAGAGACTGCAATAGCTAGAATGATGATGGAGGAAATTCTCAAAAAAAAAAAAAAAAAACAGGAGAGGAGCCCTGGAGGTTTGTTTTTATTTTTGTTTTTTTGGGTTTTTTTTGGAGCCCTGGGGGTTTTAATCAGGCTGATAAACAAGGGCTTCGTTTTTTGTTTTTTTTTTTTAAGATTTTATTTATTTGACAAAGAGAGACACAGCAAGAGAGGGAACACAAGCAGGAAGAGTGGGAGAGGGAGAAGCAGACTTCCTGCCAAGCAGGGAGCCTAATGCGGGGCTCAAATCCAGGACCCTGGGATCATGACCTGAGCTGAAGGCAGATGCTTAATGAATGAGCCACCCAGGAGCCCCTTCATCTTTGATTCTTAGAGGAGCCTTGAAGGACGCAAATGGGTCTTACCATACCTGAGGGTAGGGTGGTCCTTTGGGGCTTGGCCTTGGAAGAGCAAACAATAGGTGATTGGGGGAAATAAGGGGTAGGGGATTTCTTAAATATTGCTATTTTCCAGGAGCACAGAGCTTGGATCAGTTTCAACCCTGCCACTGACACTGTGCCATCTCTGTTATTCTAAAAAGCAAATGTGATTGCTTGTCACCCACACCTCAACTTGGGACTTCCTGCAGGCAGTGCACAAGCCCTCTGCCATCTGGTTCCTACCTGCCCCACTTAGCTGATGTGGGAAAGCCCAGGGAAGGGCACGTTAGGGAAGATCTTCTGGGTCAGCCCACCCATCATGTCTGCTCACCTTCTGGGGCCACACTTAACTGTGTGTGGGGCTGTGAGCCCAGGAAGAGGGAGAAAATGAAAGTCTGGGTTACAGCTAGCTGGCTTTGTCACACATACTTTTCACACTGTTCCCTTTCTTTTTGGCCACACTCCTCCACCTCCTTCCTGGCCCTTTTCTGATTATGTGGCTCCGTGTACTTTTCTGGAGACCTTGAGGCATGCCTGCCTTTAGGAATTCTTTCTGGGCCACCAGTGTGGGTCAGGTACCCCTGAGCACCTGAAGACCCATTACTACATACTAATCACACTGTTCTCCAATTGTTTCTTTTCTCGTCAGTCTGCCACACTAGATCTCAGGGGTCCCTGATGTTAGGGACTGTGCCTCTGGCTCTCCATCCTAGATGCCCAGCTCTGCCTGGTGCTGAGTAGGTAGTCGAGAATGTTTGTCAGATAAATGGACTCAGCTGCTAAATAGGCAGCTCACTCCTGAACTGCCAGGATCCCCATGTGATAATTTCAACCAAAAGGAGACCAAGGGCTCCCCAATGATAGTCGTCTAATAAGAGGTTTCACTTGAGACCTGGGTCTGGACCAGTTTACACTAGGACCCAAAGAAAATACTAAGCATTGTTGATACTAGAAATGCAAAGAGCTAGATGCCTGATTTTGAGTTCAGAACTGTAGCCCCAGGTTCCTGACAAGAGAGGACAGAGGGCACAGACTCCCACTGTATGAGCTGGTCTAAGACAGCAGCCAGTATGGAAGGAAGGCGAGGGGCTGGTACGGCTGGTTTGCAGTCCTGGGTAAGTCAAGTAAACGGTTACATGGTAACGCATGTGGGCACAGCTTCTATCAATCCTGTCCTGCTCCTGCCAGTTTGAGTCAGGACCAAACACAGGTAAACCTTACTAACACAGGGGAGAAAGGCTTAGTCACTTCCATGATGACTGGCTCATGGCAGGAATCATTACCGAGCCCAAGAATGAGACAATGGCACCTCTTTTTATGTTGAGTTATTGGCTGGGGCCCCTTTTTTATACATTTTGAAGAAGGAATTCTATAGCTCACACATCCAAGAACAAATAAAATGGGGAGACTACCTCATGCATGAGTAAACAGAGAGCAAAGTGACTGAAACCTATAGGCTGAGGGGGGCAGAGCAGCTACCTGGAGCTACCTACACTTCTTGCCTGATGGCCACCGTGCTGGTGGGATGAGGAACCCTGGACAAGTTAGGCGCCTGCACTCTTGGGCCTGCTGAGTGCCCCTGCCACCGCCAATTTTTGCGATTCATCACCCATTTGCCAAGTGGGTGAGAAAAAGGAACAGGACCTAAACAAATTTCTTAACTTTAAATGATTGACTTGCATTCTAGGATTGGTGAAATCAATGAAATAAAGATGAATTGTGCCTCTGAACCATATACTTTTCTATATGTTCTGGTGCTTCTTTTCCTGCTTGGGCTGGTTCTTATTTGAGCCCTCTGGGGGCCCTGGAGGGTGTCTGTGGGCACAAGGACAGGTATTTCAGGTACTACCCAAAGACCTCAGGGACACTGTGGCCTCAAGACAGTAATTCCTGAAGGCTCTGCAGTCTTTAGCTATCCTCACAAGAGGAAAACTGCTGACTCTCTCTCCTGGGGAGCTACAGGTATGTACGTGGGTTCTGCGGAAACATCGTCAAGCTCTCAGCTGGCGCTGATGGCGCTGATGGTGACGATGGTCATGATGGTCATGACGACAGCTTACATTTACTAAAACATAAAAAGTACTAGGCACTACGCTGGGGGATTCACCTGCTGTGTCTTGTTATATACTATACACACTCATCATTTTAGGTGGGGAACATACTGGTGGGGAAGATGCTGAAAAACCCAGCTCCAAAATGAATCCGACTGAAAACTCTACCTAGAAGCCTTGGCAAAGGTGTGCCCCTGAGTGCCATCACAGGGGCTGGCTGGGCCCCTGGGAGCCAAGGAAGGCTCTTCCTTCACATTTTTTTTTTTTTTCACACTTGAGCACTTACCACCCCTGCTGTTTTCGCTTTAATCCAAACTAATATCATCTCTCACCTGGACTGCAAATAATAGCTCATATTTGTTACGCTCTTCTTGGGTGCCAGCCATTGTTCTAAGCATGTTCTCTGTGTTCGGTGGTTTAACCCAAAGAGGTAGAAATCATTATTAAGACCACTGTGTCACACAGCTTCAGGTGGTACCATTCACACTGTATTCACTGGGCTCCGGGGGGTTATTCCACCAGGAGGTGTACAAGGCAGGAGACCTGACTATTATCATCACCATTTTACAGACTGGGAAACTGAGGCCCAGGGGAGTTATCCAGCTGGGCATGTTCACACTGCTCCTTAACGGCACAGGCATGCTTCAAGCCCCAGCAGTCTGGCTCCAGAGTCTTACCCACTATGTTACACTGCTTCTCTTCTCTTCGTTAACACCCTAAGTGATCTCTCTGCTTCTGTTTTGCCCTTTCCTATTCCCCAGTAGACAGACTGATCCTTTCAAAACACATAAACAATGTTGTGACTCAAGCCCTCCAGTAACTTTTCATCCATCCTAGTACACACTCGGAACAAACTCCTTAGCATGCCCCCACGAGGCCCTATGTGGCCTGGCCCCTGGCCATGCCTCAAGGCTCATCACCAACAACCTTCTCCCTGGCTCACTCTGCTCCAGCCACACTGGCCTTTTTGTTTTCTGAAGATCACACCAATCTTGCGTCCCACTCCTGGGCCTTTGCACCTGCTGTTTTTTCTGCCTCTGCCATGTATCTTCCCCAGATCTTCCTGTGGATTTACTCCTTACTTCATTCAGGACACTGCTGCACCCTGATCTTTCCACGTAAAATATCCCCCACCTGCTGGTCTCTATCCCATTACTCTCTCATGTCTTTCTTCATAGTACTTAACAGGACTTAAAATTATACCACAGAATTATTCATCTGTTAGTTTATTACCCCTCAAATGTAAGCAGGGACTTTGTCATCCTTAAACACCAAGTCTCCGGGGCCTTGAAGAGAGCCTAGTACATCATAAGGAGCTTGATAAATATGACTGAGTACATAAATGAGCAAAATTCCTAGAAAGCAGGGCCACATAGTCAGTTCTAGGGAAGAACCAACAAAGCAGAGGAGGATGGGAAAAAGGAGAAGTAAGGAGGAGGAAGAAAAGCACTCTTTGGATTCTAATTTAACTACATTTATCTAGTTTTTCTTGTGCATGAAGCTTAGTGATGCACAGTATCTCATTTAATTCTTAGAACTGCTATAGCAAGTAATTTTAACAGGAAAGGGAAAATGAGAGAATAGTGGGCAGAAACACATTTGCATCAATTCCTTGACAGACTCTTTGTCTAAACAGGAAAGAACTTATTATTAAAGAAACAGACTCTGAATTGCTTATCTTTATGTAGCCTGAACCACAGGATTCTGTGTTTATTTTTCCTATGACTCAAATTCATGAATCCTGTAGCCTACTTAATTTATTGAGTTTACTTTTATTGTAACTTCAAGATAAAAAGGTTTATTTCTACCATGTACTGTTCTCTCAACTCAGCTCTTAGAATTCTCCCCCCACCCCGTGGTTTATGAGGATTAATTCAATTCACTGGACAACTGTGAGTTATCTCCATAAATTGTTTTGTCAATTTTTGTGGAGGAGAGAAGCCTGAGTTTTTCTGAGGATGTGTCCAAACTAAAATTTTTATAATAGCAGTACACCAGCATTTTAATCCGTTACTCATTTTAATCACATGCTGGAACAGTGACCTAACAGTCTGCAAGAGAAAATCTTGCACAGTGTCCTAATTTGAAATCCTGGGGCCCCTGATCCCCACACTCCAAAAAAACCCTCCCTCTGTATTAAAAGAAAGCACTCTGCAGTGGGTCAGGCCCCTCTTTGCTTCCTTGTCTGGCAAGACAGAGGCTGGTTGGTTGGTCTGTGGTTAAACCTGATCTTACACAATAGGATATGGCTTCTGTTGCAGGGCTGTACAAAACGGGGAAAATCTCATGAAGCTAGGGCTTTGAGCGGAGTCCCAGGATATGTAACCACAGCTCCAGCCAGAGGCTGATGATCCAGCTGATGAGCCTCACTGCCCCCCCACCCGCCCTCTGTGTGGTGATGAGAGCCCATAAATCCGGATGGGGGTTGGGACAAGGGGCAGAGGACTACGGTTAGCACCCACTTGGTGGAGCCCTTCAGGGGCTATTCATGCTGAAATAATAACAGAGCCCTGACCCAAGACATTTACCAATCCCTGTCAAAAAGAATGAAAAGGGTAGGGGCGCCTGAGTGGCTCAGTCGTTAAGCGTCTGCCTTCGGCTCAGGTCATGATCCCAGGGTCCTGGGATCGAGCCCCGCATCGGGCTCCTTGCTCGGCAGGAAGCCTGCTTCTCCCGCTTCCATTCCCTCTGCTTGTGTTCCCTCTCTCGCTGTGTTTCTCTCTGTCCAATAAATAAAAATCTTTAAAAAAAAAAAAAAGAATGAAAAGGGTAAATATAACTTCTAAGAGGGCTTTTGGAAGCTAGTTCCCTTCTTCCTGTCCTGAGAAAAGGAACAAGAATTGGCATATGCAGCTGAACTCCAGTGCTCACCCACCACCGTGTCCCGGGCACACAGCTTCATGGTAGGAAATTCGGGGGAGATACCTTCACCTTAGAACCTGCCTGCTCCATCTGGCAGAGTCAACAACTCTCCACATCACTGAAATCTGCCAAGTGCTCTAGACAATTTAGTCTTGCTTAAATATCTGTGTGAAACATTGTCTATTTCCTCAGATCTCTGGTGTACCCATTGCTTTCTGAAACAAGAGAGCAATGAGGATAGGATCCTATTCGCCTTGCTGACCTAAGGTCACTGGCATGAAAACCAGCTATGAGATCATTCTGATCTGAGATCTGAGGTCTGCACAGCCCCTGAGGCTACCGAAGCATGCTGGCTGTTTGCCCCTGCCCTCAGAAGTCTGGGTTATCAATGGGCCTGGGTGGCTCAGTTGGTTAAGCATCTGCCTTTGGCTCAGGTCATGAGCTCAGGGTCCTGGGATTAAGCCCCACATTGGGCTTCCGGCTCAGTGGGGAGTCTGCTTCTTCCTCTCCCTCTGCTGCTCCTCCCTGCTTGTGCTCACTCTCTCTCTCTCTCTCTCTCTCTCTCTCTCTCTCTCAAATAAATAAATAAATAATCTTAAAAAAAAAAGTGAGGTTTATTATAAGGAGTGCACAAAAACCCAGGAAAAGAAATAGAATATTCAGGAAATATTCTCAGCTATTCTTTTTCTGCTCTTCCACCTTGTACTGTGTTCTCTCCCACTGTTTAGTCTTATTTCTCCCCCTGACTGGTGCTTAGGGCCTCACTGCTGCTCACGTTTCACTATGCACACTGACCACGGGCCCTGCATGGCCCCGGCTTCATCCATTTCTGAACATGTCTCATTAGAGTTCAGCTCCTGGTGCTAACTCATCCTCTTGATATTTTCCATTCAAATTCCTGGGTGAGCTCATCATGTTGAGCTAGGTCACATCAGAAGTTGCTGGCCAGACGATGCATGACCCCGGGTCAACAGCCCATTCTAGACCATTTTCTATGGCTTGAGGAGAGCCTTGGGGAGGAGAGGAAAAGCAGGCTGTGTGCAAGATATGGCTAAGGCAGACCTCCCGCAAAAGCACACAAGGGGATGGCATTTAATATGGCGACCCCTTGGCTCTGGCTGACCCAGACAGTGCCAGGTTTTGGCAATGCACATTGGATAAGCAAACATCCTGAGAAACTGTTTCATTTTGCATGAAATCTGCTTCATATTCAAGGGGACCAATATAGACAAACTGTGAAGTGTTTTCAGGATTCAGTGAAGCATAGGTCTCTAAAGGACAAAATCTAAGCAAGGTGCTAGTTTGGGAGGTCACACAGACAAAATATTAATAGGCTTAGAGTATCTAGCTTTTGACACAGGAGTCCCGGTCAGACAGGGAGGACCTCTCCAGCTCTGCTTTGAATTCAACTTCATGTTACTAAGAAGACCTCTGGGCCAGGGTCGTGGGAGAGGGACGAAGCCAAGGGTCTAGTTGAAGGAGAGCTTCCTGTCCGCCGTCAGCTGCTGTACTGGGCAGCCGATGGCCCCTCCTCGAGACCATTCTCCCCACTTAGCCACAGACCTTCATCAGACTCCTTCCTCCATGCCTGAGGCACGTCTGACTAGGATTACTTGCTTTCACAAAAATCACAGTTGGGGGCTTTAAGATCCAGCCTCCCCGCGGCAGTTATGCTCCCACATATGCCTGACCCCAGGAAGAGGCTCTTTGTGCTTCATGAAAGGGAAAACCTGTGCTGCTCCTGTCAGCACACCATTCTCTCCTTCACTCTGACTCTCAGAACACTTCACTTCCGGTCACCAAACTCGTGTGAGTTTCCCCCAGCAAGATATTCTCAGACACCAGCTGGGTGTCCCACGATTTAACTCAGTTCTGACACTGTCTGCAGATAGCATCAGATCCCTCAGGTCGAGGGCTCAGCCCCTTCACACATCAGTCCCAAGTCCAGGTTCTGAGCTGATCTTCTGACCAGCAGGCTCTAAATCAGAGGTTACCATGACTCTCCTCTTGGGTTCAGTCAATTTGCTAGACTGGTTCACAGCACTCAGAAGAGTTTCGTTACAATCTAATGGTTCGTGATAAAAGGATAGGGTAAAAGATACAGAGGAACACCCACATGGAAGACTTGGGTAGGGGAAGGTACGTGGGAAGCAGTGAGGAGCTTCCGTGCCCTCTCCACGCTCGCCACTCTTCCCACACGTCCACCTCTTCACCAACCCAGAAGCCCTCCGAACCCTGTACTTAGGGGATGTTTATAGGGGCTTCATCATGTAGGCATGATCAGTCACTAACTCTATTCCAGCCCCTCTCTCTTCTCTGTGGAGAATGGGGTGGAGGTGGGATGTGGGCTGAAAATCCCAAGTTCCAATCATGGCGTGGTCCTTCTGGTGACCAGCCCCCACCCGGGAGCCCACTCAGCGTCACCTCCTAAGAATGAAAGACACTCCTATTACTGAGGGAATTCCACAGAATTTAGGAGCTCTAGGTCAGTCAGGACTTGGGTCAGAGACCAAATATTAGAAAAAAAGATGCTCCTAAAACTCTTATCACTTAGGAGGAAATTACAAGCGTTTTAGGAGCTCTGAGCCAGGAATTCATGGCAGAGACCAATCTATACTTTTTTCTATTATCTCACGCTGTGCTTCTGACAAGCCGGCTATAAATCAGAACTTCCCACAGCCCTCTCCTTGGGCTCAGCCATTTGCTAAAAAAACTCCCAGAACTCAAGAAACATTTTACTTACTATTTTGCCAGTTTATTGTACAAGGATAGAACTCAGGAAAGTCAGATGGAAGAGATGCACAGGACGGAGTTATGCGGGAAAGGGGGCAGAGTTTTCATGCTCTCTCCCAGCGCGCCACCCTCCTAGTAACCTCCGGACGTTCACCAACCTGGAAGCTCTCCAAACCCTGTCCTCTGGGGTGTTTATGGAGGCTTCATTCCATAGGCATGACTGATTAAATCATTAACCATTGGTGATTAATTCAACCTCCAGCCCCTCTCCCCTTCCCACAAGTGGGGGGGAGGGGTGGAGACCAAAAGTCCCAACCCTCTAATCGTGATTGATCCTCTTGGCACCAGTCCCCATCCAGTGGTGACCTAGGGGCTTTCCAAGAGTCACGCCATTAACGTAACTCAGAAGTGGTTAATGGGGGTTTATTATGAATGACCGAAGAGATGCATTTTCACATTTAGCACTTTGAAGCAATTTATAAGAACTGAGATGATGCCATTGTTCTAATCAGTTAGGCAATGACAAGAGATTTGGGAGCCGTGAGCCAGAAAGTGCGGATGAAGACCAAAATATATACTTATTATAAATCACAGTATTGCATGCTTCTCAGCAAAAGAGAGAGCTGAGTAACTTCTAACGGACCATCACCACTGGGGGACTGAGAGTTCCTGATACCACAGTGACCATCTTGCGTGAGACTCCGGGGGGCTGGAGAGAAGAGCTTGTTTCTGCCTGAGGAAGCTGGGTAGCCAGAAGGTCCACTGCCTTGAAAAGCCAATTCTTCCTGAAACTTACAGGTCTTTCATCGAGGAGTTTTCTTATTTTATTCTTCTGTCTTACTGTGCCTGTTAGTTTAAATAATCAGTAACAACTTGTAAACCTAATTTTCAGAAAAAATAATTTTGAACCATTCATAACGACATTTAGTCAAGAGATCCAACAGCCCTGTGGTTCCTCCAGGGCACAAATGATTAACCCTGTTTTGCGGATTTGGAAACAGGCTCAGAGAGACTAGAGGGGAGGGAAAATATGTTTTCCCTGGCTGGGTCTGAAAATTAAAGTGGCAAAGTCAGATTCACAGGAGAAAAGCATACAACTTTATTTAACATAAGTCTGATGTGATGTGGGGGCTTTCAGAAGGCACTGAGAAGAAGCTGTTCAAGGTGAGAGATTTTTATGCCAAGTCTGATGAAGACCGTCATGGAGAAATATGGTAAAACAGGGTAAGTGTAGCATGTTGGGAGAAACTTAGCAAGGCCTGTTTGTCTGGATTTTTCTTGGTATCCCTCCATCTTGAAGAGAAGGATGTTCCTTTCCTCTGGGTGTAGGGACAGTAGCTCTCACACAAGGGTTTTTATGACCTGCTTCACAGGAGAGAGGAAGGAGAAAGTCACAGAGACCTCCCCACTTCTGCCACTTTCTCAAACTTCTTCAGCTTAAACTCTTGGAAGATGCTCTGGTATATGCTGTTGTATCTGGTACCAAAAAGTATTGTATCTGGGGGTGGCATGCTCTGAACCCCGATGTCTCCCACCTAGTACGGAGCAGAATTAGAATTTGAATCTGGATTTAAGGTCCAGGGTGATGTGACTGTTTTCTGCCAACTCCATTACACACAGTGCTAACAGCACATTATAGAAGCTGAAGCCAGAGGCAAAGCTGGTAACAGTTTTATTAAAATACAGAAGAAAGGATTACATGTTTGGGCCACTAACCCATCACTGAATAAGGCTAGAGAGAAAAAACTGGCATCAGGCAACTTCTTATCTCCTATACTTCAGAGCATGAGATCTGCCATATGAAGTATTTGTACCACAGGCACCTGTTAAAGAATTTAAGATTATACTCAAATGCCTTCTTGTCAAAAGAGGGTTTCTTTTTTGAGGGAATTTTGAAAAGGCATTCTTTAAAGCTTTGTTAAGTAAGTGTCTCAAATTATGTTTCAGTAACTTTCAACATTAGCAACTAAGAGGAATTCATTTTTTTCTTTAAACATAATTTTTTTTGAGAGAGAGAGAGAGCACATGTGAGTGGGAAGAACAGGGGGAAGAGCAGTGGGAGAAGGGAGAGAGAATTCCAAGCAGGCTTCATGCATGGAACTTGACGGCGGGGCTCGATCTCATGACCCTGAGACCACCTGAGCCAAAATCTAGAATTGGACACTTAACTGAGCCACCCAAGTGGCCCTCTTTAAACATAATTTTTAATCCAGAAAAAAATATACATCTAACTTCCTTTTCACATTTTTTCTAGACCCAATTATTTTAACGCTGCCTCAAGATATTCCTTCTGATAACTCAAGATATGTCCAGATTCCCACATCATGACTGGCAGAAAACAACTTTTTGGACCAATTTATTCTTTCATTAAACTAATATCAAAGCGAATCAGTGAATTTGTTTGCTTTTTTTTCTTGTTTATTAAAAATCATGGGACAACACTGATCAACAACCCATCAGTATAAAAACAACAAATAGGACATTTAAAGAACTGCCAACATTTCAATGCTCAAAAGGCCTTTTTGTGATCTGTGCCCCCAGCATCCTCGCATTACTCCTGTTGCCGGGTAAATTAGGCGAGCCTATGAAACCACATATCGCTAAGTACAGTACACAAAAGCCATGCTAGCTGATAGTCACCACTGCCATCTCACCATATTAATAATCGGTGTCTTCCTGAAATCTTCGCGAACAAAAGAATTGTTTAGCTCACTGCCCACATGACTCCCGCAGAGCTAACTTCAAAAGTTCATCATTCCTTGCCTGTCAACAATGTCTAAAATCCCTGATACAGAAATCTGCAAACCGTTAGGTCTCCAAAAATCACAACCCCTGATTGTGTTTACCAGGGATGCCCCCAGGGAAGGTTTTGGAAAGTCTGGAAGGGCTTTCTCCAGACAGAGGTTGTCTGTGCAGGAAGGGCCAGAGATGGGGTGAGGAATGTCACACAAAATCAGAAAAGATTCTGGCCAAGGAATGGGGGCATACTTGCTTTCCATTAATTGTTCTTAGCAGCTTCTTAATGAAATGAAATATACAGAGAGGGTACATATTGTTAGCATACAGGTGATGAATTTTCACAGAGAACACAGCTAGGTGACCAGCACTCTGAACTACAACAACAAAACCAGAGTATCACCAGCAGACCCCTCCTGGGACACCCTCTTAGACCTCCTTCCCCAGAGGGACACTACCTGATTAGTTTGCCTGTCTCTGTGTTTTATATAAAAGACAGTAAACAGCATCCACCCTGTAGTGCCTGGCTTCTCTCACTCGACGCCAAGTTTCTGAGAGTCACCACACAGTATTTGCAACAGACGCTTCCTTCGCACCACTGTAGCGCCTTCCACTGTATTGAAGGTGGCTTGGATTATTCATTCTACTACTTACGGGCATTTGGTCCATACACTGTGACCCAAAGGTTCTTGTCTGGCTTGGGAAGTTTTTAAAAATTAACCCCATGTTTGAGTGAGACACTTGGGGGATTTTGTGGCCACACAGGGGAAGAAAATACATGGCCATTTCACTGGCTGAGACCTCTGGCCCTGTTCTCTGCTGCTTTCCCTTACCCCTGGCCCCTGGCTCAGGAAAAATTGTGAGTGTAACTGCTACAAGGAGGGTGAGATGTGGAGTCTCAGAAAATGAGGGAGAGCCTGGGGTGTGCAGGGAGAGGACACAAGAAGGTGTGCATGTGTGTCAACTTTGGAGACGCCTCTGGTCCCTGCAAAAACCCTCCCCAAATATCTCAGAGCAGCTGGGACACCTCAGTCAACCCTGGGTTATTGTGACTTCAGTCTCTGGCATCTCAGCAAGTGTGGATGTCAAACCATTTCTTACTCCCCCAAAGTTCTCAAGAAACAATGAGATCAAGAATTGTGTATTTGATCCAATGAGGCTCAAATCAGGCCCTACCAGACTAACGTTCCTGTTTTCTCCAGCATGTAGTTCAGATTTTTCTCTCTTCTTCAAGATCACAACTACCCCGCTTCAGATCTTCGGGGACTCTAAAATACTAACTGCTCACTAGGTTTCCAATAATTTGAAGCAAAGCTAGTGCATTTTCAGACAGTCTCTTTTATCTGGGTGCAATGGTTTAAAATACACTAGTTTCCCCCTCATCTGAGGTTTCAGTTACACACGGTCTGGAACTGGAAGATCCTCCGGATGTATCATCGGAAAGTCAGTAGTCACCTAACACTGTGTCACAACACTGACATCATTCGCCTCGCCTCCTCATGTGGGCATTTTATTATCTCACATCACCTCAAGAAGAAGGTGAATGCAATACAGTAACATATTTTAAGAGAGGGGGAGCCCACATTCCCATAATTTTATTAGAGTTATATTATTATTGTTCTGTTTTATTATTGCTTATCATTGTGAATCTTTCACTGGGCCTAATTTATAAATTAAACCCTATCAGAGGTATGTATGTAGAGGAAGAAGCATAGTCTATATGGGGTTCAGTACTCTCACAGTCTGTGCTTTCAGACATCCACTGGGGGTCTTGGGACATATCCCTGTGGAAAAGGGAAACTACTGTATTCCCAGACACTTAAGAGCATAGACTCTTAAAATTTGACTCTCTGATCATCAGTACATAAGTCCAAAGTGCCTTTGGGATCTAAAGATAATAAGAGTCCTCATTTGAAGGAGGAAGTCGGGGAAAATAGAAGGAAGTGAAGTGCTTAGATTCACTGGCTTGGAAAGACTTTTAAAATATTTATATCATATCGAGAACTTATTTATGTTTATTTCTTGAGAAGACTTTGAAGATATTACATGTAAAGCATTATTTCATAAATAATGTGCTGTTTATAAATACAAATGTATGAGATGAGAGCAAATATTTTTTAAAAGAATTATGACTTTTAATGATCTTTTTTTTTTCCTGACCTCCTTTGACTGCATCCATCTTTTGACTTTTTTTTTCCAAACTTCCTAAGCCCTCAATGATGAGAGATGTGGTTTACTTGACTATCTAAAAGGACATCTAAAAGACAAATTAGGGGCACCTGGGTGGTTCAGTCGTTGGGCGTCTGCCTTTGGCTCAAGTCATGATCCCAGGGTCCTGGGATCAAGCCCCACATTGGGCTCCCTGCTCAGCAGGAAGCCTGCTTCTCCCGCTACCATTCCCTCTGCTTGTGTTCCCTCTCTCGCTGTGTTTCTCTCTGTCAAATAAGTAAAATCTTTAAAAAAAAAAAAAAAAAAAGACAAATTAATGACTTCTTGGGTTGCTCAAGTACCCATAGTTCACAAGCATCCAAATCTCCTGATGATGTTAAAGTACAAAGGCTTAAAGTATATGGATACAGCAATAATATTTAAAATTATTATAAATTATTATAAAAATGTAATAAATATCATTGTTATAGTAGGGTATGTACATCTTGAAAAAGTAATAGAAAGTTCTTCCTGCCCATGACTATCAGTCCTTCAAGCTAACATTTTCTGTGCTTTCAACTTTTGTACCCACACCTATGTACTTTCATGCCTTTTAAAAACTGATCTTCACAATGACTCTGTGAGGCAGGTAACAGTATCATCCCCATTTTACAGATGAGAAAACTGGACTTCAGGAGGTGAACACATCGCCAAAGTTACAAGACTGTGAGTGACAGAGGCAGAACTTGAATCCAGCTCTGGCTGCAGCCCAAGCCTCCACCCTCTTGTTAGCTGCTGCCACCCTCGTACCTACAAGCTGTCCACGAAGGCTGACGCCAAGGAAATCAGCCTGAATACCACGCTCTGGGGAGCCAAAGGCTTAAACTGTTAACTCCCAAGGTAAGGACAATTTCCACTGGATTTGCTGAAAATCGTGAGATATAGTTCTCCAACAATTTACAAGTCAGTATGAAAACTGGGTCTTGATTTTGTCTCTTTTTCAGCAGATAACATGAAGGAAATTCCATTTGGAGAACAAGGACTATGATGTCCACTGACTGTCTATTTCATGCTGTGTGGTGCTAGGAACAGAGAAATTAACAAAATGTGGCTCCTGCATCAAAACAGGAGACTACTGCTTCTGTGACACTGGGAATGAAAGTCCTGTCTCTTAACTCTGCACTTACTATGAATCTCGCTGGCATTAATAACCCACAAAGGATCCCTCTTTGCCCAAACTGCTAAAGTGAGTTCTTTCTTACCGTATGTGAGGAATTCATGAATAATACCACCAAAAGACAGCATAAGAATGCACACATTTTGTTCCTTTAAAGGCTCATTTCCAAGTTTTCTCCTCTAAACATTTACCCCATGTGTGTATCTCTCCGCTCCCATCTTCCCAACTGGAGCACCTCGTGCTGAAATCAGATTCTTCCTTAGGCAGAATCTATACTCCACTCTCAGTGGAGAATTCTAGAAGATGAAAAACAAAGTAGTAGAACTAACCATATAGAGCGCCTGATCTGTCCTTTCTTTTAAAAATGGACTAACTAAGACTCTGAGAAGCTAAGTGGCTTGTCTACTGTCAGAGGGAAATAAAAAATAAACCCCAGACTTAAATTCTGGCCATTTTCCCCCCTTCCACCCTGTAGTGCATGCCAAGTCCAATATTTTGGTCAGAGAAGTTTCTGATAGGTGCTCTAGCCCATCACTTTGCACAATGCTCAGTTTCTTGGTGGAAGTTGGTTAAGTAAATACATGTGAGGGGTCTCTTGTCTTCTATCTACCCCGTTACTTCCCCACTAGGCCTGGCATGCATTGCATCTTCCCTTCCTTCCTGAACTACATTGCCCAACAATGCTACTACTACTCTTGCCTGAGCAGCAACAGCAGGGACGGCATCTGGCATCTCTGGAAATACGTATGCTACCCAGGCAGAGCTGGGGAACACTCAGAACTGTTTAGTTGGTACATTAACGGGGATACATTTTACTAGTGGACCCCTAGATGTGCCACAAAGAGCTAAAGGAGCATCTTTTAGTAGGAGGGGTCAGTAACAAATTCAGGGCCTAAGAGGGTAGAGAGACATGAAAGAACATAAAAGCTAGAGAAAAATCAGTGAGATAACTGACTTGCTCAAGGTCACACAACTAGCTGGTACCAGAGTGGGGATTTGAACTCTGGCACTGAGATTACTCTGGAAGCTCCACACAGTGCAGCTCTCCCAACAGACCAGAAGCCACTGTGCCTAGTCTGAGGTGTTACAGACGAGTAAAGGATGGTACACAAACATAAATGACAAAGGACAAAAGAGGATGTATATCATCAAGAGAAATGCTTATGGAGAACCTATTTATTATACATTAGACACTTGTTATAAACTGAATTGCACCCCCCCAACCATTCATATGCTGAAACCCCAATGTGACTGTATTTGGAGACAGGGCCTTGAGGAGATAATTAAGATTAAATGGGGTCACAAGTATGGGGCCCTAATCCAACAGGGCTGGTGACCTTATAAGAAGAAGAAAATACAACAGGAGCATGTGTGAACAGAGGAAAAGTCATAGGAGGACAAGACAAGACAGTGCCCATCTACAGGCAAAAAGAGACCTCAGGAGAAACCAAACCTATTGGCACATTGATCTCGAACTTCAAACTTCCAGAACTGTCTGGAATAAATTTCTGTTATTTAAGCCACTCAGTCGGTGGTATTTTGTTATGGCAGCCCGACCTAATACAATAAAGATGGCCAAAGTGAAGGGGATGCTGAAGACTACCTCAGTTTCATTCTGTTCCAAGCTTACCTGGGCCCACGGAGAAGATGCAGAACTGATGCACAGCTGAACCTTAATCACATATTTTCAAGTTAAGCAGATCCATGCTAAAACAAAAAGCAAAAAGACATAAATAATGGTGAAGGTTGTAGACAGCCATGAACAATTTTTCCCCCTGTGGCTTATCTGTCTGTACATCCTTTAATTGCCTTGTTCCTTGGTAGTTTTATAAGAACAAACATTCGTCTCAGAAAACTCATTTCCTGTCAATTTAGAATAAATCTAAACTATTTGAGACTTTAGATGGTCAATGTTTAGAAAATGTTTATGCTGAGGAAAGGATAAATTCCACTGAAAGAATCTGTGGAGGAACATTAGCAAAACTAGTAGAGAATGGACCTCTGAAATCTCCATAAAAGCCCTGAGAACAACAGTTCTCACAGTTTTTTCTGCAAAAACTGTCAGAATTAACTTTTTCAGAACTCCTGAAATTAATCAAAGGCTTAGGGCAATCTGAGAAGAGTCTATTCAGAAGAAAGGCTCAATCTCAGTAAGACCAGTAAGCTTTGTGCATTTTAACTTACTCTATCTCCATTTCTCCTCTGCAACCCAAAAGTAGACTTGATAACCAGTGGCCCTCAAGTACAGTGGAAATCAACAGTGTGTCAACCACTGGAAAGAGCAGAATGGGGTTGGGGCTCCTTCAAAGTTCTGTTTTCAGAGAATTGGCATTATTTGGTCTATCTGGTCATTTTTTTTTTTCCTATCTGTTCATTCTTAGAAGACCCTGCTCACAAAGCTGTCTTTACCTGGATTGACTTGGTAAAGTCAATCTTTAAAAGGATTGACTCACCCACTATTAAGAGCCTGTTTCCAGAATCATTAGTTGAAAACATTATAGCTGTCTAGGGTGGCAGATAAGAGTTTGGTCAAATAACAGCCTAAACAAAAAGCTTAAAAGAAAAAGGTGGGGACTGAGCTATCTATAGGGAGCTCTGAAAGCTTTCATATATTCCTGGGAATCTAGAAGGCTTCATGCATGGCCAAGGTCATGAACATGCTCAAAAAAGACCTGAGAAGGGGCCTAAATTCTCACCTCTGACTGACTCTGAGGCTCTGCATAAGCAGGAAGTGAAGGCTAAGATGTGCATGGGTAGCTCCATTGGTTAAATGTTCAACTCTTGATTTCAGCTCAGGTCATGCTGTCGGGGTCATGAGATCAAGCCCCATGTCAGGTTCTCTGCTGGACATGCAGCCTGCTTAAGATTCTCTCCCTCTCTCTCTGTGCTCCCCAATTAAAAAAAGATTTGGAAACTGCCTATCTGAATGTTGAAGGTGTGCCCCCAAATACTCACACAGAACTCCTTAGCAATCTCCCACACATTTAATGAAATTTCTGTTCAAGCACGAACTGGCCACTAAGCTAAATGAGCAAAGAATTTAGTGGCCATACATGACAAAATATACAGAATTAAACTGCAAACTTAGTTCAGAAAAGCCACTAAACAAATCAACAGCAACAACTGGAAGGATAGAATAATTCCCAGCATTACCACGTTATATTATTTAAATAAAAATTTTCAATAAAAAATATGAAACATGCAAAGAAACAAGAACATATGGCCTATATGGCCTTTTTTCAGGGGAAAAATGCAGTCAGTAGAAACCATCTCTGAGGAAGCCCAGATGTTGGACTTACTAGACAAAGACTTCAAATCAGTTATTTTAAATATGTTCAAAGAACTAACGAAAACCATATCTAAAGAACTAAAGACAAGTATGAGAAGGATGTCTCACCAAATAGATAAGAATTATAAAAAGAACCAGAAAGGAACTCTGAAGTTAAAAAGTGCAATAACTGAAATGTAAAATGTAAAATTCAACAGCATATTTAGGTTGGCAGAAGAAAGAAACAATGAATTTTAATATAGGTCAACTGAGGTTATACAGTTTGAGGAAAAGAAAAAACAAAAAGAATGAAGAAAGATTAACAGAGCCCCCAGAGACAATGGGACACCATCAAGCCTACCAAGATATGCATAATGACAGGTGCGATGAAGAGGACTGAAAGGGACTGGAAAAAATGTTGAAGAAATATTTACTGAAAACTTTCTAAATTTCATGAAAAACATAATCTACACATCTAAGAAGCTAAAAAGAAGGAAGGAAGGAAGGAAGGAAGGAAGGAAGGAAGGAAGGAAGGAAGGAAGGAAGGAAGGAAGGAAGGAAGGAGGGAGAAAGATAAAACAAAAATGGTCCAAGTAGAGTAAGTTGAAAATGATTAACGCTTAGATCGTAATCAAATTGCTAAACTCTAAAGACAAAGAGAGAAGCTTGAAGGCAACAAAAGAGTATAGATAACATTAACAGCTGATTTCCCACCCATGACTATGGAGGCCAGAAGGCAGTGAGGGATGCCATATTCCGAGTACTGAGAGAAAGATCATCACAAGAATTCTATGTCTAGCAAAACTATCCTTAAAGAAATTAGGACATTCCCAGATAAAAACTGAGAGAATCTGTCACTAGTAAACCTGACCTACAAAACATAGTCCTTCCTTCAGACTTAGGTGAAAGTACTCTAGACAATAACTTGAATCCATATGGAAAAACAAACGGCACTCATAAAGATAACTGCATTATAAATATGACAGTATAAATGTATTTTTTTGTTTGTAACTCATTTGCTCCCGTTTTTTTTTTTTTTTAATTTATTTATTTATTTGAGAGAGAGAGAGAGAGTGTGGGGAGGCAGGGGCAGAGAGAGAGGGAAAGAGAGAATCCTAAGCAGACTCTCCACTGAGCCCAGCTCAGGGCTCCATATCACAAGCCTGAGATCATGACCTGAGCCAAAACCAAGCGTCAGATGCTTAACAAACTGAGCCACCCAGATGCCCCTTCTCCTATTTGATTTAAAAGACAACTGTATAAAAGAAGAACCATAAAACTTTGCTGACAGGCATACAATGTATAAAGATGTATTTTTTTTTAAGATTTTATTTATTTATTATGTGACAGAGATCACAAGTAGGTAGAGAGGCAGGCAGAGAGAGAGGGAAGCAGGCTCCCCGCTGAGCAGAGCCTGATGCAGGACTCAATCCCAGGACCCTGAGATCATGACCTGAGCTGAAGGCAGAAGCTTTAACCCACTGAGCCACCCAGGCGCCCCCAAAGATGTAATTTTTATGACAATAACAGTGAAGGAGTGGGGAGAGAATGAAGCTATAAAAGAGCAAAAATTTTATATGCTTTTAAAGGTAAGTTATTATTCATTCACACTAGTCAGTTGTAACTCCCAGGGCAACCATTAAGAAAATAACTTGAAAGAATCCGTGGTACAGATGGTTTGGTTAAATCCAGCAAAGTTTTACTGGTATATATAAAACAATGCTAGAGTCAGTACGAATTAGTAAAATCTCTGAAGAAAGGAAGTTCTTCACTGGGGACGTCATTTTTATTGATTTCTCAACAAACAGTGACTAGAAGAGCAAACCAAGTGTCCTTTCATTCACTTTAAATCAATCTATTGTGTGGGCCTATTATGTGTCAGGTTCTGTTTGATGCTACAAAATAGAGGCTGAGCGGAGTCTGTCTTAATGAAAAGCTCTCTATTTTTGCTATTTTAATTTCCTAATGACTCAGGTCTCCCTTGATCAGCTCTCTCTTTAATCACACCATACTCAATCTAATCTACTTATTTACTCAGCAAATAGGTGTTGAACTCCTGTTATGTGTCGTCCATTGGAGATACAGTGGTAAACAAGGTGGACAGAGTTTGTGCCCTCTTGGCCTCAGGAAATTTACATGTAATGTGTAAGGTTGTGTAGTAAAAATAAGGTAATGGCAGGGGGTGAGTGTGTTAGAAAGAAAAACAAAACCAGGGTATAGGGTGGGATGCTTCTAGATAAGGGGGTCAGGAAAGAACTCTCTAAATAAAGAACTTCTGACAGATGAACAGAAACCTAATTAAATGCAAAGATCTGGAGAAGGAGAGTTGCAGAAAGAGAGGACAACTGCAAAGCTAATGAGGGAATGAGCTGGGCCTGCAAGATGAGTACGGAAGAGACTCCAATGTCCGTGGACTCTCTTCTCTCAATATACGCCTTGGAGTCAACGTGCCCTTCCACAGCTCCTGCCACGACCCCTATCCTGACCCATGGCACTCACATCTAACTGACTTTGGGAACCTTCTTATTGTTCTTGCCCCAAGTCTGTGTCCCACACAACTCATCCTAATCCCACTGCCAGAACGGTTTTTCCAGAACAATTTCATCATGCCACCACACAATCAAGAAGTTGGAATGGCTTCTTAGTGCTGCTGAGACCTTCAGTTCCTCCACAAGCATGTACTGGTTTCCTACTATGTCCTAGACACTTTTCTAGCCACTGTGCATACATTAATGCACAATGAAAACGAGGTTCCCATTCTCACAGAGCTTATGCTCTTGAAGGATAAGACAGATACCAACCAAGTGCACCAATAAACATCAAGATAATTGCAGATAGTGTTAAGTGCCAAGAAAAAACCAAGAGGGTAGTCTGAGGCGGTCTGGAAAATCTGGGGCCAGAGTCAGTTCCAGGAGTGGGAAAAGCAGGTGCCAAGGCTCTAACACTAGCCCTTTAGGGGGGAATAGTTAGGGGACCTCCTGCGGGAAGTGTCCCCAGAACACCAGGGAAACAAGCCACCCCTCTTCTGAGTGACTAAACACAGTGACCTTATTTCTATTTGTGTGCTTGTCAACATAGTTAAGTTTGTCTCCCTCCAATAGGCTCTAGGGCCATCAAATATAAGCAGCATATCTAATTCATATTATGCTCCCTGGAGCATGGTATTTCACTGATAAATGTCTGCTCACGTGAAGTAAATGGAGCTTAGGGTCCTAACGTGGCAGGTATTGCCACCCATTACTCAACTCCCGTCCAACTTTCATTCACATTCCTGGCTCTTGGTAAGCCAGTGTCCTCAGGCCCTGGTTCTCTCTGGGTAAAGCCTGATACAGGTATCCCCTGCCTTCTGAAAGCTTGCTTTGCACCACTCTGTTTTTAGGAAAGACCTCTATTAGCGGAGGATACGCTTGGCTTTATGCCACTTGGGCTTATGAAAATTTCATAGGAACCTTCTACTTTTTTTTTTTTTTTTTGGAACCTTCTACTTTTTAATAGCGGAGGATAACTGCACTACATGAATATAAAGTTCTAGAACAAAATTACTGTTTGCCTGCTTAGAATCACTTTCTTCTCAAGAATTAACATGGTTCAACTCCTAGATTGAATTAGTTGATCTCTTTCAAAAATAGTTTAAGCTTTGAAATTGATACCAATTGATGTTTAAGCTTGATTTAGTAGTTTTGCTTAAAGATGTTGCTGAAAGACTGTCACTGATCTATTCATCCAATTAGCGTTATTAGTAGTCAGTATTATTTTACATACTTCTACATGCTAGGTATAGTACTTGTTCCTGGGGATACAAAGGTGAATAAAATACACACGTTCTGTTGCCCTTATGGACTTGACAGTCTAGTCAGGGATATGGGTTAAGAAACAAACCCAATGAATGCGTAACTACTACTGTTCAAGAAACAAACAGCATACAGGAGCGAGAATAACAGGGACAATTTTGCATAGTGTGGTCACAGAACGCGCGACATTTAAACCACCACTCAGCTGTGCAAGAAATCTTACAGCTTCTAATAAATTCTAAATAATCTGCTTAATTCTGACAGGCTGTCTAAAGTCCTGTGGTCATTAAACTCTTCTACGTCCCTTACGAAAAAAAAAAAAAAAAAGGTGTTTGAGGTTTGTCCTCCACGAGTGAGAATTCACCGTGTTTACCGTCTCCCGTCAGAAGAAAGTAAGAACGCCTACCAGGGAGAGGACGCTCTCTTCTTGGCCTCCAGGGAGCACGCGCGGAGTCACCGAGCGCAGCGGGCGGAGCAGCCGCACCTGTGGCTGCGATTCATAACCGCGGCGTCCCCTCCGAGTGGTCCCAAGCTCGCAGGCCTCTGCGGGCTCACACTGTCCCACACAAACACATGCACCCGTTAGGTCACGCGGTGCGCCCGGTGAGAACACGATGTCTGGGGGACGCGTGCGGGGCGTTCGGGTTAGATCCCGGTGTGACCTCGTCAGTCCCAGGGCCACGGGTCTCCTTCCACCCTGACCAGCGACTTCACGGCTCTGTGCTGTGGGCCCTGCCCCCTCCACAACCTCACAGTTAATGCCGGAGGGCTTCCACAAATCCGGCTATGCCGTCCTTTCGGAAGCAGCTCCCGCAATCGGGTGGAAAGCCCGACGAAGGCCACGCAGGAGCTGGAGGGGAACGAAGGGGCGGCGGCTGGCTGAGTCTGCGCATGCCCCAGCCGGACCGGAAAAGAAGTGCGAATTCCTGAGACCGGAAAAACAAATATGGAGCCTTTCCCATCCCCCACCCCTGCATTCCGGAAGGGAATGTATGTAAATACTAATTAATAAAGAGAAGGACGGGACATCAGTCACGGGACAGGAATTCTTTGACCGAGACTATCGATCTGGTTTTAAGCAATCTGAGGTGATATGAGCGGGCACCCCAGCAACGCAGCACATCCAAGACTGTTCGGTGACTGTCGATTTGTGATTTAGCAAATAAAAATACAGGATGTCTAATCTGGGCCTGTAACAGCGCAGAAGTGATAAGAAGAGCAATACCGGAGTAGAGAGAGAGAGAGAGCCCGAGTGGGGCAGAGTGACCTTGGATAAGAGTATGTCTTCTGTTCAGAGGAGTTATTTACCACTGGGGAACACTTGGTTTCAAGACAAAACTCAAATAAGGATCTTAAATATAAATCTATTATTGTTAGGAGAGCCTATAATCCCTATAAGCATTTCTTACCCAGTTGGATTCCTTCTTTTATCCATTGACCAGTGTTTAATAAACATCTACTAAGTGCCAGATACTACTGCTGCTGGGACTTCAGCGCCTCCAAAGGAAACAGAGGAAGGCTAGTAGGGTCGGGCGGGGGAAGACAGAAAATGAACTAATGAACTAATCAACAATCAAGGGCTGTGAAATAAGGCAGGTCCTAAGTGGGTGAGGATGCAGAGTGATAAAAGCCTCAAGAGAAACCCTTTTTAAGGGCTATGATATAGAATGGTCAAGGAAGGCTCCTCTGATAAGTGCCATTTGGTGGTGAACCCTGGGAAGATGTGGAAGGCATTATAGGCAGAAGGGAAAAAGCAAGTGCAAAGTCTTGGGGCAGGAGTGTGCTTGTTGTGGTCAGGGAACAGCAACAAAGTCGTGTGACTGCAAAAATGAAGGGTGGAATGATAGGAAAGAAACAGAGATGGAGACGGGGCCAGATTGTGTGGGGCCTTATAGGCCACGAAAAGACCGAGATGGGAAGCCGGAAAAGGTTTTGAGCAGAGGAGTGAAGTATCTAACTTAGAATTTCAGAGATCACTCTGGCTGTGCGTGCCACATAGAGGGGAGGCAGGAATACTCCAGGGACAAGGCTAGGGTGGTAGATAACACATTATTAACATAGTTTCATCACCCATGCTGAGAAGCCCTGGTCAGGGTGAGTTAATAAAGCCTTCCTTGAGTTGGAATTCAAAACCATGGAATTTCGATGAATCAGAACATTTGTGAGATGGAATAGTCTTCTTATTATACTGTCCGATGTAGTAGCCACCAGCCACATGTGGCTATCAGGAACTTGCAATGCAGCTAGTTGGATGGAGATGGTCTAGAAGCTAACTTACACTGAGTTTCAAAGACTTGGTATAAAAAAAAATTCGAAAACCCAGAATGTAAGATATCTCATTAATAATTTTTATATGACTACCTATTGAAATGATAATGTTTTGGTTACACTGGGCTAAGTAAAACATACCTTTTTTTTTTCTCTCCTCAAAACCCTTATTACATATAGTGTGTAGGTCACATAATTGGCGTTTTATTAGATATTATATTGCTGCCTTTTTAAAAGATTTTATTTATTTATTTATTTATTTATTTGAGAGAGAGAGCATGAACAGGGGCAGTGGGAGAAGCAGACTCCTCACTGAGTGGGGAGCTGGATGTGGGGTTCGATCCCAGGACTTCGGATCACGACCCAAGCTGAAGGCAGACACTTAACCCACTGAGCCATCCAGACGCCCCTATTGTTTTCTAACAAAAGCCAAACCTCAGCAAAATGACAAGGGCTTATCTTCTTTAGACATTACAAGGGCCCGGCACACCCTGTTAATCACACAATGAGTTCTTCATAAATGCTTGATCTTATAACAAAAGGAAAGCCATGAATGCCAAGCTGTTGGCAAGCTGCTCTTAGAATTCTCAGGATCCAGTTTGTCTTACTATGTATGGTCATTCCCACAGCAACCTCTAGACAAGTTGCAATAAAAAGAATAACGTGGCTTCTCTTCTCAAAGGAGTCAATTTGGCAAAGCAATGATAAGGGAAAGTGACCACATTTTCCAAATGAAGTCAGAAGTTTTGATTATGGGCTCTTTTTCTTCTTCTACCTCTGGTCCCCACAGCCTGCTAATCATTCCTTGTGCCAGGATTCAGTCCTGAATTTCCACTGCCGTCGGTGATGAATGTAGACAAGACCTGCCTTCGGGCCCATGGAATCCAGACATTAGGACTAAGGTTTACCCCCACAACAAGGAGAACAAAAGTTCTGCTCAGGACTGGAAAATCATACTCTTGAAATTAACTTCGCCTGTTTCTTTTTACTTTTTTCATATTTTATCTTTTACTACAACATACAACAAAAGTAGGTAGGAAAATTATTTTTTTTACTTTTTTTTTATGTGAAAACTAGAAAATTTTAAATCACATTTGTGGCTCGCATTATAGTTCTACTGGACAGCACTGATACGGTAAACTGAATCATCCAAACAAATCCTTTGTTATTCCAAGACTTGATGAAAATGTTTCTAAATGTATTGTCCATTTCCTAGTTTTAATAAACAAAATCATGCAAAGTATAACTAACGTGATTAAATTTACTTTCATTAATGTGGTGAGTGTGTCAGTTCTCCTGCATCATCAAAGCTTTATTCTAAACGTGACCCAGTGGCTGCATCATTATGAAGATGGTAAAAATGTCTCCCCCACATTGGCTCTGCCTTTGGATGGGCCCTGGGATCGGGGCCCTTCACTTTACTTCAGAACATGATCTTGTTAGGTTTCTTGGCTGAGACCATAGGGATATATTTCTCAAGAGTTGGTGTGGGAACTGTTACTTCCCAGAAGGACAAGCTTTTCTGGATCATTCTGTCATCTTGCTAATTCAGCTTTTCACCTCCCAAAAGTATATATGTCATGGGTTGGGCCCCAAACTCAGGCAGGGCAATGAAAACTACAGGGTGGCTCCACTGTACAGGGGCTTACGCATTCTTAAGGTGAAAGGATTTACGCAAGAGAGGCTGTGGTGTGGGAATGGGGTGGGGAACCCATTCGGAGACAGCCACTGATGTGAACCACCCTCAGGCCACATCTCTCTCAATCCTGTGGTGACTTTCCAATGTCCCAGGAATGATCCTGCTCCAGAGGAACAAGATGAACTCACTAGAGGGGAGTCCACCTCATTGAAGGTGGTCATACACACTCAAAAGACAACTTCTTGGGGACAGCTGGGGGGCGCAGTTGATTAAGCATACGATTCTTAGTTTTGGCTCAGGTTGTGATTTCAAGGTTGAGAGATGGAGCCGTATATTGGGCTCTGCACTCAGTGCAGAGTCTGCTTAAGACTCTCTCTCACTCTCCCTCTGCCCCTCCTTCCAACTCTGTCTGTTTCTTTCTCGCTCTCTAAAATAAATAAATACATCTTGAAAAATAAATAAAAAATAAAAAGTCAACTTACTGACTTATAGGAAGAAACCAATCATGAGGGATCAAAACATTTGGGTTAGAGAGTCACTTCGCTTTGCTCTCTGTGGGAGAGGCTGCCCAGGAGGACAAATCCATCAATATTTGGAGCTTACTTAATAGGCAAAGACCGTGAATAAGGGAGACGGAAAGGCATCCCAAACATTTGGAAATGACAGAAATCGATACTCTCTGAAGAGTTAAACTATGAAGTCAAATCAACCAATGGTTCAGAGAAGAGCCATTTGGACTGGTTAGCTGGGATCGAACATTCATGCATGTTTAATCTAAGAGTTAGTGAGACAGAATGGTTCCCAGGTCAGAAGGAGACTTGACTGGAGAATTAACATATTTCTTGGAGGAATGTGTTAATCACCCACAGAAGCAGAAAAAAAGGGGGAGTTCCAGAAGCAAATTTGGCTGGCCCATCTATACCAACCCAAGAGGCCAGGAAGTGTCCTGACTGGAGGTGGAATGGAGAAAGACACATTGGCTATCAGAGTGTGGGCTATCCAACATCTGAGTTCTAGAACTAAGTTCCTTGGTTCTGAATTCAGCATCACTAAGCTGATCATTGTCTTCCTGGGCAGCTTTTCAATGGGAGAGACCATGCTAGTGAGCTTGGCTTCTTTATCTTGTCCGCCTGAGTTATGTTTTTCCAGCCTGGTAAGTTAATTGAATTTATGATTGGAGATAGCAGTGTCTTATGAATTTTTAAGCATGGAGTTCATTTATGTAATGAAGCACATAAATGAATTGTGTTTCCCAATCTATAAGACTTACTCACGTGGCAAATTCACCAAGTCCAGCTAGCACATCCCTCCTATTGAGAGCCCTCTGTGTTCTTGATTTCCACTGCCTTCCAGTACATTCTTCAGCAATGAGCACAAAGAATCATGTTCCAATCTGGCTAAGATGCCGAACTTGGAATCTGCCGATCCAAGCAGCCGACCATAGCCCCACATTATGGACAGCTGTATAGACCATAGGTTTAGAGAGGGAACAGACACTGAGCTGAATTTTTACTTACCCAAAAACAACTCTTGAATGTTTAAGTATAAGGCTCTGTTATTAGCCTATGGATATATTAAAAATATATAACCAGATTGCAGTTTATTCACCCATGCAACCAACAAATATTTATTGAAAATCTGCTGTGTTTCAGGCCCTCTTCTAAGTGCTGGGACATGTGTCAGCAAATATAACACACAAAGCTATCTATTCTCAAGGAAATTATAGTCTAGGAGGGTGGGCAGGAAAGAGACAATCAGTTAACAAGATTAAAAAATATATATGTAGTATTTTGGAAAGAGATAAGTTTTATTTCAATTTTTGAAAATAACAGTAGAATCAGGGAAGGAAAATCCAGAGTGCTTAATAGACAGATTGGACAACTAAAAAGGCTCCATCAAGTGCTGTCTGGTTTAGGCCTATGAGAGTGAACACGTGACCACACATGTTCTTCCAAGGTTCCTTTGCAAAACCTGCGGCCCAAGGAAGAATACTGAAAAAAGAAACTGAGAGTATTCACCACATCTATCCTATATCTGGGCACTTTCCCTTGGACTTTCATTGTGTTCCCAGAAGGAGCTCCTTTAGGACCCATCCCCACATATGTGCTGCTTGTTGAATGACTGGGAATCAGAAGTACTTTGGGCCTCTGCTGTTTATCAATATGCATTCCCACAAACCAGCAACTCTTCACACCCCCTGGCCCTCCTTTCTCCCCTCTCCCCTTCTCAAAGACCAAGAAGGGGGAAGGCTTCGTTCAGCTGCCCTGAAACTCTCTCGACCACCTCACATGGCAAAAGTCCCTCTTTGACGAGGGCTGAAGTTCTGTGCTGCTTTATCTGAGAACATCTTGGTCTTTAGATCTGTGATACCTCTTTGACAATGCTGTGCCCCAGATTCTTTCCTGGCCATGCCTTTCAAATCTACGCAAATCAGCACTCACTCAGGAGGGTGGTTTGCTACACGGGATTCCTCCTCCTCCATATTCCCATTCTTTTACCTGGGTTTGCTTTTTAGATCACCATGTGGGTTGACTGGCTTATATTTCCCCTTTTATTTTTTTTTTTTAAAGATTTTATTTATTTATTTGACAGAGAGAGACAGATCACAAGTAGGCAGAGAGGCAGGCAGAGAGAGGGGGAAGCAGGCTCCCCGCTTAGCAGAGAGCCTGATGCGGGGCTTGATCCCAGGACCCTGAGATCATGACCGGAGCCAAAGGCAGAGGCTTAACCCTCTGAGCCGCCCAGGCACCCACATTTCCCCTTTTAAATAGTGAAAGCACTGGCTAACAATATTTGACAGTTATCACCTAAAATTAAGTTAGCTGTGCATTTTGCCCATTCCCCCAAACAGTAGAAATTGAGAACTTTCAAGGGAGCTCAAAACAGAAGCATAGCCCTCATATGATGCCCTCCAGCTTAGAGTTTGGTCAAGCCAGAACTTAGACTACCTCTCATAACACAGGAGTCCTGTCTGTCCTTCCAGGTCAGACATTCAGGACCTGGATTCCTGTCAACACCATCCAATATTTACCAGACCTGAAATCAGAGCTACACAAAGTTAAACATTCCTTATCTCTTCCTTTTTATATCCTACTTGCAAAGAATAAGCAACTGAATGTTTTAATAAATAGGCAAGGCGAGTAAACACAGAAAAGAAATAAATTAAGGAGGCTGATATTTTCATAGAAACAGCAATCTCACATTCATTAAAAAGACTTTGGTTGTAGGTTACTTCTGAGCCCATCTGGATATGGATAGATGCAGGCTTTGGGTTCTTGACAGACACTACAGAACATGTCTTACTTTATATACGGCATTGATGGGAGAGAAGAGCCAGCTCTCAGTAGCCAAGTCTCAAGATTTAGAAATTCTGATTGGAGCCTTAAGGCAGATCTTTTTCTTTGAGACAACCATCTAATGTAAGGCCTGATGTAAAACTTTCTTCTCTTCATTCGACAATAGAAAAAAAAAATGAGGTTTAGGGAAGTTAAGTAATTTTTCCAAACTTACACAGTTCAAGAGATACAAAGCCGGGATTCAAACCCAGGTGTGACTGGCCCCAAATCCATGTTCAGCCCAAACTCGCAGCCCTGAGCCATTTGTCGGATACCTTGGGATATCTACCCTAAGTATGGGTTTGGCTGCCCACTGGCATCCAAAGCTGAGAGGTTTATTCTGGCTTTGGGACAGGTACAAGGAGACCCAGCATTGAGTGGGTGACAAGTCAGGTACCACAGCTGCCTCCAGGCTTAGAAGCCAGTCAAGACCATTGTCAAGGGAGTGCTCCTGCCTCTTCAACCGGGGATTTCAAATAGTTACTCCGGTAAGAACAGAAATTAAACCTTCTTCAGCAAGCAGAGAGTATTTGGACAAACGCTAATTTACGACCTATTGCACTTCCTTTTAACTTACCAGTCACTCCAGGATCTTGGAGTTCTTCCACAAACAACTTATGATGACACTATTTTGTGAGGTAAGCTCTTCATTCTACAGAACAGTCAGAGGGAAAGTGAGGAGCCCACATGAAGTCAACAGGTGTATTTGCATGCTGTGTCTATTCAAGTCTAATAAAAAATCAGAAACCACTCAAAACTTTCAGAAACCAGTTTTGAAAATGGAGTGGATTTAACCATCCAATTCCTTGGATGTGACCAAGGAATTGATTACAAAGGTCAGGGAAGAACTGAGAAACGAAAGAGGACATAGGGAAGCAATCTCAAGAGGCACAATAGCAGACATCTGCCACTATCCCTGGGATCAGAGGGACAATAGGTAGTGCTACTAGATCCCAGGGGCAGGACTGCCTTGCTGGGTGCAGGAAGGGGGTGCAGCCAACAAGGGACAGGCTGGCCAATGTGAGGGCTGGGGATGGAGAGAAACACCCTGGCTCCTTGCTTCCTCTCGCCCTCTGGCCTTCTACCAGCTCCTCCCAATGACTGAGCTAAGATGCTAGAAGGGAACTTGGGAAATGTAGTTCCCTACCATACAGAGCTGGACAGAGAAGGACCAATTCTGATTCTAACAGCAAATGCGAGCTATACAGAAATCGACAACGAGCTGGTGGATAGGCTGCAGATATGGCAATGGGTGGGGTGGGCTGGGAAAAGGAGAGATTGAAAGTATTACCATAGGCCATTGATTAAAGAGGATTAGGTAGCACCTAAGGACTCTTTCCTGCTAGTTCCTGGCAAGGCTGATTATCCAGTATCTTAAAGCATTTTCAGGAAAGTGAGAAAGAATGGGCTGAAATCCAGGAAGCATGAACTCCAAGGGAGTATTAAAAAATAATGCACACTTGTGTTGTAAAGTAGAAGATTTGGAAACAGCGCAGAACTAACTTCCTATAGACATAGCTCATTATAATAAAGCTGGTCTCGAAGGATAGAGATTGAAAGCAGCAGCTGACCGGGGAGCCACCACCAGAGAGAATCAGCCCCAGCTCTGGCAGAGGGTGGACAACTGCACATCTGGCGTCTCCCGCCGGAATCCCAGGGGCAAGGCCCTCGCTTCCCCGGGGCCAGGACCCGTGATTTATTCCTTCATTCCACAGAAACTCACTGAAACCTGCAGGATACCAGGCACTAGTCTCCACACTGTCGTGAAAAAGCAGACAAATAGGAACGCCCCAACCCTTCCGGTGCGCCTGAGCAATACCACGCACTGCATCTCGAGCAGAAGGAAGGGGGGGAGTGTCCCGGTAGGATATGGTCAGAGAGAATCCGAAACCCCTACTTCCTCTGTTATTCCTGGCTCCTCGGGACAGATTTATGGCAGTCACACATGCAGTAGGGGACACCTCTGTTTCATTAATAGAGATCTTACTACAAAGAACAATGAGACTTCCCCCCCACCCCCCCGGATCCTAGTTTATTCAGTTCAACACAACAAACATTAATGGGGTGCCTATTGTCTGCCCGGAACGGGAGCCACAGAGATGAAGAGTTTATTAGAAAAGTACCGCCCCTGCCCTCCGTATAGTAGATTGGGGCATCCGTGCAATGTCCAATGCAGAAACTGCTGCCAGAGACCTGAGTCCTCCACAGCACATTTACTGAAGCCAGAAGCATACAGATGAGAGCAGCACAGCCCCTGGGCAAGGATGACATGCACACTCGTGAAGTGTGAAGTGTGAAGTTGAACACAGAGGAGATTTAAGGTAATGAAGTACTCTTTACGAAACCGTAATATTGGATATGTGTCATGACACATTTGTCCAAACTAGTAGGATATACACCCCCAGCAGTGGATCGAAATGTCAGCTCTGGACTTGGGGTGATAATGATGTGTTGGTGGAGCTCTGCCTATTGTAGGAAAGGGACCACCGCGGTGGGCGGGTATTGATGAGAGAGGAGGCTATTCTCTGGGGCGGGGGGTGGAGGGAGGGTTTAGGACATCTCTGCACCTTCTGCTCAATTTTTCTGTGAACCTAAAACTGCTCTCATAAAAAATAAAGTCTCCGGATACCTGGGTGTCTCAGTCGGTTAAGCGGCTGCCTTCAACTCAGGTTATGATCCTGGCCGGGGTCCTGGGATGGAGCCCCGTATGGGGCTCCCTGCAAAGCAGAAAGTCTGCTTTTCCCTCTCCCTCTGCTGTTCCCTGTGTTTGTGCTCGCTCTCTCCGTCTGTCAAATAAATAAATAAAATCTTTTAAAAATAATAAAGTTTGAATTTTTTAAAAATGACTAAAAAGAAGAAAGAAGTCCAGGCAGGAAAGCAGCTGAGTAAACTCCTTGGACCAGCCAGACACATGAGACAGGCCCCAGAGCCGTTCTGCCGGGGCCTGAGGAAGTTCCAACAGCGCCGAGGGGCTGGGAAGGCCTCAGAGTCCTTCTCTGTCCATCTGGAGTGGGGCAAGGAGTGGACACCACTGTATCCGAGTCCAATTTCCTCCTTTTATATTAATGCCTGGCAAAAATACACCTAAGTAATTTAACTAGTCCAGTATAATAATTTATTTTTTGATTTATTAATAACTAGGAGGAAAAATACATCTGAACAAGATTTCTTACATTGCAAATTTTTTTTTAATGTGTTCCTCTGATAAGGAAAAACAAAGACTCCATTCCTTATTTAAGATTCTTGTCTCTCCTGGTATTATGCTCTCCTGGGACAGTACTGCTGTTATCTTAAAAGTTTTTGTTTCATAAGAGAGTAAGTCGGGCGCCTGGGTGGTGCATTTGGTTAAACATCTGCCTTCGGCTCAGGTCATGATCCCAGGGTCCTGGGATGACCCATATCAGGCTCCCTGGGGAGTCTGCTTCTCCCTCTCCCTTTTTGCCTCTCCCCTATTCAAGCTCTCTCTCTCTCTCTTTCTCTCCCTCCCCTACTTCCTCCCTCCCTCTCTCCAATGAATAAAGCTTAAAAAACAAGAGAGAGAGAGAGAGAAAGTCGTGTCCGAACCTGGACATCCTGGGCATGAAATCCCTGCTTCCCTAAGTATCTGTTGGCCTTGAGAAGTTAAATTTTGAAGCATGATCAAGGCCTTAGCAGCCATGTCCTTCACTTAGCCACAGGACATTGGTTATCATGTAGCAATTTGTACCGCACTCTCCATCCATTTGTGTTTTCCAGAAAGGATGAGGGCTGCCAGAGGCCTGCTGGGCGGGGGCTGGGGAGGGGAGGGGAAGGGAGGGGGCTTCCCTAGCCTCACCCTCACCCAGACTTGCAGTCTGGAGCTCAGCAGGACCACCCACGAAGCACCAGTCCTCCCTTCTGCCCCAGGGCAGACCGGCTCCCCCACCCTACCCCGGGCTTCCTGCTGCCTCATTCTCCGTGAATTTGTCTAGGAAACAAACTTCGTGCACTCAGACCAGTTTCTAGGTAGCATCTTTTTCTTTTAAAATATTTTATTTATTTGATTTATTTATTTGACAGAGAGAGAGATCACAAGTAGGCAGAGAGGCAGGCAGAGAGAGGGGTTAGCAGGCTCCCTGATGAGCAGAGAGCATGATGCGGGGCTCGATCCCAGGAGATCATGACCTGAGCCGAAGGCAGAGGCTTTAACCCACTGAGCCACGCAGGCGCCCCTCTAAGTAGCATCTTAATCATGAGGCACAACAAAGGGGTTTTGTTCCTTTCAACACCTGGAGACATCCCTGAAGTTCGGGGCTTTGGGTCCGCTGTTGCCACTGGCTAGAGCAACCAAGTCCACATCATGCATTCACCCAGCAACTGTTCTGGGAGAAACCTGCAAGCTGGGTGGGCTTTCGGCTTGTTTGCTTCTCTGGCTTGCTGATGGAAGCTCCTGGAGTAGTTTAACAGGTATGGGCGGCCAGGAACGGCTTCAGGGCTTGCCTTCCTCCTCGGTGTTAATTAGAAAATTTTATATCAAGGTTGATGCCTTGGGAAACAATGAAGTTAGCTGTTGAAGGAAGCGTAATTCACCCTTGGGCAGAATAGATAACACACACACACACACACACACACACACACACACACACACGCACGCACACAAAACCAATAAAATAAAATAAGATAAAATATAAAATAAAATAAAATAAAATAAAATAAAATAAAATAAGAATGATAAATAAACAGGACATCCATAAATGCCTGCCACTCACCAGGAGATGCAAATGAGAAATTTTATTTAAAGCTATAAAATCTTTTTTTCTATTTTTTTTTTTTTTTAAAGATTTTATTTGTTTATTTCACAGAGAGGAGAGAAATCACAAGGAGGCAGAGGGGCAAACAGAGAGGGGGGGGGAAGCAGGCTCCCTGCCAAGCAGAGAACCTGATGTGGGGCTCGATCCCAGGACCCTGAGATCATGACCTGAGCTGAAGGCAGAGGCTTTAACCCACTGAGCCACCCAGGTGCCCCTTCTTTTTCTATTTTTGAGTAAAAGAACTCGTCCTAGTTTTCAAAGTCTGAGTCATCCTTTTAATACACAAAAATGCAAGCTGGCCAGGTGAGATTGAAAAGATAAAATAGTTCCCCAGGGAGAACGGAGGACTCCCTTCTTGGGGTCCTGCAGCACTTTTTGCTCTTCCTGGGTCACAGACCCAGTGCGGTGTCTCCTACCCTGGAGCCCTCACCTCCCTAGGCCCCCTTGAGGGCAGGGGGAACATTCATGACCTTCCTAGTGCCCGAGCTGGGGCACAGTGAGTGCTCAGGATAGGGTGCCAGCAGGCCTGGTCATGATCAAGTGTACACGCTCTGGGACTCAACCACCCGGTTTGAGCCCTTAGCTCTGCCCCATCTCAGTGTGTGATCCTAACCAAGTTACTTTAGCCTTGCTATGCCTCCCTTTTCTCCAGGGGGAACTCACAGTACCTGTGTTCCAGGATTTTCATCAGAAGAAAATTAAGTTCATCCTAGTACATGGTGATTGTGACTAAATCATGATGATCTAGACAGAAAAGTTCATCCATGCTAGTAAAACGATTTCTTATTTAGGAAGTGTTCAGGCAAAAGAAAAGCTACCCATTTGGTTGGCCCTTTGTGAAGATAGAAGTGTTTGCGGGTAGGTATTGGGAGAAACCACCAACTTGTCCAGTGTCATCAAGAAGGCTTTGAAGAATTGAGGTCTCAGGAGCTCTCAGATGAAAGGAGAATCCAGTGAGTTTTCCCAGAAGAGTCTTACAGGCAATGGGAGAATCTCAGAAAACTGTTCTGTGCCTCACTCTCAAGTTCTCTTCCCTGGAAAGTCCTTCTCAGAGGGCACCTCCCTACTGACCTTGGAAGAGATGGACACAGAGAAGCAGGTGCAGAGCTTGTCATTCAATCAGCTGCCACCAAACCTTCCTCCAGGGTGTCACCCATCCAGTCCCCTATGGGTGATGTGCCCTGCAGGTGTACCTGGTTAACTTTTTTTGCTCCAAGAGTTGTGCATCCATTATGTACCAACTGCATGTGTAAGACTGTGCTAACCATAATATTGCATGTACCAGTGCTCAAATAAAACACTCAGACCTGCAAGAAAATAGTTCTTAATATCTGATGATTGCCAGTGACAAAGAAATGGTGGGTCTGAATTTGGTCTCCAATTCCTATAACCAGTTTAGGTCTGCAATCATTGGCTGCTTTGAATCAAATCAGTTTATAGGAGGCATGTTCACAGAAACTATAAACTATTATCCTTAGAAGAAGATAAATGCCTATTTAAAACTCTTTTAAAAATTGCAAATAGTAAGTGTTTGATAGAACAAGCATAGAGCCACCATGAAAATCAGCCGTGGTCCATATGTCCATCTCTAAGAAAGCAAAACAAAGATTATGAGATCTGGACCACTGCTTCATTGTGCCCGTTTTACAGATAGGAAAATGAAAACCCTGAGAAATCACATGGCCTGTGCACACACCCACGCACTTACACACACACACACACACACACACACACACACACACACACACACTTACCACATAAACTTCTCACACTTTGTGGAAAGAGTAGGTGCCCCTTTTCCACGACTTTTGATTTTAAGACTTGGCTACTTCACATGACCTCAAAACCCAGTACACTTTGCTCTTGGATTAACTGAACTATTTGAACTCAGGGCTTAACTTGTTCTTAATCTTCTCTTTGAAATGCTGACTTACAGAATTAGTGCCTCACTCAACAGGTCACTGGCCCAGAGAGAAGCAAGGAGCCGGCATGCACCCTTCCTTAGCTCCACAAGGTTCCTGGTCAGAGATCCGGGATGAGATTTTCAGGGAGCCTATGTCAGATCCCACATACCATGCTTAGAGATCAAAGCAGAGGCGGAGATAAGTGGAGGCTACCCGGAGAGCCACCAGATACTATCAGGAGATAGCGTGGTGGCCTGAGCTGAGGCTGCACCGTAGGCAGCCGCTCTCTGGGGTAATTCAGTATGGGCGGAACTCTGAAGACCCACAGAAATGGCACCTTCCCCACTCCTAGTGTTCTTGGTGCCCATCACTGCGTGACGGCGTGGTAATCATCCCCACCCCTCTGGGCTAAACAGCAACTGTGAATCAGTGTGAGGACTGCCTGGTAGCATTAGCGTCATATCACCTTTTGTAACACAACCTTTCTGCCCCGTGTGGAAAGAGGCCAGGTGACTTCCTCAGGTATGGGACAAGGGGCTCACATACCCCAAAGCACCTCTTGGAGGGTTCCGCAGCGGCTGCAGGGAACCAGGGGTTCATGTCACATGGTCAGATCCAGAGTTGAATCCAGAGAACCCAGAATTCTCCCTATCTTCCCTCATGAGTCCCTAACATCACACATGCTGTCTCGCTCAACTCCCGCTGCCCCTGTGGCATTTCTGTCTCGTGGATGCCCTTAGTGATCATTGGAACCTGACTGCCAAATGATAAAAATGTGTCCAATGAGAGGGGGAAGAGTCCACAGTGATTTTTTCCTGGGATCAGCTTCTGGGATGGGTTCTCAGATACCATCAACATTTTTCCAAGATGCTTTAAAGGTGACGTGGAAATGACCACATAGGAAAGGCACAAAGACAGTACTTGTTCAGCTAAGAAAAGGCCCCCTTACCCTGGCACCGATGCCACCTGACCTGCTTCAGGCTCACAGGTTAGCATGAGGCAACCTGCAGTAGGGTTGGGGAAGTGAGGGACCATGGAGGAGTCAGGCCCGTGGTGGGGATGGCCCCTCTATCCTGTGGGAGGGAGCTCAACTACCCGAGCATCCCTTCTGGGCTCCCAGGGATCATCAGACACAGACTGGGGGAAACTAAGTAAGTGACTCTGTGACAAGTTTCATCTCAAGCCTGGACACATGTATCCCAATGACAAATAGGATGTCGTAGAATTCACACATGAGGAAAGGTATGTGGAAGATTGATAGATCAGTGGAAGTGATCCTAGGTTAAACTACTCATTAGTTCAACTACGGCATAAGCAAGAAGTGAGTCAGAAGGGCTCTCCTAGACTCTAGTTTATTCATTATAAACATGTCTCCTATTTCTTAATGAATAACAGAAATGTGGAGGAGCATTTGTTTCATGTTGTCAGGGGGAAAACAAGGCATTTTTAGACTAGGGTCTCCTTTTCCTGCTCTGGAGAGAAAAAAAAATCTGGTTGTCAAAAAACAGTAAGGACTAAATGAGCTGGAAACAAAGCAAAAGAAGGACCCCTTTATTCTCAACTAAAGGCTGGCTTGGGCTTGGCTTTCTATTGGAAATTCCCCTTATTTTGAAGCCAGGAACCCCAGAGAGGGCCAGCTTCACAAGGCTGGAAACACTGGGGAAAAAAAAAAGAAAAAGAGGGTTGAATTCATGCAGTGAGAAATGTGCACACCTTAACGCTCTCACTGTGAAAGGTGGCACGGTCATATACTGGCTGTGGATGTTCTCCCTAGAGCTGACTGCCTGTGTTCAAATCCCAGCTTTGCCACCTCCCTGCTGTGCAACCCTCGGTGAGTGAATTAACTTCTCTGGGCTCTGGGTTAACTCTTGACCTGTGCTACTTCTCACAGGATTGTTGTGAGGATTAAATAAGCTAATATCTAGAGGATGCTAGACTAGTATTTTCAGGTTATTTTTACTGGCCACAAATAATAGAAACAGACAGCCCCTGAAAGCTGCTGAAGTCTTCTTAATGATCATTCGCTTTTCCACTGGGAGATGACATCAGCTAAGAATAAATAAAAGGCTCAATATAGATAGAACATGTTATTTTGTAGATATCCTGGATGCTCAGAAAATGGCATCGTGTCAAGGCTATGTACAGTTTGCTGTTCCCTCATTTGGCAAATACCTGATAGCAACATCTAAGCATTAGAGGTACTGGCCCTCAGTGAGGACAGAGGCAGACACATTCCTGCCCGCATGATGCTTAGACCAAAGCAGAAGACTATGATCCCAGGTTTAACTTCAGTACAGGGCAATGACTATGGCAGGAGGATGAATACGGGATTCTGGCCACTGACCTGGTCAAACGCTGGACCCCCCAGGTACCCAGCACAAGTCAAGTAAACAGTAGGTGCTCCATAAGCATTCCTGGGATTAATGGACACAGCACATACTGTGCTTTATTGTTCGTCTCATGTTGTCCTTAATCTCATAATCTTCAGAGCAAGAATACATGTCCTTTATTTTTGTGTCCCCAGCACCTAACTTCATGCCTTACACATTGGGGAGGGAGAGTGAGGGGGCGCCAACAAATGTTTGCTGAATTGATCTGAATGAGATGTGTGCATATCTTTCTAGCTTCCACCCAAAGAAGTGAGAAAATTGACAAGATCGGCAGCCAAGTTAATTTTAGGAGTTGGGTGTTTTAGCGCCCATTGTAATTCCATACGTAGCTGACTTTCCACTCACTCTAGGCTGTCATGACCCCTTCTCTCTTATGAAAACTCTGCTCCTTTAGTGTTAGGGTCCATCTCTCTTCCCTCGTGTCTCTGAACTTGCCTTTACTTTTTTCCCACATCATCTTCCTCCTCCAGTCCCTTCCCAGCCTCAGTCCTAGGCTGGCTGGTAGCTACTGTTTCCGTCCGACTGCTAACTTTCTCAATCTGCTCCTTCCGGGGCCAGACCCGCTCCCCGGTCCCAGGAGCGGACACACAGCCAGGCCTGGTATTCCTCTGGCAATGGTGACTGGCCAAAGAGTGGGCAAGTGCCCCAAAGCCAGACAGTCAAAGTCCTTCCCTGGCACGACGGCTGGCCCCCGATGTGATGGAGCAGAGAAAACGTCGCTCTGTGCCGTTGGCCGGAAGCAGGTCCTACCCCGCGGAGTCTGCGTGCAGACACAAATGGAGACCAACTTCAATGAGACAGCGGAGAAAGAGCAGGCAAGGGCAGGAGAGAGGCACGGGCTCAGAGGCCCTGGTTTCTGTCGCCCTTCCACTGGGCTACGAGCTTCCCAGACCCACGAACTTCCACACGCCCCTTTGGTTGGAGCCAGGCCCAGCAGGTTGCTGTTGCTTGCTACGGGATTTGCTGTCCCCATAGACCCTCCTTTGGAGACCTCGTCTACGTTTACATCTTTCACCAAACCTGGGCAAATGTCTCCCAATTTCCAACGCTAGCCTCAATCTCCTCCCAAGCCTTGGTGCCCCGTTTCCAGCTCTTCGCACTGGGTATCTTTCTTCGCGGTCCACTGCCCCCTCAACCTCAACATGTGTAACATTGACAGTTTCTGAGCTGCCAACCTTCTCTTCCAGGCTCTGTCTTGACCTGTGCTGCCACCTTCCTCTGCCCCAAGACCTTACCCCTCTGTCTCCTTCCTGCCCCCAGCCACAATCTGTCACTGAGTCCCACAACTTCTTCCTTCATACTGTTTCCTGCAGCTGTCCGTCCTTTCTATTCCTCGGCCGCCATGTGGGTTCGGGGCCTAACCTTCCTGTACCCCTGACTCAATTCCTCTGACAAACCAGAAGAGTGAATTTCTTAAGGTATAGTCGGCTGAATCAAGTCCAGACTTGATGAAGCCCCCAGAGCTGCTCATGACCCAACGTTCCAGCTTCTAACAACACTTGTCACCTACAGGATCCCCAAACCCATTATGAGAGCCCCCCGCTGTGTTCACACAGGTCTCAGCCCTTGGCTTGTCCTTTCTCCCCTGTGGTCCAGCTCAGACCATGCTTTCCTCCAGAGAACCTTCTCTCATCGCCCCAGTGAAAAGTAAATTCTCTCTTCGGAGGTCCCAAATCCCTTCTTTATCTTTAAGCAAAGCTTTATGGGTGTGGAGGACACGCGAAAGGCCAGGCCCTGTGCCAGGCCCTGGGGATATTAGCAAAGATAAAGCAGGCTCTGCTGGCACAGAGCTCTCCATCTGTGAGTGAGAGACACAGCAACACCAGTCCACCGAGTTTGAAGAAGGAGGGGGCAGACGGTGCTGGGGCAGGACCCAGCCCAGAGCTAGCTGGCCGTCTAAGCTGGATCGAGGCCAGCCTCAGTCTGAAGTTGGGGCCAAGATGGGCTTGCTGCTCCCCTCTCGAGGGGCTGTGCCCGTCTCCCAAATGCTCACGCTGTTTCCTCCCGTCTGCATCTTCCCACTTGTCATGATTCTCCATTCATCCTTCAAGGTCCAGCTTCAATGCCGCTTTTTTCGGGAAGACTTCCCTTCCGCCAGCCAGCATGGTGCTGATCTTCCGCAGCCCTTTGCTGGTAACTCCGCCGTGACATTGATGCCGTCTTGTCGTGTATCCGTCTATGTCGTGAATGTTGTGTAGCTTGTCAGGAAATGTTTGTGTTCCCGCTGGTTTGTGAGCTTGTAAGCAGTCCCACCTCACTTATCCCGCCTTCTCCTGTGGAAGCTTACATGTTTGCCTCAGCTCTCTGACTAGCTTACAAGGTATTTTAGCAAAAGGATGCCTAAGACAGTTCCTGGTACATTGCCTTGCACATGGTAATCCCGCAGTAAGTACTTATTAGCCTGTAGAAGGCAAGATCTTGGATGACAAATCCATAAAGGAGATGTAAGACAAATACTATTCTTAAAATCAAAGGCCAGGGGACGCGCCTGGATGGCCCAGTCCATTAACTGTCTGCCTTTGGCTCCAGTCATGATCCCAGCGTCCTGGGATCGAGTTCCACATTGGGCTCCTTGCTCAGTGGGGAACCTGCTTCTCCCTCTGCCTGCTGCTCTCCCCGCTTGTGCTCTCTCTCTCTCTGACAAATAAATAAATAAGACCTTAAAAAAAAAAAAAAAAAGATCCAGGGCCAGACTTGAGACCCATTCGATTTGGTCATGTTAACAGCTGTCTATAAAGTTTACCGAATTCTGAAAACCCAGTCCCTGTCCTGGTGCCACAAGCCCTCTCTAGAGCATATGTCCTGTTGCGCTCCTCACGACAGGGAATAGGAGACATTTCATGGTTGGTCCATAGCTGATTTAGACCCTTGAGTTGCTGCCATATAGAAACAAGGGGTAGTGGTTTAGGGTGGCGGTCACCACCAGCCTCTGGTGTGGACACAACTTCCCTTGTTCAGCAGTGACTTCCCAGCCATCAAGCTCTGTTTGAAAGAGGCATTGGTGTCACAGGATGGAGAATCAGTCATTAACGGCAGTGAGTGGCTGGACGGGTTATGGGCTAACATGTTAGAGCATCTGTGAATGAGGCTGGCTTATAAAATATCAACGAATGAATTCTCGAGAAAAGAATAAAGCCTCCAGGTGCAAATGCTCTTAAACTGGTTATTTCACTATTCTTTTTTTTTTTTTTTCCTCTTCATCTAGGGAACCCCCCCCACCTAGCTATTGTTTGCCTTTTTCTATCTCTGGATTCACTTTTTTCCCCATGGGCTAAACTTTGAAAATTCACCCAGACTTTCAAACTGATAACATACACATATTTCAAGCCTAATTTTCTGAGTTGAAGATTCCTGTTTGACGGACTGACCATGGCATGCCTAACCTTGTTTTGGGGTGTTTTTTGGCATAGAACAAACTTTTTAAATAAATAATATTGTTTTATATCCAATCCAAAATGCTGACAGGAAATCATTCAAACAAAATCAGGACAGTAAGTAGGAGTGCTGGTGTATTTGATATGAAATGGACTCATTTTATTCTGTATACTCACAGTCTAGAAAGAACTCAACATCGGGTAGATAATTCAAGTATTTACTGAATGAATGGGTTTCTATTCATCGAGTTAGTGCATATGTCAAGCTTAAGGAGCTATAGAAATTGGGAATTAGGGGATGCTTACATAAAATGATATTATATCAAAACTTTAAAATTATATGTGTTATATGAAAACATTAAATGTTTTCATGCTGAATGGCTTTTTATTACTAAAACAATATCCACAACTTACATTTATGATTTACCTATTTTGTCAATATTGTATGTACAGAGTAAGAATAATATTTACTGTCCATCAAAATAGAAGTTGACAGACTGTTTGATAAGCCTTAGGTTTATAAGGATACTTTTGTGCTTAAAATACTAATCCTACCTAAGGTTTGAACTGGAAGCTTTTTCTCTAAAATTTTGCTTTTTAAAATACATGCTTTGTGATAATTTATTTGGTAAAACTTCCTGTAAACTATTTTAGACTGCTAATAGAAGTGCTTTTGAATGACAAGGATAAAAGATTTCATCCTGCAGGCCCTCCGCTATTTAATTTCCGTCTAAATGTTAACTGTTGGACTAGTACATGATTATATTCATAAAATGCACACTCATGACTGCCAATTTTTCCATGACTAACAATACCCTGCCAGATGTTTTTTAAGTTCTGCTAAGTCACATTTTCTTTTTCTAGAACTCTGTGTTCCCACTCCCTAAGTCCCTCTGGCCTTTTGTCATAGTTTGCCTTTTACCTGGATTTGGGGTAAAATGGATTCACTGCACTTTTTACCATTTTTATATGAATGTAATATTTTTATGTAAATTACTCTCAAGTTCACCTATCCCAAAGCTTAACCTATTCTCTTCCTGGGGAGATACACATTTTGTGCAATTTATTCTAAAAAGTCAGGAAGCCTTGTCATGCCACAACAGCCCCATCATATGATTGAAAATCTTCTGAATCACCCTAGAATCCAGACTATTAGAAAAATGCTAACCACTTCCCAAACTTCCACATTTGTTTTCCTGCTGTTCAGCTACCTCTCCTCCTGCTCACATTTTCGGGCTGTAGCAAGAATCATTATTTACTATTTAGCCGGCTGGCGCTTGCTGTCAAGTAATACCATGCAACCCACGATGGATTTGCGTTTTCTTATCCATCTGAGCATTACGGAACACTCGCTGCCCAGCACTAGTTAGAAAAATTTCAATGACAAATTTCACCTCCTGAATGCCAATGAAAATATTTGGCTGCATGCATGGTTCCCAGAAAATGTTCATTGATTCAAATGTGTTAAAATAAAAGGCTACCGTGTGCTGGTAATTGTGCAAAGGGTTGAGAGATGTAAAGAAAAAAGTCCAGTCCTTAGTGCCCCCAAGCAGCTCTGGGGGGAAAAAAGATGACAAACACACAGTTGAAATCAAGTGAAGAACTAAAGTTAGTGGGGGGTACCGAGGAAGGGCTGCAAAGCTGCCCAGTCATTTCTAGACTCTTCATCAACCACAGTGCATCACTGTTTATGTAAAAGCAACATGCCCTTTCCTACATGGATCCGTGCACGCACGGGTCAAGGAATAACCATAACCATCCGGGTATTTCCACTGGAGAACGGTGCACTCTCCAAACTGCAAGCATTTTCTATACCTACTGCAGAGCACTGCTGAATGCCTATGGATGAATAGATTAATCAAGTAAGCTTGGGTTTATGACCCCATCTTACTTCCACGTATTCGGAGTAGAAAGCATGGTTATGGAAAGAAAGTCTGTGAGGCTAGCAGACCAGATCTGTACTGTGAGGCTGGCCGTAGTCTTCTCATCCCTAGAAGGATGTCTGTGAGGTCCCCTCCAGCCCTCTGATTCTCTAAGATCTAATCATAAAGGGACTGGTCAGGCCAGCCTGATTATCATTATAGTTTAGGAATGTTTCACACTTCTCAGAATCTTCAAGATACATCAGGCAGGAGGGAGTTTTGGTAACCACTAAGTTCAAGTTTACCGAAGGAAGTTAAAAAAAAAAACTGTTAAGAGTAGGGCTTAATTTTAACAATTAATTTGTCTCTGTGCAATAAATATCAACAGTAAAACTTTAGGAATGTACTCTTAAGAGTGCCAAGAAGCAGTGATCTAGAAGTTGTCTGGCCACAGTCTGATCGACGGTGATATCACAGAGATATTATTTATTATAGCCAGTCTGCTTCCTCTTTTTCTTGAAAATAAAGAAATAAATTTTTTTAACATTTTTCAAACTTTGAAGAATGGTAATTCTATATTTACTCAAAAACCTCCCCAGAAACCTAACCAATTCCTCTCTTCCCTATCTGATCATTTTAGTGAATGTGCAAAATAAAAATTTGTCTCATTTATATACCTTTACAGCACTTTTTGTGTCACCATCTAACGTTAAACCTATTTTCCTTGCCAAATTGCTGATCTTGACATCACTTAAAGCCCTTTATGCTTTCAGGACAGTCAGTGGCTCCAAATGGAACCAATTACTCTGTAGACAGAGCAACAATTCCCTGGGTCTTGGGACGCACGTGAAACATTTTCTTGTAGGTACCTTCAACTCCAGTGCAAAGAATCACATCCCAGGCTGGGCTAAAGCTCTGTCAGGGAAAATGACTCAGGCCCAGAGACTACAAAAAAGAGGCTTGCATGGTCTCATTTTGCAAATATAAACTCTGTGGGTTTTAGGGCTGGAAGAGAGCGTGAAGAGGAAACCAGCAAGTGCAGCTTCCAGCTGCCAGGAAAGATGGACAGACAAGAGCTAAACCTGGAGGTGCTATTTCAGTTCAAGCACAGGGAGAAAAAAAATTTGTAAGGTTTTTCTTTTAAAATGAGTGTATCACTATGGCTCAGCAGGCTATATGGAAATGTGCATGTAGTGTGTACTAAAAGGCAAGGCTGGCTTCCCAGGAAAAAAAGGGGGAAACTCTGCTCGCTCCCTAAAACCTCTCCAGTCTGTCTTGGAGGCAACTACAGAATAAAACAGAATGATGGCAAGTACTTTGACAAGACCTCATACAATGCCACTTAGAATAGGAGTTAATATTCTCTTGCCTGACAATTTTACAGGAAAGCCCAGAAGAGGAAGCCAGAAATAGATTCCAAAAAAACCCATACTTAAGACCGGCAAAAAAAAAAAAAAGTCTGATGGTATTTTTTAATTTCATTTTTTGTTTCTCTACACTTGGGCGGAACTAACTCAGTCCCACGAATGTCTTCTTCAGTGTGAGAACAAATCCTCTCTGGAACCACAAAGTTGCAGATGTCATGCTGGAATTCTCCCAAGGGCAAACTGCCAGACTGGGGCAGCTCTTCCTCGGTTACTACCCAGAACTGGGCTGGGCTGAGCCCGGGCTAACTGACCTCCGGACCTGTGGGCAGACACCTGCATTTGCACCACCTTTATAGGATGCGACCCACGCGACGGGCCCTGCCAGGTGGGAAGGCCGGGCGGCGTTGCCCAGGCCGAGCCGCAGGTGGGAGAGAGCCGAGCTCACCGTCAGCCGCTACTTGGCCTTGGCGGGAGATTCCAAGTCTCGGCCCCACGTGCTCGGGGCTCCAGGCCAATGCTCCCCGCCGCCCCAACGAGCCCGGAGCCGCTACGTGCCTTCCAACTTGTAAGTGCTGTCGCCCCCGCCGGCCGGGACAGCACCGGGACCAAACGATAGGAGAGAATCCTTGCCTCCACTTCGAGAACTCCTTCCGAAGCGTCCTCGCTTTCTTCCCCACAGACCTGCCCACTCAGGCCGGACGTTGGGGTCGCCGGCCTGGGTGGCCCGGGGGTCAGGGTACCGGGAGGGGACCTGGCCCCATTCTGCACCTGGAGCCGCCGGGGCCGAAGGGAAGCATCGCGTTCGGCCGCGCGGTTGAATCACACGGGTGAATCAACCCTCGGAGTTTCCTCCCCGGAGGAGGCGGGACAGGGGTGGGGACAGGCCAGGGGCCGCCCACCGTGACGGCCAGTGACCGGGCCGGGGGCGGGAGTGGGGAGGAGCGGCGGGGGCGGGCCGGGGGCCGGCGAGGCGCGGGCGGGCGCGCGGCTCCTTAAAGCGCGCCCCGGTGCGGGCTCCCTCAGACTCGGGGTTCCCCGCACCCCTTCCCGCTCTAGCACGCTGCCCATCGGCGCCTCCAGCGCAACCTCCCTAGTCTTCGGGGCGCCACGGAATCCTCCCGACCTCGCCGCCAGCTCATGGACATGGAGACCCCCACCTGGCCCCGGGTGCCCGGCCCCGAGGCCGCGGTCGCTCGGATGCTCCTGCTCAGCTGGGTCCTCCTGCAGGTGACCAGAGCCTCAGGTGAGTGGCTCCCGCCCCCGAAGCCCAGCGGCGCGCGGCCGGGAGCAGGGGTCTTGCCCGGCACCCCCTGACGCGGCCGCTCTCATGCGGCTGAGTCCGAACGAACCCGGCCCCTGAGGCGCGTTGGCGGGAGATGGAGGGTAGTAGTTGGCGGACCCTGACGCTGGAGAGGCTTACTCCGGAGCCCGTCGTTTATGGCATGCAGGGATTTGTGGCTCCCGCTTGGAGTTGGGGGAAAATGTTTCCCAGCGATCCTCGACCTTGAAGGTGGCGGACACAGATCCGCACCTGGCCTGGTCAGCGTGCTGCGTTGGGAAATTATCCTTCATTGCACGTGCATTTACCTTGATAAAGAGCGGCCCTTGTGGTCTTTTTCTTGGGCGTCTTTGTTTTAGATTGAGTTAGAGGCAATCCTGCTGAAAAAAGTCGCCTGGCTTGGAGCAGACACCACATTGTGCATGCCCCATATGATTATTACGTGTGCGCGGCATAATCTGTGATCTGCTGAGTATTGGCAAAACAGACCTTAATAATAACGCATCCTAATGCAACCCATCCGATGGTGTGACAGGCCATACCTCTGCCTAGTTTTCCGGAAGTTTCTATATAGACATGTTAGATAAAAATGGGAAAAGTCAAGATTTGGCTTTCTTACGGTATGCAGCCCTAACCTCTCACAGGTGTGGGATCTGCCCTTTTCTGTAACTTACCCCAAACCCTTCTTACCTGGCCTTCCCTGTGACTTGAACCCCTGAGTCCTATACCTCCTGGGCTGGGTCTTAGACACTGCAGGAGGCTGTAGGCTCCGGAGCTGTGTTTCTAGGTCAGGTTATCTCAGGGCTTCCCACCGCCCTACCCCTCCCCCCCACCACCCCACACCTATGGTGAATAATTTCAAACAAGGATTTTGAGATCCTTGCCTGTTTTCTTAGATTACAAGGTAGATCTTGCCATGAGGAAACACAGAGACCTTAATTAAGAAAATTAAGAAAAACCTGAAAATCTTTTTGTCTTGATAATTCAGTAATGAAGCTTCTGTGGTTGGAAAAACATTGATATGAGGTTAATGGTGATGTTGGGGGGATGGGGAAGAGGTTTTTATACCATCAACGTGAAATCATATGCTGAGTTCATGTAGTAATAGTTGTTTCTCCATTGTTTAAAGGCACTACAGAGGTAGTGGTAGCGTATAACTTAACTTGGAAGTCGACTAATTTCAAGACAATTTTGGAGTGGGAACCTGAACCCATCAATCATGTCTACACTGTTCAGATAAGGTAAGCTAGGTACAGAAAAAGAAAAAGAAAATTGTGCTGAATACAAATGTCTTTAAAGCTGATGAATGGATGAGAGAATTTAACAGATGACAAAGGGCATTCCTGGTCATTTGCAGGCGGGAGCTGTACCCATGAAGCCTGCGACATTGCCACAGCTTACACTGATAGGCTGTTTCACTTGTTTTTGGACACTATGGGAACATTCCTAAGTGGAGTCTAAGCTGGGGGCAGGTGAGCCTTCTTGAGCCGCTGTGGCAGCCTGGGAAAATGCTGTCCTGCATGGATACTAATCTCCTCTAAGTACACACGTCTTTTTCCTCGCTGTCGAGACGGGGAGCCGGATCTAACATGTTGTGGAGGGGGCGGGGAGGAGTCCAAATGTAGACATTGCCCTCAAGCAGTGTTTGATTCACTCATCTTTGGACATTGATTGAAAATTCGGTTGCATACGTGATCTTGGGGGAGGTCAGATTCATGACTCACTAAAGCCTGGAAGAAATGCTCCTCTGTCTGTGCTTGGGGCTGTCGGGGCTGCGCTGCTCGGCCACCGTCCTCTCTGACCGACAGCTCCCTCCAAGGGCTGGTAGGTCAGCATTTTCAATCTGAGTGTCAGACGCGTGCCGTCCACCTTCCTTGATGGTTTTCACTATTTTCTTGGGGAGTGTTTGTTTTCTGAAATGTTCTAGGAGGCTCACTAGAGATCTTATTAAATAGAGGAGAGCTAATTGAATAAAGGCACAGTGGAATCAGTGGCTCCAAATTCAAGGTGTTTTGCTGTTTTGTTTTAGCTCGTGTCAGGCCTCTTACGTGGTATTAGGACCACAGCTCCTAAGGACGGAGTGGTCTGTGAGGTGGATGTTCTTGTTTTTCAAGATGAACTCCATGGCGACTCTTGCTAAACAGGGAAGAGAAGTTGTGTGTGTGCGTGCTGTGGGTATAGATCTAGACAGAGGGCGACGGGAGTTTCAGAAGCCCAGGTAATAATTACGGTTATGGTCCAACTCGTCCATTCAGCATCAACTAATTGAGAATTAGTAATTAATTCCTCTGATACAGCACTGAGGTTTACCTTAATAAAACATCTTCCTTCTGGATGATGAAAATAGGATTTGAAGAGGAACTCCTAAATATTTTCAGTCTTATGTTTGGTGAATATGTGGAAACGGTTACAACCGACCTGATTTTTAAATAGAAGCCTTGGTGAACTCTAAGTTCTCGGACTTGCCAAGGCTGCTGGTGTTTCAGTAACATCCCAGCAGAGCTGTGGCTCCCAGGTGCCCGCAGCCAGGATTGAGGGGTTCCTGCCAAGACAGTGACCTCCCCACACTCGTGCCCCTGCACTAGAGAACTGTGGGCAGTCCCCCACCCCTGCACTCTTCTTTAGCTTCCCCATGCGTAGATACAATTCCTGAGTGAAGAGGACCATGGCAGTCCTGTTAGAGAAGAGGAAACTTGCCTGGGGAAGGGGAGGGACTGATTTGTGACTGCCCCGAGAGTGAGTGCCCAGCCACTTCTGGAACCAGGGTCTCCCCAGTACCTCAGACCTCCAGCTGCCGAGGTGAGTCAGCCACAGTCAGATGGGAGGCCCCAAAGCTGGGAGGAGGGAGGAAGGCCATGCCCTCTGTGGGCCTTCCTCCTTCCCGGCTTTCCGCCCCTAGAGAAAGCATTTTAATCTGCTGCTCTCCTTCACCCACCCACCCTCACCACCAGGCCGGCCCACTCCCAGGGCACCACTGCTGCGCCTGGAGCCCCTACTTGGAGCTCCAGCTGCATTTGCACCCCCCTTGGAAAGTTTTCAGTGGTTGTTGGGAAGTGCTGTTGGCTCAAGCCCTAGCTGCCCAGCCATCACCTGTAATATTGATTCTATGGAAATGTTCTGAATGCTATCACTAAAATTCCAAAGCTTCTAGAAAACAACCTGCTTCTAAATTGGTGAATCTAGCTTCTGTTGGAATTTCTTAGTAATTCAAGTGGGACATTTATTATTTCCACACCGGGAGGTTTTGCAATACCTAGAGGAAGCTTGAAGCCTTTTAAAGTGTTATTGCTGACAATAGCGTTTAGAGGAACTTAGTACAGAACCCCTTCATTATCTTTTCACAAGACTTTACTACTTTCAGGGATCTAAGCGCTTGTGCTAAACTTCACCGGAAGAGTACTGTGATTTCTGTGCGTGAGCTGGGAGGAATCAGATACCTATCTCTCAGACAGAAAGAGGCCACAGAGCCCAGCAGACTTTCTCCTCTTAATCCGAACATGTGTGCCATAGCGATGGAGAAGAATCATTATGTTCTCTCTCACTTTTTAGTACAGAAGTGATACAATTATTAAAAATGCATTTTGGTCATTCTGGAATTAAGACAGCCTCTCTACTTTTATCACAGAAAGTTAGAGAAATGTAAGAAACCAAAATATTTCTGTACCAATCTCAGTTTGTGGACTTTAGGACCAAGAGTGTGTTTGCCCAAGCCTTCTTAGCCCTGATACTTAGTTCAGATTTTTTAAAAAAATGACAGTTCTACTCCATCGCTGTGGCACACATGTTTGGATTAACAGGGGAAATGGCTCAGCCTCTTCATCTCTCAGACTGTTAGATCCCACCTGTATTGTAATGTGATGATCTTTGATGGACGGTATTCACATCTTGTAGAAGTGAGAGAGGCAGGGAGTGTAATGAGATGATCGACTCCACTCTCATTAGCTATGTGACCTTGTACAAGGTACTTAGTGGCTCTGAACTTGTGTCCTTATATGTGAAAAAGATCCAATACCTTCTTGGAAGGATTATATCAAAGGAAGTAACCTGAGTAGAGGGCCCTGTACAGTCCCTGGCATATGGTAGATTCAATGATAAATAGCCACACCAATATGGTCACAATCAAATGTCATATATAGAATATATGGTTACGTAGATTCTATTACTACCTTGACAATATTCCACATAGAATATAGAATGTGATAAAATAAGGGTGTAACAGCGATTCCTGGGTGGCTCAGTCAGTGGAGTGTCTGACTTGTGATTTTGGCTCAGGTCATGATCTCAGGATCAAGAGATCGAGCCCCACATCGGGCTCTGCACTCTATGTGAAGTCTACTTGAGACTCTCTCCCTCTCCCTTTTTTCCTCCCCCAGCTCATGCTCTCACTCTCCCTTTAAAATAAATAAAATTGAAAAAAAAATCAGTGTGTTATAGAATGATATGATAAGTAGACTCTAACAAATAATTGGGTCTTGATGGAAAATTATTCTCTCCCCCATGTAACCATAAGAAATCGTCTACATTTTAAGAAAGATATTTTGGGTGTACCTGGGTGACTCATCAGTTGAGCATCCGCCTTCGGTTCAGGTCATGGTCTTGGGGTCCTGGGTTGGGCTCTCTGCTCAGCGGGGAGTCTGCTTCTCCCTCTGCCTGTGTCCTTCCCTTTCCCTCTGCCCCCCACTTGTGCCCTCTCTCCCAAATAAATAAAATCTTTGAAAGAAAGAGAGAAGGAAAGGAAAGGAAAAAGAAAAAAGAAAAGTTATTTAACAAATGGTTAGGAGCACAGATGCAGCGGGCAAACTGCTGTGTGACTTCAAGCCGGTCCCCTGTTCTCGCCTTGCCCCCGTAGCCTTATCTGTGAAAAGGAGTCGTTAAAGAGCCATCCCTGGGCTGCTGCGAGGACCACTGCCTGCTTGGGCCGCGTGTGGGGGCTGGAGTGTAACACAGGGCCCCAGCCAGCGAGCACGCTGCCTCCCATGCAGGTCCTCCTGTTTCATTCCTCTTCCTCCCTTCCTCCCTTTAGCACGAGACTTGGAAATTGGAAGAGCGCTTGCTTCTACACCACACGCACGGAGTGTGACCTCACCGATGAGACTGTGAGTGACGTGAATCAGACATACCAGGCGCGGGTCTTCTCCTACCCAGCTGACGCCACCGATATGGTGGAGGAGCCTCCACATACAAACTCACCAGAATTCACACCTTACGTGGAGAGTAAGTACTCTCTGTCATAACCTTTCAGACTTGGGCTGAATATTTCTGGGAGCCTGTGACTCTTAGGGCTATCACGTAAAGCTCCACTTTCTCTAGAACCGGTCAGTGCCTCGGCCCTCTTGGCTCACTCCTGGTGTGGTAGGTGGTGCACAGAAATGGCAACTCCACAGTTGCTGACAGTGTCATCACGTAATTTTCTCCCCACCGCCCCCTCCATCTGTCCCCAGGCCCTCTCAGCAACTGGCTGGATGGAGGGGCCGGGGAGTAGGAAATCCACCAAACTGGAGATTGAGCATTTCCCCCATAGATATTTGGGAGATTATGTAAGATGGAATCACATAAATCTCCTGAATATTCTTTTCCATCATGTGACCACAAGTCCCAGGTTAGGGTTTTCACGAACAGTCACAAACCTGTGGGGTAGGACCAGTTCCCCTCTGAGTCCACAAGCAGCCTTGCTGACCTTTTTAAATAACCTGGCTGGGATTGGAGTCCTGTGATACGGTGATGTGCCGGCCCTTGCCTGGCCCGCCCCCAGCCTGCCTCCTTCATGCCGGCTTGGAAAATGAGGAATCCTTCCCTCCCCAGCCTTTGCCCCAGTAAGCTGACCTTAGCACCTAAAAAGGGAATGCAGAGGACTCCGGCCAAGTAGGAGATTTAAAATTTTTTTTTTGGTTAGGACTATAGTTCTGAGCTAGGAATTTTTAATTAACATATGTAGCAAAATGAGGAGAGTGAAATCAGCTGCTCTTTCAAGAGGAATTAGAACAAAAGATTAGAATGAAAGGGTGTTATGTTTATTGTTTGTTTAAAGTTTTATTTATTTATTTGAGAGGAGAGAGAGAGAGCGTACAAGCGAGCACAAGTAAGTACAGGGAGCAGCAGAGGGGAGGGAGAAACAGACTCATCACAGAGCAGGGAACCCAGTGCAGGGCTTGATCCCAAGATCCCAGGATCATGATGAGAGCTAAAGACAGACGCTTAACTGACTGAGCCACCCCGGGACCCCGGGTATTATGTTTTTTATCAGGTGTTTTTTGTATTGACCCTCTGACGACCCAGTGAGGGAGAATGCTTCCTCCCAGCAGGGATGGCGGGAGGCTGAGGGACAGTCCACCACCTTTCCCCTCCGCTACCTACAGCGAGGGTGGAAATAGAAAATAACCTAACCCCCGAGTGAGCCTGTCTGCCTCCCCCGTTTGCCAGAGCCTGTCTTCACACTCCTGTGTGGCCTTCTCTGGTGTGTCTTTCACAGGGACTCGGCCACAGCCACCCCTCAGGGACCTAGATAGAGTCCGTGTCACTCATTCCCCCTTTGGTCAGATCCTCATGATTTCCTTTTATAGTTCTTGAGGTTTTTTCGTAAGCCACTTCAAATCCTTTCTTAGTGTAACTTAGAAAATATTTTATAGGGGCGCCTGGGTGGCCCAGTCGGTTACTGGGTGGCTACCTTAGGCTCAGGTCATGATCCCGGGGTCCTGGGATCGAGCCCCACATCAGGCTCCCTGATCAGCGGAAGCCTGCTTTCCCTCTCCCTCTGCCTATTGCTCCCCCTGCTTGTGCTCTCTCTCTCTGTCAAATAAGTAAAATATTTAAACAAAGAATGAGAAAATATTTTACACATTGATCTTGCATGTGCTCACACTCTCTCTCTCTCTCTCTCTCTCACACACACACACACTTGTGTGTAATTGGTGTTTAATTACTGGGATTTCTTCTACGGTCATACAGCCTAAGCACAGCAGATGACTGAGTCATTGCAGAGACCCTGTGGTTAACATTGGCTCCCTGAGGACCTGAGGACTTACCCTGCTCTTTCTCTATTCTCTATTCCATAAAATATGGAATTTTATTTTATCTTTTTTAAAAATCTTATTTGACAGAGAAAGAGATCACAAGTAGGCAGAGAGGCAGGCAGAGAGAGAGGGGGAAGCAGGCTCCCTGCTGAGCAGAGAGCCCAATGCAGGGCTCGATCCTAGGACCCCGAGATCATGACCTGAGCCGAAGGCAGGGGCTTTAACCCACTGAGCCACCCAGGCACCCCTAAAATATGGAATTTTATAAACTGCATCATTTACTACAACAGCCACTAGCCACAGATGGCTACGGAGTGCCTGAAATATGCTAATGCCATACATCCTGGATTTTGAAAAATATCTCCAAAATTTTTTATATTGATTACATGTTAAATGATGATATTTTAGCTACTGGGGGTTAAACAAAATGTATTATTAAAAGTAATTTCAGCTGTTCCTCTTTACATTTTCTGCTGTGACAACAAGGAAGTTTAAAATGCCGTCTGTGGCTCCATTATATTTGCACCGAGATGGTGCTGCCTGGGGAGGTCTCGGGGCTCGGCTGCAGAGCTGCTTAGCTCCCGACCGCCGGGAGCCCGTTCTGTGCAGCCGCTCCACGAGGGACGGCTGGGCTGTTAGTGACCGTGATAACTGAAGGGACTTCTGCTTGGTAGACAATCCTTGGTTCCAACGGAGCTTGTTTTCTATGTTTCAGCGAAGCTCGGACAGCCAACAATCCAGAGTTTCAAACAGGTCGGGACAAAGCTGAATGTGACCCTACGAGAGACACGCACCTTAGTCAGGAGGAACGGCACCTTCCTAAGCCTCCGGGATATTTTTGGCAACAACTTAATTTACACACTTTATTACTGGAAAGCTTCAAGTACAGGAAAGGTGAGGATTCTTTCATCTCTTCTTAGGACTTGTTTTAAGTTGTGGCTCCTTGACTTTACAGCCCACTTCTTCCCTCAGGTCAAACATGCCAGAGTGGGGTGGTTGCGAGAGCAGCGTGGCGGAGGGGGCGGGGGCCCTACTGGGCCGGTTCTGCCTGTGTCTCCCGGCGGGACCCCTCAGATCCGCAGGCCCCTCGGCCCGGGACGGGACCGGGTCCTCTCTGAGGCTGCTGCCAGCTCTCCCATTTCTTCCTCTCAGGAGGATCCCAGAGACAAAATTGGTTTTCCGTTCAATGATGAATGCTTCATTCCTTTTTTCCTTTATGGCAAATCTCTTCTAGGGGAGCTAAATTGGGTTGGGTGTGCCTCCATTGGCTATTTGTGGTCTCGGAAGAAGCGTCCTTAGCAGTTACTGGGGGGACAGAGCAGCTATGTCACTTCCAAGCCTTTCCACATCAGGTGCGTCCCTGCGGGCTTTACCCTCCACAGTGACTTAGTAACGAGGAAAGAATTCACTCCGAGCCCGGATGCACTCAGAACTCTTCATCTTTTAACAGAAAACAGCCAAGACGAGCACTAATGAGTTTTTGATTGATGTGGACGAAGGAGAAAACTACTGTTTCAGTGTTCAAGCGGTGATTCCATCAAGGAAGGCTAACCAGAAGAGTCCAGAAAGTCCTGTTGAATGCACGAGCCACGAGAAAGGTACGTTCAGAGGTGAGTGGCTCTGCCCGGCATTCGTCTGGGAGGCACGGATGCCTCAGAACCAGGATGGACTTTTATTCCGGGAGAAACAGCCTTGTTGCTGTCTTTGCTCTTGTTCTTTGTTTGTGTTGTGTTGTCCTGGGGGTTCCCTTGCAGTTTTAGGCATTTGCCATGCTTCTGTGTTGTCCCCTAGTATCAGCTAGGGTGTTCTTGAGCCCCTGCCTTGCGCCAGGCTCTCCGCTGAGAGCTGGACACTCGGTGCAGGTTTACGATTTAACATCAAATCACAGATTTCTCTGTGTATTTTTTCATAGTTAAATTCTGATCTGGGAGTTATGGGGGAGCATCTGGACCAGCTGCAGCAGCAGCCACGAGACATTTGTGAGCACGTGCTATGGGCTGTTGTCCCAGTGACTGCAAGTCTGACCCAGGAAGGGAAGAGATTGGGTCTAGCAGACAGTCCCCCGCACGAGTCCGTGCACACCTGGGCCCAGACCCCCTGTGGGGAGCGGCCCCTAACTGGAAGTGCTGCGGAGGGTTCACACTCATCCAGTGAGGCTGAAAGCCCGAGTCTCCCTCCAGGCTTTATAGGGAAAGGACTCTGAGGATATTCGGGGAACAAGAGAGCCATAGGATGGCTCCTTGGTAAGGCGAGATTTTTTTTTCTTTTTTTGCTAAGGCGAGATTTGAACATTTAAAAACACTTTTAAGTAAATTCTCTCCTATTGAATGACCACGATGGAAGCAGGGAAGAAAAGGGCTGTCCTTCCCTCTGGTCCTGCACCCCTCTGTGCCATCAGACCCCCAGTCCTCATGCCCATCTCCCTCAAGCCAGCTGGGGTTCTGCTGCCTCTCCGTCTTCACACACTCCCAGATCCCTGCTTCCCTGCCTCTTTTCCTTCTACTGAAATGTGTCCTTTAGAACCATTTCAGATGCCACCTCCGCCAGGAAGTCTTCCTATTGCCCCAACCAATTATCACCTGTCCTTCACCTGAACCCAGCTAGTACTCTGTGTCTCCCTCTTTGCACTGATCCTTCATCTTCTATGATGATAATCCTGGCCACTGAACCCAGCATTAGTTTTAGCCACTTGTTTCTAACAGCTGTTCCTGCTCCCACTTATGTGGACCCTTTCCAGGCTGTGAACGTTATCTGGTTTATTAAATAGCTCATGAAATGATGTTCACCACCGTCAGCAGCCCTAAAACACCGAGGGCTTGATCTGTTCTTTTGTAATCAAAATGTGCTGCCGTGGAAAGAGCGGAGGAAAACAATTTCAAATTATACAAAAGTGTAATTTGGTGTCATCTGAGGTTACTGCCCTCCGTTCTGCCCACTGATGAATGGGATGCAAGCTCTCGAAGTTGAAGTTGACTGGTGCCTTCTGTTTTTCAGAAACTCTCTTCATCATCGTAATTGTGGTGCTCGTGCTCCTCATCCTCACCATCATCCTGGCTGTGACCCTGTACAAGTGCAGGAAGGTGCGCTCGGGGCAGAGCGGGAAGGAGAGCTCCCCGCTCAATGCTGCTTAAGGCACGTGCCCTGGGAGCTGCCATCCACGACGGAGTGAGGCTGCACTGCGACCAAGAACTTGTGAGACAGCAGAATACATATATATATATATGGAAACACAAATGAATATCATGGAGCATGGAGACTCAGGCCCGGAGAAAGCTCTTGATCTGACCCATTCTCACAATTAGCATTCTGGTTTCGAGGACAGCATTAGACACTTTGGAATGTAACGAACGGTACAACCAATTCAGAAAAAAATTTCTCTTTTAACACTAATGGCACCTTTTGCACATATTATGTGTTAGAATGTATATTCTGCACCCCAAATGAAACCAGATCGCCTAATCAAAAAACTTTAAAAAATCCTGGGTAGATTTTTGGAAAACTCTTGAGAAGCTGACTTCAAATCATATGGGAGAGTGAAATGGAAATTGGGTGGACTTTTCTAACGTAGAACATCCTTCTGTGGTATATGGTGTTTAGGTTCTTCTTCTTTTCTGAGTTCTTTGGAGTTCCAAAACAGTTGGCAAACTTTTATTCGAATGTGTTAAATGCAGAAAACTGTTTTGGGGCACATTCCTAAAGCACCTTACAATTTAGCACTTTAATTGACTCAAACGCTGTGGGTTAAGCACCTGACAGCTGACTATATTTTTATAAGACTACTATACAGACTACATAGAGGTGATGATTTAAGGTACTGCAAGCTTTTATGGCCAATATTGTATATATTTATATAATTTTCTAAAAGATTTTATACACGGGATATTCTATTTATAGAAGTAATATTCTATTTGTATATATTGAGGTAATTTATTTAATATACTTTTATACAAATAAAGGTGACTGGGAATTGTGACTATTGTATTTATTATATCTTCCATTTTATTATTTATGATTTGGACTTTGTATTATTTGGCTCTGCTGCAGGAACAAATGACCTGGAAATTCTCGGTGGCTCACAACAGTGCTCTCTTAAAATAACCACAACAACAGCGCTATCTTGAATTCTCACTTACATTAGTTTGGTGCCTGCGAGCTGAGCGCAGCTCTTCTTAATTATGTTCTCATTCTAGGATCCGAACGCAAGGGGAAGACTATTTGGGTCAAGGCAGAGGGAAAACAAAAAACTAGTAGTAACAGCAGCCATGTCTTCGGGCTTTGAGCCCCCTCTTAGAACTTCTGCTCACCTGTCACTGGCCGTGGCAACATCTGGCCATGTCTGACAACAATCTGCCTACTGGGAGGCACCACCAGTCACATAGCAATGAGAGGGACACACAGTGTCCCAGGAAGGGAGAAAATTACCCAGCCGACTGTAGACTGTAGAACAGGTGACTTCTTCCTATGGGCAGTAGTTTGAGCTGCAGATGAAGGCTAGAGACGAGAAAGGATGAATTCTTTGGCCTATCCTCTTGAAAGAAAATTGGATGAAAGGGCAATATAAGAGAGGCAGAGAGAGAACTGGAGTTCATTAAAAGCAAACTAAATTAAGAGCTCTTTGTGGACACTGGGTCTGGCTCGTGGTCGTGGCCCCGTGAAGGCGGTAGTGGTGGTAGGCTCTTAGTCGTGGCTCAGTCCGACTGACCACATTACCTCCCTCTAGAGTATAGAGGTAGGGAGTCCACCATTCAAACACCAATAAAACACAGTAGAACAGTCCTGATCTCACAAGAGTATTGAAAGAGGATTCTAACTAGAGATGGAAGTGAGGCTCCCGGCACCCAGTAGGGCCATAACTGTGTTTCCTCCCCACTGAGAAAGGCTGGGCCTGTGCAGGCTGGAAGGAGCACCCAGATGGCACACCCTTCTGGAAGGGGCCCCGCATAGACACCCTGAGCAAGCATTAAAATGAAGAAGCTGGTCACTGTCGAGTTGTTCATCAGTTTCAAGTCCCTCTGTTCCTTTGCTCCAAAGAATTCCAAGCATTATCAATAAAACTCTAAACCTGACAAGTTTGATATAACATCATATTCTCTGGAAGGATGGGAAAAACAAACCTTTGCTAACCCCCGAAAAACGGTAGCCTGAAAGGAAAAAAGTGGTAGAAACTTCGAAGAAGTAAAGGAAAACAGACCAATGGCGTATTGGTTCATTTTGTTGGTTTGCTTGCCCCAATCAGTATCAGTATGGGAAAGGCTGGATCGTACACTTGTGTTTCCTTGTGCCAGAGAAAGAAGCCCAGTCAACAAAAGAGAGCTTGGCATGGGGGCGTGTCTTGCAGTAAGTGTGCTTTGGCCATTCCCTTGAATTCCCGCTCTCACTCCCTGGGACAAAGAGCTTAGCGCACCATCTGGGGGAGGGGTGGTAGAACAAGTCCCAGAGAGGGCATCTGACTGTGAGTTTCCATCAGGCTGCTCCTTCCCTGCCAGGAATAATTACGGCATTATGTGATTCTGCGGCCTCACAATCTAAGGAATTTGAATGGGCCCACTAAAGAAAGCACTGGCAGAGGGAGAGCCGATCTGGGTAGTGATGAGGTGTCTGGCTGTTCACAGGGAAGGAATTCATTCCAGATCCGAATGAGGCCACACTGCAGTGATCGGGAGGCTTCATGATCGCACTTTAACCACCCCTCGGGTTTCTCCACTGGTCCTTATTGCTGAGACTGGACAGTTGCTGCTAAAATCAACACTGTCCGTAGCACTGGGAGCAGAAAAATCTACTATGAATTTTTGGCTGGTATTCAGAAACTGCTGCCCTCCAGAGGGCCAAATTATACTTCATTACTTATCCTGGCCCTTGACGTATCATAAAGCTAATTGTTAGTAAACAAACATTCGGGCCTTGAAAACAGATCTTTACGATCTTAAATTATTGATTACGTTTGACTTACATATAAGAAATCAATACTTGTGAAACGCAAAGATATTTTACCCTAGTTACAGCTGACGGCTTATAATGGAAGTACCTGTCTCGTAAATAAACAAAGGAACAATTATCCCCGCCCACGAAATAGGAGATAAACTCATCCCCAAACGCAATTCTTACTTGTTCTAAGATGTGAGTATTTAGCAGGAGCTATTTCTTGTCCTATGGTTGCCTGACCTTTGTTACTGTTACCAGGTAACTTTCATTCAGAAGCTTACAGTGGACACTTGTTCCCTTTCCAATAGCCCCTGTTTTCATCCGGGATCTAGGTGATTCTGGCTTCGCCGTTCAGTACATTCCTTCCTTGTCACTGCAGACATTGGTTTAGGCACAGGACTTAACCTCATCTAGGAAAGGTGAATCTCAGGGTTTTTTCTGGGACTGTGGGCATGCTCTTTCTTGAGGAATATAATGAAGAAAACTGTGGCCCCCAGAGCTGCTGGCAGTTATCTCGGGACCACAAAGGGAGCCAGTCTCAGCTGGAGGTAACACGCTGGAGAGCAGTGTGGGGTGAGGGAAAGAAACTAAGTCACCACGCTACTGGATCAAACCTTGCCTGAAGTTCTCCCTACCTGTGGACTTTTCAAAGGCTATCAGCCACTTGATTGTCTAAGTTAGCTTTGGCTCAGGTTTTCTTGACTTTTTTGACCTGTAGTCAAAAGCACCTGAACTGATGCTGGTTTAGCACTGACCATGGAGTATAAACAGAGAGGAAGAAGGACATTTATACCGTAAACATCCGTGTTCATGCCCTCTGAACTACTAAATGATTTTGCCCTGAAATAATCCCTGCTTGCTAGCACTAAAAAGATAGCCTTTTCCATGCAGCTGTTTCTATCAGAACACAAACATACTGTATTATTTTCTACCTTAAAAAACGAATCTTCCTTTGACCCGACAGAAGCCCTCGTCTGGATTTCCTCCTCATTTCCTGCTCCTAGGACACCGTCCTTGACTTGTAAATACCGGATCACCTTAGTGCTCCAACCTACTGTCTATCAACCATCATTCTCTGGGAAATAGAGCCAAGCCCATGGCTCTCTCATCTCGCTCTTTCCTGCTGTACACCCGTATCACCTGTATGCGAAGGGCTCTTAGTGTGTATCTGAGCCCCCAGGCTCTTGGGAGGCAGACCCAACTACTTCCACAGCATCTCTGCCTGAATGTGGGATTGGCACCTCAATCTTAATATGGCCAAAGAGAATCTGTAATTTCCCCCCACACCAAAACCTGTCTCTTCCCCAGTCTTTCCCTTTGTGTCATCGCTGACTTCTCTTTCTTCTCCCATTCGATCTATTGGCAAAGAGGTCAGCTCTACCTTTATTTTTTTTTAAAAGATTTTACTTATTTATTTATTTGACAGAGAAAGAGATCACAAGCAGGCAGAGAGGCTGAGCAGAGAGCCTGATGCAGGGCTCGATCCCAGGACCCTGAGATCATGACCTGAGCCGAAGGCAGAGACTTTAACCCACTGAGCCACCCAGGCGCCCCTCAGCTCTACCTTTAAAATACCCCAGTTCCAGGGATACCTGGGTGGCTCAGTGGGTTAAGCATCTGGCTCAGGTCATGATCTCAGGGTCTTGGGATGGGTCTTTCCTGCTACGACCAATGATACCACTGCGAACCACCACATGCAATGCATTAGTTGCAAAAGAAGCAATATGAAACTCTAAGAAAACCTGTAAAGCTCTAAAATTACTCTTGGAAGTTTTTATTGACTCAAAAGTTTCAGTAAGAAAAAAAAGATGCTGAAAAACATTTCCTTGCAAAAACAGGTTTCCAACTTCTGAAATTTGACCATTTGAAACAGGCTTCTTGAACATCACTCTATGAATGGCAAAATTAAATAACAATGATTTCCTTAGTTCTTTCCTTCATAAAAAATGGTAATTTAAAAAAA
>CM053606.1:68966264-68988678 GCA_028646535.1 Procyon lotor | reverse complement strand
TAAGACAATTTAAAATGGTTGCCCCTAGGAATGAAGAGGGAACTGGTTTTCAGTATTTTAAGTGACATGCATATGGTATGTTTATAGGTCGGAACATTTCAATTATTCAAAGGAAAAACGACTGATGTAGGTAAAAATGTAAACAATTTCCTTTAACTAACAATGCTAAAGTCCACCTGACAGAATTCACTCTGCCTTTAGGCAAATTATACTTTTAAATACCAAGTTTAGAAGTTCAAAAAGTCCATAAGGAAATGATAGACACAACAGTCTCACTAGTTTTAAGTCAAATGCTAATCACTATGAGAGGGGAACAAGGTGAAGGGTGGCAATATGCCATCCCAGAATATGCCACTTTGGCATAACCACTGTTTTTGAGCTATGTTAAAACACTTAAAAAAACAGGTGCAGGGGTGCTTGGATGGCTCAGTCGGTTAAGCGGCTCCCTTCAGCTTAGGTCATAGTCCCAGGATCCTGGGATCGAACCCGAGCACTGGGCTCCTTGCTCAACGGGGAGCCTGCTTCTCTCTGCCTGCTGCTCCCCCTGCTTGTACTAATAAATAAATTTTAAAAAAAAGAAAAGAAAAAAAAAAACAGATGCAAGAAGGGCACTGTGACTTTCCCCACTTCTCCTCCTGAAAATAAGCTAATACTTGCTGTCCCCAAATGGAAGCTATCTTCCCTAAACTGGAAGGAAAGTACCATTCTCATCATCAAGGACGGCATGTTGGAGACCGAGAGAAATATACACAAACCTTGCTCATTCTTACCTTTGTTTGCCTTCCTCATGTAATTTACTTTTCCACAATTGCCTCTCTTTGTTCAACCTGGTATAAAAAATGTTTAGGTTTTGCCGCTTCTTTGGGCCATCTCCTTATAAGGGCTTCCATAGCACCTAAAACTTGTATTAAATAAATGTGTATGTTTTTTTCCTGTTTACCTGTCTTTTTTTTTTTTTTTTTAAGATTTTATTTATTTGACACAGAGCGAGAGATCACAAGTAGGCAGAGAGAGAGAGAGATCACAAGTAGGCAGAGAGAGAGAGAGAGAGGAGGAAGCAGGCCCCCCACTGAGCAGAGAGCCCTATGCGGAGCTTGATCCCAGAACCCTGAGATCATGACCTGAGCCAAAGGCAGAGGCTTTAAACCACTGAGCCACCCAGGCGCCCCTCCTGTTTACCTGTCTTATGTCAACTTAATTCTCAGGCCCATTCAAAAACCAAAAGAGGGTAAAGGTAAAATTTTGCCTCCCCTGCAGAGGCAAACCCTAAATACATATTACTCTATTAATGCACAGCAACCATAGTTGCTTACACCCCTATGTTCTGTTGTAGGAAAAATATAAGCTTGGTATCAGAACACAGAGTGCTACACTTGGGATGCAGTATGTGTTGCTCATGGATGAAATTTATCTCTAGCTTATTGTTCAGAATAAGCTGCCATTTCCCAGTGAGGCCTATAGAAGATGCTAAGAGGAACTGTGAGGAAAAAGAGGTTTCATGGTCAACCATGTTTTAGAAACGTTGAATGTCTTTATTGTAGGTCTTCGGTTACTTGTTATGTTATTACTAACATAACCATCATTATGTTAGTGTACATGGTGATTCTCCAGGAAAAGGATATTCCTCTATGCCTCGAACACTGAAGCACTTTAATGTTTGTTAAATTTTAAAAGGAAGAAAAAAAGAAAGAAAAAAGAAACCCCAATTGATTTTTTGATAAGAATCCATTACGGAAGGAATAAGGAGGCAGCTATTAGTAATCTAGGTAATCTAGAAATTCAGGGTTCAGGGTAATCTAGAAATCTGAAAATCTCAAACTTCCCCCATAACTTAAAATCCTTCCCAGGACTGATAGTATCTTTTAAGGTCTCCTGGCTACTTTGGCAACATTTGTGAAGTACACTAAAGTTTGTGGAGTTTCTTTTTCTTTTTTTTTTTAAAGTAATATCTATACCCAACGTGGGGCTCGAACTCATGACCCTGAGATCAAGAGTTACATGCTCCACCAACTGAATCAGCCAGGTGCCCCGGCACACTGAGGGTTTTATATGACTTTTCTAAAAGAGAAATTCATTCTGTTAAAAATCACATTTGACATAACTTTTTGAAAAAGAGACATTGGGTGCTAAAAGGGATTTCTAAATGTCAATTTATTTTTGTGTTTTTCAAATCAAGATTGTATGAACTACGTATGAACTACCTGGTTTTTAGATACCAGAATAAAAAGAACAATCAAAGGTTGTATAGGATAACTGATACTTTTTAATCTGAACAGAAAATAAGTAGACAAGTTTGCCAAAGAGAGTGGTAAAAACTGAATGTTATGTATTATGGAATCAGTACATCAAGTTTTACTTTGGTAGCCAGTGATTCTTATAGTTAATTCTGCAAAAAAACCAAATTCAGTTTTACTGAAACAAGATTATAAAATGCCCATTTCTGAACCCTAGTCTGTTAAAACTGATTTCATATCTAGCTTATTGATAAAATTCAGTTTCAGTTTTCCCTGTGCAAATAATACATGTAAGTCATTAATGGTGGTTTGGTGAGGCGAAACTAATTTCCCTTAGGATAGTTCAATATAATAACCCAAATATAAAAAGTTATGCAAGATTCACAGAGATAAACCAGTGCCTAGGAAACGTAATTCACCCATGTGCGTAATCATAACATATTTTTTAAACAAAATCACAGTCAAAGACAGTGATAACATTGCATACTCAGTGCATTACTTCCTGTAGTGCATTCCTATGGCTCATTTGGAGTTTAACACCATGTAACCACCACACTTCTAATGAATGGGCTTCAAACATACACAGATCCATCCAATTCTTTTAAAAAATCTGAAACTCTCATTAAAGAGTTTGAGCTTGACATGTAAGGACTTTATGTTTTAATATCCCAAACACTGGGAAGATTAGGTGTGAAACATAGTAATGACCCCCTGTAAGCAAGACTGCACATGAACTTCTATTATATCCCCACAAAGAACCCTCAGAACAACTCAATACTGCAGACTGAGAGGGGCACACTTATTTAGCCAAAGAAAATTCAAATGGCTTTCCTGGAGTCAAATGCACCCCAAGATCTATACAAGGAATGAGTATAACGGTGGCAGCTAAAGCAATCTGCCACTGCGTGATAAATGCCACTCTGCATTGGGGTAGTACATTTTGATAAAATACTATGATTTGTTTCCCACTATCATGGAGCACAAGAAAATGAAACTCAAGACTACCTTGTGAGAACAGAATAAATGATGACCCCAGTTTTCAATAGGGTTCTTCATTGAAGGAAAAGATAGAGCCATAGAAGTCAAATTAGCTGACTTCAAATGGTTTACATCCCAGGATGAATCAGGTTACACTGATTTAAGCCCAATTTAATTTAGGCAGGTTTTTAACCACAAGAATAAGGACATTCTTAGTACATATTAATAATTAAACCAACATATACACAATTAGCAAGATCCTATATAATATTAAATGGTTTAACAACTCGTTCTCAATTATTTCATATCTAATTTGTTTTGTTTAAAAAAAAAACAAACCCAAGCTCAACTTTATTTTACAATGTACTGTGTATTTCTACGTGTATTCTGTAATGATTTCACTGAAGCAGTACAGCTCTCCGGATTCTAGGAGCCAAACTCAACTGTATCTTCTGTTATCTGTTTGAATTCGTAATTGCCTCTGCCATCCATATGCAGGTAGTACTACGGGAAAGAAGCAGGGGGGAAAAATCAATGACTAAGAGAATTTCTTTTTTGTCAGAAATTTATGTAGAGGTTATTATACGAGAAAAATGGAAATTATTTTAAGCCACTAATACCTTCAAAAGTTTTATACCCAGAGAGGTAAGACTACATGAAGAAGTCCACTCTTTTTAATATAGCAACAATGTAATTCTGCTTGGAGTGGACAGAGTACTTTCCTTTACAGAACTAAAATACCAAAATTCCTCATTATTTTGAAGGAACCAAATGTACAGGCATCCTACAAATCAGAATGCTTCCGTAACTCCACAACCACAGGCTGACCTGTGCTAAGGGTAATCCTCTTCAACAGGCAGTCCTGAATACTTCCTTTATCTGGTTTCCTGGATCAGTTCGGAACCTCTAACTTAAGGTTTTTTATTTGTTCGTGGTCTTAGTAGAGGAGGAAAAGAGTTATCCAGTATGCCTGTATACCCGTCCTATGAAGACACTTAGGACAACAGTTAGATAGGCTTCTGTTTTATTTAGAAGCTTTTTATTTACAGAAAAGACATGTTTTTCCATCTTCTATCTTGTTATTTCTTAGCTATTCTGGCCTCGGACATTGCAGTCCGTGTCATCCCTCCTTCACACAATCACTGCTTGATATTCTGTGCTTGTCTCCCCCACCAGAGGAAGAGGGGAGGTCAAATCCAAACACTCTCACACAGCCCTGTGGCTATGATATTTATGAGCTCCTGACAAAACACAAAGGCTTGGATATTTTTTTAAACTGCCTTGATTATTAGTTATTCAATTTCTCATTTCATTCTGACAAATGGACAAATTATATCATCATAAAAAGTATCTTTAAAAGTCACACAGCTATACAGAATTCCATTATTTTTACTAAATACTTTCACAGAGGCTACCTCTTCATGGTAATCTAAGAGACAGGAAGGCAAGAATCAATAACTTTACTATATGAAGGAAGAAACCGATGCCACAGACAGTCGTGCTCGAACCCAGGTTTTCTAACGTCCAATCAACCCCATGCTCTGCATCTTAATGCTGACTGAAGATTCATCTTACACCATCATCTTAACCATAAGGTTACTGAGGGTAAAGAGAGTACTCTGCAACCCCCAAGGATAGTTAGCTCAGTACTTGGCAAAAAGTTGCTCCTTCAGGTATGTATTTTATGGAACAAGACACCCTGTATGTTTGTCCTAATTTTTCTCAAATCCTTTCTTTTACCTAAAATGTCTCTCATTTAGGAAGGAAGAAAGAGAAGAAGAAAGGAAAGAGAGAAAGAGAGAGGAGAGGGGGAAGGGAGGGGAGGGAAGAGTTGAGTTAACACGGTTTAGTTTGGGGTTTGATCATAAAGAGCCGAAAAGAACTGCCATACTGAGAACAGCACTGCTCCAACACCAGGATACATAAGGATCTGCACCAGTGCAAACCTCACTGGAATTGCTACGTAAGTTATAGTGACTACTTAATGATTCTGTTTCATTATAGTACAATGATAAACACAGCTGACATTAATCAGGTTCCCCTTACAGCCATGACCTCACTAAAAGCGTCCTTAAACTTTCTGCCATCTAATCCTTCCTTAGACTCTTTCTCTTCTGTCAATACAGGATGGTGAGAAAAACTTTACTTAGCCATAGCTGTGATAAAGTTGTGTAAATTTTAGTCAGTTACTATACAATAGTCATTTATAAAAACGGAGACCCACTAACTGGTTCTCTAATATCTCTCAAATCAACTCGGGTTTGTTTAATATGTATTAGAGCTTTCAAAACTGACAACTACAATATTTAAGGAAAATTTAGAATAACCTTTTGTCCTTCAAGGTATATGTTTATAAGAGAACATACACCAGGAAATCTAAAACCATGATCACCTGAATTCACATATTTAAATAAGATAAAATTTCACCGTACCATTCAATATAAGAAATACACACCTCGTGGTGTTTCCAAAGAGACTTTCTATGTGACACAGTGAAGAGGGTGATGCCAACCTAATACAAAGAAAGTGATTTAGGCTTATAGCAGTAACAAAGAATAAAAAATTAAACTTATCTACATATTTAAACTATTAAAATATCTTCAGAAGCTATAATTAAAAATCATTGTAAAAGATAAAAAATTACAACTGATGCCAATGTTCAAGGTAATGCAAAGTACAGACCACTGACCACATAATGAAAACATATAAGTACCAATAAATTCTTTAAGAAAAAAAAACTAAGAGGTACTAGCATTAAACGTACTATTTTGTTTGGGACAGAAAATATATATCCTGACGCAGTTTCTATTTTATTGTGAAAAATATGTGAAAAGAATACAAGAATGGTGAAAATAGCAAGAGGTCAAAATCAGGAAAATTTAATCAATATAGTACCATCTATAGTCAATCTGTTTTTCAAATACAGGGTCATAATCCTTTATTGGAACCCATTTTGGATTGTGTATGGGAATTCAGATTTTGGAAAAACGGTATTATCATCAGAACTCTGGGGCAGAAGATATGAATGTTTCTGTAGCAACATATAAGAATACCAACATTGAGACAAGTTCAGAGTTTAAGTATCTTCTGTTAGTTTAGGCAAGGTTTGGCTACCCCATTAAGCATGCTACAAAAAAATGAAAAATCTTTTAGTTTTGAAAACTTATTGGTTTTAAGATTTTATTTATTTATTTGAGAGAGACAGCATGAGAAAGAGAAAAGGCAGAGGGAGAAACAGACTCCCCACTAATCAGGGAGCCGACGTGGAGCTCAATCCTGGGACCCTGGGATCATGACCCGAGCTAAAGGCAGACACCTAACCAACTGAGCCACCCAGGCGCCCTAAAACCTTACTGGCTTTTAAACTGTAAATAAAGATTTAGAGATTTCTAATAAAGATAAAACAACAACAACAACAATCCACCAGTCAATATAACTGCAGATGCTCTGAATCAGTGGTTTTCAACTGGGGGGCCGGGGAGGAATTTTATCCCTTAGGGGACACTTGACAATGTCTGGAGACATTTTTGATTGTCACAACTTAGAGTGCTACTAGCATCTAGTGAATAGAGGTCAGAGATGCTGTCAAATACCCTATAAAGCAAAGGACAGCTCCTCACAACTAAGGATTAGCCAATCCAAAATGTCAAAAGAGCTAAGGCTGAGAAACCCTGCTCTAGATCATAGTTGCTTAAAGGGATCTCTTCAGGCTGACAGAGATAAATGCTAAAGTATCCAGATAATTCCATCATGAGTTCTAATTTTATTTTTATTTTGATAATTTTTTAAAAATTAGCCTAAGTCTATTCTGATCATCTCTACCATGAGATCTAAGTGCCCAAGTCTGTGTTTGTACTTCCGCTGGTACCAAGTGATTACTTAAAGTGAGAGCATTTGGGGTGCCTGGGCGGCTCAGTCAGTAAAGTGTCTGACTCCTGATTTTGGCTCAGGTCATTACTTCAGGGTTATGAGATGAAGCCCTAAGTCGGGCTCTGTGCTGGAGGTGTGAAGCCTGCTTAAGAGTCTCTGTCTCCCTCTGCCTCTCCATCCCCCACTCTCTCCCTCTTTCTCTCCCTAAATAAATAAATAAACAAATAAATAAAGTGATAGCACTTAACACTTTTAATGTGCCATAACTCTGGATGCCATGTGGAAAGGTTCTCAAATTGGTTACAAACTGCATGACAAAATAAGTAATTAGTAAAACATTTCCATGGTACAACACTTAGTTGATTTTTCAAAGCTCACTTCAGATATTATTTTTTATGATTCTATAATAATTGGATCAGATCTCAACTTAATGAAAGCATTCTTTCTGACACAATTACTTAAATAAGATATATAAGCAAAATTCAAAATATAAGATCTGGACCTCAGATTATATCTTTCCATAATTGAATCCCAAACTGGTGGTTTAGTTTCGGCAAAACAGTATCAGAGGTCTCTTTAATGTTACCAACTTGAAACTGTGTTTTGTCTGTACTTAATTTGTAAATTTATATTTGTTTTGTGGCTGTAAATGAGCTCTAAGTTCAAGGAGTTCATATCTCATTTCATGCTTATACATATTCAACTATTACAGTAATATAATTTAAACTAGCAACTGGGGACCCCATAAGAATTTTCCTCTTTTAAATGGAATCTACACTTTTACTGGAAAATGCATCTTATGTAGAGATATATAGTCTATAACTAAACATAAGGGGACATCACATGGTCAAAACTACCACCAAAGAGCCTCTAAATCACTGATCAAATGGAGACCACACCTCTAATACCTATAAATCTGAAAGTTCATATGAACAGATACATAAAAGGATTATAAATGAACAAAACTGATTCAAGAATAGAAAAACCATTAAAGAAATAAAATCAGTACAGAGAAATCTTCCTACAAAGATTAATGTAGCAAATTTATTCTTTCATCATTATACCAATGCTTATCAAACTGTAACGTGCATTTGAATCCTCTGGGAATTTGGTAAAAATGTGGACTCTAATTTGATAGGGCCAGAGAGTCTGCATTCTAACAAGCTCCCAGGAGATGCTGATCAATGACCACACTCTGAATAGTACAAATTCATATTGTAAATATGCAACATGACCTTTTATATTTACTGTAAACCCCGAAATAACACTTTTAACAAATTGTTAAAAGAATCTTGTATTTCCTTTACTTACATAACACAGTTAAACAGTTAGGATATACTGTTCTTATTCTCAAAATCTGACAAGAGTATAGATGGTGTGACAATCACCACAGAACTACCAAATAATTAAGAATGGTATCAATATGCACAGCCTCAGAAAAGGCTACCACAAGAAACTGTAAAATGTTGCCCAGGCCAGAGAGGGAAAAAAAAAAAGGACAAACTGAAACTACCACATGACTACTACTATCAGGTTTTCTTGATTAAAAAAACAAATGATATCTAGGTTTCAATCTTAATGGAACGCATTAAGAAAATATCAGTTTATTAACTCTGAGTAGAGGGTTTATTAACTCTGAGTATAGTAACACCTTAAACAGGAAGTAAATTTAAATATATTATTTGTTTCAAATCTAAGACACAGCTAAAGAGAATTACATACAGAATTCATTTATAATTTTTTTACTCATATCTATTAATTTTCATTTGAAATCTTTATTAAAGCATACAGAACATCCTTTGATAGTCATTTTGTTACTTAATAACTTAAAAACTTTTCTTTGGATAGACATTTGGCTGGACACAGAGTAAACCAAGAGAATAACCAGGACCCTCAAACTGAGAACCTGAAATGCTCACCTTTCGACAATGACTGTAAATGTAGCCTTCCACATCCACACTAACTGCACTTGTGCATTCATCCAAAATGGCAAACTGGGGCTTATGATAAAATAATCTTGCCATCTGAAGCATAAAAAGAAATATTTTGTATAATCACATGCAGAAATCAATAAGCTAAAATAGATTTACCTTAAATTAAATATGCATTGAGTCTTATAAAGCAAGTATGAAAATTATTTTAACTCAAAAAACTTACTTCCCCAAAACAGAAGTATATTAAAAAAAAACAAAACCTACATGTTTTTACTATCTTCCCAAAGAGGAAAATGTAACACATAGGAAATTTACTGTTAAAAGAGTTAATCCAAAACATTTAAGACTGATGAGAAATGAAGCTGAGTTTTAAACCAGAGACTGTTCTCTAAACAAGATTAGAGGGTACATATATTAATCAAATCTTAGAATTCAGATTCCAGATGGCTTAAGTGCAAAAATGTGCTTATTTCTAAACATGCTATTGCTTATATAATGTCAATTAACATTAAGCTGCCAATTAATATATCCAATAATTTTTGAGTGCACCTGTTTTATATCCCTGAGGTTAAGACTGGATGTGCTCATTTTTTAAAGGCTCTGCTAATTTTATAAGTAAAAAATAACACAAGATTGTTATAGCTTCCATTTCTTCAATTAGCAAGAATGCTGAACATTTTCTCATTTATTTTCCATATGTATTTTATTTTCTGGGAATTATTTACTCTGATCCTTTGTCTAACAGATATTCCAGTTGGTCATCTGCCCCTAGCAATGATCACCATGTACCAAGACCAATGGACACTTTTCTATCCTTACCCAGTTTATCTTTTCTGCTATATGCAATTCAGATGACCACTTCCTCCTTCGTGAGAAAGTGACAGTGAAGCCACAGTCTTAATGTTTCTTCTCACTTCTTATGCTGCTTCCTCAGTTTCTTTTCCAGCATTTTCTTCTTTACTTGACGATTAAATGCTGGGGTTCCTCAAGGCCAATTTGTAAGTTCTCCCTCTTTATCCTATATTGTCTCTCCCTAAATGATCTCATCGAATCTCGTGATTCCAAATACTATTTACATTTGTGAACTCAATACATATCTCTTGTCTTCCCACTCTTCGAATTTCTGACTGCTAAATAAAAATTCCTATTTGATATTTCTAGTCAGTTACTGAGTTTTCCCCTTAAACTCCAACCATTCACCTCACCGCACCTTAAACATTTCAGAAAATCACGCTATCAAACAGCTGCTCAAGCTGGAAGGCCACGAGTCCTTCTCCTCCTCCCTTTCACACTCCCACCTCATATTTTTTAGTTCATTTGAGTAGGTCCTTCAGAGTTTGTAGTCCACTCACTTTCCTCCATCTCCACAATCACGCCCTCAGGCCAGAACACAACCATCTCCTGCCTGGCGGACCACGAACAGCCTACTTTCTCTTTCACCCCCTCCAATCCATTCTCCCTGTAACCAGAAAGGATTTTTCAGAAACGTAAATCAAAGAATTTCACTCTTCTGTTCAACTTCCCACTTCACTTAGAACAAAACCCACCCAGGCCCATAGGTCCTGCAGAATCAGAGTCTTTCTTGCTTTCCAACCTCAACATTCTAGCCAAAATTGCCTCCTCTCAACTACCAAGACACAAGTGGTCTTAGGCCAGAGAGGTTTAGCACATGTCACTTTCTTTTTGTCTCAAACACTTTCCTTTTGCTCTGCTTCTTGCATCTTTGAAATTTCTCCTCAAACCTATCCTGAGCCCTCCCCCTCAATCCAAGGGGGTCCCTCCTATAACTTCTCTGCAGCCCTTCGTATGCTGTGAACTATATGTTATCTCTTTGTCAGCTCTTCTAGGCTATTATATTCACATAAGCAGAGACTCTCTTTTAACCACTACTGTACACCCAACACTCGCATGAAGGAAACATGTAAATATTTGATAAGTTAATGACTAAAACACACGCAGCTCTCTATTTGATGAGGTGAGGAAGGGGAAGCAGCAGCAAATATAGACTACTAGAAGTTCAGCTGTGCAGAGAATGAAAGGTACAGACTAGAGGACCTTTGGTTAAGGCAGAGTTTGCTTTTTACATCAGGGAGACCTGAAAATGTCTTCCTGAAAGAGAAAGACCAGAAGAGATTATAGGGTGTGTGTATCTGCACACATGCATAAGTGAAGGAAAGAATATGATACAGTCAGAGGAGAGAAGGTCCAAAAACATGGAGATATTTAGCCTTTCTCAAGAGGATGGATGACATATCCTCCACAGACAGAATCAGGGAGGTCATGACAGTCCAGCGTGAACTTCATTAAAAGGAATGATTCTCTGAAGGCATTCCACAAATGCTCCCCGCCCCACCATGTTCCCATGGAACTCTGCACACCCTCATCATCACATTTGGCATACTGCACGGCAATTTTCTCCTGTGTCTCTCCCACACTACGCTGTCAGGGCTCGCTACCACAATACGAGAAGACTGTAAAGTGAGTAAGCACGGCAACACTGCGGTGGTACCACCACCTGGGCTCGACCAGCCCCGCCCCCACCCCACCCCAGCGGTAACCTTTACTAGAGATCTTTGCTTGGCAGCCTACCTCACGGTGCTACAGTTCAATTTCCTCTGTACAAGGGGGCATTCAACAGTTTCTGCCTCAAAGGACTGACAAGAATTCAGTGTAAAGGGTTTAGCCCACCACCTATCTATTACACACTCAATAAAAATGAGCTGTCAGTAACTGACATAATACCAGCTTCTTTTTTCCCTAAGTAGGAGGTGAGTTGTTCTGCTAGGAGTAGGAAATGGGGTAGAAAGCATGACACTGGTAGTTTTTAAATGATTATTATGAAAAATGGGAGAGAGGGGCAAAAGGAAGATGATCACCAAAGAACACTGTGAGCCCCTGTAGGACTGAAAACCATGAAAGTGTGGTGGCACCAAACCACCTCGTTCTGATCTTTCAGTTGCTCTCAGAAGCCTATACACAGAAAAACCGAGGCAAAGAACTACTCTTGTGCTGCAGCTGAGGTAATACGAGGAAACAAAAAGTGGGAAAGGAAGTTAAGGGAGAAGGAGCATTTGTTCATTCCTTTACGAAATACTTCCTGAGTACTTCCTATGTGTCAGGCCCTGGATTATTAAGTCTATACTGGACAGGAAAGCAGGCAGAGTCAGAAGGGGACTGAGCAATCATAAGAAAAGGGACCAGTCAATATTCAAGATATCTGTGGGTCTGAAGAAGGGAGACAATTGCCAATTAGGTAAAAGAAAAAGAATTAATTACAAAATTGGTTTTAAAAAACACTAACAATTTTAGCACATGCTATCTCTAGTAAGGGGGTTTTGGCCCTTCTTTATATTTTTATAAATATTCCAATTTTTTTATCTTACATACTTTTTCATAATTCATAATAAAAAACACTACTAAATAGGAAGAACAAGTAGAGTGGAGTGGGAAAGAGAACTATCAGTCAGAGAAATAAGATATCGCAACTCAGGATATTGGGTAGAGCATTCTTGGCTGGTAATGGCTGGGCCCAGAGAGGTGCAATGGAGGTAAGGAAAATGTTACTTGAGACTCTGAGGGCCAGTGAGAGAAGAGAACTGGATAGACAGTCCACCTGCACATCAGAGGCTGTATAATGTAGTGGTCAGGAGCAAGATGTCTGACGTCAGACCCACCTGCACTTGAATCTCCATTCTGCCACTCAGTAGCCACGTGGCATTAGGAAGCTGCTTAGGCCCTTCAAGTCTCTCCCTTATCTGTACCTTAATTCCCAAAAGCTGTTGGGAGAATTACATAGAGTGTGCCCTTCAAAACCAATGCCTCCCTCATCATTCCAGTGTACTTTCTTTACAGCTATAATTGAAGACTGCCTTGTGTGACAGTTGAGAATACTCAGATCTCCCACCTAGATTATTAAGGGCAAGCACCTATCTCAGTGCCTTGCAAAGAGCAGACTCGCAGCTAGTAGTGAACTCTGTGCAAATTATACCATGATTAAGTTTTTCCACTAAAATTATGGAATAGTGATCTTACTTCCCTACATTTCCTCAAGGAATTTTAGAAATGTGTTTCTAAACACATTTTTTTTTTACTTCCTCCTTGAGGAAAGTATTCCTCAAGGAATTTTAGAAATGTGTTCACCAGATCTCCCTTTTATTCAGTGGTATTATTCCATTCTCTCCAATTCAAATCTGACTTTCCTAACCCAAAAGTTCCCTTGTTTCATCTGTTTACACCAACTAATCTCCACTCTTACATATTCACTGTTTTGGGTGGTTAGACCTTTCAAGTTCATTCTTCCTAAAAAATTATGATTTTTATAATATATAAATTATTAATTTTTATAATTTATAAAAATTATGTCTTCACTTCCCTCATTTTTGCTTTGTAAATTTTCAAGCCTACCCCAAAACTGTAAGAGCATTAAAATGACCATACACAAACTTTGCCCAATTTCACCAGCCTCGATATCTGTTGTATTATCCTTCCCTGTCTCCCCACGAAACTTCTGAAGGTAGCAAAACAATACGCTCTCTTTTAAATTTTACAAACAATTCTCCAAATATTGGTCTATACAGAACATACTTGCCAATGGCTTGGTCGTGCAGCAGTGCCATGGGTGAGTTTCTCCATTTCCCAACCAACTCTATCATGGTTCATCTGGCTTTACAGGGCTCCTCCCTCCACTCTGTCCCTCTCCCCCAAGATATCCCCTCACTCCTCTAGGCCTTGAATTTCTTATCTTCAAATAAAAACTATCCCCTCTGTGCCTTTATACCCACCCCCCACAGGATTCCTTAGTTAAGCACATTTATTTTTCTTGCTCTGGATTTACACTGTGTGCCTTAGTGAATCTTGACCTATCCTTCCATGTTCTTTGAAGTCATAGTAACAGGAACTTAAATTTGTTCTCTTGACTTGCAGTTATTTCTATAGTCATCTTCTAATTGATTCCAGAAACCTCAATCACTTCAGATTCTCATTCCTGCCACCCAATTTCCACTTTTATGGCTGACATCTCTTTTCTTTTGTATAACTGATTCTTTACTCTATAGAGTAATCTCATGTTCCAGCACTAGCCAGACAAATCACAAGATCAGGCTGACATTAAGTTCATATAGCATGGATATGTTCTGGGAAAAATAACATGCACTTCAGGGAATAAGAGGCAACAAAAAAGGGAGAATATAATTTAAAGATAATGAGTAAGCAATTCAGCAATAAGCCATTTCTTTTGCTGTTTTTCTTTGGTTACAGTTTTCTCTAATTCCTACAAGGTTAACACTCTGGGAAAAAAATTTCTTCTGCAGCTGCTCAAACTATGGTATGCATAGTTAGAAAATGATTCTTTAAAAGTTAACCCGCTTGGGGTGCCTGGGTGGCTCAGTCATTAAGCGTCTGCCTTCGGCCCAGGTCATGATCCCAGAGTCCTGGGATCGAGCCCCGCATCGGGCTCCCTGCTCGGCAGGAAGCCTGCTTCTCCCGCTACCATTCCCTCTGCTTGTGTTCCCTCTCTTGCTGTGTTTCTCTCTGTCAAATAAATAAAATCTTTAAAAAAAAAAAAAAAAAAGTTAACCCTCTTAAGAGAGTATTCAAGGTATCACTCTTTTTTTTTTTTTAAAGATTTTATTTATTTGACAGAGAGAAACACAGCGAGAGAGGGAACACAAGCAGAGGGAATGGTAGCGGGAGAAGCAGGCTTCCCGCTGAGCAGGGAGCCCGATGTGGGGCTCGATCCCAGGACCCTGGGATCATGACCTGAGCCGAAGGCAGACGCTTAACGACTGAGCCACCCAGGCGCCCCTCAAGGTATCACTCTTTATAGGCAGTGTTTTGTAGTCATGTTTGACCAGGAATAAGTTTAGACTTATTTAATAAAATTAAAACAGCTCCTTTCAAATGCTTCTATTAGGAATATGTAAAAATTCTAAATAACTCTGGGTAGTAGATACTGAGCCCTGAAACCAGGACAGATATAATGGTATAATGGTAGAGGGGAGGGCAGGAGCAGAATAAAGTGGGAGCACAGAGTGGATCATCTCTAACACCTTCAGATATTTCAGAGAGAACAGCTTTAGGTTAGCAGGGAAAAGATATTAAGACATCTTGGACTACCATATAACCCAGGATCAATATGGTAAAAGGTTCCTCCACTTTAATTAATCCCTAATGGATTAATATGTAATTGGAAAACTTATGAATTTTTCAGAATTCTAAATGCACATGCAAGTGTGCATCTTCCAAGTACATTTTCAAGCACTTCTATTATCATTTAACTTATTCATACTGTAACAACTGCTAAATAGAAAGACTAAAATAGTAATTTTAATTAATCAATTAATAAAAATAATCAAAATACTGGACTCTAAAAGTGACTTTATGCAGCCAGTTACACTGTCATGCATGTGTTTAGAGTATACTTACCGCCATTCTTTGTTTCTCTCCACCACTGAGGACATCCATCCAATCCTGAACACTGTCCCAGCCTCCTTCACGTTCAAGGATATGACCCAACTGGACATTATCTAAGTATTCCTTTAGTACCTTTTAGCACAATGATTAAAGATGAAATCAAACTTAATGTAAGCCAACATTCTCTATTTTGCTTTATTTTTTAAACTATAGTTATTATAATTCTATTGTCAATATCCCTGAACCCTCCTCACTTCCTATCAATACTAATTCTCACAAAATATATCTAGTAGTTTAAAGAAAATAACACTATTGTACATAATTAAAGGATGAGGGCAATGAGAAAAAAAAAAAAACAAACAACAGTAAAGAGACAAGGTTAAATACTCACTAAGCCACATTTAACCAGAGTAGTTAACATCTTACCTCAGCTTGGAAAGTTATAATTAATGACAAGGTTTTAGAAGGTTTTACAGGGCAGGATAAACTACTAGGCAGTTAAAATACTTAACTAATCTGATTAAGATAAAGAATCTGAAATGGAGTATTTCCAGTAGGTCTAGGACATAAACATTCCCTTACTAGATCAGATATCCCCTTCCTTTTCTGATCCTCTCTTCCATCTGGATATATCACTTGATCTCGAAGTGTTCCAAGGGTCATATAAGGTCTCTGATAGTGATAGAGCAAAAATCATTATAAGTGACTTTTTAAAAAATAAATTAAAAGATCTTTACATAAACGATTACAAAATAACTCAAACAAGGTCTTACCTGAGGAACATAAAATAATTTTCCTCTCTCAGGTTTAGTTAGACGTCCTCCAAAAAGAGGCCATAACTATAAAAGGAAAGGGAGTGGGGAGAAGAGCAGTTGTAAATTTCACAATGTGGTACACTGTATGGCAAAACAGGACTGCAAAATCTTGGGGCCAACTTGTACTTACTTCACCAAGAACACGGAAAAGTGAACTCTTCCCACAGCCATTTGGACCACAAATTAAAACGTTGGCCCCAGATCGAACCTGAAAGAAAATCAGTCTATGAATTAATAGTGAATATACACTCAGTGAATATTTCCTTTAGAGTCAAATTGTTCTTTGCTAATGATAAGCTTTCTATTTGTCTATAAATGTGGTAACAGAAGCAGTGGAAGGTATGGTTGAAGAGACCTTTCACTTTTGTTTACTTTCAAATTTTACTCATTTTTTCATTTAAAAATCACTGAGTAGGGGCGCCTGGGTGGCTCAGACGTTAAGCGTCTGCCTTCGGCTCAGGTCATGATCCCAGGGTCCTGGGATCGAGCCCCACATCGGGCTCCCTGCTCTGAGGGAAGCCTGCTTCTCCCACTACCATTCCCTCTGCTTGTGTTCCCTCTCTCGCTGTGTTTCTCTCTGTCAAATAAAAAAAAAAAAAAAAAAAAAAAATCTAAAAAAAAAAAATCTAAAAAAAATCACTGAGTAAAATCAACTTAATCAGAATACAGAACAACAGCTTATAAATTTTGAGGATTCTTGAAAACAAGTATGTGTATAGTATATGGTCTTTTTTAAAAAAATGGAATCATACAATATATGTTCTACATGTTACTATTTAACAATATATCACAAATATTCTTCCAAGTATATTCAGGTTCCTCCCATTCTATTTTTTTTAATGCCTACAGTGTATTCCATTTTAAGAACGCACCATAATTTATTTAAAACTTCCTTTTTGTTAATTATTTAGGTCATTTGTATTTTGCTTTGCTCTTTTAGATAATACTGCAATGAACCAGAACAAGTGAGCAAATTTATGTATTAGTGAGAAATGTTTCTATGGATCAGGGTTCTTAGAAGTATACATATATTATAAATATTTACAAGTGCCACCAAATCGCTCTGCAGCAATGTAAAATTAAATGAGAAAATGTGATTAAGAACGATTAAGTTCTGAGCTTACAGTTTCATGTAAGTATTTAATCAACCCTGTGAAGAAATCAGAAATCAGGGTTCCAATTCCAGCTCACAACATCATACATCAGTGTATCACAGCAGGAAAGGAAACAACAAAGATGTGAGTTACTCTGGTTGTGGAACCTGCTTTGACAATTTTTTTAAACTGCCGAGGCCCTACATTTCTATTATTTAACTCAGTGAATATTTACTGAATGCTCAGTGTCAGGCTCCACTCTAGGTAGTGGGGCTACGCTAATAAAAGAAAGAAAAAAAAAGCCTATTTTATGTAGTAGGAGAGACATATAACAAAGAATACACACAAATGAGTAAATTAAATAGTATATTAGAAAATAAGTGCTATGGAGGAAAAAATATATCAAGGTAAGGAAATTTGAGAGTCAGTAGGGGAGGTTACATTTTTAAGGTGGTCAGGCCAGGTCTCACTGAAAATGGCTACTGGGGGCGCCTGGGTGGCTCAGTCGTTAAGCATCTGCCTTCAGTTCAGATCATGATCCCAGCATCCAGGGATTGAGTCCCACATCGGGCTCCCTACTGGACAGGGAGCCTGATTCTCCCTCTCTAGCACCACTGTGTTTTTGTTCTCTCTCTTGCTATCTCTCTCCATCACAAATAAATAAAAATCTTATAAAAAAAAAAAAGAAGAAGAAAGGAAAAGAAAAGAAAAAAAAAGAAAAAAGAAAAGAAAAGAAAAGAAAAGAAAAGAAAAGAAAAGAAAAGAAAAGAAAATGGTAACTGGGCAACTTTGAATGGCGTGAATTAGGAGTTTTCTGGAGGAAGACTGCTCCAGCCCAAACCCACCCACAAAAAGTTGGTTCAAAGGCACTGACACAAGAATATGCCTGTCCTGGTCAAAAAACAGAAAAAAGGCTGAGAAAACTGACGGAGGAAAGAGGAGTAGGAAAAGAACTCACAGTGGTAAGAGGCTGGGGAAGGGCAGTGCAGGCCAATTCTCCAGGGCACTGGGAGCCACTGAAAGAACTACCTTTTACTTTGATGAAACACAGAGCCATCAGCATTATTCCCAATAGCCAAAGGTGGAAGCAACTGAGGAGGATGAATGGATAAACAAAATGTGGTCTATACATACAATATAAGAGTATGCAGTCTTGAAAATGAATGAAATTCTGACACATGCTACAATGGATGAACCCTGAACACATCATGAAGTTAAGTGAAATAAGCTAGACGCACTTCTATGAAGTCCCTAGAACAGTCATATCCATAAAGTAGAACAGCAGTTACCAGGGGCTGGGCGGAGAGGGGATGAGGAGTTAACTGTTTAATGGCTACAGAGTTTCTGTTTGCTATGATGAAAGAGTCCTGGGATAGTTAGTGGTGATGGTTGCACACACTGTAAATGAACTTAGTGTGACTGAATTGTTTACTTAAAAATGGTTAAAAGAGTACATTTTATGTTATGTACATTTTGCCACAATAAAAAAAAATTTAATGGATGAAAGGGGTAAATTTTATGTTACAGATATTTTACCACAATAAAAAAAGACTGAGTTTCTGGGTACCTGGGTGGCTTGGTCAGTTGGGTGGCTGACTCTTGATTTCAGCTCAGATCATGATCTCAGGGTATTGACTTCCAGCCTGCTGTTGGGCTCCACACCCACTGGGGAGTCTGCTTTAGGATTCTTCCTCCCTCCCGTCTGCCTCACCCCAGCTCTCTGTCTCTCACTCTCGCTCTCCTTCTCAAATAAATAAATCTTATTTTTTCTTTTAAATGAGCTTCTAAAAAAGGTTGAGAAATACTAGCCTACCACATAGCTGATCTATAATAAAATACCACATCATATGCACGTCAGTGTTAGAGAATAAACTACATGGAATGGGGCGCCTGGGTGGCTCAGTGGGTTAAAGCCTCTGCCTTCAGCTCAGGTCATGATCTCAGGGTCCTGGGATCGAGCCCTGCATCCGGCTCTCTGCTCAGCGGGGAGCCTGCTTCCCCCTCTCTCTGCCTGCCTCACTGCCTGCTTGTGATCTCTCTCTCTCCCTATCAAATAAATAAATAAAATCTTTAAAAAAAAAAACTACATGGAATGATTTTTCCAGAAAAATGAACTATCCCTTTTTCTGAGAAGTTATTTTAAAGAATCTTTTTGATGGACTTCCTGAGCAATTACCTATTACCTTTTCCTATGAAACTGAACACTGTGAATAGTCCTCATAATTCAATTTCCTGTGAAATTGAAGACAGTGAATATTCCTGACAGACTTCTTCCTAAGCAATTACCTACCTACTACCTTTTCCTGTGAAACTGAGTGTAGTGAATATTTCTGATTATACATAATTTTACTTTAATAGTGATATTCTAAGCTCCTAAAGTTCACAGCTGTTAATTAAATGGCCTCCTACTACTATACCTTAAGGAATGTCAGACATATATATTGTCTTCTGTTCCTAACTGTTCATTGTGGTTTTCACTGGTAGCCCTACTTCTCTATACCATTTGCTGCAATATGCCAGGAAACCCAAAAACCAAATATATGATAATCTGTAAACATAATAAATAGACTTTAGAGATACCCATAGGCATTCTCTTTAATGTTCAAACATAGATTCAGCATTAACTTTATCCCATGGCTTTTGGTAATGTGGGACAAACTTCCAATTATGATATCAGTCCTATAAGCCAGCAAAAGTTTTCTATAGTAGATTTTTTAAAATGTTTTTGTTCCCCTCAGGTGAAATTAAGACTAAAAGATAAGGGTAACTTGAAGTTCTTAATAACACTATATTATTGAGGTTCCTGGACTGGTTTAATGGGTCAATAGATGCTTTGTACCACTATTTTTCTTTTAATGTTTGAACTTTTATTTAATGTTGAGTTAATATAAATTGTAATACTAGTTTCAGTAGTAGAATCCAATGATTCACTACTTAGATATGGCACCCAGTGCTCATCACATGTGGCCCCCCTTAATATCCATCACCCATTTAGCCCATTCCCACCCACCTCCCTACCAGCAAACCTCAGTTTGTTCTTTGTAGTTAAGAGTCTGTTTTATGGTTTGCCTCTCTCTTTTTTTTCCCTTTCCCCTAATGCTCATCTGTTTGTTTCTTAAATTCCACATATGATGTACCACTTTATTTTTACCAATTAAAATACCTCCCATATAAGACATTTTGATAAATCAACTTTAGAATTTACCTTAATAATGTCATTAAAAACAGTTCTACTTAACGACTTAAGTAAAAGATTATACAACAGTATAAAACATTGTATTATACAACAGTATGCTGCTTATGAAGATTCAGACTTCTTTAAATACCAGAAATGTACCTTACTAAAAAGGTAAAAATTTGAATAATTTACAAAGTACTATTTTAATACCCACATTATAACCTACAAGTCATTAATCTCTTAGGGTCTCCTCAGTCTACATCTAGATAAATAAATTATGTCCATGCTGGGGGAGTTTATAAAGGAATGAGGTATAAAATGTCCTATCCCGGAGAAGCTTGTATTATTTTATTATGTAAAACAAAAGACAAAATAATCATAAAGCATTAAACATTTGTTTTTTGGTGGCTACGTCTGTTTTATTACGCCTCCTTCTAGATGAAAGATACCCTTATTTTTGTTTTTTTAATTTTATTATTATTTTTAATAATATTTATTGGGTATTCCTTTTTTTAATTAACGTATAATGTATTATTTGCCCCAGGATACATGTCTATGAGTTATCAGGCTTACACATTTCACAGCATGTACCATAGCACATACCCTCCCCAATGTCCACAACCCAGCCACCCCATCCCTACCCACCCTACCTCCCAGCCACCTTTAGTTTGTTTCATGAGTTTAGGAGTCTCTTATGGTTTGTCTCCTTTCCCATCCTATCTTGTTTCATTTCTCTCCCCCACCGCCCCACCACCCTTCGCCCTGCCTCTCAAATTCTTCATATCAGAGAGATCATATAATTGTCTTTCTCTTATTTCACTTAGTATAATACCCTCTAGTTCCATCCACGTCATTACAAATGGCAAGATTTCGTTTCTCTTGACAGCTGCATAGTATTCCATTGTATATATATACCACCTCTTCTTTATCCATTCATGTTGATGGACATTTAGGTTCTTTCCATAGTTTGGCTATTGTGGACATTGCTGCTATAAACATTCGGGTACAAGTGGCCTTTCGGATCACTACATTTGTATCTTTAGGGTAAATACCCAGTAGTGCAATTGCTGGGTCATAGGGTAGCTCTATTTTCAACTTTTTGAGGAAACTCCATACTGTTTTCCAGAGTGGCTGTACCAGCTTGCATTCCCACCAACAGTGTAGGAGGGTTCCCCTTTCTCCGAATCCTAGCCAACAACTGTCGTTTCCTGACTTGCTAATTTTAGCCATTCTGACTGGTGTGAGGTGGTATCTCACTGTGGTTTTGATTTGTATTTCTCTGATGCCAAATGATGTTGAGCACTTTTTCATGTGTCTGTTGGCCATTTGGATGTCCTCTTTGCAGAAATGTCTGTTATGTATCTTCTGCCCATTTCTTGATCGGATTGTTTGTTCTTTGGGTGTTGAGTTTGAGAAGTTCTTTATAGATTTTGGATACTAGCCTTTTATCTGTTGTGTCATTTGTGAATATCTTCTCCCATTTTGTCGGTTGTCTTTTTGTTTTGTTGACTGTTTCCTTTGCTGTGCAAAAGCTTTTGATCTTGATGATGTCCCAATAGTTCATTTTTGCCCTTGCTTCCCTTGCCTTTGGAGATGTTTCTAGGAAGATGTTGCTGTGGCTGAGGTCGAAGAGGTTGCTGCCTGTGTTCTCCTCCAGCATTTTGATGGAGTCCTGTCTCACATTGAGGTCTTTGATCCATTTTGAGTCTATTTTTGTGTGCGGTGTAAGGAAATGGTCCAGTTTTCCCAACACCATTTGTTGAAGAGACTGTCTTTTTTCCACTGGATATTCTTTCCTGCCTTGTTGAAGATTAGTTGACCATAGAGTTGGGGGTCCATTTCTGGGTTCTCTACTCTGTTCCATTGATCTATGTGTCCGTTTTTGTGCCAGTACCACACT
>CM053606.1:68922820-68965764 GCA_028646535.1 Procyon lotor | reverse complement strand
TGGGGCTCGATCCCAGGACTCTGGGATCATGACCTGAGCCGAAGGCAGACGCTTAACGACTGAGCCACCCAGGCGCCCGTCTTCTATGCTTTTTTCGAGCCCTGCTAGCATCTTGATAAGTGTCATTTTGAACTCTATTTCCGACATATTACTAATGTCCGCATTGACTAGGTCTCTAGCCATCGGTACTGTCTCTTCTTTTTTTTGTGGTGAGTTTTTCCGCCTCATCATTTTGCCAAGGTAAGAGTAGATGGGTGAGAGAGAAAGAGTCTCTGGAGTTCCGCAGTTTTCACTGATTGATTAACTAGGTCTTCGCTGGATATTCTCGCTGATCTTCTGGGGGAGGGGCCGTAGCATTGGTTCTCAAATGTCTTTGCCCGAGGCGGAATTGCACGGCCCTTGCCAGGGGATGGGCCAAGCACTTTGCTCAGGTTTGCTCTCGGGAGTCTTTGTTCCCTGAGCGGTTTCCGTACCGCCCTGGAGGCCGGGAATGAAAATGGCGGCCTCCCAGTCTCAGGCCCAGAGGACCCGAGTGCTGGACGCCGCGATCCTCCACAGGCCCTCAGAGGAAAGCCGTTATCACTCCCGTCTCCCTGTGCTCAGGTAGCCCGTGGCGGAGCACCTCTATCTATGGCGTCTGGAGTCCCCAAACCAGCAGATTCCTGCTGCACGCTCCCGCAGCGCTCCTCCCGGAGGAGGAAGGAGGGGGTGTCTCCGGAGCTGCCTCCCATGGGGTCCCTGCTTAAAGTGCGGCAGCCCTATATGAACTATATGTCTCAGTTCCTATAGTCCAAGGTGAGCCTATGCGGTGTTGCGTGGCTCCTTCTCTGCCTCTGGCTTCTCCGCCCCAATACCTGGGAGCTCTGCTGCACTCGGGCTCCCCTGGTCCCTTGGTGACCCCACAGATCCTGAAACCACACTGTTCCCGTGAGGGCTGAACCCCCGGTTAGCCTCCGGAGCGATGTTCCTCAGCAGAGCGGACTGGAAGTTCCGGATTTTGTGCTCCGCGGCTCTGGGGCTGCTGGGAGCCGGCCCCTCCCCCGGGGGTCTCTCTTCCGTTGCTTTAAATTCACTTTTTCCACATGTCCTACCTTTCTGAAAGTGCTCAATTTTCTGCTCCTAGAATTGCTGTTCTTATTCTCTTCTCTCTCCTATTGTGTTTGCCGGCTTTTAGAGTGGTTTTCTGCCTCTTTAGCTGGACTTCTGGGACCCAGTGCTTTCTGTGCGTCCTATACCTCCTCCATCTTGCCTTGAGACCCTCAGCAGTAATTATTCTTATCACCCTCAGATATTTCTTCATTTTGAAGGAATAAGAAAAAGTGATATAACTTGGGTATGGTAAAGTCTATTTACTTTATTACACCTGAACTGTTTAGAAGAACATATAGGAGAAACTTCTTGCAACAGGCAACAGACACTAGAAGGATGTGATCCCCCTATCAAGACCCTCCCCCAACTCCCATAATCACAATTCACTTATTTGTTAAATACTACACTCTTGATAAATATCCATGGTTTAGTACATTCTATAATTAAATAAACTTTAGTGTAAATATGTTTTATCTAACTTGAGGAACCTGAAATGAATAGTTTGTGTACTAAATTAGAATAATCTATATGCCAGACATTGTGCTAAGTGCTTAATAATCCTAACAGGCACTGAATGCATTCCAGAATCATAGATCAAGAAAAGAAGTCTGAAGGCACTGTTTTTGTAGTGTTAGATCAGGAAGACTAAGATAGGTAAGAATCAGCCTATCCTGTAACTCTTGGAACAGAGTTCAGGTCTTTGAAACCTTATGAAGGTTGCAAACCTCATCCTACTGAATTAGAGGCCAGTTACTTCAGTCACACATGCATGTGCTCCTTCATTCATTCAATAAAATAATCACTCAGTCCCAGGCACCGTTCTGAATGATGGGAACACACCAGAAACTAAAACAGATCAAAAGCGCTACTCACAGTCTATTTATTTCAGCCTATTTTTCTCAAGCCAAACCCTACAACTTCAACCAAAATCTCTCCTTTTACTTCCCCAAACTGAGAAAATATAGGAAGAAAATAAAGACAAGGCAATAGATACCAACTACCTTTAAAAAAAGAAAGTTAGGGGTGCCTGGGAGGCTCAGTTGGTTGGGCAACTGCCTTCAGCTCAGGTCATGATCCTGGAGTCCCAAGATGGAGTCCCGCATCAGGCTCCCAGCTCCACAATGGAGTCTGCTTCTCCCTCTGACATTCTCCCCTCTCATGCTCTCTCTCATGCTCAGTCTCTCTCAAATAATAAAATCTTTTAAATAAATAAATAAAGTTAAACTTCTACTTTCAAGTTTTTCCTATCATTGCCTCCCTACCTCACCCCACTGCACTTGTAATGAACACCCTTGAATAGACAGAATAATAATAAATAAATCCTTCCGACTTAAACAGAGGATTAACTATTTCTAGCTTCTAGCTGCTTTCAAGAAATGATCTAGGGAAAACAATGACGAAGGTTTAAAAAAAGTTATAAGAAAGTCACATTGAAGGAATTTCAAATATTAACTGCTACCTGGTATATAATTCTTCCTCCTCTTTTATTTCTATCCCTTTTGTCATCACTTCTAAATCATAAACTGTCTGAAAGCCTGATTTGATTTCCATTACCTTTCAAGCCATGAAGGAACTGCATATATGTTTCCTCAAGTCATTGCAGCATGTTCTGCAAAGAAACACCTGGACTAGAGGGCTGGCTCAGAAAGGATGAAGAAATACTACAACACGCTACCATTCTTGACACATAAATAAAATTTATATCTGAAACCAATCTAAAGGAGAGTACCTAAAGAGACAGTACATTTCACAAACACTACTAGCCTCTCCAATGAATTCATTTTAATTTTACAATTGACTTTCCTCTACCTGTGAACTTTCCAGTATTTCTTAAAAATATACAAAAAACACTTTTAGGATATAAATTTAAAATGTAAACTACAGAAAAAGCAAATCATTAGATAAAGACCCTTTAAATAGTTAAAGAAATAATGTAACCAGAAAATAATGTACCTAACATTCAGGAGGCAGCAAGGTCAAAGGGCAAAGAGAAGCTCCTATTGATGTGTCAATCAACTTAGAAAGGTGAGAAGAACTAGAATGGACCAAAAGAGATGTTTGAAACAACAAATAAAAGGCCATATGGCGCTGACAAAAGTATAAGCATTCCTGTATATTGTAGGAGAAAGTGTAAAGCAACACAACCTTTAGGAAGTATCTATAATAGTACCTATCAAAATGTAAAACGTACACTGACTGTAAAATAACTCAGCAAATTTACTTTAAAGTACTATCCTACTGGTATTCCTGCACATATGCCTAAACACATAAATGAAAAACATCTGTACACTATTTATATTATCATAAAAATAAAAAACCTAAATGTGCATCAATGAGATTATATAAACTATAAAATTTATGAAATGAAAATTCTACACAATAATAAAAAAGGAAGCAGCTCCAATTTATACAACAGAATTCTATCAAATCGTTAATTAACTAGCTATCAACATAAACATTAACATAGGATCTAAAAAATATCCTGAAAGAAAAGTAGAATAATACATACCATGATTCAACTTATAAAATTTAATATGCAGTATAATTCTACCTATATGGTTTATGAAGATATACAAACATACACACACCCCATCAGTATAAAATATGCATAGGAATGCTAGGTTCCTCATCTGAGTTTATAGTTCCCCAGCAGTATTTATTTTGAATTTTATATCATGTATACTGCCATCAAAATTAAGTATTTTTATTTTATTTTTTTTTTTTAAAGATTTTATTTATTTGACAGAGAGAAACACAGCGAGAGAGGGAACACAAGCAGAGGGAATGGTATCGGGAGAAGCAGGCTTCCCGACGAGCAGAGAGCCCGATGCGGGGCTCGATCCCAGGACCCTGGGATCCGACCCGGGCCGAAGGCAGCCGCCTAACGACTGAGCCACCCAGGCGCCCCAAAATTAAGTATTTTTAAATCAAGTCAACTATCTCTTTATACTACCAACTCTATTAAATCTTCCTCTCCTTCCTAAATCTCATGTTTTGTGAAAATTGTACCATCTCACCAAACATTATAAAAAAGTTCAATGAAAAAAATTCCTTTTATCTGCCTGCCCTCATACATAAACTATAGAAAAATTAGAAAATTCTGATGAGCAAAAATAAGGAGCCTATACCTACCATTCAAAGATACCAACTGTTAATATTTAGCACATATCCTACCAGATATCATTTTAACATATATGTGTGTATGTGCGTTCACTTCCTATAATTCTGCAAATGTGCTGTAAGTGTGCATATCATATTAAACTTGTTTTTGTCCAAAATTTAATCTAACCTAAAGTTATCTTGCTCACACTATACAATAAGCAAATAAGTATATGCTACAAAAATTGTACAGAAAATAGAATGAATTAAAAAATCAGTTGAGTGAATTTAGCTGTATTGACAAGTTTTAATGATGCCTTAGAACTTGAAGATATGATACCATGCAGAGGGTAGCTGGAACTAAGATAATCAAGGTTTGATTACTCAGATATAATTTAGATATGAGAGATTATGAAGATGGAGATATGCCAGACAGTAAGATAAGCATACCTTGTCCCATTTTTCAAAGCCAGAGAAAAAGATGACAGAAACCAAAGAACAGCAAATTTCATATAAATCTCCAGGATATTCAGAGAATAGACATTATATGGAGGATGTAGCAAGATCTAAGAGACACTAATCACTAGAAGCTGGCGTGAGTTTCCTAGGAATAAGTCATATCTAACTCTTTCCATTTTCTTCTTTTTTAAGGATATTAACTGACAAGTATACTCTAAGCTCCACAGGAGTAGGGACTTATATTTATATCTGCTATACACCCAGAGCCAAGACCAATAACCAGGCATTTAGGAGGGCTCAATCAATATTTGTTGAGAGACTGACTTAATAAGTGAATTAATAAATTACTCAAGGGTTTGATGTTTCTTACAAAATTACTGTGGTCCTTAATAAGAAATATGAACCTGATTTTGCTATGGTTGGATATAATCATAGGCAAATAAACCATGACCAAAAATAAGCAAACAAAGATTAAGAGATGCCATACTAATTTCCTTGGTCCTTTACACAGTTAATATTATCAGCAATTGTGAGGAAAAAAGAGAAGGCCAATTTAAATTATGGATAATGCCTTCTACCTAACATACTAGACATTAGAATTACATTCAAGATTACACTAACAGTACAGACATACTACAGTATGGACTGATAGTATAGATCCAATAAGCTGCCATATATAGGAATAAATTAATATTTATTCAAAAGAAATCAACTGAATTACCATATGACCTAGCAGTTCCACTCCTGGGTATATACCAAAAGAAATGAATACATAGGTTCACACAAAAACTTGCACATGAATGTTCACAGCAGCCTTATTCATAATAGCCCCCAAATGAAAACAACCTAAATTTCTCTCAGCTGATAAATGGATAAATGTGGTAAATTTATACAAAGGAATATTATTTGGTAGTAAAAAGGAATGAAGTAATGATACATGCAACAACACAAATGAACCTTAAAAACATCATGTTAAGTGAAAAAAGTCAGTCACAAAAGACCACATATTACCTGACTCTTTTTATAGAATATTTCTGAAATAGGCAAATCATAGAAACAGAAAGCAGATTACTGGTTACTAGAGACCAGGAAAAGTGGGTAATGAGGAGTGATTTTTAATGGGCATGGAATTTCTTTTTGGGGAGATGAAAATCTTCTAAAATTAGTTAGCCACACAACTCTGTGAATATACCTAAACCACTGAATTGTATCCTTAAATAGATAAATTTTATGGTCTTTGAACTATATCTCAATAAAGCAGTTATTAAAAAAGAAAGAAAGAAATGAAATAATGAATACGGATGTAGGCAATCTGTCAAGAGAGTTGTTTATCAGAAAGATACTTGAAGGTTATAATTTACAATAACTCAACTCAATGTAAACAGCAGGGCTAAAGAAATAAAAGTAATTTTAGGCAAATTTCAGCAATATGGCTTTCATAACAAGGTATTTGTAATAGTACTGATGTATTCCATCCTAGTCAGACCACATCTGGACAACTATGTTCTAGACTAAGAATAATGTCTAGAGAAACTAACCAGTATAGGTCCAGAAGAATGTATACAGAATTGAAAAAGGATTGGAAACCATGACAGGTTAAGAAACACTTGAAGAAATGAGGGGCTGCTTAGCATGGAAAAAAAGATGCAGAAGATACAACTATCTTCAAACAATACGAGAGTCAATTAGAAAAAATAGAGCAGGGCTGTTCTGTGTGGCTACAAAAGATAAAAATAGAATCAATCACTAAGACGGCAGTGGGGAAGATTAATCTCATCATGGGCTAGAACTAATATGGGGCACCTGGGTGGCTCCGTGGGTTAAGTGTCTGACCCTTGCTTTCAGCTCAGGTCACGGTCTCAGGGTGGCGACATCAAGCCTTATCGGGCTCCGCCCTGAATGGGGAGTCTGCTTTTCTTCTCCCTCTCCCTCTGCCTCTCCCCCTACTCTTGCACACGTGCAAGAGAGTGGGGGGTAATGGTTGCCTCCTAGGTGGTACTTCTTTATCAAATGAACAGATTCAAGTAAATACTAAAAGTCACCTAGCAAGGAATTGTATTTCAAAAAGAACTGCTATAATATACAGTGGAGCAAAGACAATAGTTAAGTTCCCTTCTAATTCTAAAACTGTATGATTCAAAATTATGTAACAAGGGGCACCTGGGTGGCTCAGTATATTGAGCCTCTGACTCTTGGTTTCAGGTCATGATCCCATAGGTCTGGGATCGAGCCCCTAGGGGGCTTCGCACTCAGTGGGGGAGTCTGCTTGAAGATTCTCTCCCTCTACCCCTCCCCCTGCTCACTCATGGGCTCTCTTTCTCTCTCTCTATCTAAAATAAATAAATAATAAATCTTCAAAATTATGTAACAAAATAAATAAAGACAAGAAATCCCAAAGCATTGAGTAGTTAAAATTTTACCTCATTGTTCTGTAATGGCGGTTTTCCATTTTTCTTACTGTAGAGAAAAGAAAAGAGAGCTTTATTTGCAAACTGTTCCCATCATAAAAATTATTTTAAGATATCAGAAGAATATACCAAATTCTCCAAATGAGTTCCTTCTTTTTCATATCATACAGAGAAAAAATATATTAACTATAGGGCCCCTGGACGGCTCAGTCAGTTAAGCATCTGCCTTCAGCTCAGGTCATGATCCCAGGTTCTGGGATCTAGTCTCACATCGGGCTACGTGGTCAACAGGGAGTGTGCTTCTCCCTGTGCCCCCCCTCCGCACCCCCGCCACTCATGCATGTGTTCTGTCTCTCTCTCAAAAATAAGTAAGTAAAATCTTAAAAAAAAGAATATATTAAATATAATAGTCTACTTGCTCCTTAGTATTATTTATAGAAAGTGCTTAATAAATATTAACTACTACTATATCAAGCATTATATTAGTTTTTAATACACACTTATTTTACAAATTTCCCCATGGAGACATGGAGTCTATTTCTCTATCTTTGAATCAAGGTTTGGCCATGTGAACTGCTTTGGTCAATGGGATATTAGCAAACTGATGTGAGAGCTTGAAAAATTTTAGTGCATTGGGCCCTCTCCTGCTGTTGGGAATCTTCTCCTAGCCATGTAAGCAATCCCAGTTTAGTAGCCTAAAGGAGGAAAGACCATGTGTCATTCCACATTACAAATTAAAAAACTGGCTTGCTAAGTAAGTGGTATGGTTCATGCTACTCAAAGTGATTAATTTGGCAATTGTACCCAGGTCTAACCACTAACTTGTTACCTCCCTAAAAATGTAACAACCAGGGGCGCCTGGGTGGCTCAGCTGTTAAGCGTCTGCCTTCGGCCCAGGTCAGATCCCAGGGGCCTGGGATCGAGCCCCGCATCGGGCTCTGTGCTCTGCAGGAAGCCTGCTTCTCCCGCTACCATTCCCTCTGCTTGTGTTCCCTCTCTCGCTGTGTTTCTCTCTGTCAAATAAATAAAATCTTTAAAAAAAAAAAAATGTAACAACCAGGCTTAGGTTCTTTTTCTAACACACTACTATAGCACCCTATGCTTCTATACAACATTGATATCATTTAAAATCTCCTGTTTGATTGATATTTTCTCCCAGTAAATCAGTTTCATGAGATCAGGAGCTATTGCAAGTCGGTCTCTCCAAAATAAACATGAGGCGGTACCTGGGATACAAAATGCTTATTGGGGATCAACACCTATGAAATGAAGGCAAGGAAAGCTAAAACTGGTTGTGATGCAGGCCCAATAAAATTTCAATCAATTACGCAGGAAGCCTACTAGCAAGTACTGTCCATCAGAGTGGTCTGTGAAAGTCTGAAACAACCAGGTCTTTTTATCTTGTTCAGTCTACAAATCCATGCAGCTCCAGGGAGGTCATGAGCTCAGGGAAGGTGGCTCTGCAACTAAGGCAGACCTTAATGTGTGTCCAGAAAGGGTTACTTGGTGATCCAACTCCTTTCAGCTGGATAGTAGGCCCTTCTTTGAAGGGGAATCTGGGTAGCACACTTTCATGTCTACTCTTGGGGGTATATATTATTCAACCCTCTATGTTCAACACTTAGTTGAGCTCCAAGAACCTATAGAATGAACACTTCCAGTAATAAGATGCCAGGGTCACTGAAAAAGCCAAACTTAATTACAATTCAGTAGATACTCTTATTCTAAGAGTGCTTGGGTTTATTAAATTTTTTTCTATCTTTAACTGCATTACAGGATTGTTTATCTGTTTTAAAGTTTTTATGAGCTTGTAAAACTGTTTCAGAAAATTCCTTTATATATGTTCAGGCGTGTGCAGTTAATTATGAACTCCTTTTATAAGGCTTTCTGAACTCCTCTTTTTGAAGAATTCTTTAATGTTTTCCATGGATGTTCTCAATATTGAAGAGACTAGCTATAAAAATATATGTAGATCATTAAGATAAATTAGAATAGTATGCTAGAATCCTAATTATTGGGTTACATGTTTTCACTGGAAATGTCATGCTAAAGACTGGAGAGAAGTTAATTTACTTCCAAAAACATATTCTAACAAATATTCAGTATTTTCCTTTCCTTGATTTTTATCCTATGAAACTAAAAAAGGCTCGAAACAAACAAGACATGTCTTCTACTCTTGTGTGTTCCTTTTGGCTACTGAAAAGATCAATTTATAAGCTAAATACATAAAAATAAAGGTAATTCAAAATGTTCAAACTGTTTGCTGATCTGCACACTAATGGCAAGGTCATCTGTAATAACAATCATTACCCATCAGTTGTCTTGTTACACTTCAGAGTCTAACAAAATTCATTTAAAGATAATACACATATTACATGCTAAATAAAATTTTTTTAAAGATTTTATTTATTTATTTGACAGAGAGAGAGATCACAAATAGGCAGAGAGGCAGGCAGAGAGAGAGGGAAGCAGACTCCCCACTGAGCAGAGAGCCCGATGCGCGGCTTGATCCCAGGACCCTGAGATCATGACCTGAGCCGAAGGCACAGGCTTTAACCCACGGAGCCACCCAGGCGCCCCATGTTAAATAAAATTTTTTAAAAAAGAGCTATATTTTCTCAAACAAAAAAATTTAGTAAGGAAAGCAGCACTGTTTTATATTTTGGAAAATCTCATTAATGTCTGACTTAATAAAAGAAAACGGGATTCTCATACTAGATTATGCATTCTTTCTATCTAACTTAATAGAAGAAAACTGGGTTTTCCTATGAGAGTCTGCACTCTTTTTATCTATTGTGATAGAAATAGGTAGTTGCAAAACAGGAGTATTTTCATAATTATAGATATTCTTCCTTGATACTATAATGTTACAATGCAGTCTGAAACCCTATTAATGAACTTTGTATCCTACACAACAAAATCCATTGGTCTGTATCATATTACACTTCCAATGGATCTTTTATCCACACAAAATTTTGTAATATGCATTAGTCTGTTGGAAAGTAATGATTCAGGAGGCCTGGGTGGCTTAGTCAGTTAAGTGTCTGCATTATGTTCAGGTCATGATCACAGGGTCCTGGGATGGAGTCCCACATTGGGCTCCTTGCTCAGCAGGGAGTCTGCTTCTCCTCTTGCTTGCCACTCTCCCTGCTTGTGTGCTGACAAATAAATAATAAAGTCTTAAAAAAAAAAAAAAGGAAAATAATGACTCACTGAGTTGTGTAGTAGACTTTCCAAGTGTAATATATTTTACTATGCAATATTTTTTAGAATTACATTTGTTAATACCCCCACCTATCTCATTAGGAAAGTCTTTTTTTTTTTTTTTTAAGATTTTATTTGTTTGTTTATTTGTTTATTTGACATAGAGAGAGATTACAAGTAGGCAGAGAGGCAGAGGGGGGGGGGAAGCATGCTCCCTGCTGAGCAGAGAGCCCCATGCAGGGCTTGATCCCAGGACCTGAGATCATGACCTGAGCCAAAGGCAGAGGCTTTAACCCACTGAGCCACCCAGGCGCCCTTCATCAGGAAAGTCTTAACCATTAAGAAGCTATCAAGCTATCAAGCTCACGGTAGCAGAGACAAGTTTTCCAAATTCTAATTTTCACTTAAAAGCTTAAATTGTGGGGCACCTAGGTGGCTCACTGGGTTAAGCCTCTGCCTTGGGCTCAGATCATGATCTCAGGGTCCTGGGATCGAGCCCCACATCGGGCTCTCTGCTCAGCAGGGAGCCTGCTTCCTCATCTCCCTCTGCCTGTCTCTCTGCCTACTTGTGATCTCTCTCTGCCAAATAAATAAATAAAATCTTTAAAAATAAAATAAAATATAAAATAAAATAAAATAAAAGCTTAAATTGTAACATCAGCAACAAACACTGCTGTTTTTCCTTGAGGGCACGAGAGTATCTACAATATTCAAGGCCAAATAACTACAGTTATTTAGTCATTCTTCCAAGTAAAAATGATGTTCCACACACACAAAAAGGCTAGTTTACTCAGAATTCAAACAACTACAAGTGCATACCCTCAAGACAACCTCTGCATTTTGGTATAATGCAAGAAGTGCTTTGTGCCAACTTCTTTTTCTTTGGTATTATTAAAAAAAGACAAGACCAATGACCAACTCTTTATAAAAAGTATAAGATGGGAGGAATTTACCCAAGAAATGGAAGATCAGGTTAACATTTGAAAATCAATCCATAATTCATCCATATTAACAGTCTAAATAAATGACCATATGATCATATCAACCGATATACAGAAAATAACTTTGACAAAATCTAACACCTAGTCACCCTAAAAGCTCTTACCAGACTAAGAATAAAAAGAACTTCCTCAATCTAATAAAGGACATCAATAAAAACCTACAGCTATGGAGCACTGGGTAGTTCAGCTGGTTAAGCATCTGCCTTTGGCTCAGGTCATGATCTCGGGGTCCTGAGACTGAGCCCCTGTCTGGCTCCTTGCTCAGCGGGGAGTCTGCTTCTCCCTTTCCCTCTGCGCCTCCCACCTACTCAAGCTCCAATTCTTACCTCAAATAATCTCTAAAAAATAATAATAAAAAACTACAGCTATCATCATATTTATTAATGAAAGTCTGATTCTCTGTGATCCAGAATATGGCAAAGATAGCAACTCTCACCACTTCTATTCAATACTGTTATTGGAAAACACAGTGCAAAAAGGTAAGAAAAATAAAGGCACACAGAATTGAAAGGACGAAGTAAAACTATCTTTATTGCGGATTCTATAAACATCTACGTAGGAAATCCTAAGGTATCTATAAAAAAGCTAAGTGAGTTCAGCCAGGTTCTAGGATACAACATGTACACACAAATATCAACTGTATTTCTACATATAGGAAAAGAATAACTGGAAATTAAAATTTTAAGCATATCACTTACAAAAGCACCCAAAATAGTAAATATTTCACAATAAATTTGGAAAGAAAAAGATGTGTAAGACCTACATGCCGAAAACTACAATACACTGCAGAGAAATCATCAATGACTAAATAGAGATATATAACATGCTCACGGAACAGAAGACTCAATATTGTTAACATGTCAATTCTCCCCAAATTGATTTAGAAATTTAGTGGGATCCCAATCAAAACCCCATCTGGCTTTTTTGCAGAAAGTAACAAGGTTATTTTAAAATTCATTTATAATTGCAAAGGACCAAGAATAAACAATACATTTTGGGAAAAAAAAAGTCTGAAGAATTGTACCTCATTTCAAGGCTTATTATAAAGCTACAATAAATAAGAGAGCATGATACTAGAGTACAAATGTAGATCAAAGGAACAGATGAGTCCAGAAACAGACCCACACATACAGAGCCAACTGATTTAAGACAAAGGTACTAAGGCGATTCAATGGGCAAAGAATAATCTTTTCAACAAATGGTACTAGATCAACTGGATAGCCATATTTAAAAAAAAAAAATTAACCTCAACACTTGCTACACACCATATACAAAAAAATTAATTTGAAGTGGAAGACAAACCTAAGTGTAAGAGCTAAAACTATGAGATATAAGAAAACAGGAAAAAAAAACTTTGTAACCTTGAGTTAAACAAAGATTTGTTAAATTGGAGACACACAGTACAAGCTGCATGAGAAAAAAAATCAACAAACTGGATTTCATCAAAATTTTGCTCTTTAAAATACTATTAAGAAAATATTTGTAAAACATACAAGAAAAACCTGGTATTTAGAATACATAACAAACTCTTACAGTAGACTAAGACAATTCATTTAAAGATTTAAATAGACACCGTGTCAAAGAAAATGTTTGGATGGAAAATAAAGACATGAAAAATGCTCAAATGTTCCCTTAGTTCTTAGGAAAATGAAAATTAAGACCACAGTGAGAAACTACTGCATACATCCACGAGAATGGCTCAGATTAAAAAGACTGATCACACCAAGAGTTACCAAGGATGTGCAACAACTACAATGTTCCATACTGCTAACGGGAATATAAAATGATACAAACACTTTGGAAAATGGTGGCAAGTTTCTTAAAAAGTTAAAACATATACCTACCATACAATCCAGCCATTCCACTACTAAGTATTTGCTCAAGGGACACGAAAGCATATGTCCACATGAAATTCCAGAGGAACCGAAACCAATCTGTAGTTAAGAAAGCATCAGTAGTTGCTTCAAGCAAGGGGCAGGGAGAGGACTGACTAGATAAAGGGGCCACAAGGGAACTTTGGGGTGATAAATGTTCGTTACCTTGATTGTAGTAATTGTTTCACAGGTATTATATGTCAAAACTCACCAAGTTATGTACTTTAAATATCAGCAGTTTACTGTATATCAATAATGTTTCAACAACCTAGGAAAGACTTTTTTCTAAGAACATAGAATAATGTTTTGTTAGTCCCTTATTTTTGGAAGAGATGAGGGAGAGGGAGACGAGTTAACTGTTCCTTAGTGTTGCCAGCAAAACGTAAAATTAATAGGCAGGAACTTCCCCTAAGGATGGGAGGAAGCAACAATAAGACTAGGAAAAAGAAACTATCAAAAATTAAAATAGAGAAGTTTTTAGATAAGAGCTTTCAGACAAAGTAAAAAAGACCACAATTCTGGAAACTGTAATCAGAATTTAATTAACCAGAACAGTGATTCTCTCACCTAGCTCATTCTAAGTAAACTAAGCCAGTATATCCTAGACTTGGAGTAATGTATGAACCTCTTCTGAAGGAAAAAAAAAAATCTTACAGATAACTACTATTGCTTTAAATTAAATTGGTGCTTCCTTAAATATATATAAGCATGAAATTAAGCATATATTACTTTTTTTTTTCTTACAGTTCTTCTACACATTTATCATTTAAAAAACAGGCAAAAGTTTTAGGCCAATAAAAATGGAACCAACATTCATTTAAAGTGGTAGGTGACAGAACATTGCTACAACTAATCACCAGTGCTGGGGTAAAAGAATAGAAAGAATTATTTATTCCACTTGATGGCCAAGATTTTTTTATAATCATTATTTTTCTTTTGTAAACAATGAATTGGTTTTAAATAACTGCTTCATTAACATTGATGAGATAATCAATTTATTAGTATATTTCAAAACAAAATTCTAAAAATTAAATAATATTCAATGAATACATCTGAATTCACTTTTCCACCTCAAATTTTTTCTTCAATCTTCTCATACTGAACCTGGGCCTTAACTCAGTGAATGTACCTTCATCTACACGACCACCCAAACCACAAACTTGGGAATTATTCTTAGGTATCTTCCCTTTCTCATACTCTTCAAACCCAATTGCTCTCTATGCTCTTCTTATCTCTACTGCCAGGACTTCAATTCAAGCCATCAAAATTTCTCACATATACTACTATAACTATTCCACCTTCTTTCTAAGTAGTTTCCTTATCCTCTCTAACCTCTTTCAATTCACTTCCATAGCCATATCAAATATTGCATGTATGTGTGTGCATGGCACCCACTCAACTAAGGTCACTTAGGGCTGAACACAGGCAGCAGCTTCTGGGTATGAAAAGAAAAGACACAAAGAAACTGCCAGAAATGACAGGGTGAGGGAGGAGATCAGAACTGGGAACTACAGCTGACCCTTAACAACACAGGTTTGAACTGTGTGCGTCCACTTATTCACAGATTTTTTTTTTTTTAAGATTTTATTTATTTATTTGACAGAGAGAAAGAGATCACAAGTAGGCAGAAAGGCAGGCAAAGGGAGAGGGGGAAGCAGGCTCCCTGCTGAGTAGAGAGCCCGATGTGGGGCTTGATCCCAGGACCCTGAGATCATGACCTGAGCCGAAGGCAGAGGCCCAACCTACTGAGCCACCCAGGCACCCCTATTCACAGATTTTTTACAGTACGGGACTGTAAATGTATTTTCCTTATGATTTTCTGAGTAATCATTTCTTTTCTCTAGTGTACTTTACTGTAAGAATACAGTACATAAGACACATAACACACTAAGTATTCATGTTTATGTTATCAGTAAGGGTTCTAGTCAGTTAATAGGATATTAGTTGTTAAATTTGGGGAGAGTCCAAAGTTATACACAATCAACTGTGCAGGGGTTCAATGTCCCTAATCCCTACATTGTTCAAGGTTCAACTGAACATGGAAATGAGTGAAGAAGAACACAGACTTTAAGAACTGTATAAGGATAGAGGAGGTATTAGAAACCATCAGCTCCAAATTGATGCCATGAAAGGCAAAGATCATTTTCCTCAGGTTTCACAAACAACTTACACCCTGAGTGATTAGAGGACACGGATTCTGTTAAGTACAAAAAGAATAACAGTAGTAAAAGCATTTAAGAGAAATAATAATTGGACTTACTGTAAACTTGTTCAATTTCAAGTCCCAGTTAGATAACTATATGGAATCGTGCAGAAGACAATTTTTTACAAGTTTAGATTTGAAGTATAAGAGTAGGATATTGATCAGAAAGGCATTAACACAACAATGGTGGACATAACAATGATATAACTCGTTTGAGAAACAAAAACATGACATCTGAACTGTGAGTCTTCCACCTGTTTATCAAAATGCTGTACTAAAAATTTTAGAATGTACTCTTAAGGAACTTCATTTAAGTTGTTCCCTGAATATTGTTCCCAGGCACTATAAAAATCAAATTTTCCTCTTAAAAGGAAGGTATGTTGGGGCGCCTGGGTGGCTCAGTCGTTAAGCGTCTGCCTTCGGCTCGGGTCATGATCCCAGGGTCCTGGGATCAAGCCCCACATCGGGCTCTCTATTCAGCAGGGAGCCTGCTTCCCCCTCTCCCTTTGCCTGCCTTTCTGCCTACTTGTGATCTCTTTCTCTCTGTCAAATAAATAAATAAAATCTTAAAAAAAAAATCTGTGAATAAGTGGACGCACACAAGCCCCACATCGGGCTCCCTGCTCGGCAGGAAGCCTGCTTCTCCCGCTACTGTCCCCTCTGCTTATGTTCCCTCTCTCGCTCTGTTTCCCTCTGTCAAATAAATAAAATCTTAAAAAAAATAAAAAATAAAAAAAAATAAAAAAAATAAAAGGAAGGTATGTTTACTATAAGCCTCAAAATTATTCCCAAACTGAATTTTAAATAAAATATCCAAACAATAATAAAAACAACCAAGCACATGGCAAACTAGACTCCATAAACAGGAACCAGAAGAAATAAAAGAAAACAGAAGGAGACCCAAGAAGATTTCAGATGTTAGAATTTCCAAATACATCCTATAAGACAATACAGACTGCATTTAAAAAAATTCACAAAATAAAACAAAGCTACCTACCAAAACAAGGAAATTATTTTTTTAAAAAGAGAGAGAGAGACCTAAAAGAACCAAACAGATTTTATTTTTTAGACAGAAGTGGGGAGGGGTAGAGAAATAGGGAGAGAGACAATCTTAAGCAGGCTTCATGTCCAGCACAGAGCTCTATCTCACAACCCTGAGATCATGACCTGAGCCAAGATCAAGAGTCTACAATAAATCAATTGAGCTACCCTGGTGCCCCAGAGCCAAATGTAGTTTTAAAAAACTACGCATACAAGTGAACTGAAGTATTTAATAGTTTTAGTAGATTTCACACAGCCAAAGACACAACTAATAATCTAGGAGGTAAATCAGAATTTGCTATCCAGTCTAGCAAAAAGTAAAGAAAAAGATGGAAAACAAAGAAATAAGGGGATGCTCATTCCCTCAGCAATGTTCTAAAATTATAATGATACAGATATCAGCAAGCCATCCCCAGAAGGATGAAACACAAATCTGTGAAGTGTTTAAAAAAAAAAAAAGTAAGAGACAGTGGTTACAATGAGACCATCTTAGTTGGTGTCCAGGAAGAATAAAGAAAGAGAACATGGCATAGAAAATGGCTGAGAATATTCCAAATGGAAGAGATACCAATCCACAAAGGCCTAGTGAGTCCTAAGCAGGATAGATAAAAATATCCACCCCTCACCAAATCAGAATGAGCTCCAGAAAAATTAAAGATAAAGATAAATCCTTAAAAGCAGCTACAGAAAAAAAGACACATTACCTTCAAAGGGGCAACAGTTAGAAACTGATAGCTGACTTTTTAATATCAGTAATGGAAACCAGAAGATGGTAGAATCAAATATTCAATGAACAGAAAGAAAATCACTGCCAATTAAGAATTAAACATTCAGGGGAAAACACTTTCACGAATGAAGGCAAATACAGACATTATCTGACAAAATGGAGAAAGCTCATTATCAGTAGATTTGTTACTAAAGGTCATATTGGTGGTAGCAGGGAGGGTGATTCCAGTTGGAAGGTTCAGGTTGCAAAAATGAATGAAGAGCAACCAAAGTAGTAAATATATAGTTAACTCTAAATGAATATTAGATAAAACATTAATAATGTATTTTAGTACTTAAAAAAAAAAAAAAAACAAAACCCTGAGTCCCTGGGTGGCTCAGTTGGTTGAGCGACTGCCTTTGGCTCAGGTCATGATCTTGGAGTCTCAGGATGGAGCCTGCATCAGGCTCCCTGCTCACTGGGGAGTCTGCTTCTCCTTCTGACCCCCTCCCCTCATGCTCTCTCTCTCTCATTCTCTCTCTCAAATAAATAAAATCTTAAAAAAAAAAGACCACAACAAACGCATATAAATCAGGAGGAAATTAGGTGGAGCCACTGCTCTTAAAGTCATTTTACTGCTTAGGAGGGGAATGAAATATTACTGATTAATGTTTAGACTTTTACATATGTTAAAATTTTTAGGGTAACCAGTAAAAGTAAAGTAAATAACTTCCAAACTACTAGAAGGAGTAAAAATAAAATAATGAAAAAAAGTAAGTACAAAGCAATTTTGCTGTTTAATCAACAACAAAAAGAAAACATTTACAAGTAAAATTCCCAAATGTTTGGAAATTATGCTAATTAAATATGAGACAAATCCTTTGTGTTTCTCTTAAAAAGAAGGAATCTACTTTCTCATCCTTGAATATGGGCCAAGCTGTGACTTGCTCTAACCAACAGAATGTGGCAGAGACCTTTTTGCTTTTATTTTGGCCTCTTGGAATGCTGACCTGAGACTACAAATGAAGAAACTGGTATAGTCTACTAGATGATAAAAAGTCACTTAGATGAGAACCAAGGCACCCCAGCCACAAGCTAGCACCATCAGCCAGATATGAATGAAGCTGGCTTAAACCTTCCCCCGTGTAGCCAATCCTCTAGCTGAATGCAGCCTCAAGCAAACCCAGAACAAAACCAGCAGAGGAACTGCCCAGCCACCCACAGAATTGAGGGGAGAAATAATTATTTTAAGCTGTTAAATTTTGGGGTGGTTTTTTTTGTACAATAGGTAACTGACATATATAAAGAGATAAACTTGTGAAAAGTCATGGGTCAACAAAAAAATTTTTTGAAATGTATGATATACACATCAAATGATATGTTTAAAATGGTATAGTCTACATATCACAAAATCTGTGTGCTGCAGCTAAAGCACTGCTTAGAGAGAACTTTATAACCTCAAATGCACATTTTTAAAAAGATTTTATTTATTATTTTTATTTATTTGTTTGTTTGTTTGTTTATTTGACAGAGAGAAAGAGATCACAAGTAGGCAGAGGGAGAGGGGGATGCAGGCTCCCCGCTGAGCAGAGAGCCCGATGTGGGGCTCGAGCCCAGGACCCTGAGATCATGACCTGAGCCCAAGGCAGAGGCTTAACCCACTGAGCCACCCAGGCACCCCTCAAATGCATACTTTAGAAAACAAAGGCTGGAAATTCATATCACTCTCAGAACATTAGAAAAATAAAATTCAGCGAGGCAAGTGTAAAGAATAAAAGAATACAGAGGGAATAAAAAAAAAGGAAATAAGAGTAAATAGAGGTAAACCAAAACTGAAAGCTGGATTTTTTTAAACATTCACACATTTTTATAGACTTATGTCTAGATCGATTTTTTTTAAAAAAAGGAAGGCAATCATACATTAATCTAAAGATTAATGATGAGCAATCCTCATCAAAATCCCAACATGCTGATTCTAAAATTTATATAGAATAGTCGAAAGAGCTGATAAGCAAGGCACATTTTATGTTTTGTTTATAAGATCCACTGCATTCTGGGGCGCCTGAGTGGCTCAGCCCTTAAGTGGCTGCCTTCGGCTCAGGTCATGATCCCAGGGTCCTAGGATGGAGCTCCCTGCTCAGTGGGAAGCCTGCTTCTCCCTCTCCTACTCCCCCTGCTTGTGTTCCCTCTCTTGCTGTGTCTCTCTCTGTCAAATAAATAAATAAAATCTTAAAAAAAAATCCACCGCATTCATAAAATAGGGTCCCTCCAAAGCATCTATGAAATACAGAGCATTAAATCAGTATTTACTTGTAGTAAATCAATAGATTCATAATGACACTTAAGAACTCATTGGTCACCTTCAGAGAATAACAGGGAACTAATGGAGTATTCTAAAAATTGGTAAAGAACAAATATCTATCCTACCTTTCCTAATTGAACTCTACCACTGGGTAACCAAATAGTAGATGAAGGAAAGTTGCTTTTTATGGAAGCATTCCACCTTATGAATCAGGAATAATGAATTTAAATACCACCTTTTTGTAAGCCCTAATAAATAAAAATTCACTGATCTATGCATCAAGTAACAGTGGCTACTAAAAATCACAAAAAGAGAAACAACCAGACACTACATACGTCTTCATAGAGAGTATACCACATCAACACCTAGGAAGTATTCTTGTCCAAAAACATAAAAAATAAACAAAATCTAAGCTCTGATCAAGCTTTTAGATCCAACTACTAATTTACAGGAAATACAGAGAATGAGGAAAAAGTATGCAATCAGCATAACCTAGATGGCAGAATCTGTATGGTTCAAAATACATGATTGCTTCAACAAACCTTAAGAAAGAAAGGGGAATGACAAATGGCAGCAGGACATGCAAATTAAGAGAAACAAATAAAACACTAAATTACACTGCTTAGGAATGCCCATTTGGGCAATAAAATTAGAAAGAAACGTAGAGATGCAATTACTATAGAAGCCAGGATAGCAGTTATAGCAAGGAGAGGGATGGGCTCTGACTAGAAAGGGGAACATGGAAGACTTGTGGGGTAGCCAGCAAAGATTTATTTCTTGACCTGTGTAATAGTTACAAGGGTGTTTATTTTAAAAACTAAAAAAGTCATTAGGTTATATATATTTTTATGTAATTTCCTTTATTTGTGGTATAATATATAATAAAAAGGTAATAAAAAAATCTTAGAATCTTTCATCACGACTCTAACATTTTAACATCAACATACTGCCACAAAATTTAAAAAATTAACTTTATGTTTAACACAAAACTTTTTCTTAACCCCTGAATGAACTGTTTTTGAATTTAAGCCCATCTGAAGGATTTGATAAAAATACTTTATTCCGGGGCGCCTGGGTGGCTCAGTGGATTACAGCCTCTGTCTTCAGCTCAGGTCATGATCTCAGGCTCTCTGCTCAGCAGGGAGCCTGCTTCCCCCCCCTCTCTGCCTGCTTCTCTGCCTACTCGTGATCTCTCTCTATTAAAAAAAAAAAAAACAAAACCTTAAAAAAACACAAACTTTATTCTGTCTTTTACCTTCCACATGGCTAATTCAAACTTAAAAACTCTCATAAGCAGGTACTATTTTTATCCTTCTGATTCCTCACTGGTAAAATGAAAATAATAAAACAACTATCCCAAAAGACTGTGAAGAATAAATATAAAATACTTAGTACAATGCTTAAGATATGGTAAATGCTCAATAAATAGTTCATAGTAAAACTTCCAGCTACATGTCCTTAGAGTCCCTTCTCAAATCATAACTCTATTATAAACTCCATGCCTTTGCTCATGCTGTTTTCTCCACCTAAAATGCCTTCTACCCCTTAGCAAAATACTACAAATCTCTTAAGGTCAGGCTCAAATGTGAAGCCTCCCCAGATAACAACAATCAAATTAGCTGAATATGTTTTGATAAGTTTATTTTCAATTTTGTACTTCATTAATTTAATTGCATTCATTCAGGTCTGCTAATTTAGCAAAAAGATTACAAAGGCCTTTTTTTTTTTTAAAAGATTTTATTTATTTATTTGACAGAGAGAGAGCGAGCACAAATAAGCAGAGCAGCAGGCAGAGGGAGAGAGAGAAGCAGGCTCTCTGCTGAGCAGGAAGCCTGATGTGGGACTTGATCCCAGAACCCTGGAATCATGACCTGAGCTGAAGGCAGCTGCCTAACCAACTGAGCCACCCAGGCACCCCACAAAGCCATGTTTTTAAAAAAACACTTTTTAGGGGCGCCTGGGTGGCTCAGTCGTTAAGCGTCTGCCTACGGCCCAGGTCAGATCCCAGGAGCCTGGAATCGAGCCCCGCATCGGGCTCTCTGCTCTGCAGGAAGCCTGCTTCTCCCGCTACCAATCCCTCTGCTTGTGTTCCCTCTCTCGCTGTGTTTCTCTCTGTCAAATAAATAAAATCTTTAAAAAAAAAAAAAAAAACAAAAAAACACTTTTTAAGCACACTCAAGGCTTCAAACCCTCTTAATATGTATAACAATTCCCACTGAAGACTGTAACCAGTAGCTATCAAAGTATTTTATCCTTAGGTTTATAGAAGGCTGTATCATTGACAGAGAGGCCTAAAATAAGTGGGTTTTTTTTTCCATAAAAAGAATGCATGATGAGACCCATGTCCATAAACAACAGCCTCTAAGTTTTTTGTAGAAATAACTACAAATGCTTGAACGCCTGGGTGGCTCAGTCAGTTAAGCATCTGCCTTTGGCTCAAATGGTGATCCCAGAGTCTTGGGATCCAGCCCCAGTTCTGACTCCCTGCTCAGTGGGGAGTCTGCTTCTCCCTCTTCCTCTGCTCTTCCTCCTACTCATGCGTGCTCTCTCACTCACTCTCTCAAATATATAAAACCTTAAAAAAAAAAAAAGAACTACAAATGTCATTCTTAAACAACTCTGATATTCCACAGAAATCATTCCAAAAGAAATAATAATAGAGAAATACAATACCCATTTTTATAAAATTTAATTTTGCATATATGTAAAGAAAACTGCAAAGAAAGTATCTTTCTTCTTCGTAATTCCAGTTTGTATTTTACTGTAACAGATTAGAAGGTGATGTTATTCATCTGATCACAGATAAAACTGATGTTGATCCTAGGAAAAAATTACAATTTATTTATGCAAATGTACAATATGTCACCAGTACTTGGAAGAAGTGGTAAATTCTAGAAATAAGCACAAGTTCACCAAAAAGTCATGTTGGATCAATTTCATTTTCTTCTCTGAAGGGATCATAAAAATTCTGTAAACTTAGTTTATTATGCTACAAAGTATTTGATGAAAGACTAAATCAGTTTTTTATCTTTTCCATGCAAAAGAAACAGATGCCGCATACAGCTCTAGGGTCTCATCTTCACTGTCCATGACCAGAGAAGAAAGATTCTTCCCAGGGGTGCCTGGGTGGCTCTGTTGGTTAAGCATCTGCCTTTGGCTCAGGTCATGGTCCCAGGGTCCTGGGATTGAGTCCCATATTAGGCTCCCTGCTCAGCAGGGGACCTGCTTCTCTTTCTCTCTCTGCTGCTCCCTCTGCTTGTGCACACTCTCTCTCTCTCTCTGTCAAATAAATCAATCTATCTATCTATCTATCTATCTATCTATCTATCTATCTATCTTAAAAAAAAAAAAAAAAAGAAAGAAAAAAGAAAAAGACTCTTCCTCACCAGATCCAGCAGAAACATCTCAAAGGAGGACTTTCACAGGCCCAATATGGATTTGATGCCTAGTCCTACGGTCAGAGTGCCAAGTCATTACCAGAGGGAAAGATGTGAAAAATTGTTAGGTAAGTTGAAGATGAGAAAAAATACAACACCCAAAGGGTATCAAATAATAGAAAGGTTACAGAGGTATAAATACACTGTTCTATACTTGGTCCTGTCCAGTAACTTAAATTTACTGGGAAAATCCAGAGAAGGAATACTAATTAAATGTAAATAAAAAAAAAAAATTAGAGGAAGTAATACATCCAAAGATAAGTCTAAATATGTGCACCTAGGTTTAATTAAAAAAAAAAAAATCGAACACAACAAGTTGAGGAGGGCAAATGAAGGGAAAACAACTGTGTAAGCTAAATCCAAGTGAAGAGTATTGATGGTCTCAAAAATGATAAATGTAACCTCACCTACTTTTTAAAAAGTTTAGGATCTACAAAGCAAGTAATAAGCCATTCCCCCCGTGTCAGTCGGACCACACTCAGAATAATAAATTTAGTTTTAGACTTCTTCTTTAACAGGGGAGAAATAAAGAATATCATTCAGGAAGCAGCAAATGAAAAAATATAGAGGCCCTGGAGCCATGTCATGTAAAAGTAAATACTTTCCAACTCTGAAAGTAAATGATTTTATCAATTCAAAAAGGCTTCTTAAGGGAGATTTTCATGGGCACATTTGAGGAAATTTTTAGGAAAACTTAATGGTTTTTGAGAACCTAATAGTGGCATGTTTGGCTGTCATTTTAGTTTTCCTTTCAGCAAGTATAAGGAACTAAAGCTATCTTCTATTTATTGAGTTTTGTTCCAGCGACTATTGAGCTAAGACGACTTCTGATTTAATCCTCACAACCACTGAGTTAAGTAAATACTATCATCCCTGTTCTGCAGGAGAGAATACTGAGGCTCAGGGGCTGAGTAAACTTTGTACAAGGTCAAAGATCTAGCAAACAGCTGCATAAAAATTTGAACCCATACCTAACTCCAGAGACCATACCATGTTTTAAAGTATGCCAAACCAGCTCCATAATAAAGATCAAGTTGCCGCTTGTAAGAATGTACATTTTTTTTTTTAAGATTTTATTTATTTACTTGACAGAGAGAGATCACAAGTGGGCAGAGAGGCAGGCAGAGAGAGAGGGAAGCAGGCTCCCCACTGAGCAGAGAGCGGGATGTGGGGCTCGATCCCAGGATGCTGAGATCATGACCTGAGCTGAAGGGAGCCATCCAGGCACCCCAAAAATGTGCATTCTTGCAAATGAAAATGTCATGACATTATTTTACATCTTTATAGTAAAACAAAATTCAAACACCCTTTATTGATGATGAAAGAATTAAATTTGCACTCATTTCATTGTATTCTATGGCACAGGTGTAATTTGTGTAGCTCCACAATGTTCACACCCTTTCCATAAACACTAAGGATGGTTCATTAGCTTTCATTCTATAACCCATTTCTGGCAATTTATTCTAAGGAAATAATTCAGCAAAGACAGAAAAGTTCACCCGCAAAAATATTCAGCATTATAGAAAAATTACAGAAGAAATCTAGATGGCCAAAATAAATTATGATATAGTCACACAAAGGAGTATTTACATATTTCTTTAAAGCATAGTTACAGGGGCACCTGGGTGGCTCAGTGGGTTAATCATCTGCCTTCTGCTCAGGAGTCTGGGATCCAACAAAGTACCACAGGCAGCTCGCTGCTCAGCGTGAAGTTGGCTTCTGCCTTTCCCTCTGCCCCTCCCCTTGCTTTCGAGGGCGCTCAAGCGCACTCTCTCTTGCAAATAAATAAATCTTAAAAAAAAACCCAAAAAGTATAGTTATGAAGTCCATGTAGAAACATAGGGAAGATGTCTACACATTAAATGAAAATAGCAAACAAGTACATTATATAATTATGTAAAAATGCATGCACATAAATGAGAATAAGTAACAAAAATAATATATATGTTATAGTGATATGCATAATTTAATTTTTTAAATTATTTTTAATGTTTACACTGTATTATTAACTGTGAAAAGGTTATAAAACAATAATGATATCATTTTTGTAAATTTCTTAGACTTGTTTTACCCATGCATATAAAAGGGGCCGAGTTCGTAAAAAGCTCATAATATACTTAAGGAGAAATTTACATTTGTAACAAGAAAAATTTGTTATTTAAAATAACAAATAACAGGAGAGCCTGGGTGGCTCAGTAGGTTAAAGCCTCTGCCTTCAGCTCAGGTCATGATCTCAGGGTCCTGGGATCAAGCCCCACATAGGACTCTCTGCTCAGCGGGGAGTCTGCTTCCCCCTCTCCGTCTGCCTGCCTCTCTGCCTACTTGTGATCTTTCTCTGTCAAATAAATAAATAAAATCTTAAATAAATAAATAACAAATAACAGTAACCAGAGCCCTAAGAAATGAGCATCTCAGAGTCACAGTGAGTCAACAAACTTTTTTTTGTGATTCACATGCCAGCCACGGAGTTCTAGCCACTGGGACTACAACAATGAACAAAATAGACAAAAATTCCTGCCGTCATGGAACTTACATCCTAACAGCAAAGATATACAATAAGCAAGATAAATATGTAAAATAAACATCGCATTTGCTAGTGATAAGGAAAAGCCAGGAAAGTGAGCAATGTGTGTGTGTAGAGAATGCTTTTTTAAACTGAGGGGCATAGGAAGTGCTCCCTGGAAAATCTAAAAAAGATGGAAAAAGAGGAGGGAGTTAACAGTGTGGATATGTGGGGAAAGAGCATATAAGACAAGGCAAGAGCAAGGGCAAAAAGCCTTGAAAAAGACTCTCTGGCCAATGGCACTATTGTGCCAAAAACAGAGAAGTATAATTAATTAAACAGGCTGTACCCAGTCCCCACCCAGCAGACCACAGACAGTTACGAAGTCTGAAAACACTGCTTCTGGACCTGACCTGAATCAGTTTGTTTTAGTACACAGATGCTTTTCCTTGCAAATTCTTTGAGTCCTTTTGCTTAAGCATTCTCTTTATTCTGAGAATCCAAATGAGGCCTATAACATCCACTCACGGTCATCACAAGGGTTCCCATATCTCCAGCCCCTCACCTGACTCATGCCTGTACTTTGCAAAACATTCAGTGGGCCAGTGAAACTGAGCAAAGGGAAGCCAGCCCCTTCTAGAGCTTGATTTGAAAGGAGCAGATCTCAGAAAGGAAAGCTGAACTTGAAGCATGCAGGAAAGCTGTAAAGTTAGTAGGGAGAGAGTACAGGGAATAAAAGCTAGAGATGTGAGACCATTCAAGAGGTACAGAAAAGATCTAGCAAAAGGCCACAGGAGGGAGGCTCAGAGAAAAAGTCAACAAACTGCCAACAGTGGATATGTCAAAGGAACTTATAAATAAAAGAATGTCTCCATTTTAAGCTGTTCACTATGCTGAGATATAATCACTGCCATCACTCCCAAATTTTTGATAAAACTCTACGACAATTACCTGCTTTGTGCCTGATGCTTTATAGAAATCAAGGCAGATACCAAAAAGACAGGCTTTTTTTGAGATAAGATATAAGTAGGATCTAAAATAGAGCAAAAGCTTTTGCACAAGAAACTATCAACAAAACAAAAAAGCAATCTACTGCATGGGAGAAGATATTTGCAAATGATATATCTAATAAGAGGCCAATAGCCAAAATATTAAAAAAACTTCTACAACTCAACACCAAAAAACCCCACAAATACTCCAATTAAAAACGGGCAGAGGACCTGAATAGGCATTTTTCCAAAAAGACATACAGATGGCCAACAGACACATGAAAAGATGATCAACATCACTAATCATTGGGGAAACGCAAATAAAAACCACAAGATATCATCCTACACCTGTCAGAATGGCTAGTATCAAAAAGACAAGAAATAACAAGTGTTGGCAAGGATATGGAGAAAAGGCAAACCCTCATGTACTGTTGGTAGGAATGTAAATTAGTGCAGCCACTGTGGAAAACAGTATGGAGGTTCCTCAAAAAAGTTAAAAGTAGAGTACCATATAACCCAAAGAAAACAAAAACACTAATTCAAAAAGATATATGCACTCCTATGTTTATTACAGGATTATTTACAGTAGCGAAGATAGAGGCACAACCTAAGCGTCCACTAATAGATGAATGGATAAAAAAGTGGTGTGTATATACACACATATGTGTGGGCTCAATGGAATATTACTCAGCCATAAAAAAGAGATCTTGCCATTTGAAACAACATGGATGGACCCAGATGATAGTATGCTAAGTGAAATAAATCAGAGAAGTACAAACTATATGATTTCACTTACATGTGGAAGCCAAAAAAACACAAACAAAAAGCAGAAACAGACTCATACATAAAGAGAACTGATGGTCAACAGAAGGGTAGGGAATGGGCAAAATCGGTAAAGGGGAGTGGAAAGTACAGTTTTCCGGTTACAGAATGACTAAGTCATAGATAAAAGGCACAGCATAGGGAATATAGTCAATGGTATTGTAATAACATTTGTATGGTGACAGATGATAGCTATACTTGTGATGAGTAGAGCATAACTAAAAACTTAAAGAATCACTGTGCTGTACACCTCTGACTAATAACAGTATATGTCAACTATACTTCAATTTAAAATATATATTTATATTAGGGGCCCTTAGCTGGCTCAATTAGAAGAGCATGCAACTCTTGATGTCCGGGTTGTGAGTCCAAGCCCCATACTGGGTATAGAGATTATTTACAAATAAAATATTTTTAAAACAATAAATTGAAAAAATTTTCTAAAAACTCAACATATATATATTAAAATTTTAAAAATAAATAATACAGAGCAGAGGCAAAACATGTTAAATAAGGTGTAACTAAGAAAAATATAAGCTCCCTAAAATGTCTCAGAAATATTTAGGGGAGAAAACTGTGTTCCTACCACCTACAGAGTGGACATTGAAAAGGATAAAGGATCACTCTATAAGCTGGAGGACTTGGACTCTGATAGCTGAAAACTAGATCATACCCAATCAAGCAATTAATAGATAAAACAAGAAAGGTACCTAAGCTTTTGACAACTGTGAAGCTGGAGAGATTCCAGCCAGGATAAGGACATCAAATCTCACTGTCCTCCCGCCTGCTGACCTGCCCAGGCCCCTCAATAAAATGGTTTGATCCAAATAAAAATAAAAATAAAAAATAAGGTACCTAAATTCATGCTTCAGAAAGTTAAAAAGGATCATTTAGATCATCCAGAATTGTTAAATGATACTTCATGGAATGGATGATGCTCACCTAACCCTTAAAGGATAAGAGCTAAAGAACAGGTAATATAAGGGGAGAAATTCCAGGTTTGGTTAATATGCATAAAGCTCCAAAGCCTGGAATGAATGTGGACTGTTCAGAGAGCAGTGCAAAACTGCTCTGTTTGGAACAGAGCATACTCATTGGCAGGCAAAGGCATATAAGATTAGCCATGTAAGGTGAGACCAGGTGAGGGAAGGCTCTGAAACCCAGGATGAGAAATCTGAACTTGACAAGCTTCATGGTAAGGGAAAGAAACTGCTTTGTTCTGTTTTTGTTTTTCGTGTTTGGTTTATTTAAGATTATAAAATACTACGGCAGTGCAGACTGGTCTCTTTGTCTGCCTTCTAAAATTGGCCCATAATTTCCTACTACCTCACCCATGTGACATACTCTCAGATATACAACTATCACCTCTATTACCTAATGCCTCCTCTCATGTTTGTACTGGTCCTACATCCTGAACTGTCAGACAGTTACCCTTAACCTTAAAAGTTCTTCAACTAGGGGCACCTGGGCAGCTCAGTGGGTTAAGCCTCTGCCTTCGGCTCAGGTCATGATCTCAGGGTCCTGGGATTGAGCCCCGCATCGGGCTCTCTGCTCAGCAGGGAGCCTGCTTCCCCTTCTCTCTGCCTGCCTCTGTGCCTACTTGTGATCTCTCTCTCTCTCTCTCTGCCAAATAAATAAATAAAATCTTTAAAAAAAAAAAAGTTCTTCAACTAAAAAAAAAGTTCTTCAACTATCCTACATAATTTGTCTACCTCATACAATACTTAGTGTCTATCCTGTGACATGTGCAAACTAGGAATTTATATTTGACACAGTACCTGACCTCAAGAAACTCATTCTGATATAGGCAGAAGCCAAGAAAATAAACTAGTACAATACAGAGTGCTAACTAGTAGAGAAATGTCTATGAGAGCAAAGGACAACAACATCAGTTTGGAAATCAGGAAAAGAGAGAAAAAACCTAAGAGAAAGTGTTAAATAGACTGAGTTTTGAAAGAAAATAAACACCAAAAGGTGGGGAGAAGTGTTGGTGGTGACAGTGATTATCATCAGACTGCGAAGGCTGAGCAAAGCCTGTCATATCAGAGACTGTTACTCCATAAGGCTGGATGAGTATAAGAGGTGGCAAAGGACCAGATGACGAACACTATTTTCTCGTGCAAGAATTTTGTGTTTCAGAATAACCAAAAGACTCTAATGAAGCAATAACAAGATTATAATTGGGTTTCCTAAAAACAGCTCTGGTGGCAGTGGAAGATGGACTGAAAGGGTACTACCTTTCTCCTTTTTCTGGTAGGAGAAAGAAAGAAAGCTTTCTCCTACCACAAAACGCAACAAAAATCTGATAAAGCTGCTATTAACTTTCAATTTATCTACAAGTATCCACTCCTACCCCTTTCCTAGGCTTAGCTCATATTCTTCATTCATAAAGCCTTCCCGGACTCTTCCAAAACACATCAATCTCTCCTTTCTCAGAACATCTAAGGCATGTCTGTCTATACACTGCATTGTCACCACCTTATAATTTTAACTAACTTGTATTTAAATTTCTTCTCCCTAACAAGAATGTAAGCTCCCTATGAAAAGATGTCATATATTTTTTGAATGTATGTGTAATACACACATACACACAACCAATCCATCCCACAGCACCTAGGGCAATAATACAACATTTTGAAACAGATACTGCCTTTGAACTGAATATATGGTCTCCTTTATCCACGAGTACAGATTCCACTATTTCCCATAAATAATAAAATAAAATGTGTAATTTTCAAATGTATGATTTAAAATTAAGGGGAAAAAAGTTAGCATATGGTAATGGGAAATGAACACAAGGCAACCTTCTAGGAAGATGAAAATGTTCTAATTTATGATAGGGGTGTGTTACACTGTTGTATTGCATTTACTTAAAAAATGTATAACCAAGATTTATACCGTTTTATATATATATATTTACCTAAAAGCCTCTAAAAATAAGGATTGGGAGCAAGGGGCTATAACTGAAACATGAATGGCAAAATGCTGATGGTATTTCTTCAGTAAAGCGCATAGATGGTTCATTATATTATTCTGCTTACTGTGAAAAAATGCATTAACAAAACTAAAAAATAACTCAGAAAATTATTTATTCTCCTAATGTTCGGTATAATGTGACATTATAACTTTTAAAGTGGTTTTACTAGCTCTACCTTCTAAGACAAACCTATTGTTAGCATAGCATAGATGAAAAAAGGCCAAACAGACATATGTTCCTTAATTAAGCACCAGATAGTAAAATTAATTAGCCCTGTAACAAACGATACCCAAAAAGCCAGTAAAATATAAAGTTAGAATTTTCTAATCTCCTAATCTTCAAACTGTGCAGCCGAAGATAGCATTTGAAAGATGTCCAAAAGTTTCTGGAAATACAACATCTACAAAAATAGATTCAACACCATTCTTGATGGTTTTAAAATAATTCAATTATTTTATCTCAGTAATTTAAACTTCATGCTTATCTGCTCTTAATTTGCATTCTCCTCTCACAAAATATTTAATGTGGAAAATAAGATTTTCCTTATTCCTGCTAATGCACAAGGTTAATAATCTTTTGTTCAGTAAATTAGCTGTTGCATAACTTAATCCCTCAAAAAGTACTAAGTTTCTCAAAAAGATTTCCAAAGCATTTTACAATAAAATGTAAATGAAAAAACACCTAAAATTTGGTAAGACAGTTTCTATTACACTGTTCTGCTATTTCCCAGGAGATGATATTTAAAACTTTCCTTACAATAATCTACAGCCTTAAAAAACACTAGCTACCTAAACTCTGAATGGAAGGGACATGAAGAGTTTCTGGGATGCTGATAATGTTCTTATAAGGGTGCAGGCCTGAGTGCTGATTATATGAGTGAGTTCTATCTGTAAAAACTCTTCAAGCTCTACACTTAATGTGTACTTTTCTATATTCCATATTACACATGTAACACTCTGATAAAACAAAGTAAACCACAGCTGTTAGAGCTGTCCTCAAATCCCCTACCTCATACTAAAACACCTGTTCTATGCACTGAAACATTTCTCTAATAAAAGGTAATGCAGGGGCGCCTCGGTGGCTCAGTGGGTTAAAGCGTCTGCCTTCGGCTCAGGTCATGATCTCAGGGTCCTGGGATCGAGCCCCACATCAGGCTCTCTGCTCATCGGGGAGCCTGCTTCCCCCTCTCTCTGCCTGCCTCTGCCTACTTGCGATCTCTCTGTGTCAAATAAATAAATAAAATCTTTAAAAAAAAAAAAGGTAATGCAAAGTTATCACACAGCATTTGACATTTTCTGACACATTCCCAGATAACAAGTAATTTACATTTGCAACTGGGAGCTCAGAAAGCACACAAAAGGAAAAAAAAAATCTTTATATTTTCCAGAAGAAATCATTTTAAAAGCTAACTGAATAGAAGTAGATTGGCACTGTATTGTCTGGACAAAGATGCAAATCATTTTAAACTCTTAATCAAATTGAGAAAAGAAGAGAAAGACCACCACTTCAGACCTTAGTAAGATAAGGAAGACAGGAGAATGTTAGTAAGAATTTCACAGGTGGGAGTCCGCTTGTTAGTGATTTAGTCCAAAGTCTACTACTAATCAGATATTTCAAGCAAAAACAAAACAAAACAAAACAAAACAAAAACAAACAAACAAGAGGTAACAGTACCTGCCCTGAGAGATGAATAAATTAAATACATGAAAGTAGTCTGCCAAGATTTAATATGCAATATCCAGTGACTGGCAGGAATGCTAGGGAAGTAACCTTTCCTCATTCGCTTGCTGAAGCCAAGTGTCTCCCAGAGAATAAAATAGTCTGTAATCCCCCAACAGTAACTCAATTCTCTCTTTTCCTTCCTCTAATCTTATAATCGCCCAAAGTTAAAGCTAAACATTAAGATTCTCTCCAGGAGGAAGAAGTGCAGTATAATCAAAAAGGATCTTGATCCTCAGCTACATCAAACTTTAACCTTCCACCTGAACAGCGAGGGGAGGGAACCTTGCCTTCCAAAGTCAGCCTTTGCGGATGAAATGTCAGGGAGTTCACTGACCAACTCCCACGGACCACCACCTTAGAAAGCAATCTTACCCAACAGACCCAGGACAGTTCACATGTACCATCCTCACGACTTTCAACAGCAACTTCTAGGGAATCGTGCCAAACCCCATCCAAGTGACTGAGACAACACCCTCCATCCTTGCGAGTCCAATCCTCAGCCTCAAATCATGCATACACGTCCACAAAGCAAACCCACGGTCTCTCAGGAGATGAGATGACAAAACTAGAACACACCCAGAAAGTTGATACAGGAGGTAGGCTGGGGGCGACAGCCTCGGGGCAGAGGCTCAGGATTGCTAGTGGGCGCTGGGAAAGATTCTCGCTCCCGGAGTCAGACAGAGTAGGGCGTAGGGAGCACTAGAGACGAGGCCTGGGGGCAGGAGGCACAGGTTTCCTAGCGGGTGTTGCGGAGAGAGACATTCCCCGGAGCAGAGTGCTGGAAGCAGGCAACACTGGGGATGACGGCGCCGCGGAGAAAATCAGACACCTTGACGATAGAGCCTGGCAGCAGCCGTGCCCGCCCTCCCTACGCTTCACCCCGCCGGGCCAAGGGACCCGTCCGCGGGGCTCCAGGCTAGAAAGGAGAGCGCGCCGGGCGCGCCCGCTCGGGCCCGGGAAGGCAGCGTGGCCGAGGGCCTTCTTACCCGTGCAGGCCGAGGGCGCGGCGCCTCTTGTGGAGCAGGCAGAGCAGCAGAAGCGCAGCCCCGGCCAGCGTGGAGTTCCGCGCCGTCAAGTACTTGCTGAAGGCCGCCATGGAACCGCCAGTGCGAGCGAGCCGGGAACGGTGCCGCGGCGGCGTCGGCTACCCTTAGTGCAGGAAGCGCGGAGCAGACTGGGAGGAGAAGAGCGAGCGAAGGGAGGGCGGTGCCGGCAGCGCAGGACCGCCCTCTGGCGCGCGCCACCGCGTCGTCCGCGCGCCGTAGCCCACCAAGGACTTCAGCTCGGCGGGAGCGCGCGCGGGCGCGGCAAAGGCCGGAACAGTCCTGGGACGCTCTCTGCGCACGCGTGGACCCTCGCAGGGTCACCCGGATTGCTCGCGCCGAGATGTTGTTGATCCTCCCTCTGGCGCTGGCTGGTTCTCCCGGGCCTCGTAGTTGCCCCTGCCTCACCCCTACTCCCACCTTCGCGCGCGCACACCCACTCAAGCTTTCACAAGAACTGGAAGAGCAGGCCTACCCTGCGCCGGGGGCCTAGAGGAACTGCCACTCCGCCTACCTACTCTCCCCCCACCCCCCCCCACCTTGAAGGGCCGTTACCACCCTCTTAAAGGAGCGCAGGAGGAAGGGGAATAGCCCCATCATAGAGCATTTATACAAAACTAAAGGCACAGTAATTATTTAGACGGAAATACCTGTCGGAAACTCCGAGGAGGTATACGGAAATGTGGGAAGAATGACTATACAAATCGAAACCTTTTCCAAGGCAGGTTTTTTTTTTCTAAACCATGGGTTATAACCTCTAGGGGATTGCGGAGTGAGTTTGGTAGATTGAGATCACCACTCCTGTGTGTGTGTGTGTGTGTGTGTGTGAGTGAAATCGGTAAGGAGACAATAGGACATGCAGTGTGTCATGTGTAAAATTCTGAGAAATTTTATTGCAGTCTTGTATCCATGTGATATAGAGTGTATTTCTTTAATGTGGCTCTAATCAAACAGAAAGTTTGAGAAACTCTGTTCTTTGCAAAGGGACATTCAGAAATAACAATCATGCATTGTGTGCATGCTGGCTTTACTCCCAGAATCAGAAGGGCATTACAGATTACAGCATTCTTCTGGCTGGCCCTATGCTACGGAAATCATTATCCCTAGCTTTTAGACTGGCATATGTACAGTAACTTAGCGAATCCCTGTCTTCAGTTAAAGAAACTGGAGGCATGAGTATCATTAGAAAATAAGTACATAAAACTTTGCATAATACACACTCATGTTAAAGTAGCCTACAAAACAGTGGTTTCCTAGGTGTTTACTTAATATAAACTGGGAGTTGCCTAATACAGATTACAAGAATCACAAGGTGTGTGTGTGTAGAGGTATTCAACTGCCTAAATTTTGTTAAAGTGAAACTTCTATTAAATTCTCAATTTACCACATAGACATTTTCATTACCTCATTCAACAGTTAGGCAATTTGGTATGCACCAAGATTACAAAGATGAAAACAGATCACAATCCCTGATCTCCAAAGGTTGGTAGAGGAAGGAAAATATGAAAAAATATATATAAATATTTTAAGTGTCACCTCAGAGGTATAAACATGTTTTGTGCTATGACAGCACCAAAAAAAGAAAATACTTAGTTTGGTCTAGAACTTATTTTTAAGTATTTATTTGTTTATTTATTTATTTATTTGAGAGAGGGACAGAGAACGTGAGAGAGAGAGCGAGGGGGGGGGGCAGAGGGACAGAGAGAAGCAGACTCTCCACTAAGCAGGGAGGCCTACGTGGGTCTCGATCCCAGGACCCTGAGACCTGAAAAGCAAATGAGCTGAAGGCAGGTGCTTAACCGACTAAACCACCCAGGCGCCCTTGTCCAGAATTTTCTATTAGGGCTTGACAGAAGATGACTTTGTAACTAAAGCCTAAAGGACCAGAGAAAGAGCCGTGAGAAGGACAAGAAAGAAAATCACTAATTCATCAATACATTGCATAGTAATGTAAAAATGTTAGGAACTGTGAGAGAAAGTGTATCATCTTGGAGTTTGTAGCAATGAAGGAAGAGCACACAATCTTAGAGGAAAGATATATTTTAAGAGAGAGATTACAGTTCAGTGGAGAATAAGAATGACCCATTGGGCAAGATATTCTAAAAGGCACCTGCAACCCAATGTTTATAGCCGCTATGTCCACAATAGCCCAACTATGGAAAGAGTCCAGATGTCTGTCAACAAATGAATGGCTAAAGATGTGTATATATATACAATAGAATATTACTCAGTCATCAAAAAAGTGAAATCTTGCCATTTGCAATGACATGGTTAGAACTAGAGGGTATTATGCTAAGCAAAGTAAGTCAATCAGAGAAAGACAATTTTATTGATTTCACTCATGTGGAATTTAAGAAACAAAACAGAGGAGTAGGGAAGAGAGGGCAAAATAAAACAAAATGAAATCAGAGAGGGAGACAAACTGTAAGAGACACATAGGAAATAAACTGCAGGTTGCTGGAGAGGAGGGGGTGGAGGGATGGGGTAACTGGGTGATGGACATTAAGGAGGGCATGCGATGTAATGAACACTGGGTGTTATATACAACTGATGAATCACTGACTTCTACCTCTGAAAACCAAGAATACACTCTATGTTAATTAACTGAATTTAAATAAATTAAAAAATAAAAATAAAAAAATTAAAGGCTCCCATGTTCAAGAAGCATGGGTGATACTAAAAAAAATGAACTTATTTATATGAGTTTATATAATTTTATCTATTTATAAAGTCCATCAGGTAAAGAGCACTAGGGACAAATCTGTAAATCTTTATTTACAGATTTACAAATCTATAAATCTTTACGTAAGCAGTAAAGTTAAGGTTATTAACTTGCTACAGAAAGGATACCACACAGCAGAGGAATTATGGGCATGTCTCCAAAAAAGAGAAGAAACAGGGGTTATTATAGTTTTAGAAGAAGGGAGAAGTTTAGGTAGAATTGAAATGAAACAATATTTAATAGGCTCAGAGCAAGTCAGATCTTTATATAAAGGGGTTAATATCAGATCTGAGTCAAGAAGCATCCTCTGGGTTCTATTCCCTTGGAAACATAAATTTAACATTAATGTAGAATATTTTGCCCAAAAACCCCTAATCTGAACCTCTGCTCTGTAAATTGAGGCTGCTTCTCCAAGTCAAAGTGACTTACTCAGAAGATTTGTATCTCCCAGGCAAGAAAGATATGTTCTGTCTAGCTAACATGGAGTTCGAACAACAGAGTTTCTGACAACTTAAGGTTTTAGAGAATAAAGTTTTTCAGCACTATGCCCTTTGATAGTTAACCAAAACAAATTTTCAGATTCACAAAAAGAGTTAATAATTAAGGAAATGTTACCTTATTGGAAGATATCCAAGACCTCTGATTTTTAAATCTCATTCAACAATTAGGCAATATGGTATGCAAAGGATAGAGGACAGAGAGAAGAGGGGCCCTGAGAGTTGGGGAATCCAGAAATCCTCTTGAAGAGATATTGTGCTAGTCGGCCTCCAGCATTGTCCCCCGTTATCCTCACTTTCTGTTACTCATGCCCTATGTAATCTCCCTCCTGTCAGAATTGGTCTCTGTGACCAAAAGAGTGTGGTGAAGGTGACAGTCATGACCAGATCATAAAAGGTACTGTGGCTTCCACCTCCGTCTCTTGGATTGCATGCTTTTGGGGAAGCCAGTGTCACAAAGTGCACTGAAACAGTCCTCGAGAAGAATCGAGGATTCCCAGAAAGAGCCAACACCTGCTTACCAGCCGTGGAAGCAGATCTTCCAACCCCACGCATGAATGCTTATGAAGATCCCAAGCTAGAACATTCCGCCAAGATGCTCTTAAATTCCTGACTCATAAAAACTTTGTGGGAGACAATAAATGTTTACCATTGTCTTAAGCCACTAAATATGAGGGTAATTTGTTATGCAGCTGATGTGATTTGGGTCAAGCCTCAAAAAATAGAAGAAAGGTGCTTTAGGAAAAGATATAATAGGAGCAAAGATACAGACACTAGAAGGTACAAAGCAAGATGATTAAGTATGGTGTTGGATGGAAGTTCATGAAGGGGTGTGAAATGAGACAAAAGCTTGAAATGTTTAATGAAGGTCAATTTTTGGAAGGTCTAAAACACCCAGTTAACCAGGTGAGATTTTATTCTGCATATAAAAGGGGGAGTCCAGATATAGAGGAAGAGTAGTGACCTCAGCTTTTATTTAAAGAGACTGTGCCAGTGGCGATGTGTAGGATGGATTGAGGAAGAAATCAAGCAGAGAGAACAGTCTGGACACTCTTGAAATAATCTAGGTGAAAGATTACAAACACATGAGTCAGCACAGAGCAAACAGGAAGGAAAGCACTTTGTGGATTCAAATTGGATGGGATGGCGAGATTGTTATTTAATGGGAAGGAAAATTTTAAATTCACTCTGAGATTTCCTTCTTGAGCACCAGAGAGAAGGATAGTATTTACCTGAGGGCAGGAGCACAGAAGTGAACCATTCTTGTCAAGGAAGATAATGAGAGGCAAATGAATAATTCTTCACTAGATCGTCATCACCAAGGTAAATTCCAAGATCCTTAGCATCTTACACAAAGCTAGTTATGAGATCAGCCCTACTTACCTCTCTGAATTCCTATCCTGACACTCCTCCCCTCGAGAAGATGTATTCCACCTCTGCCAGGAGATAAATGCACCCTATTATTCCCCTCTGTGGTCTTCCCTAGAATATTCTATTCCTTCTGCTGGAAATACCAATCCTTTCCTGTCCTAACATCCTCACTCTCAACTCAGTTCATCTTTTAAAATGAAACTCTGATGGTGTCCTACTCCAAACTGTCTTTTCTCATTGTGTTCCCCAATCCTCCACCTCTTGCCAAGTTAATCACGTCCTGCCCTGTGCTGCTTCTGTCTCATATCTAATTCTATTAGTGTATAGTAGGGTCTTATTTTTATTTTTTAAATATTTATTTATTTATTTGATAGAGAAAGAGCACAAGCAGGGGGAGTGGGAGAAGTAGGTTCCCTGCGAAGCAGGGAGCCCATGCAGGGCTCAATGCAGGCTCCATGCAGGGCTCAAACCCAGAACTCTGGGATCATGATCTCAGCTCAAGGCAGACACTTAACCTACTGACCCACCCAGGTGCCCCTAACAGTAAGGTGTTTCTTAAGGGAAACTGGCATTCATTTCTCTGACAAGGTAAACACCTTAAGTCACTAGGAAAAATTCATCTTTTTCATCTTTGCTTAAAAAAGAATCACTTGGGGCGCCTGGTGGCTCAGTTGTTAAGCATCTGCCTTTGGCTCAGGTCATGATCCCAGAGTCCTGGGATCAAGCCCCTCGTCGGGCTCCTTGCTCGGCAGGAGGCCTGCTTCTCCCGCTACCATTCCCTCTGCTTGTGTTCCCTCTCTCGCTGTGTTTCTCTCTGTCAAATAAATAAAATTAAAAAAAAAAAAAAAAGAATCACTTGTTGGTGGGTTGAATTGTTGGTAGGAATGCAAACTGGTGCAGCTACTGGGGAAAACAGTATGGAGTTACATCAAAAATTTAAAAACAGAACTACCCTATGATCTAGTAATAGCACTTCTATTTACCCAGAAAACCCCACCAAAAAACGCTAATTCAACAGGATACATGCACCCCTATGTTTATTGCAGCATTATTTATAATAGCCAGACCATGGAAGCTGCCCAAGTGTCCATTGATAGATGAATGGATAAAGAAGAGGTGAGTGAGACCCTACAAAAGAAGAGGTATAGTGCTCTACACAATAGAGTATTACTCAGCTATTAAAAAAAAAAAAAGAATGAGGTCTTGCCATTTGCAACAACATGGATAGAGCTAGAGAGTATAATCCTAAGCAAAATAATTTAGTCAGAGAAAGACAAATACTACATGATCTCACTTATAATGAGGAATTTAAGAAACAAAACAAAGGACAAAGGAAATAAAGGTGGTAGAGTAACCAAGGCATGGATTCTCAAGGGTTCTCTATCCTTGGACATTATTCCCAAAGACCTTGGGTAGTTCCTAGGTGACTGAATTGGAATGGCCTTCCTGGCTTAGCCACATACTGTGTTGGAACCAGCTCTCTCTGTAGGCACAGGACACTGTTGTTGAACCAGTTCACCAGCTCAGACTTCCTACACCTCCTGAAGAATTTCTCTTTAGGACAGTGAGCTAGTGAGGTAGGACTATCTCAGTGTATTATAAAGGCTCTAATCATGTTGAAACCCAAAAGGAAAGACGTTGAGATTTCAATCAGTACCTAACTCTTTCCAGTTGCAATAGTAAGAGGGGCTTCCCAAGTGATTCTTTAAAAAAAAAAATCATTTTACTTTATTTCATCATGATAGATGTACTCTTTAATCCTCATTCTCTATTTCACCCATCCCCCCACCCACTTCCCCTCTTATAACCATCAGTTTGTTCTCTACAGTTAAGAGTCTGTTTCTTGGTATCTCTCTTTAGGAAAATAAATGATGGAAAATGGTATGTGACTTTTATCCCAGACTGCTGATGCAAGTCATACTGATTAAAACCATATGCACTTACAATTGTGCTTTCTGTTTATTTACAGTAAGTACATTCTTAGGCCCTATACACTGTTGGCACAGAGCAGAATCTCAGTAAATGTTCATTAAACTGAACAAACTGATTTTGAGGAACTAAAAGGAATGCCTGGTGGAAATGCCCAGCAGGTAAGCAAAGAATTAAGAGCAAGTTTTTAGGGAGAGGGTCGGTACCAAACATTTATTTATATGAAAATACTTATTAATGACTTACTACGTGCCAGGAACTGGGGCCACTGGTGAATGGTCCTCACCCAGAACAGTCTAGTAAGGGAACAGATACTAATCAAATGATCATAAGTAATCCCACATATAATAAGCATTTTAGGTATACATTCAGAAAAAAATATGGATTTAGAGGTCTTCATATACAAAATAGATGAATCTTTGGAACCAAAAAAGAATTAAAAAGAAGAATGGGCAGTTGGGAAGTGAGATATAATCCTGTAAAACACCTACATTTGAAGGATGGAGGAAGGAAAGGGATCCAGGACAGTGAGAACGTGGCAATCTGGGAATCTGGAGGCATGAGGATCACAGAAGTCAAGATGCAAGAGAGTTTCCAGAAGAGTATAGGAATGGTAATTGAGATTATCGGTAAGTATTGGAGATCTATGTCTTTATGAAGCCTTTTCTGGACTCCCCTCTCCTTCCCTCAATGTTCCCCCAGTGCACCTTATTCAGATTTCTGTCACAGCTCTTACAGTGCTTATTTATTTAAACGGAAGAAACCATCACCAGGGAAGAAACCAAGTCTTAGTTTTCTTAAATTCCATATCATCTGAAAATAAAAAGACTTGGATCCACACCTCATACTGCAAACAGAATAATTTCCAAAATCTCAAAGAAGACTAAACAGAAAAAAATATGTAAGGAAACCATAAAACTATGAGAAAAAAAAGAGGAAAGAATTCTTCATGAAATAATTATCTTATAATGTTGGCATGGGGAACACCTTTACAAGTATTAAAATCCAGAAGCTATAGAAGAAAAAAATTGATATTTGGCTACTTGGAAATAATTTCTTCATAACAAAAACAAAACAAAACAAAACACTGTAAACAGGACAGAAAGAAAACTGTAGGAAAAAGTTGCACTTTAATTCATAGACTAGTGATTTATTTTCCTAAAATTACTTTCAAATCAGTAAAAAAAAAAAAAAGCCATAATCTGAATAGAAAAATGGGTAAATAATATGAAATATAGTCTATGGAATAAAAAATTAAAATTAATATGAAAAGATGCTTTTATCACACATAATTATAGATACAAAAGAAAACTACCCTAAAATACAACTCTCATCTACCAAAATGGCAAAGATCCCAGTTTGATAACACATTATGTAATTTTTATTAATATTTCAGAAAGACATGTAAATTAGTACAAATTATAGAACAATTGATCAATAGCTTAAAAATAGAAATGCACATATCCTATGACTCAGTAATTTACTTCAGGGAATTGATTCTTAAGATGTACTCTCACATAAGTGAAATGTCATAGATATAAGGTATCTTCGTAAAAACAAAGAATTGGGAACATGCTTCAATTCCCATCAGTGGAGGACTGATTAGATAAGTGTAATGGAATATTTATTATACATCCATGAAAATAATGAAGCAATTCTGTATATACTAATATGTAATGATGTCAAAATATAACATTAAGCAGGAAAAAAAGCCAAAGGCAGAGCAGTATGTTAGTATGTTACCATTCACGAAAGGAATAGAGAGGAAGTAATATAAACTTATTTGCTTATAGATGGATGTAGTATCTTTGGAAGGATACTCATGAAGATGATGATATTGACTGACTGTAGGAAGGATAATTGAGTGGGGGTGGGAGGCAGAAAGAAATACTTGCACTGAATAAATTTGTATCTTTTAAGTTTTTAACCATGTAAATACACCATCTATCGCATTTAAGAAAAAATTCTAATGACGTGAAATTCACATAACAAAATTAACCAAACGTAACAATTCTGTGGCATTTAGAACATTCATAAGATTATGCAACTACCACCTCTACCTAGATCTAAATTATTTTCATCATCCCAGAAGAAAACCCCATCCCCATTAAGCAGTTGCTGCCCCCTGTCCCTACCTCCCAGCCCCTGGCAACTACCAGTCTGTTTTCTATCTCTGTGGATTTATCTATTCCAGATATTTCACATAAATAGAATCATCCATTATGTGACATTTTGTGTCTGGATTTTTTTTACCTAGCACACTGTTTTCAAGATTTATCTACATTGTAGCATTTATTAGTACTTCAATCTTTTTATGGCTGAGTAATAGTCTATGTTATGAATAGACTACATTTTATGTATTTACCCACTCATCAGCTAATGGACATTTGGACATTGTGAATAGTGACGCTATGAACAGGCATGTAGAAGTATTTGCTGGCAAATACTTCTGTTTTCGGAAGTATCACTTCTGAATACCTACCTGCACTGAATACCTGTTTTCAATTCTTTGAGATACACACCTAGGGATAGAATCACTTGGACATATGGTAATTCTATGTTAATTTTTTTTTAAGTAAGCTCTTGACCAAACAAGGGGTAATTCTATGTTAATTTTTTTTTAAGTAAGCTCTTGACCAAACAAGGGGTAATTCTATGTTAATTTTTTTTTTAAGTAAGCTCTTGACCAAACAAGGGGTAATTCTATGTTAATCTTTTTTTAAAGTAAGCTCTTCACCAAACAAGGGGTTTGAACACATGACCCTGAGATTAAGATTTACACGCTCTACCAACTGAGCAGGCCAGATGCCCCCACATAGGTAAAATTTTTTGAGGACCCACGGAATTCTTTTTCATATCAGCTGAATTATTTTACATTCCCACCAGCAGTGAAAGAGGATTTTGATTTCTCCCCATTCTCATCAACACCTGGTTATTTGTTTACTTTTATTATACCAATCTTATTGAGTATGAATTGTGTTCATGATTTGCATTTTCCTAACTAGTATCTTTTCATGTGCTTGTTGGCCATTTGTGCATCTTCTTTGGAGAAATGTCTTTCAAGTCCTTCACCCATTTAAAAATTAGGTTATCTTTTTGTTGTTGAATATTAAGAGTTCTTTATATATTCTGGTTGCTAGACTCTTATTAGGTATATGATTTGCAAATAGCATTTTCCACTCTTTAGGTTGTCTTTTCACTTTCTTGATAATGTCCCTTAATGCACAAAAGTTTTTAATTTCAATCAAGTCAAATTCATCACTTTCCCTTTGTTGCTTATGTTTTTCGTGACATATCTAAGAATCTACTGCCAAATAAATCCAAGGTTTTGAAAATTTATCCCCTATGTTTCCCCCTAAGTGTTCTCTTGTTTTAGCTCCCACATTTGGATCTTTGATCATTTTGAGTTAATTTTTGCACATGGTGTGAAGTAGTTTTCTAATTTCATTCTCATTTCATTAGTCTAATTTGCATGTGGCTCTCCAGTTATCCCAGAACTATTTGAACCTTTTATATTTTTTAAATGAAATTTGAATACAAAACAAA
>CM053606.1:68903845-68915104 GCA_028646535.1 Procyon lotor | reverse complement strand
GGGGCGCCTGGGTGGCTCAGTCGTTAAGCGTCTGCCTTCGGCCCAGGTCAGATCCCAGGGTCCTGGGATCGAGCCCCGCATCGGGCTCTCTGCGCGGCAGGGAGCCTGCTTCTCCCGCTACCATTCCCTCTGCTTGTGTTCCCTCTCTCGCTGTGTTTCTCGCTGTCAAATAAATAAAATCTTTAAAAAAAAAAAAAATTAACACGTACATCTGTGGCCGGGGCGAAAGAAATAGATAAAGTGTAGGACTGGTTATATTTTGATGAATTTTAAAACTCTACAGCTTTTTAATATTTATTTATTTTTAAGTGTGTTTATGTAAGTAATCTCTCCACCCAACATAGGGCTCGAATTCCCAGCCCTGAGATCAAGTCGCATGCTCCTCCAACTGAGTAAGCCAGGCACCCCCTTTTTTAAAAAAATTTTTAAATGTAAAGTAAATAAGTTGTGGACAGTAATAAAATACTATTCCAGTTAAGAATAGGGCAGAAAGTGTGGAGGAAATGCTGTTATCAATCTCTGCCTTTATTTCTGGAAAAGACAATGTTTACTTTGTATTAGAGACCAGGTTAAGCATTTTTGATAATTCTGTTGCATCAGAGAGATCACAAGTAGGCAGAGAGGCAGGCAGAGGCACAGGGGGAAGCAGGCTCCCCGCTGAGCAGAGAGCCCGATGCGGGGCTCGATCCCAAGACCCCGAGATCATGACCTGAGCCGAAGGCAGAGGCTTTAACCCACTGAGCCACCCAGGCGCCCCACATCATTACTTTTTGATGTAGTGTTCAATGACTCATTAGTTACGTATAACACAAAACAGTGCTCATCACACCATTTGCCCTCCTTAATGCCCATCACCCAGTTACTCCATCTTCCCACCCAACTCCCTTTCTGCAACCCTCCATTTGTTTCCCAGAGTCAAGAGTCTCTCATGGTTTGTCTCCCTCTCTGATTTCTTCCCACTCAGTTTTCACTTCCTTCCCCTATGATCCTCTGCCCTATTCCTTATATTGCACACATGAGTGAAACCATATGATAATTGTCCTTTTCTGTTTGACGTTACTCATTTTTAAATCGCTCTTTTGTCGTGCATGAAGTAAAGGTGAGCACTTGCAAGCCGGCCAGCCGGCTCTCTCTAGCGGACCCTATTTCTTAAAAAAATTTGAATTGTAGTATTTTTTGACTTTTTTATAGATTTTATTATTTGAGAGAGAGAGTGAGACAGCATGAGCAGGGGGAGGGGTACAGAGGGGCAGAGAGAGGGGGAAGCAGACTCCTCTCTCTGCAGGGAGCCTGACGTGGGGCTCCATCCCAGGACCCTGGGATCATGACCTGAGCTGAAAGGAGGTGCTTAACCAACGAGCCACCCAGGTGCCCCACTTTTTGACTTTTTTTTGGTTACAACTTGCCATTTTAATCATCTGTAAGTGTACGGTTCAGTGGCATAAAGTATATTTTACTTTGCTGTGCAGCCATCACCACTATCCCTCTCTGGGACTTTCTCATTCTTCCCAAACTGAAACTCTCTATCCAATAAACAATAACTCCCCTTTCTCTCCTTCTTCCAGCTCTTGGTAACCACGATTCTATATTCTGTCTCTATGTATTGAACTATTCTAGCTACCTCACGTAAGTGGAACCACACAGCATTTGTCCTTGTGTCTAGTTTCTTTCACTTAGCATAATGTCTCAAGTTTCATCCATGTTGTTGCATGTGACAGAATTTCGTTCTTTTTAAAGGCTGAATAATATTCCATTGTATGTATCTATGACATCTTGTTTGTCCACTCATCTTTTGATGGACATTTGGGTTGTTCAAGCACTTTCATAAGAATTGACTTAACCTATGAGGTTTTATCCCCATTTTCAGATGAAGAAACTGAGGCTCAGATAAAGAACTTCCTCAGGAAGTGGTGAACTTGAATCCACATGCCTAAGTAAAGAGTGTGAAATATTAAACATTATGCTCTGCTCTTCCTATGTGTTTGAGCAAGAGGTACAGGTAGCTAAATTCTGTACTGAAGGTGAGGAAATCCCCCAGGCTGGATTGGGACAGAACATCGGGACGTCTTCATGGCAGCTATAGCTTGACTCTGATCCTCAAAGGAAATGAAAGATTTAAATAAACCGTGGACTACAAGAGCCAAGGCATAAAATGGAGGGGACAGGATTTGCATTGAGGGGAAGGGTTATGTAAGGACCTGTAGGACCAGATATTTTCAGAAGGGAGGATCATATACCAAGCAAAACACCTGTTGAAAAAGTAAGGTAAGCAGTGACCCAAGGGGTGTCTCACATCCTTGGCAGGACTGTGCTTCCTTAAACTGCCTTTGGATGCAGAGTATTAAAAGGGTTTTGAAAGCTAATGTACCTTTCCCCCAAAACCTGTGGTGCTTTGTAAATCAAATTGCATTTGAAGTGACTTAGAAGGATTGGCTATTTAAAACGACCTGTCATTTCATATTAACCTCATGTGGATTGTGAGTGGTTTATTCACTTCCTGTTACATTACATCAAGTCCTTAATCAACATCTTTGAAAGACAACCTGTCTTTTCACTGTTACCTCCTCTGCTGAAATGAGAATAGGTGAAGACAACAAGATACTGTGAGCAGTCAAAAATTCAGTGAGTGTTTAAATGATAGCACTTGAAGCTATAAGATCATGAGCCACTTGAAAACAAAACCTCATCTTCTGGTCCTCTATCGCCTTTGAAGCCCAGAACAAAGTAGTCACCCAAACTTTGCAAATGCAGTTTCCAGAATGACTTGGAACCAAAAGACAGGGACTGCTTGGAGTGTAGAGGAAACAGGCTCCTGGTTTGGACTCAGCCACCCTGGTGGGGTGACCACTGGCCAATTATTTAAATGTTCTGGGCATCACTATCTTTATTTGGAAAAGGGCAATCACCATGCCTGAGTTAAGTAAATCAGTTCACATGAGTTAAGTAAATCAGCCCTTATTAAGAACCTTGGGGCTGATTCCATTTCAAGATAATCATTATAATAAACAGCAGTGAAGAATTTGGAGACTTCTATTGTAAGAGACAGATTCATTTCAGAGATTTCAGTCAAAAATAGCAATTTTGAGAGGTGTCTGGTGAGTGATGATTTGTCCAGAGAAGTAAGAACTTGCCCTTTGTACTTTTACTGCTTATCCTTCTCAGGTGCCTGGCATGGTCATATCAGATTGTCAATTCATGGGACAAAGTTCATGTCCTTATTTTAACTAAGTCTCTCTTCAGTCTATGTATTTAAAAAAAAAAACACAGGCATAAATGTCAGAGCTTCAAAATATGTGAGAAAAACTGATAGAACTGCAAGGAGAAATAGACAAGCTTATAACTACAGTTGGAAACTTCAAGGCTCCTCTCTCAGCAATTGATAGAACAACTAGACAGAAAACCAGGAAGGATACAGAAAAACTTAATAATACCATCAACCAAAAAGATTTAAGAGACATTGATAGAACACTCCACTCAGCAATGGTAGAAAACATATATTTTTTTAAATACCTGTGAAACATATATGAAGATAGACTATATCCTGGGGTTTAAAGAAACCTAAACAAATTTGAAAGAACTGAGATCACACAAAGTGTATCTCCAAAAACAATGGGGTCAGACAGAAATCAGTAAAGGCAACAAGAAAATTTCCAAACATTTGAAAACTAAACAACAGTGTTAGGTAAGACATAGGTCAAAGAGGAAATTTCAAGAGAAATAAACAAAAAAATACAATGATTACACTAAATAAAAATGAAAATAAAGCATATCAAAATTTATGGTATATGCTCAAACAGTGCTGAGAGGGAAATATATAGCACCAAATGCATACATTAGAAAAAAGGAAAAGCTTTAAATCAATAATCTAAACTTTTCCTTTAAGAACCTAGAAATAGGGGCACCTGGGTGGCTCAGTGGGTTAAAGCGTCTGCCTTCAGCTCAGGTCATGATCTCAGGGTCCTGGGATTGAGCCCCACATCGGGCTCTCTGCTCACTGGGGAGCCTGCTTCCCCCTTTCTCTCTGCCTGCCTCTCTGCCTACTTGTGATCTCTCTCTCTCTCTCTGTCAAATAAATAAATAAAATCTTAAAAAAAAAAAAGAAGAAACTAGAAATAGGGGCACCTGGGTGGCTCAGTGGGTGGCTCAGTGGGTTAAGCCTCTGCCATGGGCTCAGGTCATGATCTTAGGGTCCTGGGATCTAGTCCCACATTGGGCTGTCTGCTCAGTGGGGAGCCTGCTTCCCCCCTCTCTCTGCCTACTTGTGATCTCTCTCTCTTTGTCAAGTAAATGGATAAAATCTTTAAAAAAAATAGAATCTAGAAATAAAAGTGCAAGTATTTTCTAATTCATTTTGGAAAGCCAGTATTATCCTGATACCAAAACCAAATAAAGAGAGTACAAAAAAGGAGAACTAAAGACTAATAACCCTCCTAAATAGGGACACAAAAAATTTAAGTATTAGCAAATTGAATTCAGCAAAGAATTATACAGCATGACCAATTGCTATAAGTAGGGTTTATTCTAGAGATGCAAAGCTAATCCAATATTTAAAAAAATCCGTTAATGTAATCATCACCTCAAAGACTAAAGGATCACATGATCATGTCACTAGAATTGTGGAGAAAGCATTTGACAAAATCCGACACCTATTCATGATAAAAACTCTCACACACTAGGAATAGAGAACTTCCTCAACTTGATTTTTTTTTTTTTTTACAAAACACTTAAAAGCAGAAACTAAAACCTTTCTTGCTAAGATAAAAAAACAAGTTAAGGATGCCCCCTCTTACCACTACTTTTCAATATCATACTTAAAATCCTAGCTAATGCAATAAGACAAGAAGATAAAATGAAAGGTATACAGATTAGAAAGGAAGAAACAAAACATCTTTGTTCATTTATGAAATGATTGTTCATGCAGAAAAATCTGAAAGAATAAAAAAAAACCAACCTTCTGAAAGTACAAGGAATTATAGCAGGTTATAGGATGCAAAGTTAATATACCAAAGTCAGTTGCTTTCCTATATACTAATAACAAACAAATGAAATTGAAAATTAAAAGCACAATATCATTTACATTAGAGCTGAAGTTTTTAATATTTAGGTATAAATATAACAAAATATGTACATGATCTACGTGAAGTAAACCAAAAAACTCTGATGAGAGAAATTAAAGAAAAACTAAACAGAGTGATATTCCATCTTCATGGATAATAAGACTCAATATTGTCAAGATGTCAGTTTTTCCCTACTTCATCTATAGATTCAACAAAACCCCAATGAAACTCCCAGGAAGTTATTTTGTGGATATCAACAAACTGATTCTGAAATTTATATTCAAGAGCAAAGACCTAGAATAGTCAATACAAATTAAAGGAGAAGAACAAAATTACTCAACTTCAACACTTACTATAAAGTTACAGTTAATTAAGACAGTCTGGCACCAGAAAAAAAAAAGACAAATAAGTAAACAAAACAAAACTGAGAGCCCAGAAGTAGACCCACATAAATATAGTCAACCAATCCTTGGAAAAGGAGCAATGGCAATACAATGGAGATAAGACAGTTTTTCAAAATTAGTGCTGGAACCATTGGACGTCCACATGCAAAAAATAGTATCTACACATAGACCTCATGCCTATCAAAACATTAACTAAAAATGGAGCACAGACTTGAATATAAAATGCAAAACTATAAAACACCTAGAAGATAACACAGGAGAAAATCTAGGTGACCTTGGATTTGGTGATGACTATTTTAAGATGGAAGGCCTGAACCACCAAAGAAATAATTGATAAGATGGACTTCACCAAGATTAAAAACTTCTGTTCTGCAATGAACTCTGCAAAGAGAATGAGAAGACAAGCCCTAGAGTGGGAGAAAATATTCGCAAAAGATATATCTGCTAAAAGACTATCTAAAATATGGAAAGAACACTTAAAATCCAATAATAAGAGAATGAAAAAAGCAATTTAAAAATGGGCAAAAGGTCAGGAAAATATAAATCAAAACCGCAATGAGATACTACCTCACACCGGTCAGAATGGTTAAAATTAACAAGTCAGGAAACAACAGATGTTGGTGATAATGTAGAGAAAGGGGAACCTTCCTATACTGTTGGTGGGAATGCAAGCTGGTGCAGCCACTCTGGAAAACAGTATGGAGGTTCCTCAAAAAGTTGAAAATAGAGCTACCCTACGACCCAGTAATTGCACTACTAGGTATTTATCTAAAGGATACAAACATAGTGATTTGAAGGGGCAGCTACACCCCAGTGTTTTAGAAACAATGTTCACAATAGCCAAACTATGGTAAGAGCTCAAATGTCCATCAACAGACAATAAAGAAGATGAGGTATATATATAGGGGATTATTATTCATCCATCAAAAAGAATGAAATTTTGCCATTTGCAACGATGTGTATATAGAACTAGAGTGTATTATGCTAAGTGAAATAAGTCAGTCAGAGAAAGACAAATACCATATGATTTCACTTATATGTGGAATTTAAGAAACAAAACAGGTGAACATACGGGAAGGGAAGGAAAAACAAAATAAGATAAAAACAGACAGGAAGGCAAACTGTAAGAAATGCTTAACTACGGGGAATAAACTGAGGGTTGCTGGAAGGGAAGGAGGTAACTGGGTGATGGGCATTAAGGAGGGCACTTAATGTAATGAGCACTGGGTGTTATATGCAACTGATGAATCACTAAATTCTACCCCTGAAACTAATAATACACTGTATGTTAACTAAAATGAATTTAAATAAAAAAATTTTTAAATAAAATAAAAATAGGCAAAAGCCCTGCACAGAGACGTCTCACCAAAGAAGATATGTGGTTGGCAAATATAAAAATATGCTCAACGTGTCTTTAGAGAACTGCAAATTCAAACAAGATACCTCTACACACCTATCAGAGTGGCCCAAATCAAAAAACTGACATCAAATGCTGCCAGGATGTGGAGCAACAGGAACTCCTCAGAATGGTTATGTACCTGGACCCTAGAGGCTGACAGCCTGGATCAGATCCTGGCTCTACCACTTAAGAAATATGCAGCTTTAATCAGGTCAGTTGCTCAGAACTGCAGACTCCCATCTGCAAATGGAAATAGTAATAACTATATTCTCATAGAGCTGTTGCAATTTTTAAGCTGTACTGAATTTTCACAAACTCAACACACCCATGTAACCAGCACCTTGATTGTAAAGTAGAACATTTCACTGACTTCAGACGTCTTTCTTGTGCTCTCTTCCTATCATTATGTCCCCAAGCACTCACCATCCTCATGTCTAATGGCACAGATTAGCTTGATTTGCTTTGTACTTCTTGTCAACGAATCGTACAGAATGTAGTATTTTGTATCTGGCATCTTTTCTGACTAAAACTTTCTGAGATTCATCCATTGCATGTAATTGTAAATTGCTCACTCACATTAATATGTAGTATTCCACTGTGTGTGACTATGCCATCATGTATTTACCATGTGGCCCTTGTTGGGCATGTAGGTTCATAGAGTTGCTTTAGGGATGGAGTGATACATGATGAACTTTCACAAACTGAACACACCATGTAACCAAAACTTAGGTCCAGAAACAAAAGCCTTCTTCCTGTTCTCTTCCTGTCGCTATGCTCCAAGAATAACGGCTATTTTGATTTCAAATGTTATAGAAATCCTTTTTTCTTTTTTAAAGTTTTTATTTATTTATTTGACAGAGAGAGATCACAAGTAGGTGGAGAGGCAGGCAGAGAGAGAGGGGGAAGTAGATTCAATGCTGAGCAGAGAGCCCGATGCGAGGCTCGATCCCAGGACCCTGAGATCATGACCTGAGCCCAAAGCAGAGGCTTTAACCCGCTGAGCCACCCAGGTGCCCCTCAAATATTATATAATTCTTTAAAGTAATATCTATTAATTTTTTTAAGATTTTATTTATTTGACAGAGAGAGAGAGCACAAGCAGGGGTAGCAGCAGGCAGAGGCAGAGGGAGAAGCAGGCCCCCTAAAGAGCAGGGAACCTGGTGCAGGGCTCAATCCCAGGACCGTGGGATCATGACCTGAGCCGAAGGCAGACACTTAACCTACTGAGTCTCCCAGGTCCCCCAGGCGTAGGACTCTTGATCTCAGCTTGGTCTTGATCTCAGATCAGGTCATGAGTTCAAGTGTCACTTTGTGTTCCACACTGGGCATCAAGCCTACTTAAAAAAAGAAATGTTGGGGAAGAAAAAAAGGATTTAACTTTATTTCTGTCATTCAAGGAAATGAGGACATAATCAGACTGTGATTTGCGGTTTAAGTAGAAAGGCTGACCAAAGTCATAAGGGCAATTTCTGTGAAGCTTTTGTTTCAAATTCGTCTATAAGCATGTGTGGGTGTGCGTGTGTGTGCACGCATTGGGTTGAGTAAATGTATTTCTCACTGTGCGTTGAGACAGTCATTTTAGGTGGGCCAAGAGGAAGGCCAGGATTTCAGGGCTCAGTCTGATGCCATTTCTCTAGGGCTGGCTGATGCCCCAGGCTATCCACATAAGCTGAAATGTTGTGCCCTACATTCTACAACACTTGGAGTGCAGGAGAGAGCAGCACGGACTGACTGCCCTTGGCTCTGAGGGCCTGGGCTCATACTTTCGGAAGGAACTGAGCAAATGGTATCATGTCTGGGTCAGTGAGGCACGAAATCAGCTGCAGACAAGCATTGGCTAGGAGATCATGCCGACCTCAGTTCCACGTTGGAGGACAGCGTGAGACGATTGTCTGGGTCCTTAGCTGGAAATCAGACTGATCCTCCCTTTAAGATCTTGGAAACACCTGGCTAGTTGGGCTGCTCAGAAAAAGAGAGAAGCCTCCAGAGGAAGTTCCTAGACTTCTGGCTTATTCTATCTATCTATCTATCTATCTATCTATCTATCTATCTATCTATCTATCATCTTCCCACTTTTTGTCTGACTACTTATCAAAGTGTAACAGCAAAGTGTAAATACCGCTATAAGAGGCAATTTTCACTTGGCTATGAAAAGAGAGGCTCAATACATATTTTTTGAATGAATAAATGAATGTCTTTTCTTCTGTTCCCTTTCCATTCAGTTCTAAAGTCCATAAGAGCAGAAATGAAATGTTTTCATTTGGTATTGCATTCCTAGTATTCATATGTGGTAGGATCTCAAAAATATTTATTGTTTGAATGTATTTGGAGAAGTGTTTGTTTTATTCTTTACATTAAACATATGCTGCTTTTAAAATAGCAAAAGATTATATCATATTATGTATACCATACTAAAAATAGTATTATTAAAAGAATAATTAAATAAGTACTTGTTATATAAAATAAGGATTAGTACTTTATTCCAAAAGATAAACACATCATCCTGACCATCTCCTTGGTAGTGAATTATTCTGTTAAGAAACCAGGCAGCCTAAAAAAAAAAGAGGGAGGGGGGCGCCTGGGTGGCGCAGTCGTTAAGAGAAACACAGTGAGAGAGGGAACACAAGCAGAGGGAATGGTAGCGGGAGAAGCAGGCTTCCCGCAGAGCGGAGAGCCCGATGCGGGGCTCGATCCCAGGCCCCTGGGATCTGACCTGGGCCGAAGGCAGACGCTTAACGACTGAGCCACCCACGTGCCCCTAAAATCTTTAAAAAAAAAAAAAAAAAGAAAAGAAACCAGGAAGCCTCCCAGATAGCAAAGCATTCTAATAGAATGCGGAGCCCTTCATTGCTATTGTCCCTCCACCTTTTTTCCTGATACCTATTATCATCTCTCTCTCTCTGTCTCTCTCTCTCAAATTTAGAGAAAAGAATACTTGGAGTTTTTAAAAATTTCTTTTTAAAGATTTATCTATCTATTTGAGAGAGAGAGAGCATGTGCTTGCATGTATGAGCTGAGAATGGGCAGAGGGAGTGAGGATCTCTGGCAGACTCCCTGTGGAGTGAGGAGGTTCATGTGGGTTTGATCCCCTCACCGGGATCGTGACCCAGAGATCATGACCTCAGCGGAAATCAAGAGGTGGATGCCTAATCAACTAAGCCACCCCAAGAATATTTGGATTTCTTAAATGTGAAATAAATAATTTCTTTTATGCTGCATACAAAGAAAAAACCCAACCCTCTCTGGGCATTCTCTTCTTTAACTATCCATGTGGACAGGGGATCTCTCAAGGCTCTGACCTTTATCTTCAAAGCCCAGTGTGAGTCACAAAAGAGACCTTCTAGTATTTGGAGCTCTAAATTCAGATCAGTTTGAGCCATCTGCTTCATTTGAGATATTTTTTAAAGGAGGCTTCAGATGTTTATAATGCAAAACCTTTTAGGAGAAAAAAACCAAATCCTCCATGTGTAGATCTAAGGAGATCCTATAACATTTTAGAACCCCTCAAATGTGACATCTTCCTATATCCATTTTGTTCAAGGTCACACACCTTGTGGTTCAGAAAAACTCGAAAGTGAGTTACTCAATATATCTATTATGAAAACGTTAAGCAACAGTGCACTCCTGACTTAACCAAATAGAGCCACCCACAACCTCTGCCCCAGATTTAGAAGGTTTTTTTACCTCTGCCCTAGTTTATCTGATGATTTTAAAAAATAATTCTGGTAATTTTTCTGATAGGTTATCAATAGTAGTGGTGGAAAGAGGTGGGTCTGGCAGGGACAATGGGCTGCAAAACTATCCAGTACAGTCCATATTTCCCCTTGGTCACAGCCAAGAACTGTCAATGCGGAGAAGGGATGGAACTTCCCAGGACAAAGAGCAGGGGAACAGGGGTAATTATTGTCTGGTAATTATATCCCCACCTGTCCCATGTCATAAATGGGGAGTAATTGTGCTATGCGCGCGCGCGCGTGTGTGTGTATGTGTGTGTGTGTGTATCCCTGAGACAGGCCTGAGGAGCTGCTTAGTTATTTCCTCAATGGGGATAGGGCAAATATAAGACCTCCCATTTACTGCCAGCCAGATCATAAGAGCAAAGGGTCTCTCCTAATGGGCATTATTTGATTTATACAGTAGATGCCCTTTAAAGAGGTTGTTCACATCAAGGTGCTTAAAATGAACAGAATGTTAAATAAGAGCTCACATGTTAACTTTTGGCTGCCTTCCTAGATGTTCAAATAGGAAGTGAAGTTAGATGTTAATGTCAAATCTCCTCTTTGAGGCAAGCAGTAGGTCCTGCAGGTGGACATGGGAAGGTGAAGCCGGCTTGCTGCTGTGGGCTGGGAGGCCAAAGGGCTTGGATGTCCAAAGCCTAAGTGTCAGTTGAGTCTTAAAA
>CM053606.1:68845202-68894337 GCA_028646535.1 Procyon lotor | reverse complement strand
GGGGCGCCTGGGTGGCTCAGTCGTTAAGCGTCTGCCTTCGGCCCAGGTCAGATCCCAGGGTCCTGGGATCGAGCCCCGCATCGGGCTCCCTGCTCGGCAAGAAGCCTGCTTCTCCCGCTACCACTCCCTCTGCTTGTGTTCCCTCTCTTGCTGTGTTTCTCGCTGTCAAATAAATAAAATCTTTAAAAAAAAAAAAAAAGAAGACATCCAAATAGCCAACAGACACATGAAAAAGTGCTCAACATCACTTGGCATCAGGGAAATACAAATAAAAACCACAGTGAGATACCACCTCACACCATTCAGAATGGCTAAAATTAATAAGTCAGGAAACGACAGATGTTGGTGAGGATGCGGAGAAAGGGGAACCCTCCTACACTGTTGGTGGGAATGCAAGCTAGTGCAGCCACTCTGAAAAATAGTATAGAGGTTCCTCAAAAAGTTGAAAATAGAGCTACCCTACAACCCAGGAACTGCACTACCAGGTATTTACCCTAAAGATACAAATGTAGTCATCCGAAGGGCCACATGCACCCGAATGTTTATAGCAGCAATGTCCACAATAGCCAAACTATGAAAAGAGCCTAGATGTCCATCAACGGATGAGTGGATAAAGAAGATGTGGTATGTATATAACATGGAATACTATGCAGCCATCAAAAACCCCAAAATCTTAACATTTGCAATGACATAGAGGGAACTAGAGGGTATTATGCTAAGCAAAACAAGTCAATTAGAGAAAGACAATTATCATATGATCTCTCCGATAGGAGTAATTTGAGAGGCAAGACGAGGGCTTGTGGGGGGTAGGGAGGGGAAAAAAATGAAATAAGATGGGACCGAGGAGGGAGACAAACCATAAGAGACTCTTAATCTCAGGAAACATACTGAGAGTTTCTGGGAGGTGGGGGGAAGGATAGGGTGGCTGGGTTATGGACATTGGGTATGTGCAATGGTGAGTGCTGTGAATTGTGTGAAACTGATGATTCACAGACCTGTACCCTTGAAGCAAATAGTACATTATATGTTAATAAAATGAAAAAAATCAATACACAAAAATCTGTTGCATTTCTATACAATAATAATTAAATATCAGAAAGATTAAAAATATCCCATTTTCGATTGCATCAAAAAGAAAAAAATAGTATAAATTTAACCAAGAAGGTGAAAGATGTATATGTTAAAAACTATAAGAAATTAATGAAAGAAATGTAAGAAAACACAAATAAGTGGAAAGATAATCTGTGATCATGTACTGGAAGACTCAACATTGTTAAAATTTCCATACTACCCTAAACAATCTACAGAGTCAAGGCAATTCCTATTGAAATTCCAATGACATTTTTTCAAAAAAATAGAACAAGTAATCATAAAATCTGTATGGAACCCCAGAAATATCCAAATAGCAAAGCAATCTTGAGAAAGAACAAAGCTGGAGGCATCATGCTTCCTGATTTCAAACTATATTGCAGAACTATAGTCATTAAGGCAGTATGGTGCTGGCATAAAAACAGACCAATAGCATAGAATTGAAGGCCTAGAAAATAAATCTACATGTATATGGTTAATTAATTTATGACAAAGGAGCCAAGAATAGACAATGAGGGAAGGACAGTAAGATATGGGGAGGACGAATTCAAGTTTGATTATTGGCTCCCAAGTATTTGGTTGCTTTATTTAATTCACATGTGAACAAAGGAAAGTGATCATTCACGTACATTATAGCAGGAATCATGGGGATGCAAATATTCTAAAGCACCACAAAAATCATGGGTACTTATACACTTGTGTTTATAGCAACATTTTTCATGATAGCTAAAACATGAAAGCAACCCAAATGTCCACTGATGGATGAATGCATAAATCAAGTAGAGTATCTATGTACAATGGAATATCATTCAGTCTTAAACTACAATGTGGATGAACCTTGCGGACATGATGGTAAGTGAAATAAGTCCAACACAAATGGAGAAATACTATATGATTCTACTTACATGAGGTACTCTGTAAGTGGATACTTAGAATCGAAGATACAGTCTTAGAGTATTTGACTACTCTGAGAAGTCAAAATCATAAAGATAGAACACAGAATGGCTGTTGCCAGGGCCTCTGGGGAGGGGAAAATGGAGAGTGAGTGTTTAATGGGTGCAGAGTTTCAGTTTCGCAAGATAAAAATAGTGCTGGGAATGGAGGTGGTGATGGTTGTACAGCGATATGGATGGATCTCATGCCACTGAAATGTACGTTTAGATTGTTTAACAAAGGGGTGCCTGGGTAGTCCAGTCAGTTAAGGGTGCAGCTCTTGACCTCGGTGGTGAGACTGGGACCCACACTGGGCTCTGCATTGGGTGGGGAGCCTGCTTCAGATTCTCTTTCCCCTTCTCCCTCTGCCTCTCCACAGCACTCTTCTTAAAAAATGCTTAAGAGGGGTGCCTGGGTGGTTCAGTGGGTTAAAGTTTCTGCCTTTGGCTCAGGTCATGATCTCAGGGTCCTGGGACCAAGCCCCGCAACAGGCTCTCTGCTCAGCAAGGAGACTGCTTCCTCTTCTCTCTTTGCCTGCCTCTCTGCCGACTTGTGATCTCTCTCTCTCTCTCTGTCAAAGAAATAAATAAAATCCTTTTTTAAAAAATGCTTAAGATAGTAAATTTTATATTATATGTATTTTACCACAATTTTTTAAAATAGGAAAAATAAAAACAATGACCACAAATATCTCATCTGGTTCACTGGTACAGTGCTTCTGTTAAAGAGGTCTGTAAAGTGCTTTGCAGTCATTTATTAGCTTTGGGATGTTTTGTCAAATCAAACTTGACATTCTTTAGATAAGGAGTTTGGTTTGCTTTGATATTTAGTGACCTTCCCTTTACCTAAGGCATAGAATTTCCAGACTTGCAACACCCCCAACACCTAGCAGGAGCTCCTCGTCTAGCACATAGTGAGTATGCCATAAACAGTTTGCAAATAAATAAATAAATAACAGCAAAGGCTGACATCTATTTTGAACATTTATTCGGAAGTAGGTTTACCTTGAAGTTGAGGAAGCTTAAGCTTTAAGATCTCACTTGAAGTCCTTCCCAGACCCTGGGAGGGGCCTTAGCAACATGTTCACATGATCATCTATTCGTATGAAACTTGTGAAAGTAAGATTTATGTTCTTTTTATTAAAGAGGGCCCCCAAAGTCGTAAAATCTTCAGGTCCCACAAATCCTGGATGGACTGCCTTTGTAGCGACTTACTAATTCCTTTCTATGGTTACCTGGTAGCCCTCATGACAATCCTGTATTCCCTTCATTTCTCGGATGAGGGAACTGGAGAATGTGACCACAGTTACTCTGCAAGCAGAGATCCGCAAGGATTTGTGCCCTGGCATTTGGGGCTAACACTGCAACTCCACTGAGCACCAGGGGAAGCCAAACCTGACTCCAGTCTATGTTAAATTACGTGTGTACTTGATAAATACTATAATTTCACGTGATGTAGCTATAAAAATGAAAATGATGGCTGGTCTTAAAAAAAAAACAACCTATGATTTGGGGAAAACATTTATTATGCGGGCTTTTAGTGCTCCCCCACCTCCATTTAATATTCTTGTTTAGTAGATGGAAGGAAGTTTAGGGAAGAGGAGGGAATGAAAAGAGCGAGGCCAAAGAGGGGATAAAAAGGACGAGAGATGTAATCGTGCGTTAACGAAAATTCTCCACACTGGCTCCCCAGGTCTATCCCTTTCCTTGTGGGGGATGTGCAAGGGTGTTTTGTCTCTTAGGATGTTCCATTTTAGTTTTATCAAGCATTTGTATCTACTCTGTCTCCCTAGGACTTCTACTCTGGAGGCCCTATTTCTAGTCTGAAAGCTCCATAAGTCAGAGGGCAGAAAGGAATCCTTCCTGTAAACATCCTCTGGGCCACTCCCGGAAAAGGTAACCAGCAACCACTGCTTCCTGTCTTTATTCTGATTCTTGGAGCAAATAATACAATTTTTTATTTCTCTAAGATTTCTTGAGACCAATGGGAGAACAGAACTGAAATATCACAGGATTAAAAACATCCTCCTATTGAGAATACCACTCTGTTCAGATTCAGAGCCTCTGGCTTAGAAACCTCATGGGTACTCCTGGCTTCCATTAAGATACTGGGCCTAGCATTGTGTCTGGCACTTGGGAAATGTGCTGATTGGCTCCCACCCTCCAGAGAGGTGTAGCCATCAATCCAAAGGCGACACCCACACACCCAGATTTCCATCCCCCACCCATCATCAAACTTAAATTCTTCCTCATGGTTCACCCCATATCACAGCCAAGGACAAGGACTGTGTGTCAATAGAGCCCTGATCTAGAACTCAGGAGATCCGAGTCCTAGTGTCAGCAATGTGGTGTTAGCTACTTGTGTGATATTGGGCAAATCCTTCCATCTTGCTGGGCCTTAGTGTCGTCACCTGTTTCATGAGTGATTTGGACTAGGGTTTCCTTTCTAGGGAAGGAAATCAGCAAGGCATCAACATGGCATCAACATGCCTGCGTCTCAGGAAACCCCCTCAACCCCGGGCAAAGAGGAACAGGACAGCTGGTCACCCTGCCGTCAGCAAGTACGCAAATCTGACACCAGATTTTTAAAATGTGCTAGATTAAATGGAATAAGGCTGTTTACTTCTACCCAACTCCCCAGGAAATATCTAAAGGGAATTCAGCAGCTGACTCAGGCTGAGACAAAATTCCAAATGTGTAATTTTTAACAGGCCTTTTGGGAAAAGGTTGATTTCGGATCCTGTTAAGAAGTCATCCCTTACAAATGTTCTCGTTAGGGAGGTTGGTATGTTAACGATTAGACAAGAGCTGTTAAAATCTCAGCCGAACAGCCTAAACTATTTCCTACTTTTAATAAATAGCTTGGCTTCTCATGGAACCACCGTAAAACAGTAGGATTTTTCCCCCTTAAAGTACGCACTTCTGAGTTACGGGGGGAAAGCCAAACAAAACCCAGAAACAACAAACAGAAATAAGCTAAGGTCGGCTCCTTGTCTGATCTGCAGCTAAAAGGAAAGCTCAGTTTGGAATAAGTTTAAACTTCCTCTCTCTTATGTAGGAATGTGCCGATGTGCCTGTCTGAAATGCCAAATGAGCCCCCTTTACTGGGGAGGATGATGATTCAGCCAGATTTCAACTATCATCAGCAAACGGGCAGGGCTGGTGCGAGTGAAGCCAATGAAGATTCTGGGATTGTTAACTTCTAGGAGTGAAACGGAGTCCGGGTTGACTGGGGCAAAAGAGGCATTTCAGTTCAATCTGTCAGTTGCTTGTTTTTAGCTTATTTGAGGATTCCATCCTGCATCCATGCGCGGTTACCATACATTAATGATTTGATTGGGTCTTGACAAAGAACCTAAAGGGCAATCTTGGGCCTATAGATACAAACTTCTCCCCACGAGTACCTAGAAATGAAAAGAGGAGTGCCTGACTGCCTCAGTAGCAGATAAAGCACACAACTTTGATCTTGGGGTTGTAAGTATGAGCCCCACACTGAGTATAGAGATTCCTTAAAAAAAAAATAAAATCTTGGGGTGTCTGGGTGGCTCAGTCAGTTAGCTGTCTCCCTCGGCTCGGGTCATGATCCCAGGGTCCTGGCATTGAGGCCCGCATTGGGCTCCCTGCTCAGTGGGAAGCCTGTTTCTCCCTCTTGCACTCCCCCTGCTTGTGTCCTCTCTCTCTCTCTCTAATAAATAAATAAAATTTTTTAAAAATTAAATTAAATCTTAAAAAAGAGAGAAAGTGAAAAGACAGTTCCCTGTGTCAATTGTTATTCCTTATAGACAATGGTTTAGTGACCCCTTTTTATGTCCTTCTGACAGAATCTGTCTGTCATGATAGAATCAATGTCTATAGATTAAGTTATATTTTACAAAACCTTTCCATGTATATATCATTCAAACTTCATACATTAAGATAATGTATGTCAGGTAAGGCATTATTATTCCCATTTTGTAAATGCAGAAGTGGAAGCTCAGAAAAGTTAGGAGTCCTGCCTGCAGACACAAAACTGGTAAGTGGCAGAGTTGGGCTCAATCCTAGGTCTTCCTAATCAAAATCAGGACTCTCATTAAAGTATAAAGTAAAGTGCTTTTTACTTATTAAAATATTCCTTCTAGCATTTTGCTAATCTTTCTCATACTATTGATATCATCTAAAGATAATGATTAACAGGAGTTTAGAGAGAGTGTTAGAACGTCAGAAACAGTGGTTACCACCCACGTGTAAAGGAGCTGCAGGAAGAAGGGAGCGAAGGGGCCGAGGACTCAACCAGCTCAAGGTTGCCTCCTAAACCAGGGAGGAAAAAGGAAACTTCATCTGTAAGGAGGATAGATGATAATTGACCATGACCCCTCCTTGGCTGGTGTTCAGAGAGGAAGAGCAAGACCTTTGCAGGAGGCAAGAGGAAGGGATCTGGGGCCCAGGTGAGGGCTGGCCTTGGAGAGGAACATGGACACTTGCAGATGGAGTCTTGCAACAGGAGGTAGCAGACATTTGACAGACTTAGTGATACCTCTGCATCAAGAGATAAGCTCTCTTATCATGCTTTTATTTTCTCATCGGGCGAGTAGTTTTGGGGAGAGAAGAGAATTCGCAAAATCCTCTCTTTAGGAGAAGGAGAGAGTAAGTCGTCTGAGGGAACTGGTAGGATCTCTAGGCAGCACTAAGGATTGGGAGGTCACTTGATATTTGATGTCATTGTTGGGTTACTCCCTGGGTAGGGAGGAGAGAGAGTGGGAAGAAAGGTTGACGTCACTGGGGCCTTCATCACTCACCCTCCATGAACAAAGGGAAATCAATGTTCTTTGCAGGCAGTAAGCTCCCTTTAGGATGGAGGGAAGAAGCAACTGGAGAAAATGGCTTTGACTTGAGGACTATGAACTTTGATACACTGAACCCCGGAGGTAGACATAACTAATTAGGCCTACTCACTCAGGCCCAAGCTTCAGTGGACCATCCCAAACAACCCCAAAGAGCTTCATCGGAAACTTAAAACATGGAGGAGAAAGGGCAGAGAACAAGTGACCTGCTGGAGACAGCTCATAGCCAAGAAGAAAAAGGCAAGGAAGGTGTTCCCAACTGGTGCGGGTCCAGTGTCTCCTTCCAGAGTCACCAGTCAGGTACATCATTTTATCTGAAGGGGGTGGGGAAGGCAAGTGGGAGAGGAGGCCAGGAACGTGACACTCATTTATGTCCTCAGCATGGAAGGAAACAGCAGGTATGGGGAAGGAAGTTCTCCTGATGGTCATGAATTGAAAGAAAGACCATGAGAGCCTCCCCAGTCCCTTGACTCCTACTTCAGCCCTGAAGCAAGCACAAGATAGGTAAAAAGGAGTGAGAAATTTGAGGGTACAAGCAGGAAACCCATTTACCATGCTGGCCTATGTAATCTGAGCTAGCCAACAGGGAGGTGAGGTCGTGAAATGGAGGTAGGACCAATCAGCTGGAGGCCCAGGTGAGGTGGAAGAATGGTTGGTTCTGAAGTTTCAAAGGGAATGCACTGGAAAGGTGACACAGCATTTCACGTATTTGAAAATCACCATTCGGGTCCTCTTGAGTCTTTTTTTTTTTTTTAAGATTTTATTTATTTATTTGACAGAGAGATCACAAGTAGGCAGAGAGGCAGGCAGAGAGAGAGGGGGAAGCAGGCTCCCTGTTGAGCAGGGAGCCCGATGCGGGGCTCCATCCCAGGACCCTGAGATCATGACCTGAGTCGAAGGCAGAGGCTTTAACCCACTGAGCCACCCAGGCGCCCCTCCTCTTGAGTCTTTTTGCTGGAATTCAACATACCCAGTTTCTTTGTGGGTCCTCATATGAGAATGTTGCAAGTATATTTTTAAAGATTTTTAATTTATTTATTTGATGAGAGATACAGCAAGAGAGGGAACACAAGCAGGGGTAGTGGGAGAGGGAGAAGCAGGCTTCCTGTTGAGCAGGAAGCCCATGTGAGGCTCGATCCCAGGACACTAGGATCATGACCCAAGCCCAAGGTAGATGCTTAACAACTGAGCCACTCAGGCACCCCTGAAAGTATATTTTTAAAAAGCCTGGTCCCTGGGGCACCTGGGTGGCTTCTTTGGTTAAACATCTGCCTCGGGCTTAGGCCATGATCCTGAGTTCCTGGGATCGAGCCCCACGTCGGGCTCCCTGCTCAGTGGGGAGCCTGATTCTCCTTCTGCCTGCCACTCTACCTGCTGTGCTCTCTCTCTCTGTCAAATAAATTAAAAAAGTCTTAAAAAAAATAGAATATATGTTCAGTGTAATAAATTCAAACAGGGCAGAGGTAGTTCTAGTAAAAGCTAAAGTACCTGCCATCTTTCCAAATTGAACTTCCCAACTTACAGGAGTACTAGAAATTAACAATTTGATGTATATCCTTTAAAAATGTTTTCTATGCATTTATGTATGTACACACACACAGACATACACACAATTGTTTGTTTTGATACTTTTTGTAAATGTGAGCATACCTACTCTATTGCCCTAAAATTGGATTTTTTTCTCTCTGTTGGAAGGTATTTTTAGGTCAATACATTATAATCCACCTCAGTTTTTTGAAAGATTTGTAGCTTTCATATTGCATGAATGTACTATCATTTATTTGAAGTATTCCTCTACTGTAGGAAGGTGAGATCATCTCCAGTTTTTTATTATTTCAAAGAATGCTACAGAGAACATTTTTGTACATATGTGAATATTTTTAAGGAAGAGAATCTTGAAATGGATAGGAACATTTTGATAGGTATTACCAGATTGACTTCCTTAAAGCTAGGTCAGTGGATACACTGGGTGGCAGCTTGTCAAAATTTTTTGTTGTTTAATTTCTTGGTTTTAAGTCTTGCTTTGTGAGGCCTTTCCCATAATAAAAATTATAAACACTCTCCCACATGTCTGCTTACTACTTTTATAATTTTGTTTTGTATTTCACATACAGCTTTTAAAATCTACCCATTTTGTTTTTTGAATTGGTGAGAAGTGGAGATAAAACTTTATCTTTTCCAAATGGATAGCCAATTTTTCCAACAACATTTGTTAACCATTCTCTCCTTTCCCTGTGTTTTGAAGTGCTACCTTTATCTTATATTCTTATATGTGGTCTCTGGCCTGTGCCATTGGTGTATTATCTATTTCAGCAAGTCCACATTATTCATTTACGGAAGATTTCTAGTTTGTTTGATAACTGGGAGGGCCATATTGCCCCTGTCATTTTTGTTTTTCCCATTTTCTTGCCTATCCTTCTGTATTTACTTTTTGGACAACCTTTATAACCACTTCATGTTCCCTGACAAAAGACTTTCATGGTTTTGGTCATGATTTGCTTGTGGTTTCTGTAATGAAATCTTATCCAAAGCCATCCCCTTTCAATAAGGCATGGAGGAGTAGATCAGATGTTTGAGGAGAGTGAAGTGTGAAATAATTGTTACAGATAGCAAAGAACTAGCTTTCTCGATTGTCCTGCAGGTGAGGAAGCAGCCAAGAATTTATAATAGCACCTACGTCCAGCGTGGGTGATGCTTTCCATTTGTGCTCAGGAGTAGGCAGGAGAATGATCTAGCTGGGCTCATGCTGGGATTGGGTATGGCTAAAATAAGCCTAATGGAGGGAGGGACAAAAGAAATTAAGATATTTTTATTTATTTATTTAAAAGATTTATTTATTTGCGGGGGGAGGGAGAGAGAACACAAGCAGGGAGGAGGGGCAGAAAGAGAGGGAGAAGCAGAAACCCCCCCACCCCTCCCCTGCTGCCACTGAGCAAGAAGTCCAATGATGGGCTCAATCCCAGGTCCCTGGGATCATGAGCTGAGCTGAAGGCAGAGGCTTACCCAACTCAGTCACCCAGGCGCCCCCAAATTAAGATATTTTTATTTCTTTGTCTTACTTTCAGTAAAGATAGAACAGAATACATGTTTTCCATTCACCAAATAGGGATGCAATTTTCTTGTTTTGTTTTTGTCTTAAACATCTTTTTTAAAAAAAAAACAAAAACCTCCAGTACAGTTAACATAGTGCTATATCAGTTTCAGGTGCACAATATGGTGATTCAACGCTTCCATACAACATCAGGTGCTCATCACCCATTTTACCCATCCCCCCACTCACCTCCTCTCCAATAACCATCAGATTGTTCTCCATAGTTAAGAGCCTATTTCTTGGTTTGTCTTTCTCGCTTTCCTTTTCTTTCCTGTGCTCATTTGTTTTATTTCTGTAAACATCTTAATAAAATAAAAATGGTAACTTTTGGGCAAGAAGTCTAAATTATACTGCTCTCTGTGTTGTATAAATAATTTATCATATATATTATCATGTTATACTTGAGATACTTTTCTTGTGTTGACAGGAGAGCTCTTTTGGTGCAAACCTCTATTTTTTGAGTGTGTATATATTTCCCTAACATTTTCTTCAGTACTAAGTATTCTCAATTGTGCTCCCAGGGGGATCTAGAAATGTTGGTGCATATCCATTTGGCTGTTTAGGGATTTGCTAGAGTGTGGGAAAATTCTGAGGCATTTTCAGGTTATGACATCTGAATATTTCTTTGCAGGTCCAAAGAACAGTTTATTTTTAAAACTGTAAAGATACTATAGTTTTGGTCCTCATCAAGGGGAGGAATTGCTGCTATTTTGAAGAAATATCATTCAGAATAAAATCCTGAGTTACAAAGTTGAAGATCCAAGATCTAGATGAAATGTAAAAGTCTACTCATGTTTCAGATTATGATTTATTATGTTTTCCTTTACTTAGACAAGCAAAATTACAGGACGATTAAAGAAGGCAGTCATAAGGGATATGACGGTAGATAAGACTGATGAAAGATACTCATAAAATCAGTCTTCTTCTATATTATCTCCCTGCAAACCCAGGTGATTGTCTGTTCTATCTTAGGGATATAACTCAGAGACTCTCCTCTGGTGCTTCCCAGACTTGTGGGCTGCTCCCCATTCCCACCCTGACTGTCTCATATGTGGGGAAAGACCCAAAGTAGCTGTAACAATCCCAACGACACCCAGGGCTCAACTACTACAAAAGGTAAATGATACCCTGTTTGGAGATGGCCTCATCCAAAGGCTTCTGGCTGTTGTTTTCATAGTTGCCATCAGCCTTGAGAACCTTCTCCATATCTGCTTCAGTCATGGCAAACTGAACTCATGCAATATTAAAGAAGTCATTCCCGTGTAGAGTCACTGCACCAAAATGTGGTCAAATCAGGCGACCGCGGGTTTCAAGAGTTGCCAGCAGCCTCACATTCAACTGTTCTGCTCGTGTATTTTGTATGGTCAACCATAACTTAGGTCCTGAACTTTGAGGTAAGAGGGAAAACAAACATGAAACTTCCATGTATTCTTGGCACATACCCCCAATTAGAAAAGTCACATTTTAGATTCTAACTCCACTTGACACTTTTCCCCCATTACTTCCATCCAATCATAAATCTAGTCAATTTTGCTTAAAATTATACCTTTTACATCTATTCCCTCTTATTCATTATCACTGCCAAGTTCTTGGTTAAAGACTTTATCATCTCTCACTCAATACATTATAAAATCCTATCAACTGGTATCGCTCACCTTTTGAAAATGTACTCAATACTAATTTTCTCCTTAACAATTTTCTATGGATTATCAGCCCAAATGGTTGATTTGAATTCCTTCAAGTTCTGGTTCTTACCTATGTTGCCTTCCTCATCTGTCATTCTCCCAGTGGTGCTCTGCACTCGTACTAAATAGAACTGCCTGCACTTCCAGTACTGTTCCCTTTGTCCAGGGAGGATGTTCAAAATAGTTAAAGAATGGGAAGCAGCCAATCAGAACAAATCTCTGAACCACGCAAAACTACTGCACTCGGGCTTTCTGCTGAATATCAGCTCTGGCATTCTTTCTAGCACCTTGACCTTGATTCTCTTCCTGGGGAGCTTCTGCAGATCATTTACGTAGTTCACAGAGGACTAGCATTTGAGCAGGGGCTGGAGGTAAGGACAGTGTCATTTAGGAAGGCTTATGGGCTTAAAGATACTATGATAACATTTCCAGTACCTATAGAGAGACTGTGGTATTTGCACAGTACACAGTATTTGCAGAACCTCCAATGACCTTTTATATTTTTTAAGATGTGTTCAAAACAAAACAAAACAACACTGCTTTGTCACTGGTTGCTTTGTAAATGGTTTTACTTGCTCTGTCTCTCAGAATTTAATCAGCAAGAGACATCTACCTCTCACACCTACCAGGAGATCAACTTTTTGACCAGACTCAATCTTTTTATTTCCAAGCTAAGTAGGAACCATTATGTCCTGAAATTGGCCTAACAGTACAGGGAAAAGTTCCAGCACCTTCTGTACCAAAAAAAGGAATAATACATGTTTTTCCTCACTCCAAATCATGGTTGTGTGAACTAGTCATCATCAATCATATTTCCTGCATCAGAATCATTAAGAAATTGTTAGTAAGTTGCCACGCAATACAAAACACTAAGCCAGCATTGAAGGCAATGTAAGGAAAAACCAACACAATCCCTGCTTTCCATGAGCAGAAAGCCTGCTTGTGGAGATAAGACATGAACAACTGAAATAAGAATTTCTATGAAAGCACTACATTATGTATCGCTATCAAATAATAAACGCTAAGGCAAGTAAGGGGAAGAAGTGACAATGTCTTTCTTTCAGTTAGGTGAGGCTTTCTGGAGGTGTTGTGTCTTGACCTGAGCATTGAAAGGTGGGTAGAGTTTCACCATCATCCCAGCAGGAGAACTAGTATATGCTTGGACATAGATAACACAGGGTGGGGTAAAGCAGGGCCTTGACCTTGAGGTAAAGCTAGAAAAATAACTGGAGTCAGGCTGCAAGGAGGATTGCGCCCAAAGAGGCATTTGGGCTTTAGATCAGGGGTAAATCCCTTAAATTTTTGTTAAGCAGGGGCCTGATGTAATCAAAGCAGGATTTTTAAAATATTAATCAGGCAATAGTAGCTACGAAGCAGTGTGTGGGGAAGAAATGTGGTATAATGGAAAACAACAGGGCTCAGGGGTCAAGTATTGGGTTTGAGTCTGGCTCTGCCACTTCCGAGCTGGGTGACCTTGAACCAGTTGCTTAACCTCCAAGTCTCCATTTACTGATAAAAATAGAGATAATAATATCTCATTCTAAGGGTTATTATGAGAATTAATATTTCATATTTGTGCCTGTTGTTTCATTTAGTCCTTACATCGTCATTTTATTTTGTTCTGGTGAAATAGATATAACAGAAATTGACCATTTTAGCTCTTTCTAAGATTCAGTGGTATTAAGAACATTCACACTCTTGGGCAATCACCGCCACCATCCATCTCCAGAACTGTTTGCATCTTCCCAAGGTGAAAGTCCATACCCATTAAAAAGTAACTCCCTGTTCCCAGTCCCCAGGCCTTTGCTTTCCACTTTGTGTCTCTATGTATTCAACTATTCTAGGTACTTCATATAAGTAGACTCACAAAGCATTTGTCCCTTTGTGCAGGCTTATTTCTCTTGCTATAATGTCTTCAAAATTCATCCATGTTGTAGCATGGGTCAGAATTCCCTTCACTTTCAAGGTTGGATAATATTCTATTGAATGTCTTCTATCACCATTTCATCCTGAGAAAATTAGACTTAGAGAGGTTAATCTGCCCAAAATAACATAGCTAATTAGAGGAAGAGGTAGGGTTTAGACTGAAGTCATCTGGTTCCATAGTACATCTCCACCTCCCCTGTACATTCTGCCTCGTGTAGGTTAAGGACCTTCTGCTGCACCTGGTACAGGGTGGCTAGTGCAGGAAGACGTTCTATTGTTCTTGACTATTTAGCACCACTTCCTCAACTCATCCTGGTAACACAATCTGTCTGTTCCTTGAGGAACTCTTTCTGTGATTCTTCCACTTCCCCCTGCCCACCCATACAAGAGCCACAAGAGTAAGCATCTTACCCAAGCCAGGACTACTGGAGCCTTGTCCCTTCCCCCTGAAGGGACTGATTCATGAATAGTCTCATGGGTCCAGTCAGAGTCCTCTCTGGTACTCTGAGGAGGTCATAAGCCAGGGGTCATAGCTGCCCATTTTAAGCTAAGCAGGGAGATGGCAAGAGAAGTGGAGTTCTGAGCAATCATCTGACCCCTAGATTTAGACACATTGAAAGCCAATTGCCCCCATCATCTTCCCAGATACATGATGCAATACATTCCTGGTTTTAAGCTAATTGGAGTTGAGTTTCTATAACTTGCAAGAGAAAGAAACATGGGGGTGCCTGGGTGGCTCAGTGGGTTAAAGCCTCTGCCTTCGGCTCAGGTCATGATCTCAGGGTCCTGGGATCGAGCCCCGCATTGGGCTCTCTGCTCAGCAGGGAGCCTGCTTCCCCTACCCGCCCCCCACCCCCGCTTCTTGCCTCTCTGCCTACTTGTGATCTCTCTCCTATCAAACAAACAAACAAACAAACAAATAAATAAATATCTTAAAAGAGAGAGAGAGAAACATGTCTAGTACATTGGATGAAGTGGCCCTTAGTGGAATGGGAAGGATGAAACTAACAAGAAGTATTATGAAGCTTTGTGGTATGAGGAAAAGGGAAAAATCAAGAGTCCTTCTGAGGTTTGGAGACCTGGTGACCAAAAAAACCCTCTGTTACTGAAAAAGCAGAAGTTGCTAGGTCGGGTATGAAAGAGAAGGTACTCCCAGGAACCCCGAGTGCTAGCTAGCTTCCAGAGGTAAAATACACACCATTACTTATTTCTGTTAACCACTTTGTCCTCTTCCAGAATCTCAAACTCATGAAGTGTCCAAGGTCTGACCGGGATAGAGCTTTCGGACTCTGCTCTTTATCCTCCACCTCTACTCTGTAACCTAGTATGAATTCTCCTTTCAAATATAATCCATTCCCTGATTGGCTCATTCATCCATGTAACACATACTTGCTGAGTGCTTATTCTATATCAGCTACTGTGCTAGGTGCTGAGGACAGAGTGATGAGAAAAGAGACCAGGTTCCCTGTGTTTAAGGAGTGTGTGTAGTCCAGTGGAGAAGACAGACATAGCATGGACTATCACACATATGAACATAACTGGACATTGTCTCACGTGCTATGAAGAAAACAGAGTTTCATAAGAAGTTTACTAGGGACCCCTAATTTAGATAGAGAAGGGCGAGGACATTAAGGGATGGCTTCTCTGGGGAGTAACAATGAAGTTAAGGCCAGGCCAGGGTGACAGGTCAACACCAAAAAGGAAATGTGGAAACCAGAGGAGTTAGTCTCAACTGCCCCAAAGAAACAAATGATTCAGGCATTAGGAATGTGAGGCAGGGAGGTTTGAAGATGGTTGCTTTGAAGTGGAGCTCCTACCCGGGGCCCTTGGTACAGGGACTGGAGAATACATTAGGATCCGCTGCTCGTTGCCCAGTTACCCCTCAATGGCTGCTCATTCATTCGTTCCTTTATTTACTCATCTATGAAATATTTATGGAGTCCCCACAGGTGAAGAGCACTGTGCTAAGCGCTGAGCATTCAGGAGAAGGACGATCTCTAGCCTCGTGCCCAGTGGAAGGGCAGAAGCACAGGTGGGCCCCGCCTCAAAGGGCTCCAAGAGACACCCAGAGTGTTCCCTTAGGAACCCATTAGACACGCATATGTGTATGCTTGCTAAGCCTTCTCTCTTCAGGCGCTCAACCTTCCCAGACCTGTACACTTTTGTTTTCTCAGAGATTTAAATCTGGCCCTCCCAGCAGAAGCAAAACTTTACCCACACGAAGCTAAGAAATAGATCACGTGGGGCCAAAATGGCAGACTGACACGGCAGAGCTGCCCAGTCTCGCCAGATAAACATAAGGAAAGGTCATCCAAACACAGGAAGACAGCCGTCCCCTTGCCTTTTCCTTTACCCCCTCCCCTTCCTCCTTCTGGCTCCCTTATCCCCAGAGGGTGGACCCAGCCTTTCCCAAAGTTTATTCTGAGAGCTCCAGGCTCCCACAGTGGAACGTGCCGCGGACATGGGAATACAGCAGCCTGGCCAACGGGGAAAACCAAAAATATAAACGGAGAGATTTAAGAGATTCCGCCCCCCTCCCAAAGTTGTAGCCGAAATATCTGCTTTTACCGTTATTACTGATATTACTGCTTTTACCGTCATTACTGATATTACTGCTTTTACCGTCTCTGATTTAAGTCAGCCCATTCTGGAAGGAGGCCTTCTGAAGTTTATTGCATTTTTCAGTAAACACTTCGAACAGAAAAAAATTAAGCTTTTTTAGGACTCAGTGCCACTGACTTGATCCACTAAACAAATGCAATAAAATGTTAGGAAATGAAGTCCAGAAAGTCTTACATCTCCAACACTGGCAATGAGTTTAACAAGGATACAAATAACACTAAAACTCCAGGGGAGGGGAAAAAAGTATCCTTTTCTTTAAATCCACTATTGGAATTTTGTAAATAGCTAAAAGCCCTGAACCCATAAATAGGAAGTCATTTTATCTTTTACTGACATATTCCGATCAAAACAGTGGTGAGAGCATAGGCTTTGGTTTCTATTCTCCACTTAGGAGAAAACAAGTTAATATTACAGGATTGTGTACTTCAATGATTATAAATCAGCATTTGTGATGAAATGTTCAGGACTCATTTCAAAACAGACACAGTGTTTGAGAGCAAAGCATAATGGTGACCTTTCTCATTAGCTGTTGCTCAAACAAAGATATGTTCCAGCAATATCCGATGCTTCCTTCCTGCCAGGCCTCCGCCCAGTGCAATTTAAAACACTTGTGTTACATCCAAACTAGAACCGGGGATGTGGCCGAGCGGAGTTTCGGCAGCACTGTGTTTATTACGCCTTTCTAAGGTTTTTTTATGTTTTGTTTTCATAAACCTATTGTCATGAGTTGGGTTTGCAAGATTGAAGATGTGAAACCCTACAAGTGAATCCATTATATGTGTATTTACTCTTCTGTGCTTCTATCTACTTTTGTGGCAAATAGCGTCACACGTTCTTGACCCTGAGGATACCTATTTCATTGCTCTTTAGTAAATGTTTTTATTAATACATTATAGGCCAAAAAACAAAAACAATCCTTAAGAGCTATGCTGAACTTGTTTTATGTACAAGCCGATGAACACAAACACAAGGCTGAGGAGAGAATGTGAGAAAGAAACAGAAAGAAAGAGAATGAGAGACTTCTTTAGTACATATCGTCTTCATTTTCATCATGACTGGTGTTCCCAAATCAGGTAATATAAGTGGAAAATGACCAAAGTCAAGGTGATTTTCCTATGGAGTAATAAATAAGGAAGACTTTTTTTTTTTTCTGGTCAAAGATCCAGTGCTCAATCTTTGTAGAAATGACCATAAACACTTAGTCCAACTATAAATGACTTACCATTTATATTTTCTACAATGGACATAATTTTATAATAGAAAGAAAATCCATGTTATTTTAAAAGTAATTTTACCTTCTCATACGTAGGCAGTATAAAGTATATGTATATGAGTTAAAAAGAGCTCCTAATAAATCCTACTACTAAACACTAATAAATCCCCATGAAAGGCAGGTGGGTGGGTGGGTGACTCTGACTCAGTTTAACCAGTGAGGTACTACCATTGGACTGAGAGTGGGATCTGTCATTCTTCAATAATTTTGCAAAGAATGAGGGAGCTCCTTTATCCCCAAAGAAAATCTGGGCCCTACTACGAAAAGGCAAGGGGGAATAGACAGTGAAGAGGCAACCAGTGGCCATCAAGTTCAGTATGCTGTGGAAGTCGTCATGAAGACTAAATAGTATTATGGATATAAGATTGTTTATATAGTGCCCTGTGCACTCAAGGGATGGGCTGAGACGCAAGCAAGGTAAATCTCAGTCCTTCCAGAAAATTTGGTGTATAAACACTGGAAGGGCTCCTTCCTAAAGGATCAGATATAAAAGGAGGTGAACTTGCAACTGGGGTAACCATTTTTTTTTTCCATATGGAACCTACGGAGAATGTTGCAAGGAGAATAGAACCCTGTAAGAAATCTCAGAGGTGAAAAAAGAGAACCCTAATAGTATCCTCCAATCCCATGAATGAGGTATGTTTGGAACCCCTTCTGCCCTTGTACCTCTCGGTTATATGAGCCAATACATTTCTTTCTGTTTTAAGCTACATTGAGTTTAGTTTCTGCTACTTATAACCATAGGGGTGCAGACCAACGCAAACTTCAAAATCAAGAGTTCAAGCATCACACTCTTCTGTACAAGTTGTCATCTTTCCTGCGAGTTTGTTCAATGATGCCTTCTCAGGGCACCCGGTTTTCTACCAACTCCTCCACTCTCTTCATATGCATTAGTCTCCTCCTGCCTTCACTTTCCTCCCTTTGTAACTTAGATTTATGGTTCACCATTTCAAAACTCCCTGGCCTCCATCTGGCAAAAATTCAATCCATGGAGCCAAACTATCTGTTTTCTCCATGCCTGAACATGAGCAGTTAAATAGCAGTAGAGGAAAAAAATTACACAAAGGAAAGGTTGAAACCCTCATATGGGTTCCAGGATGGTCAGCAATCCTCTACAATTCTGTTTGGCTTTCTCTTATGTTCCCTAATGGTATCATCTCTTCCCCACTCAATCTCAATTGACGACCTTTTCTTCACAGACAAAATGGAACTCATCCTCCATTAATTCTCTTCACATAATAAAAGAGTTATCTTTCCTATTTTAAGCACTATTCATCCACCTGAGACTTGGATCTCATCCCCTCCCATCTTGTCAAAAATCTGCACTATCAATTTGCCTTTCCCTAGCCTGTATCTCTAACCTTACTAGGCTAGATAGCTCTGTTTACCTCTCCAGAGCCACTTCTTATCCTTCTCTACCCTGCCTCTGCTAGGGGAGGTGAAGTCTGTATGAACTATATCAGCAGGTGATTTTGCCTTTTGTTCTCTTGAGGGGAGAGGGCTGGCCAATGGGAAGACCCAGCAGGAGATCTGAGAGTGGGAGGAGCCTGAGATAGGAGCTTATATTTCTCTGACATCTTCACCTCAAAGTCTTCTTGGGTTGGCTGTTTCTTCTGAGCGAAGTTATTGTCCTCTCAAGACAGCCTTCTCCTTCTGGCTTCTGGTAATTTCTCCTTTCCCTCATCCCTTTAAATGTTAGGTCCTTTATCCCCTACTTCTTGCCCCAGGGTACCTTACAGTCCTGTGTATGTTCCCTATATTGTAACTACACCATTGTACCTAGTCTCTTCCTGAAATGATCCAGAAGTATTTTGTCTGTTTCCTGCTGACTGACACAAGGTAAATCTCACACTCTCCCTCTCTAATGAATCCTCATCAACATATAAACATGCTCAAGCAGCCTAGCCTTACAGATCTTGAATCTTTACCTCTTACTACTTTTTTATCGCACACTCTTGATCACATCCCAGATCTTGTCATCAATTGGAATTGCTCCATCTCTGAAATCTTAAACTCTAGTATCTGAGCATAATCTCCTAACCTTATCAATATATATTACATAATTGCATCAAAAGTGCTAAAGCTCTCAACTCCTACACCCCACCACCAATCTCTCAGTCTCCTGTTGTCCTCATTCCCTTCTCCAGGCAGTTTAAAAACAATGATACATTTTTCTTTCAATCTCTTTCTTGCTTAATACTCTCAATTGCATGTCTCCTTGTTCTTCTACATACCAACTGGGAGTGATTCTAGTCCTGAGTCAATCCAACTATCCACTTTGTCTACCCTCTCCCTATTACCCATGGGGAGGAACATGTATTTGCACATATGGGTGTCACTATTCTTTAACAATCTCCAACCTCATCTCTGAACTTTCTAAGTATTCCTAGTCAACATCTTTTCTCTTTTTCCTCAACAACATAATTTCAAAACTGCTTAAATTGAGAGTCTACAATGCCATTTTACCTTTCTCATTTTTTAAGAAAAGATTTATTTATTTGAGAGCGAGTGAGAGAGAGCATGGGCAGGCAGAGGGAGAGAATCTCAAGCAGACTCCCTGAGCAGGGAGCCCAATGCAGGTCTCCATCCCATGACCCATGACATGATAATCAGAGCTAAAATGAAGAGTCAGAAGCTCAACTGATTGAGCCATCCAGCTGCCCCTTCTTTCTCACTTTAACTCACTCCAATCTCTTTGAGTTTCACATTGTCCACTGAAGTCGCTTTTCCATGGTCAGCAATACATTCCTAATTTCTCAGGGTGATTGAATTTTCAGGCTTTGCCTTATTTGGCTTCTTGAAGACATTGACGATGTTGTCAAATTTCTTTCTTGAAACCCTCTACTGTCTTGCCTTTCAGTTCACTATTATCTCCTGTTGCCAGAGGTTCCACCGTTTTCACCCTTCTCATCCTCTTCTGATTGAATGCTCTTCATATCTCTCCAGGCGTTCTTACCACTGCCAATGGTCACCAGCATGAACAACCTATAAGCATAGGGTCCCTAAGTCTAGAGGTTAAATCTTGCTCCTAAGTTCCAAATCAGTATATCTAGTTGCTAAGACTTTTAATTGTTATGTTTGACCACTACCCAGAACTCAGTATGTTACAAATGAAATTCACATTACAGTCTGTCCGAGTCTTCTGTCTTTATTGAATGGCATTGTTTTCCAGCTCTACAACCACTGGGATCCAACTTTCTGTCAGCATCTTTGACTCTTAATGCACCAATTCTTACTCATTTGTTGGGTCACCAAGCTCTTGTTGATTCTAATTCTTTCTTAATAGTTCTGAAATCCATTCATCCTCTTTATTTCTTCTGACCTCATTATTTCTTGCTTAGAATGTTATAACAACCTTCTAAACAATCTCTATAATTCTAATCTACCCATCTTTCATACCACAAAAAACATGATCATTCCAAAACAAAGGTCTTACCATGTTACTTCCCTGCTCAGAACTCTTCAGTGACTCTCCATTGTCTTGAGAGTAAAATCCAGACATACTAGTATATGATAATCTCTAATAGTGTAAATGTCATTGTCTACAAGGAACAAAAACCAGCTTCTGGCTAACTGAAGGGGAAAAAAAGTGTTGTCTATTGGAAAAATATTGGAGAAGTTTATGGAATTGGAGGAATTGAACAACCAAATGCCAGGAAGAACTTGAACCAGGACAGCTCAGAGAATGTCAATAGCAAAAGTTAAGAAACCTTAAACGGGAGGGACGGGGTGGAGGGAATGCCTGGTTGGCTCAGTCAGTAGAGCATGCAACTCTTGATCTCAGCGTTGTGAGTTCAAGCCCCACATTGGGTGTAGAGTTTACTTAAAAAAGGAAACAAACCTCAACCAGGACTACCCACTTATAATTGTGCTGATTGTACATGGATTGTGGTGGTCCTTCTCTCTATGGGGTTACCATCAATGAGACTCAATTTAAAGATTCTTAGGCTCTGTGTCCCTTGCGTCTCAGTTCATAGTCCCTAGGAATGATATTCTGAGTGGCCACCTACCATGGATAAATCTTTTTATTTCTAGACTCATGGCAGGAGCATATGACATAGGTATGACCATCAGGAATTCCCTCCTGTGTATAGAACATTCTCAAAGAATTGGGAATCACTGTGAGTATATTAGTATATCTAATGGGTGTCCACCATACCTTATACTTCTAACCTCTCAATGTTCTTTCTCCACTATTCCACAAATTATATCATATTTTACACCATGATTTATGTTATGGACCAAAGGTTTACGTATCCTCAAAATTCATATGTTGAAGCCTTAACCTCCACTGTAACTCTATGAGAAAATAAGTGACTATTTAAGTCACTATTTAAGTCATAAACTATTTGAGTCTATGCTAATTCGTTATGGTAGTCCAAGCAGCTAAGACAGTGTGCCACTTGCTGTCTCTCAGAACAAGTCATGCTCTTTTGGACCATCTTATTTTTGTGACCTGCCTGGCTTTTCCATCCACTGTTCACTGGGATTTGAATTAACTTCTTCTCTTCACCAGTACACCCCCTTCCTTTCTTCACCTTGCAAAAACTCACTCATCTGTTAAGAATCAGCTCAAGGATCACTTCCTCCAGAAAGCCTTCTTTGATTCTTCCAAGTCAATTTCATATTTCTCCTCTAATATCATAGCTTCCTGAACTTGACTTTATTACAGCTTTTATTGTAATTCCTTATTAATGAATCAGTCTCTCTGGTTTGTGAGATCTTTGGGATCAGGGGCTGTTATTCTTTTTAATCTGTATCTGCAGCAGCGAACATAGCACTCAACTCATTGTTTGACACTCAACATATATTTGTAGAATGAATGACTGAAATTCATGGCTGCCTAGCTCCATTCCCAGTCTGCATTCAACAGCACTCTCTCTCCAACCTTCTATGCATTGTCTTGTAACACAGTGGGTTATGAATGTGTGACTCTCACTTATGAAAAGCTAGAAGACAATTATTTTTACCTTTTTATGTTTTTATCACCCATAGCATTTCACTCTGTACTTGTACATGTTAGATAAACAATATATTTTTTGTTTAAAAAAGTAAGTATATTTGACAAAAAACAAACCTAACACACTCGAAGCCTTACTAATAAATGTTCAGTGCAAAAAAATAGTGTTTGTACTCCTAATGGTTCTTATGTGGATCAGGTCGCATCTGAAGTATTGCATTTGATTCTGGGCAACAGCTATGTATATCTTCCTTCAGCACATGTTTATAGAATGCCTACTTTGTGCCAAGCATCTGGGCTTGGAAATTAAACAGACTTAGGTTTGAATCTTAGTTCTGCCATTTATTATGTATAAAGGTCAGGATAGGCTAGGTTTTGGTGCAGAAATAATCAACCCCAAAATATTAGTGGCTTATCATACCCCAGGTTTGTTTCTCATTCATGTCCACGATTAACTAACTGACTATGGTTTTACTCTAGATGATCTTCACTCCAGGACCTGGGCTGCCTCCATTCTGGGCTCCATGGAAAGAGAGAAAGCATGGTGACTCAGGCACTGGCTCTTAAAGCTTCTGCCAGAAGTGACACACATCATTTCTGCTCACATGTTTTTGGTTGAGGTTCATATGACCACATCTGGATTCACACACATAGGAGCAAAGAGGGGTGAACAGTAATATGATCTACCATAATATGTGTCCTAACCTGTTCAAGTCTCTGTTTTATCATTTGTAAAATAATCTTCATCATCATCATCATCTCTGCATTGAAGACAAAAGTGAGAGTATAAAATATTTGATACATTGAAGTCTGTCAGGAAATAGTAGCTATTTTGGTTTAAAAGTTTACAGGGGTGCCTAGGTGGCTCAATCAGTTAAGCATCTGGCTTTGGCTCAGGTAATGACATCAGGGTCCTGGGACGGAGCCCCTCCCTGGACTCCCTCTCAGCAGGGAGCCTTCTTCTTCCTCTCCCTCTGCTGATCCCCCTGCTTGTACCCCTCTCTCTCTGTCAAATAAATAAAATCTTTTAAAAAAATTTACAAACCCTGATATTCAGCTTAAGAAATTACTGTAAGTGAAGCTCTTCAAGTACTTAGGAATAAAGTAAATCAATTCACTCTTCTTTTGATTTTTTTTTTTTTAAGATTCCACTTAAAGTATCTGAACTGTTTCCAGCCCTGGCTTGATGTTTTTTTCCCTCAAATGGTTCTTGCCAGAATCGAGATGATCTGTGAAGAAGTAAACTGGATAAAAATTCTGTGATTTATCATTCATTTTTTCATGTTCAAAGTCTGTTTTCCAAACAGGATCATAAGCAACTGAGACAGGGCCATATCTCACACCTTTTTGCATCACTAGAAACTAGAACAGTTCCCCAACCACGGCATTTCTTGGTGCTGATAAAGATGTGTAGAAATGGAATTAGAACTTTATCTTATCTTTTCCAGTATCCATTGATTTTCTAAATTTATAGTTACATTTTGAGATATTTATTTTTAAAGGCCTCTTATTTATTCCATTTACACACCATTTTCTACTGAATGATGTCAGAGCAAAGAGCAGGATTGTCCATCTTGGGGTATAGGTCGAGTTACACAAATGTCAGTAGGATCACTTTCGGGATTCACCCATTAAAAAATAAATAGAACAACAAGTTACCACTTTTTCATTACTCTTCCTAGCATGACTGAAAGAAATTCGATATGGGTAAAGAGTTGAAAATTCTTTCCATGAAGTAACTGATTCTAGTTCTTTTAGAAATTTGGTAACCATGTGAACCAGCAAATGTGATTTAAAAAATAATATGTACTTGGAGGCATTCCAAAAGGAGATTTTGAAGTAAATTCTGTATCTTCCTATTTAACCTCTTAAGAAATCTCTTTACATGAGGGACGGGCTTGATGCTTCAAAGTCACATGGGTGGTGCCTTTGGAAGCTTCTCTAAACCACTTGGCCCTGTGAACTGTGTGCACATAGCCAGCCACCAGACTATCCCTCAGCAATATCACCTTGGGCAGAACACCTCTGTGACAAGGCTGTGCTTTGAAGATAGGAGCAATGGTACCCAGGCTGCCATTCAAACTAATAGCTACCTATTTGGTAAAAACAAAACAATAAAATAAAAACAGAGCCCACCAAGTTTGTAATCTCACTAATATACACCCGATAACAATAGGAATTTCATAGGATTGGCACTGGGGATTAGAATAATGCTTTCATGCATTTTTTTCCATAATCTTAAAAAAAAAGGTTGCTGACAGCTGGTCTGTGTCTTTGCCAAACTTTTTAACTTGGTATTTCTAAAGTTCTAAATACTATGGCCTAGACTGCCAAGGGAGAGAGAAGTGAAGAACCAGGTACACAAAAGGGGAATGAATACATCCTCTCTTATCCACAGAGGAAGAAATACCGATTTGAACTAGACCTGAGTAATTCAGAGTAACTCGGGTGTTCAGTCTTAATTGTTGCCTGGGGATGAAACATACAGAAAGGGAAATCATCCTAATCAGCTTACACACGGAGCAGACCTGATACTTTCTTAGTTATCCCTCAGTATGAAGCATTTCACACCTCTCTGGGTTACAAGGCTTCCCCTCTCATCATCCAGTAAAAACCCTCAGGGTGTGGACACTCCTGCTACAGGGAGCACTGAAGACCTCATTCTGTCATCTTTCTTGTTATCATATCTTCAATTTTTTTTTTTTTACCAAGCATTAGCAAAAATAGCAAAAAAAACCCCACAAACTATCACTTAAACCAGTGGTTCCCTAGCCTGTTGGATCACAGGATCACCCATGGAAGTCTTTCAAATAAGATAGGGTTCTGGACTCCAGCACAGACCTTCTGAATCAGGCTCTGTGAGTAGTAGAGTCCAGAAATCGTGTTTTTTAAGACTTTTGTGATTCTGATTGCCTGCCAACCTTGGGAAGTATTGAGAAGATTGCAAGGCTGTGGGCTACCTTAGTCTCTACCTTTGGTAAAGAGGTGTACCTGGGGCTTGAAGCATTTTGGCAATTAGATCTGGCTAGAGCTATAGCTGTCTCTCACATACACCATGCTATTGTAGATGCTGAGGAACCCAAACCTATGGACCAGAGAACATTCCATGCAAGGGGCCTCAGTGATTGCATATCCATTAACCTAACAGTCTCAGGCCATTACATCCCCAGGGGGAAAAGCTCCCCCAACAAAGCTGCCAAGGCTGTGCTTATCACTCAGATTTGATTTTTCACCCACTCTAGTGGCTTCTCATCCTATTGTTCACACTGTATAGCATTTGCCCACCGGAGAGTAGCTGGTTCCCAGTTGATTTTATCCAGAACCCCCTTTCCCTTGAGTGCCTGTGACAGTACCTGTGAGAGGAACTCATTTAAAAGAAGGCCAGGGGCGCCTGAGGGGCTGAGTCTGTTAAGTGGTTAAGCATCTGCCTTTGGCTCAGCTTATGATCTTGGGGTCCTGGGATCAAGCCCTGCCTCGGGCTTCCCGCTCAGCAGGGAGTCTGTTTCCTCCCTCTCCAGCTGCAATTTTCCCTGCTTGTTCTAACTCTGTCTCTCAAATAAGTAAATAAAAATCTTAGAAAGAAAGAAAGAAAGAAAGAAAGAAAGAAAGAAAGAAAGAAAGAAAGAAAGAAAGAAAGAAAGAAAGAAAAAGAAAGAAAGAAAGAAAAAGAAAGAAAGAGAGGAAGGGAGGAAGAAAAGAAAAGAAGGGGAAGCCTCGGGGCGCCTGGGTGGCTCAGTGGGTTAAGTGTCTGACTTCAGCTCAGGTCATGATCTCCAGGTCCTGGGTCAGTGCACAGCATGGAGTCTGTTTCTCACACTCCTTCTCTCTCTGCCCCTCCCTCCCCTTGTGCTCTCTGTCTCTCTCAAATTAAGAAAATCTTTTAAAAAAATAAAGTAATAATAATTGGAGAAGCCTATGTGCACATAATCCAAGTTCTACGGTTTCCAATGATAACACTATTACGTGTGATTGTAATTCTCCACATTCTTTCAGCTTATTTCCTGCTACCAGAGTGACGAATGCTTTGATATGTTCCTGAATTTCTGTGATGCGCTGCCATGAAGTTCTGTAACTTGTCTCACTGATGGTGTTGAACTCAGGGTTAGTTTTAAGTGCTGGGCTATTTTCAAAAAGAGCAGTCGCCAGCACACCTCCCACCTGGTGCTTGCCCAGCAAGATATGACAGCACAAGGGCTCTGATTCCTTCCCTATCATGCTGTCCTGCTTGGCAAACATAAGAATTTAATGTAATTTTAGAAAATTGCTTTAGAAAGGGAGTTTAAATGTGTGTATGTATATATCTATATGAATATTTTGTAAGAAATGTGGTTATGTGTATGCATAGGTGTGATCTTAGGGCGCCTGTGTATACCAATATACTATATGACAAATTGGCTAGTGTTCCTTGTATCTCAAAGAGCAATATTAGGACCATTTTGGTATCTAATAATCATGTAGAGCACGGTTGTTATCTGTAGAGATATAATTTTTTTAAGTAAGCTCTATGGCCAATGTGGGGCTTGAAGATTAAGAGTCACATTCTCTATGCACTGAGCCAGCCAGGCACCCTATGTGGGGCCTTGAATTGGTTACCTTTCTATGTCACTGGAAGTCATTATTCCAAGTTTGGAAGTGACACTTAGAAAAAGTCAGGACTGGTGGAGGATGTGGCACTGGAGAATGGGGTAGAAACACCAGTCTTCTCTGCTTCTCCCACCACCATTCCCTCTGTAAGATAATTTGACATATCCACCCCCTCCTCCCCATTATGGAAGAGGAATGCAATAGTTAGAGGATCGGATTGCAGTTTGCAGAAAGGAATCAGGATAAGCTATAGACATTCTTTCTTTCATTCCTGAAACAAATTCCCTTCCTAGTGGTGCACCTAAATTGTTGTCTTTTTTTTTTTTTTTTTAATTTTCCTAAGTCAGGGCAAAACCTTTTTTTTTTTTCAAATTGGGGTAACATATAAATAACATAATATTTGTCATTTTAACCATTTGTAAATATATAATCCAGTAGCATTAGATTTCTCTACCTAATGGTGAATTCCATGGGTTCACCATGCTGATCGTAGCTAGTTTTTGTGGCTTCTGGGGGGAGATTAAGCAAGAGTACACAAGTAAAAACCCTAGAAGCCTCTGACCTTTCCATCTTCCTCTACAAGTGTCTCAATAGTTTGCTCACTTTTCAATTCAAGGGACATTGATTGCAGGAGATTTACCTGCAAAACGCTGTGCCAGGTTGGATGGGAGATACAATGCTACCGACCCTCTCCTGTCCCCCAGGGGCTCCTCACCTGCTGGAGAAGAAGGCCAGACCAAAAAACTAATCATCAAACAAAATACAATGTAAACGCAAAAGAAAACAGCCAAGTGCTAAAAGGTAGAAGAAGAAGAAGGATGAATTAGGAATAACTGGAGGAGATTAGGAGACGAATAAAATTTCTAAGGGAGGAGAAGTGTGGTTCTGGCAGAATACGGTAAAGAACGGTGTTTGACATAAAGTGAGTGCTCGTGGGTTCTTGAATAAATGAATGAAATGCAAGTGTGAATGAGTAAATGAATGAGAGCCAAATCTGAGCAAGGGCTGGGAACAGTGAAAGCGTAAGGAGACTGTGATGAATGGTGTGTAATAGCTGGATGTGGTGCACGGTGGGGAGTAGCAGTGAGAGAATAGGAGACAGATGCTTGGCTGGCTCAGTCGGTAGAGCAACTCTTGATCTTGGGGTAGTGAGTTCGAGCCACATGTTGATAGGTATAAAGATTATTTTAAAAATAAAATCTTAAAAGAAAAAGATGATAGGAGAGAAAGGTAGGATTATATTAGGGAAAATGTTGGGCCAAAAGATCATTTTTCACCAAATTCCTATCAGAATAAATGGAAAGAAAGACCCTAAGGGAAAGACTATAGCTGCAGTGAAAGTCCAACTCCACTTTGAGGGGTGGGAATGGGGGTGGGGGGTCCAAGAATTAAGACAAAATTCAGACCGGAGAGGAGATTCTATGAAGATACTTGTTCAGTGAGTCATAAAACAACGAAGCAACAACATGTGTTTAACAAACACGAATGAAAGGCCCACTCAGGCCATCCCTGCAGCCACAGAGCTGGCTCCAATGGCCATTTCCATCATGGCCTCCCTTCTACTTTGAAAGACAGAAAGGTAAATTCGTGATTAGGTTCAGCTCTGAAAGTATTGTAACAGAGGTTACAAGTGAAATGGCATAGAGTAAAAGAGACTGGGGCCACCCCTCTGGGGTCAGGGAGAAGCTTCACAGACAGGTGATGTTGGAACTTCCTCTTTGAAGCATAATGTATAAACACGTCAGTTGGAGTGGAGAGGCCAAGCTATCTGAGCCGAGAGAACAGCAGAGACAAAGAGGGGCATGAAATTGTACGGCGCGTGAAGTATTGCTTCATACCATAAGCAGCTGCTCACTAATCTACACAGGGATATTCAGACTGCTAGAGATTAACCATCTGGAGGACCCTCACAGCTGCTCTTTGAGAACCACGGTGTTAATGGACAAAAGGAAACCATGAGAAACAGCGAGCGTGGCCAAATGGTCAAGGAAGCTGGAAAGTAGGCCACCGCTGCCCAACACTCTAGGAATGCTAGCCAGATTAAAGATAAGTGGGGAGTCAACTTGGTGCATTACAAATGTACGTAGTAGTTAGGCTACGTTGGTTCCTTACAGATGCAAATTGAAATATTATTACCATCATCTCCTGCACATCAGAAGGTAATATTTTTGCTAATGGTCCCATTTGTGCCCTTACCCCATGAGCTTGAATACAGTCCTCATCGCTCCACTTCCTCTAGGGCCCATGACAAGGGAGGGCCGCGGTTCTCCCGGGCGAGCCGCCTAATGTCTTGAAGCCTTGAAGCATTTGCTCCCATTTATTGACTGTCAGGCTGATCCAAAACCCATCTTTCCAGGCTGGCATGCCTACTTAGTAATTACAGTGAGGTTTTTATATGGCTTTAAATATTTTAATGTGACTGTTCCCGGAGGGTCCAGAGCAAAGGTGGGTTTAATAAATTTAATAACTAATTAAGACACCCTCAATTTCAACCTCCATTAGATTAATTTTTTAATGAGTTTCAGAATGCCTCTCAAGACGTTTCTTCCCTAGATGTGGTGAGAAACACACACATACACACCTGCACCCCCAAGACGAATTTGAGGCTTTGATATGCCAGGTACTAGCTGAGTAACTTACCTATAAAGGAAAAGCTCTGGACAAGGTTTTCAAAATCCCTTCTAATTTTTACCTTTTAGTAAGTCCACAGTGGAATGGCTGTTCTCAGTACTTCCCCTTTTAGGGAAGCAGAGAATCCTAAACTGTACAAAATACACTGTGTGTGTGTGTGTGTGTGTGAATCTCAATCTCGTGGCTTTGTGCAAGTAGCAGAATTAGGAATGGGGATGTTATCTGTGTACAGAAGAATTCCTTAAAAGATTTATTGGCCAATAAACATAAAATCTGGAGACAATTTGGAGTTACCAAGATGTGTTTATTTTCCGCCAAACGACTTAACCCCTCTGCTCCCGAGAGCTTGAGTTGTTGCCCCTTCACGTGCTACATCTTGGAGATGGAGAAGAATAGCTCCAACCCACTCTCCCGTAGGGATCTGAGGGAAAAGCAAATCACCAGCCAGCTCTTTTGTCTTCCCTCTCCTCTCTCCTTGCCTAGCAGATCACAGTGTGGGATATTTACCTCAATGGGGGAAGGAGGAGAGAATTCCAAGGAAAGGGAAAGAGGAAAATTGAAGTACTATTTCATAGCTACGGCGGAACAGTCCTTCGTCCCCAGTAGACTTGGGAAGTATAGTCTTATTCACACATATGCACGCACGCGCAAGGTAGAATAAAATGCGGAATCTGATCTGCCCAGCACCTACAAAAATAAATGGTACTTAAAAAAAATAACTCTTTATAATTTGTTTAAAATCCTAGTCAAAATGAGCATTTGCTTCAACCTTGAGCAGTAATTTAGAGGAACATGATCCGAGGAAAAACAAGGTCTAAACTGTCTCATTCAGCATAGCCAAATGTTGATTATCCAAATCCATGACAAATCTGCCTTTCAGTTTCTTTGTGACATGACTCCCTCCCCCTGCATATTTAACTCATCTTTAAGAATGAGAAGTTGGCTTGCTCTCTCATTTCTTCAGAGCTGGATCTTCCCCGAATAGCAACATTATTTTATTTAAAGTCCATTGAATTCCCAGAATTCTAGAAACATCCATATTCAAATGTTAGAATAAAAACACATTCCAAAGGAAGATGAAAAAGGGCACTCTGCTCTAAAGCATGGAAAATTAAGAGTTGGCTGTTTGGGAAATTTCCTGCTGCGTCAAAACCAGTTGAAAGCATTGCCTGTCTTCATTTTTAGTATTCATAAAGGTCTCACTAACAATTTTGGGGGTCATAGCTATGGGAGTTAAACCCATTGGTTGGTTAGTGCCAAGACTCATAATAGTCACTACAGTTACTTGGCTGTCTATACTACTCAGGAATAGGGTGACAAATACTACAAAAAAGAAAATGAGAAAAATACAGGGTATTTTTTTCCAATATAGCAATAATAGGAACAACAACAATAATAGAAAATTGGGACTCAGGAATTTCTTTCTAATACCTATGTTTTTAAAAAATCTCTAAAAATCAATTCTATGTATAAACAGTTATAGCTTAATGTGATCATTTGATTCCTTTATCAGGTTGTCTCTGTGAGATCGTCTTACTCATATTTCTATAGCCTAATAAGACACTCCTTTCCTTACATGCTCTGAAGAGACATATGAAATAATTTAATATCCAGAGTGGTATCCAGAACTTTTTTTTAGGTTGAAAAATCTTCCTGCTGGGCTCATGGCTCTGCTTCTACCCAAATGCCCTAAGGTGGAATGAAAGATGAAAATCCCAGGTCTTTGGAGTGCCAGAAAACTGAAAACCCAAAAATTGGACTGGTTTTTTGTTTTTTGTTTTTTTTGTTTTGTTTTTTAAGTTCATTGCGGGGCTTGAACTCATGACCCTGAGATCAAGACCTGAACTGAGATCAAGACTCAGACGCTTAACCAACTGAGCACCCAGGCGCCTGTGGACTAATTTTTAAGGGAGAATCAGGACACTGGAAACCTTTTGGCACTCCAACGTTTCTTTTCTTTCTCATTGCCTTCTAAAACTCCCTCTCTTCTATGTTCCTATTCCTTTATCTTTTTGCTTTTCCAGCTTATAAGTTTTGCCGGCTGGCCCTCAGTGACCCTACTGGATATTAGTTCAAACCAATGCAGGGGCTGTCCAGGACCCAGAGGCAGTAAGAGTCTTGCTTGTGCTTTGCCAGGCTTGGTTTATACACAGGTGCTTCTCTTTTGCTATGTAAAGCACGCCTGAAGAAAGCATGCAGGCATGACCCATCCAAGATTCTCATTTTTATCCTGTTGCCTAACAAGGAGGAACTCCTGACCATTCTTCAGCATATTAGGGCAACAAAGTTGACTTCCACACGACAGCCTATCAAACAAATCATTGGCCCTATATGGGAATGATGGGAAGGTAGTAACCGTGATAAACATCCCTAAAACCAGTTAGATTTTTCCTTCCCTCTTGGTAGGATGTTTGTAAATGTAGTCATGGCAATAAACACAGAATAGCTGCCTGGAAAGGTTAAAAGCAACTTCAGAAATCCTCCTGACCAGCAGTTTCTAAACATAGTTCACGCATATCAAAATCACTTACGGCGCTTGTTAAAAAACTTGGATTCTCAGACGCTTAACCAAGACCTTCTAATTTACGAGCTTTAGGATCAGGGTCCTAGAACACTATTTCAAGTGAGTATCTCATATCCAGCCAGGTTTTCAGAACCACTGCTAGACCGATCCACAGTTCCCCACTTACTCTTTTTGCTGTTCTCTGGGGGAGTGGACAACCACTGAGAGAGTGAGCCCAATGCTTCTTAGGGTAGGGATTCAAATCAAAGTCGGAGAAACTAAGATCCCTGAAAATAAACTGGTAATGTTTTTGGAACAGACCTCCAGATGACATCGTCAAGCCGTGGCCGTGAGAAATTTTCATTGTAAAGAGCCTGAGTGTCACACTCCACTAATGGAGACTGAACAGCAAATTCAAGCCACGCTCCAGCTGTTGTTATTCAAATAACCTTTGTGGGGGCACCTGGCTGGCTTGGTAGGTAGAGCATGGGACACTTCATCTGGGGATTGTGAGTTCGAGCCCTGTCTTGGGTGCAGAGATTACTTGGAAGTAAGATCTTTAAAAAAACGAAAGCAAAACAAAACAAAAACACAAATAACCTCTGCTCCTGGAGAGTGAGCTAAGTGGTAGGAGCATAGGTCATTGGCCCATTCTGCCAGAAGTTCCCGCCTTCTCCCCTCCCCCCCGATTTCTCAGGTCAGGTAGTTGCCCTTCCTCTTTGTCCCCTTGCTACCCAATCACTGCCCCTGTCACATAGCCCTTATACAGTATACTCACAGGATAACTGGCTATTTACATGACTTTTTTCCACTGTAAACTAAGGTGTCTATTCTCACTCCTTTGCTGGTATCCCAGCATTAAGTACTCACCTAGTGTTCACTGAATGAACGAGTTTGTACTTTAGATGGCTCCAACTTGGTTAGAATTTTCTCTGCGAGATTCCAAACACATTTATTTTGAAAAGCAACCCACGTGCTTCACAATTGAAAACAAGGTCCCACCTGAGAACAGCAAACAAACAACATTCACAGAGGTTAAGCTCACCTGCTAAGGCCAGGTGGCCCAATTTTGTAAATAACAGTCTTGTTGGAACATGACCACGCCCATTCATTTACCTTATCATATACAGCTGCTTTCACATGGCAACCACGGGACTGAGTAGTTGCTGCAGAGAGACAGAGACTGTATGGCCCACGACAAGCCCCAAAATATTTATGATCTGGCCTTTTACAGAAAGGTTTGCCAACTCCTGCCCTAGAGGTGGGCAGACCTGTGTGACATTGGACACAATGCTCAGCTTTTCTGAATTTTGGTTTTCTCATCTGGATAATGGGGATAATAATGGTGTTCTATCTTACGGGGTTTTGCTTGGAGTAAATGACATAATCTTTGTACCTGAACGTACTGGATGTTCAGCAAATATTAGCTGTTATATTTATTACTTTAAAAATTTGCCTATATTCCCTCTTGTCTTTTTTGGCTGTTCCCCATCTGCTTTAAAATTTTTTAATAAAAATAAAACCAGAGCATTCTCTAGCTTTAGAAGTGTTGCTGTTTGAAAGAACTTTGGGTTCAACCACTCTTTGATGATAAACTGCTCAGCTCCTTAGAACAAAGACTCTAAATAAGTCTTTATTTCTATTAAAAAAATCCAAGACGAGATCTTTGGGTATTTAATAAACATGCTTTGTTATGAGATGCTTGCTTTTGTACAATCTTCAATTGTAAGAGACAGAAGAGGGGCTTGACCTCACACACATCTATCCCCAGCTTGGTATCTGTCTTACGTATTATTCCATTGCCTCTAAAATCAAACACCTATAGCACTTCTATTAAATGTCTTGAAAAAAAATGCAGAGGTGGGGCATGGAGCACTAAGTACATGGAATGGTTTTTGTAGTGAAAAGGTCTGAGTGATAAACAGGAAACCAAGCCAAGAATCTCTAAAGGCATCTTTTACTTAACTTGGAGCCCTCGTTTCTGGAAAGCTGGCTGACCACTCCTGTTAAAGTCCTTTCATCAGACAGATGTCCTGCCGAGTAGACTGTAGCTCATGCAAAGGAGGACAGCTCTCTGACTCACCTAACATCTTATTTATTAATTTCTTTTTCTGATTGTGGAGCTTAAGTGGAATTTCAGTTTTTCCTTTACCTTTCAAGATTGCCAGAGTCGTGGCATTGACCGAGACTTTGCCCTACAGGAATTTGCAGCAGTAGGCAACTCCTACTTTGACTTCTTTCAGGACTCTTCTACCCATGTGGGGAGTTACCTGCTTGGGCATGGTGGCTAAATGCCCAGAGCAGCAGGAATTTACAGTTTTTGTTAATGTACACATCTATGCTCTGTGAGTGGAACTGTAGTGTGGATTTGTATAGTTGGGAGATTCACGTGTTGGGTTAGAATTGATTTAGATTTAGAAAATTTCTCTTGAAATTTTACCCTGAACTCCCAGGGATAAGCTCACTCAGCTCTTGTGTCAGTCCAGGTCCTCCAAGAGGCAGTCACCAAGAAGAAATCAGGTGATGTCTGAGGTTGACTTCAAGGCTAGAGAGGGCTAAAGACTGGGAGCAGGCGGAGGAGCCTTCCAATTGTGATGCATTGTGAAGAGAGAAGGGGAAGGAGAACTGCACAGTAGCTCTACTCTGAGCTGAGGCAGTCTACTGGAGGAGTCTCCTGTTTGGCAGAATTGGCCTGGCTCTAGGACCCCCCATCTCGGGCGTTGGCTAGGACCAGCATGGGATGAATGACCTTAGGGTCAACGTTGGGACGTAACCAAAGGTGCAAGAGCTGGCCTTACATCTGGTTTTCTTGAAGGGAGAACTGAACAACACACTTTTGTGGTCACCACCCTTCGTGCCTCACAAGGGTCATCCACCCTTCGTGCCTCACAAGGCATCAGCTTCAGATGAGTTAGAAGAGAAGCTCATCCATGGTTCCCATAGTCTCTTCTTCCTGAGGAGAAATTTAGAAAAAAGAGGTTAGTGGGACAAGCTACTGTCCCCCTCTAGACTTAGTTTTTGAGTCAAAACTGGTACTCACCCTCTCCCTCCTCTACTATCCATTCCAAATCTCCCTCATCCTCTACCTTCACTTCCACAAGTGTTGGTGGCTCTCCTGGGTGGTGGAACCCAAACCCTCATTCTTGAGGCATCTTCATCTCCTTCCTGCACTGGGGTTGCTGTATGTGCCCACTCACAGATACAGTTGGGTAACAGATTACCAGGAGGTACCCAAGTACTTGTGTTCATTCCTGCCCCTATTGTGTAAAAGCAGCCCAATCTCTCTTACGGATCAGGTTAATTGTTCCTGATTTTACTCTTTGTCAGCTGGTCTCTGGACACAAAGCTTTTGAAGTAGCCAGATGGCAGGTGTGCGTTGTAATTCGATGGGACTCCTTGCTCTGTTTCAGGCATGTGGGCACTTCCTTTGGGGACCAGGACTTCTAACTGTGCATATCTCAGAATTACCAGGACAAGTCATTGGGAATAATGGTAAGACTACATCTGCTTCCATCCTTAATATTATTCTTCAAAGGGATACTGTCTCATAAAGGGGTCTCTAGAAGATACTGTGTCCTGAAGGATGATACTCCATCTTGTAGGCATTGCCACCAAATTGGCACCTCAGCTATAACTTCACTAGGCCATTCCAGTGCTTTAATAGCCATTGCCTGGGAATCTGTATTGTGAAAGGCAGTTTCTGTGATGGCTTCCAATGGTCCTCATGTAGTGGTGTCCTTGCTCTTATGTAACTCCCTCCCTTTGGAGTGCAGCTGGACCTAGTGACTTACTTCCCACAAATCGAATACAGCAAAAGTAATGAGATATCACTACAGAAATTAGTTACAAAAAGACTAGCTTCCATCATGCTCACCCTCTCTTCATGTCTTACTTGCTCATTCTCATGAAAGCCAGCTGCCATGTTGGAAATTATCTAACAGAGGCCAACGTGGCAAGGAATAGAGGAACTCTAATAAAAAAATAATAAAATAAAATAAAAGGTAGTAAGGAGATGAAGCCTTCAGCATAGCATCTTGTGAGAAACTGAATCTTGAGAAAAACTACGTGAGTGAGCCTGGAGTGGAGAACAGCTACGTCAGTAGAGCCTGGAGATGACTCCACTTTGGCTGACGTCTTACTTGAAGCCTTGTGAGAAGCCCTGAGCCAGAGGGTCCAGCCAAACCATGCTTGTATTTCTAACCCACAGACACTGGGAGATATGTGTTGTTTTAAGCTGCTAAGATAATTTGTAATGTAGCGATAGATAAGAAATACACTTTCCTATCTTGGGACATTTCTCCTCCTTCACAAAGAAGAAACCATGCTGCTTGCAGCTCTGTCCATTGGAAAGATTTTCTTTCTTCACTTTCTTTCAAGTCCACCCCAAGAGTGGCTCTCATGGAGCTGCTGTCTACTTCTGGCTTGCTCCCATATGCGAAGTCAACCCATCCAGAACTCAGACTCAGATTTTGTCCTTCTGTTAAAGCCAGTCCTACAGGGACCCCCATAGGTAGATACAAATTGAGGGAGAAATGCTTTTGTAACTGTTGTAGGTGACATGGGGGCCTAGCCTACCTGCTCATGAAGCTAACTTGTGCCTTCTGGCATTGCTTGAGCTCAGTCCTGGATGTACTAGTTCCATCTTTTAATGGACCACTGCTGGATCTATTTGACTTTATAACTTGATGGCACCAAAATAACCCAACTCATCATGGGTAGGTCTAGGTATCTGGTCTTTCTTGGGTCATATAGTTCAGGTCTATAGGGCTCAGTAGCATACCAAGAACACTGTTTAGCTAGAGACCATGCTCCAAAACTCCAGAAGCCTCCCTTGTGATTCTCCTACTGAGACTGACCCTAAACTCCACTTTTCCAACATAGACAATTTGACTGTCACAGATCTGCTGGAGCTTGTGGCCACAGCAGCTCACCACTTAGATTGGGTATAAAGCCCTTTTCTGTTCTGGGCCCACTCAAAGCTGGTAGTCTTCCAGTATGCCAGTGTTTAGGATGCAGCACAGTATTTAGGTGTAGGATATGTTGCTTCCAGAACCCCCAAGTGTCATCGGTCACAGTGCTTCCAGCCTTGTAGCAGAGAGTATAAGATGCAGTACTGTGTCTCTTTGGAGGCAAATCCCAGCACCCCACCCCCTCTCTGACCACTGGACCCTGGAAACTGTATTGAAGTGGCAGATCTCTGAATCTTTATCGGGCTTCTTTCCCACCTGCTGGAGCACGCACACATCTCATCCAGGTCTCCAGTATGCTAACTACCTTTTGTTTCTTTTGCCTGATCAGCATGATGTTATCAAGGTAATAATGTTCTGAGAGAAGTCCAGCTCTCTCTTTCAGACTGTATTGTGATAAGTGGGATAATTAGCATAACCCTGGAGCAAAACTGTAATATTGTTTTTTATCCCTTGACTTTCTCCATCTCCAACTTTCAAGTCTATTAATCTCAATTATACACTTCAGAACAAGGGGAATGACCCCCATTTGGATCCATGGGCTCAATGGACCCACTGCAACTGGACTTTATCCAGGACTCTAATTATAAGCTCACGTACCTACCTATTACTTACTCATTTTTTTATGTCTCCTCAACTAGAATATAAGCTCTTTGAGAACCACAACTCTGTAGGTTTTAGTCTCTGCTGTACCTCCTGCACTTTCCATAGTGCTGGCACATACTAGGTGCTCAATATTTAACAAATTAATTGCATAATTATTTTAATTTGGATTGTTTTAGTTATGAGTAAGATTGTTTTCCTTGTTCTGTAAATGCTTTCCTTCACTGTCATCATTATCATTAAAAATAATAATAATAATAATAATAAATTTTGCTCCCTCTGTTTCCAGCCATGAGCAATTGCCACTTCTGAGCAGTCAAAGGGACTGATCAATCTCAAAAATATGGTTATCTCAGGGTGAACTTGGCAGTGGTTTGCATTACTTAGAGACTAGGAATATATCCCAACCCCTTGTGTTCCTTTAATATCCTGTTGTCAGCTATTAAGAGACACTTACATTGCATTATAATTGCCTTTTTACTTGCCTATTACTATTCTAGATTGGATTCCTTACAGGAAGGAACTTTATCCTTCCATTGCATATAACCAGGACCTAGCCCAATGCCTGACAAAGAATGGGAAATAAATAAATTGATTAAATGAATGTTTGTAAACATGAATCAAGTCAACCTGCCAGGGCTAAACAACAAATAACAATTTGACTTTAGATAAAAACAGATTCTTTCTGAGCTTCCCTCTGAAATGATGTTCCATATTCAAGCACCAATGTGGAGGACGATCCAGCTGTCTAACTGGATCAGGGCCAAACTCGGACTCAACTTTGGAAGTTTTGAAAAGGAACCTTTTCTGGACTTTCACCCTGGGGCATTCACCCCAGAAATATGTGACAAAACATTCGTGTCTTTAAAAATAAAAATTCATTGCCTCAAAATAGAAAAGGAAAAAAGGATTACACTCTCTTGATAGGCCTAAAACTTATCACGCTATGCAAAAACCTGATCTTCTTAGATACGTGTGTGTGTGCACATTTATATGCATACTATGTATGTGCATGTGTGTACACATATATACACATGCAGGTATAGTTATTACTGAAGTCTAGTTTAGCTTAGTAGGAAAATGAGAAAAGACGTTAATGGTTCAGAGATTTGTCTGTATTTTTACTATGGAAGACAGTCATTTGGTAGTTCTAAATAGACCTGCTTAAGGATATACATGCCAGTGTATTTATTTAACAAACATCAATATCTACGTCTTAGGCACTATTGTAGGCACTTGAGAAATATTAATGAGAAAGAGAGAGAGGAAGGGAGGGGGAGAGAGAAAGAGGAAGAGAGGGAAAAGGGAGAGAGAGTAAATTCTGTCTATGTGGAAACACACACTAAACATAATAAAATTACATAGTATGTTAGGTGGTGATAAGTACTATGGGAAAAAAATTGAGCAAGATAAAATGATTCAGGAGTGCCAGTGGAGGGGGTTGAGATGGTGGCAGGAGTGTAGGTGGCAGGAGTTCTGGAAGCTTGAAGAATTAAATGGGATGACCAGAGTAGACCCCATCAGCAAGGTGAGATTTGAACAAAAACTTAAAGGAGAGGGAATGAGTAAAGTGGATATCTTTGAAATTAACACATCTAATATTGTCTATAGGTCTTGCCATATAATACAGATATTTTAATTAAACAAAGAGTTTCAATGTTATAATTAAAATGTCTATCTGAATTAAGACAGACATAATTCATTTTTTAAAATCTGGGTATGAAACAGAACTATAATTAATGAAATTTACTCCTCATTTTTTTCTGTTTGTCAAAAGAAGCCTATGTTTACCTAAAAACAACTAAGAGAGCTAGAGAAAGAGGGAAAAGTCAACAGAACAAATATTAACACTGCCAAGAGGCCAAAGAAATGCAGTTATATCATCTAGTAGCTTCAGTATCAAGGTTTCCTGTTATATAGTGAAGGCGGAGGTAGTTCAAAGGATGGCAATAATCATAATAAGGTTAGGATATGATCTCAGATTTGTTTGATGTCACAATCCACCATCTCACTCTTGATGGTGGCCTCCACCACATTTTACTATTACATGTGTATCTATCATGGGAGATAAAATGTAGATGAGTTAAATCTTCACAAGAACAGAAGAGAAATTTAAGTAGGATTTGATGATCACATTGCACTGTTACTTGGTCCCAGAACATAAGAAATGGTGACTTGAGGACATTATGGTCATAGTCACATTCAAATCTTGTGACACCATTGCCCTTGGAAACCAAGGATATAGAAACGCATCTTAGGTGAAAACATACTAACAAGCACTTCCAGGATTTGGGATTACTTGCACAACTGTTGAGGATCTTAGTCCCATGGTGCCCCATTCCATACTTTAGCAGGCCATACTATTTTGAGGTTCCATTGTAAAAAGCCAGAAGGCCAAAAAGAAAATGCCAAACAGGCAACTGGCCTATTTCTGAGCTACAGAAGTCATTTCAACTCAAGAGACAGTGTTGCATAAGCCAAAGTGAACCAAATGCTGAGGATGGCATGATAGGATAATGGGAAGATTCCTGGACGGGAGACAAAAGATCTGAGTTCCTGTCCTGCCTCTACCATTAACTCATAACTCATGTGACCTTGGGCAAGTCGCTTCACCTCTATAAACCTGGGTTTCCTCCTGCATATGAGGCCTAGTGCTGTAAAGATTAAAGAATGCCAATGGGTATTTTTCCTTTAGGAGCTAATGCTAGGTTGTCATAAATAATTCATTTGTATATCTATCTTTGGAACCTGAAAGTTTGATTCAGAAAGCTGAGAATGGGAAACTCCAATGCTGGGGAGGTAATGAATACTGAGAGGTAAGCTATCATGAATTTAGTAAGGACTGGCTAACAGGAACTCCATTGTCCCCAAAGAACCCTCTTTTATTTTTTTTTTAAAGATTTTATTTATTTGACAGAGATAGAGGTAGAGATCACAAGCAGGCAGAGAGGCAGGCAGAGAGAGAGGAGGAAGCAGGCTCCCCGCTGAGCAGAGAGCCTGATGCAGGGCTGGATCCTAGGACCCTGAGATCATGACCTGAGCTGAAGGCAGAGGCTTTAACCCACTGAGCCACCCAGGCACACCAAGAGCCCTCTTTTAGAACCAAAGTTAGGGGAATAAGAAGTTGGTTCTCCCGGCCTCCCTCTGTGTTCTACACTCTACCCCACCACAGTACAGATGAAGAGAAGCAAAGGCCATAGCGCTAAGGGCCCAGATCCTAAAGCAGGGTGGAGAAGAGAGTGGAAGGGCAAAGTTATTATTAGCTCTTAGATCTACACAGTAAGCACAACATTCAGGAAAAGTTAGTCCCTGTCTAAGTGAGAGAGATTCAGAATCCCATTCAAAGCTCTGATAATTCCTCAGCATAGTTTGGAGCTGAGGGAATATCGACTATTGAGAGCTGTTTCTGGAGTAGCATGGGCTTTGGGAATTCCTAGTCTTTGTTTAAACAGGAGGGAACCTGGGAATACACATTACAGAAGGAGGGCAATGACAGTGACCAGTGTCCATTTAGTGCCTGGCGTTTGAGCCTTGGCTGACCCACTGCTCTGGCCATGTCAGTTTGACTGTCATCCCCTACTTGCCTGCTGGCTTTCCTTTAGAAGGGTCAGTCTTTCCTCTCATTCCATTTGCCTGAATTCTGAGTGGGTTTCAGTTTCTTTTAATCCAAAGCAGCTTGATCAGAAAGAATACCACCGTGCACCTTGCCTGCTGGCTCATGAAATAAACCAGAAACAAGAGTGCTTCTTCCCAATCTCCCTACATCTGCATTCCTGGTGCTGTGCCAAGTCTGTCACAGCTGCCAGTGTGGAAAGGCACCAGACTCTTCTGGACTTTTGGACTTTGTCTTCACAAACCAAGAGACATCTCTTCACTTTCTTGGTTTCTTGCCGCCATTAGTGAAATAGCCCCTGGCCCTGTAGCACTCACTATGGCAACAAGCTACCCCCACCCTTGAAGCAGGTGGATTTAGACAGTCAGCAGCAGGTCTAAGGAAAAAGTTATCAGGGCTTCCAGGAGCAGGCAACAACAGCAAGGAGAGGAGATCCTATTTGTGTGATGAAAGCACTGTGGTAGTTCCCAATCAATTGACGATCTGGAACTGGATAAGAACATCCCATAGGGAGATGATCAGGGTATTCTAGACAACAACTGATGGTTTGTTTCTTAGAGTTTCTTCAGATCTAAGTGGCTGCCCCTATTCTCCACATTCCTTCTTCCCAAAGTATGTCCCTGGAAAGGATTTGCTGGAAAGGGATGGTCTGAGCCTGAGCTGCCCATATTCAAGTATTATGCCTTATCTTCTCAAAAGAAAACCGAGATTGGAGGGGTTAAAATATCCTTTCTCTACAGCTTCTGGAGCAGGGCCAAGACCAGGAGAAGGCAGGGCCCTTAGGAATGCCAGGACATCCCTGCTAGGACAGCTTATGGACACAGCTCAGAGGGAAGCCAGACCAGGCCAGTAATGCCAAGGTAGGAGGAAAAAGCCAAGTGGGGAATAGGGATATCGTATGGTGGGCCAGAGGCCAGATGGAAGGTCAACCAAGGTGCTGATGCCAGAGAAGGAGCTTAAATATATGGGATGTAGGAAGGACCAAATGGATATTGAGCAGGGAGGGGATAAGACCGGGGAGTGGAACAGAATTTATTAAGATGAAACTGGCAAGATGCCACAGCCCTTCAGTGTTCATTTAGTACACTCCCTTAATATCCTGAAGCAAGGCCTTGAGCTGTCAGCTTCTTACTGGACTCGTAGCACATGGGCCAGGGCGTTCTGTGAACAGAGAAGAAACTCTGAGCCAAAGTGAGAGGGACTGCCAGAGTCAAGGACAAAGCTAGGGCAGAGGTGGCTTCCCAGAGGAGCGGATGGCAATAAGAGACTAAGACCAAGAAGCAATATAGGAAATACTGGCCCATTTCATGGATGTCAAGGTCAAAGGGATAACTAATACAGAGGAACAGCTAAAGGGAATGGTCTCATTGAGCTCTGGCAGAGACCAGCAGTGGTGGTACGGAAGATTGTTGCAATGTGGAATTGTGAAATGTAAAGCTAAATCTTTCAAGGAAATCTATCCAATAGGAGGTAGGGAAGAGTAAGAGATAGCTCAGTCCCAGGAAATGGGTCAGACAAAGCGATTCAGGGAAAGCAGGTACCAGTTTGATTATGGGGTACAGGGTGAGACTCCACTGAGTGAACTCAAAAGCCCACGAGAGGGGAGCCTTGGTGGTTTAGTTAGTTAAATTTGGCTCAATTCATGATCCTGGGGTTCTGGACTCAAGCCCCAAGTCAGGCTCCCTGCTCAGCAGGGAATCTGTTTTCTCCCTCTCCATCTGTCCCTTCCCCAGCTGGTGCACTTGCACGTACACTCTCTCTCTCAAATCAATAATAAAATCTTAAAAAAAAAAAAACGTGCAAGAGAAGCAAGTGGAAGAGAGCTATAGTAGGGCACCCAGGGGCATCCAGAGAGAATTATTTCCCAACTATATCAAAGCACCTGGGTCTTATTTCAGTCTGAGAACCAAAGACCATTTCCAAACTTGCACTGACCAGTAGGGCAAGCACTGCCGATGTTTTTGCTAACCGAAGCCTTCCCAATCTTGGGATGGAAGAGGCAGGCTTTGAACATCTGGGTGCTAATTATGAACAGTGGGGTTGAGATGAGGACCAGTATGGAACCTAAGAAAGAAGGACTCAGGGAGGAGCCAGCAAGAACTCCAAGGCTCAGTGGGACTTATCCTACCTCATGGGGGCAAAACATCAAATGCTGCTCTGTCAAGATGCCATTCTGATATCCCGCTGCCAAGACCATGAAGAGGTACCTTCTTTCTAGGAACCAGTTTGGCCAAATGTCGAAAGATCCATAAAAATATGCCTAGCCTTTGAACAAAACTTCCACTTCTAGGGATCTAATCTAAGAAAATAAGCATTGATACAAACTCAGCTCTATGTACAAGGAAGCTCACCATCTTGTTATTCAAACTAAGGAAAACTGGAAGTAATATAAACACTCAACGGTAGGTTAATGTAGGGAACTTCAGGAAAATGAACCGCTATGTGACCACACTAAATCACGCCTTTGAAGAATCCTAAATGGCATGGGTGAATGCTTATGTTGTAAAACGCTAAGTGGGAAAGCAAAAGCAAAAGCAAGGCAAAACAAAACAAACAGAAGTAGAAAGTGGTATACATAGGAAAATTTCAATCTGGTGAAAAAATTTATATGTATCTACAAATGCATAAAGACTAAAATGAGGAATACTAAGGCATTAATAATCACTATTTTGAGTAGGGATGTTATAGATTGTGTTAATATTCTCACCAATTTTCTAAAATGAACCTGTGTTATTATAAACAAAAACCAGAAACATACTATGTAATACCTAAGCGGAATTACGGCGTGGGGTGAAATTCATTACGTTGAGGAGTTCTGCCTCCTTGTTTGACACTTCATAATCATACCTCAAAATCATGCATGAACACACGGTCTGCAAGGCTTCTAATGTCTTTAGAGCATTGCAGTTTCTGACTGCAGATAACCTGGACACAGAAGACCCCAGATCTTTGACTTCTAAATTACTGAAATCTTTAATTCTGTTAAGATGTAGCTACACTTGACCTGTTTGTAAAACACAGTAATGACAAGTAAGACCCAACTTCGTTGAAACAAATGCAAATGTTTATTACTTTATTGCTGAATGGAACCAGTATTATAACCCAGGTGTGCTGATTTATAAGGCATGTAAGAACTTCTACAGCAAGTGAATTGGGAAAGGGGAAACAACAGAATTGGAGTAAGAAGGACTGGCCAAGCTACGGTAATGAGCAGGCTGAGTGTCAATGTCCACCGGGGGACTGGATACTCTGGATCACTGTGAAGGTATCCAAGAACTCTAATCTGATAGAACTCGGCATTGGCGTGAGTGGTTTCATAGACCAGTGTTTTAATGTTTCAAGAATAGAGATGTTAACCTTAGTTAATGGCAGGAGGTGGATGGATAAGATGGTGTCACAGGGATGAAAGGTGTAAGGAAGTCAGGGAACCCTCTTAATGGCTGTGCAGCTGTGCCTCACAGAGACCAGGACAGCATTTAAAAATTAGAAGCTTCTTGAGAATACAAGGCAGCTTGAGCCATCTGATGAGACCATCAACCTGACTATAATGCTCTGTCCTTTTTACACTTAGCCTGTGTTTTCACTGTTCCTGCCTTTTACTGCCAACTTCATGTGTTCTTTTTGTTTCATGATTTTTGCTCACTAACGCCATCGTCACCTTCATGGTTTCTACTGCCTGTGTCTTTCCAACTTCTGTCCCAGCTACCAACAGCAAGGGGTCTCCAGAGACTTAAACTCTCCAACATAGAAGGTCTTATTTGTGCTATTTGCTTACCTTTTTCCTCACTGGGTAGGGCTCTCCTGCCTGATTACTTCATAGACCAATGATAGGCCCGAAATGGGCTGCTCTTGGATGAGATAGACAAATGTGGTAGAATCAGCTGAGTGCAGGACGTGGAAGCTGTGGCTAGCTTTTCTCAGAATGGACAATGGGCATTCTAAGAATTGAGAGTATAAGAGATTCCTCCTCAGTCTCACAGAGTCCATCCATTTTGAGACAGACCCTAGCTAGAGGTTAGAGTAAGACAGGGATCTGCCTTAGAGAAATGAAAGCTGGAGAAGTTGTGGGAATCATAGTCCCATGAGGGAAATTGAATCAGATGCCAGAGAGGGCACACATCTATGTCTGTTACAATCTACAATGTCTGTAGATTATTGTGACATATATGACATAACCCAATGATGTATGTCTTATAGAGGCAGAGAAGGACTAACTAATAAGATACTGGATGATGACAAAGTATTAATGACATTACATAGGTTTTACTTTGCTGTTGGAAATTCTGTAAGAATCCCTGATAGCTCATGAATGAAGTCCAGCATATGCACTGATTGGTGACTGCTTTTCTTTGAGGCACAGTAGGAGTAGTGCCTGAGGAGGCAGACTCAGGTTCCTCCTCAGCCAGGAGCCCTGAGCTCCCGACTCCTACTGGCCAGAGTTTGTAGGCCGCCATTTTTATTCCTCGCCTCCAAAGCTGTACAAAAAGCGTTCAGGGAACAAAAGCTCTGGAGAGGGAACAAAAGCTCTGGAGAGCGAACCAAGCTGATTGCTTAGCCCAGCCCCTGGCAAGAGCGGTGCAATTCCGCCTCAGGCAAAGACATTTGAGAATCATGACAACAGGTCCCTTCCCCAGAAGATCAGCGAGAATATACAGCCAGCACCAAGTTCATCGATCAATGAGAACTGCAGAACTCCAGAGTTAGGAAAAATCAGCACATAGAATTCATGGCATTTCCCCCCATGATCCTTTAGTCTTTCAGAGTTAAATTTTTTTAATTTTATTTTTTCTTATTCCATTTTTTAAATTTTACTTTTCCTCTTTCTTATTTTAACATTTTTTAACTAGTAACCTATCAATACCTTTTTTAAAATCTCTAATTTTCACTGTTTTATTCATATTTTATGCCCTCGTTGTATTTAAACTTATTTTCTGTATACATATAGGGTTTTTTTTTCTTTAAAATTCTGGGATACAATTTCTTCTAATAGATCAAAATATACCCTAAATCTACCACACAGCTTTGTTCCAGTCTCCAGCCTGATAACATTCTTCCCTCTTTTTTCTTTTTTTTCTTTTTTCAACCAATCTCTTATCTTATCAATCCCTTTTTTAGAGTCTTTTTTAATTTTCATCTTTACACTCATATTCCATCCCTTCATAGTGTTTATGCTTATTTTTGTATATTTATAAGTTTTTCTTTCTTTAAAATTTTGGGAGGTAGTTTCTTCTAACAGACCAAAAAACACCCAAAATCAAGTGTGAGGCTCTGCTCTAATCACAAGTCTAATATATATATTATATATATATAATAAATATATATTTTTCTTTTTCTCCTTTTTTTCCCCTTCTTCTTCACCCCCTCTTTTCTTCAACCTCAGGTTTCAGCTCTCTTCTGATTTGGTTAGTGTATATTTTTCTGGGGTCATTGCTACCCTTTTAGTATTTGTTCTCTCATTCATCTATTCTTATCTGAATAAAATGACAAGGTGGAAAAATTCACCACAAAAAAAAAAAAAAAGAACAAGAGGCAGTACCGAAGGCTAGGGACCTAATCAATAAGGACATTAGTAATATGTCAGAACTAGAGTTCATAATTATCAAGGTGCTAGCTAGGCTCGAGAAAAGCATGGAAGATATGAGAGAATCCCTTTCTGGTGAAATAAATTCCCTTTCTGGAGAAATAAAAGAACTAAAATCTAACCAAGTTGAAATTAAAAAAAAAACCTGATTAATGAGGTACAATCAAAAGTGGAGGCTCTTACTGCTAGGATAACTGAGGCAGAGGAGAAAATTAGAGATATAGAAGACCAAATGATGGAGAATAAAGAAGCTGAGCAAAAGAGAGACAAACAACTACTGGATCATAAGGGGAGAATTTGAGAGATAAGGGATAAGGGATACCATAAGACACAACAATATTAGAATACCTTCTAATCCCAGAAGAAGAGAGAGGCGGCAGAAGATGTATGGGAGCAAATTCTTGTAGAGAATTTCCCTAACTTGGAAAAGGGAACAAGCATCAAAATCCAGGAGGCACAGAGAATCCCCCTTGAAATTAATAAAAATAGGTCCACACCCCGTCATCTAATAGTAAAACTTACAAGTCTTAGTGACAAAGAGAAAATCCTGAAAGCAGCTCAGGACAAGTCTGTAATATACAAAGGCAGAAATATTAGATTGGCAGCAGACCTATCCACAGAGACTTGGCATGACAGAAAGGACTGGCAGGATATATTCAGAGCACAAAACAAGAAAAATATGCAGTCAAGAATACTATATCCAGCTAGGCTGTCATTGAAAATAGAAGGAGAGATAAAAAGCATCCAGGACAAACAAAAACAAAGAATTTGCAAACACCAAACCAGCGCTACAGGAAATATTCAAAGGGTCCTCTAAGCAAAGTGAGAGCCTAAAGGGAACATAGACCAGAAAGGAATAGAGACAATATACAGTAGCAGTCACCTTAGAGGCAATACAATGGCACTCAATTCGTATCTTTCAATAGTTACCCTGAATGTAAATGGGTTAAATGCCCCAATCAAAAGACACAGAGTATCAGAATGCATAAAGAAACAAGACCCATTGATATGCCTTTCCAAGAAACTCATTTTAGACCCAAAGACACCTCCAGATTTAAAGTGAGGAGGTGGAAAACAATTTACCATGCTAATGGACATCAAAAGAAAGCTGTGGTGGCAATTCTTATATCACATAAATTAGATTTTAAGCCAAAGACTATAATAAGAGATGAGGAAGGATACTATGTCAAACTTAAAGTGACCGTCCAACAAGAAGATCTAACAAATGTAAATATCTATGCCCCTAACATGGGAGCAGCCAATTATATAAACCAATTAATAACAAAATCAAAGAAACACATCAACAATAATATAATAATAGTAGGGGACTTTAATAACCCTCTTACCGAAATGGAGAAATCATCTAAGCAAAAGATCAACAACAAAATAAAGGCTTAAATGACAAACTGGATCAGATGGACATCACAGATATATTCAAACATTCCGTCCCAAAGCAACAGAATACACATTCTTCTCTAGTGCACATGGAACATTCTCCAGAATAGAGCACATCCTGGGACACAAATCAGGTCTCAATAAGTATCAAAAGATTAGAATCATTCCCTGCATAATTTCAGACCACAGTGCCATGAAACTAGAACTCAATCACAAGAGGAAAGTTGGAAAGAACTCAAATATATGGAGGCTAAAGAGCATCCTTCTAAAGAATGAATGGGTTAACCAGGAAATTAGAGAAGAATTAAAAAAATTCATGGAAACAAATGAAAATGAAAACATAACTGTTCAAAATCTTTGGGACACAGCAAAGGCAGTCCTGACAGGAAAGTATATAGCAATACAAGCCTTTCTCAAGAAATAAGAAAAAGCTCAAATACACAACCTAACCCTACACCTAAAGGAGCTGGAGAAAGAACAGCAAAGAAAGCCTAAACCCAGTAGGAGAAGAGCAATAATAAAGATCAGAGCAGAAATCAATGAAATAGAAATCAAAAGAACAGTAGAACAAATCGATGAAACTAGGAGCTGGTTCTTTGAAAGAATTAGTAAGATTGATTGCCCCCTGGCCAGACTTAGCAAAAAGAAAAAAAAAAAGGACCCAAATTAATAAAATCATGAATGAAAGAGGAGCGATCACAACCAACACCAAAGAAATACAAACAATTATAAGAACATATTCTGAGCAACTATATGCCAGCAGATTATTCAATCTGGAAGAAATGGATCCATTCCTAGAGACACATAAACTACCAAAACTGAACCAGGAAGAAATAGAAAACCTGAACAGACCCATAACC
>CM053606.1:68817820-68844702 GCA_028646535.1 Procyon lotor | reverse complement strand
CCTTACTGTTTTTTGGTTTTTCTCTATGCATATGATAAAAATTTGCCTTTTAAATTTATATCTTTATAATTTATTTATAAATTTATTTATATATTTATATATATTATATTACATATAATACGTTTATAATATAATTAAAAATATATCTTTTAATTCATTGGTTTGCAAACTATGGGCCCTGATTTATGACATCAAGTTAGTGGATTGTGACCAGCATTTTTAAAACACAAAAGAGAATAGAAAAGAAAAATCAGAATGCAACACTCATTGTATAAGACTTAAGAATGTTTTGAAACTCCATAGGTGTTTTATAACTAATAACTATTATATGTGAATGATATACTTGGTCATGATATAATATGTATTTCTTACTGAGGGTTGTGGTCAAAAAAGTTTGAAAGTCACTAATAGATAGTGTGTTTGAAAGCTACTCATGTGATTTCTTAAAGAGATACTAAATGTGTCTTAGTGCTTATTGTTGTGACTTAATAGGGAGCTCAAGGGAGACAGTTATTTAAACCTTGAGCAAAATTTTGATACCCTTTTGAAGAATGGCTAATAGAAGGGAGAGGAGACAGTGACACCAGTTAGCAGGTTGTTAAATAATCCAGACTACAGATAAAATGTGGCCTTTTGAACTAAATGGCAGTGGGAATGGAAAGGAAGAAGAAATATTTTAGAAGTATTTTGAAAGCAAATATAAGCTAAGGAATGTAGAGAAAAGAGTAGGTTTGCAGGGCAGAATGAAAGGGACGATAGGGTTCAGGTGGGACATGTTGAGGTTGTTATGCTCGTGGGTAAAGCCTGGGAAGTAGGAGAAAGAATATATCAAACAGACTATTGGAAATGCGGATCTACAGCTCAGAGGTGAGAACTAGACAGGTAGTTTAAGGATTCATTTCCTTCAAAGGTGTCATAAAGTGGATACAGTTCTGTGGGGATAATGTATAGAGAAGAAAGCCCAGGAGAACTGCAGGCTGAGTGGGGACGACTAAACGACTATATAAAGTAAAATTGTCAATAGATAGATACACAGAACATGAGAGCACTCATGTTACTCACTACCAAGCACTGTGCTCTGGGTGCTTTACATTTGTTGTCTCAGTCATTTCTTTCAATGATAACGCTATTTTACAGATGAAGAAATTGCAGTGAGGTGATGTATTCAGAATAACACCGGAAGTGGTAGAGGTTAGATTCAAACTCAGGTCTGAAACTCTAAAGCCCCACTTTTAGTTACTATAACACATTGCTTCTAAGAGTGCAGAATACTTCAAGATGGAAGAAAGTGGTTAATATTGGCAATAATAATAGCAGACATTATACTCCAGACACCGTTAAACTCTGCATGGATTATCCCATTATTCCTCACGCAAAACTTTCAGGCCAATACTGTTATTTATTAACCACATTTTGCAGATAAGGAAGCTGGGATAGAGAGATTTGTCCAAGTTTGCATATGTATTAAGTGGTTGAGCTGTTGAGAGTTGTGGAGTGGACAGGTAGGATGAAAACTCAGAAAAAGAAAAAAGGTCTCCAGGTTTGACTAATGGGTTTTTGTTGGCAGTGTTGTTGAGTGGTTTTGAGTGAAAATAACAACCAACGTTTTTATTGAGCATTTTCTTTGTGACAGGCTCTGATCTAAGTTCATTCACTTTTTATAAGTGTTCTCAAAATACAAATACTGTTGTCCCCACTTTATAAATGAGGAGATGGAGGCACAGAGCAGTTACGTTAAGCCCCTAGTAGGGGACAGAGTTTAAGATTTAACCTAGGCAGACTGGCTTCAGAACCCATCCTCTCAACCGGGCTGAGCAGACTATTTCTGGTGGGCCAAATCTGGCCTGCTGCCTGTTTTTCTAAATGAAGTTTTATCAAAGCACAGCCACTTGTACTCATTTATGTATCACCATATCTCATTTATGTATGGCTCCTTTAGGAATAGTTGTAACATACTATATGTCCTGAAAAGTCTAAAATACTTGCTATCTAACCCTTTACGCAAAGTTTTTCCACCTCTGGTAACCATTAGACTGGATGAAAAGCCAAATCCTAGTGAATTTAGTCATAACCTATTTATAGAGGTTTGGCAGTAAAAAAAAAAGAAAGAAAAAGTTAAATTGGATGGTAGCTTTAAGAGGAAATATGCTAAAATGAAAGTTTTTTTCACAGAGGAAAGATTAGAGTATGTTACTAGGAGGTAGCATAAGAAAAAATGTCAATCGAATGGGAGATAATAAAGCTGTGGAGGGAGGTGGCATAGGATTTGGAGATTGCAGGAGAGAGTGGAAAGATTTCTTACTGGGAAGGAGCCAAAGACTCTTCTTTGAAACACTGAGCAGAAGCAAAAAAGAGAAAAGATATTAGGAATATAGGGCTGTTTTGAATTGGAGGCACGGGCAATAGTAGTAATTTTCATTTGATGGCTATAACCTCATTCAAGTAAAGATAAAAATAAGGAAGATGGTTCAAATAATTGTCTTTTTGGGATTCACAATTACTGCTTTTTAAATCTCCCAGTCATGGTTAGTGCTACAGAGGATATAGGTAAGAAAGAGAAAGAATAATTATAGAATTTGCGGTAGTGTCATAAGGTGTTTTTTTTTTCTTTAAAGTCTAACAGGTTAAGGTTAGGAAATACAGGTTTTACATTTTTGCAGGCTATAAGTTATTGTAAATAGACATTATAAATTACTATTTAAAGTTGACTTTCCAGTGAGATTTTTAAAATAGCTTTGTTGAGGTGTAATTGATACTCAATAAAGTACATATATTTAAATGATACAGTTTGATCAATTTTGTAATAAAAACCCTTGTGAAACTCTCCCAATCCAAATAATGAGTGCCCTTTGGTACTCCTTCCTTTCTGCACCTTCCTGCAATCCCCTTTCATCAGTTTTGATAGGTGATGTTTTCATTTTCATTGTGTTCAAAACACTTTCTAATTTCCCTTTTTCTTCTTTTGTCCATGGGTTATTTAGAAGTGTGTTACTTAGTTTCCTGGTATCTGGGGATTTTCCAGAGATCTTTCCATTATTTCTAATTTACTTCCATCTAGTCACAGAACATACTTTGCCTAATTTGAATCCTTTTAAACTCATTTTGACTTGTTCTATAATATGGTGTATCTTGGCAAAAATTGTGTACTTGAAAAGACAGGATTTATGTTGTTACTGGATGGAGTGTTCAGCTTTTGAACAAATACCTGTGCTCCACCAGACTTGTGAAATCTGAATTTTTGGTGGTGGGACCCAGATTTTTGTTTTTAAAACTCCCTAGGTAATTCTGCTGTGCAGCTAAACTTCAAAACATCTTATTTTAAAGCAAAGGATGGCTTCCTCTTCCCTTGGTCTCTCTACCTTTCCTTTATTGGCAAGGATCCGAGGGAGGATGGGATACAGGGAGCCAATTGCTCCTTAAATTCACCGTGAGTAGAAGGCGTTACTTTGAAAAAAATTGCCGATTCCACATTCAGATTTTTTTCTTGGTAAATTGTATCTGGGCTTTTAACAAACATGCATAGAGAAGAAATTAAAATAAGAAAACTTTTTCAGTTATATTTCACAATTTGCTTTAGCAAACTGTTAGAATATCCCTGTGGCAAACAGAAGACAGTGATATATCAATTAACATGGACCTCGGAGCTCAAGAGCCTATAAGAAATAAGGCTATACATAAATAGGAACTTAAATTTTCTAAAGCATTGCGTATTTATGTGGTATGTGATATGTTTTGTATATAGAATTTATGCTATGTCAAATGTATATGACTTCAATTATTGGTAATTCATAGTGAAAAATATACTTCAGTTGACTAAAGTAGGCCATAGTTGGGGCGCCTGGGTGGCTCAGTCATTAAGCGTCTGCCTTTGGCTCAGGTTATGATTCCAGGGTCCTGGGATTGAGCCCCGCATCGGGCTCCCTGCTCGGCAGGAAGCCTGCTTCTCCCGCTACCATTCCCTCTGCTTGTGTTCCCTCTCTCGCTGTATTTCTCGCTGTCAAATAAAAATCTTTAAAAAAAAAAAAAAAAAGTAGGCCATAGTGCATTTAGCTGTTTTTACAAATGCCATAAAGCAATAAGCAAGAGAAAATAGCACCAAGTGCTCTTAATGAGAGGTCTGATGTAACAGGGATTCTGTGACTCTGAGACGGATTGGTTTCACGTTACATCACTTTTTGGATGTGTCAAATTATGTAATGCACAGAGTAGTAAGTTTGGAATGCCAGCCACTTGTATGTAAGCCGATTCTTTAGTATTATTTCTTTAATGAAGAACTTGAACATCATATTCGTTTTGTGTGTTAGGCTTTTCAGTTTCCTAATCTTTTAATGCTTTTAGAAGTAACGGTGAATTTTTGAGAGATGAAATGACCTTGTATAAATCCAGTTTAAAATATTTTCTTACTTATTGTGACCAACTTTTTCCTGTAGCTGTGAACTTCACAGAAGTTAATGAAGAAAATAAAAACGATCTCTTCAGAGAAGTGTTTTCTTCCATCGAGACCTTGGCCTTTACCTTTGGGAATATGTAAGTAGAGGACTGTCATTTAAAGAAATTTGGGCCTGGGTTTCTCAGGATAGGTTACATAATTCAGTAGATACATGGAAAGTAACGTATTAAAATACAAAATATTATCACAGCACTGGAAAAAATATGTTCAGTATTTCATTGTTGTTTTGTTCCTGTATTTGACAGTGTCTGTATAGCTGTTCAGAAGCAACATCCATTTGCAAGTGACTGTGTGGTTTATGTGAATAGTTTCCTAGGAGTTTATTTCTAAGGTTCTTGCTTAAAAAAATTCTATTCTGGATGACATGTTGAATGTGAAGCCTGTGACTGAGCAATGTAATGACTTGACTTTTTATTTCTATTTCTTTTTTTTTTTTTACTTCCTGGATAGCTTGACAAACTTCCTTATGGGAGATGTAGGCAATGATTCATTATTGCGACTGCCTGTTTCTCGGGAAAGTAAGGTAGGCCAAGTTTGTGTGAAAGCAGAGATTTTAATATTTTTAACTTAATATTTTAGTAGTTTCCTGATCTTAATTTCAACATTAGTCTTTGATAGTTTTTGAGTTGAGCAAGAAAAACAAATCAGTTCATTTTAAATATAATATATGGTCAGTTTCTGGAGCAAAAATTTAATTATACTTTCTAAGTGGAGCTTTCATTTTTAAAAAAAAATATGATAGTTTTATGGTATGCTCTTTAATGAATCTATATGTCATAGGGTCCAAAATTTTAGTAAGCAATTCTTAACCACTTTTCTCTCCTGACATTGTCACAGTTCTTAAAGACTGGAGGAAACTTAGAAAAATAACACAAGAAGTAAAGAGGGTGTCAATCTTTTCACACATCCTATAGTTTGTTACCATGACATACTTATTAATAGGCTGTAGGTCTTAGTTCTAAGAGCAGTATGTCAGAGGATTGCAGTTCCAATTCCCAATTTTTATTTTTAAAATTTTGTTTAATTCTTTGAGAGAGAGAAAGAGAGTGAGCACAAGTCGGAGGGTAGGGGCCAAGTGGGATGGGCAGAGGCAGAGACAGAAGCAGACTCCTCGCTGAGCAGGAAGCCTGAAGAGGGGCTTTATCCCGGGACCCAGGGATCGTGACCTGAGCCAGAGGCAATCACTTAACCATTTTAGCCACCCACGCACCTCCTGATTCCCAATTCAAAGAAAAACTGTTCTGAAATAATAGAACATGAAGAATATTTGTAGAATATTGCTTTAAAGATTTATTTTTATTTGTTTTTTTTAAGATTTTATTTATTTATTTGACACAGAGAGAGAGAGAGAGAGAGAGATCACAAGTAGGCAGAGAGGCAGGCAGAGAGGGAGGGGGAAGCAGGCTCCCCTCTGAGCAGAGAGCCCGATGTGGGGCTTGATCCCAGGACCCTGAGATCATGACCTGAGCCGAAGGCAGAGGCTTTAACTCACTGAGCCACCCAGGCACCCTGCTTTAAAGATTTATAGTAGTAATATTTTTATTTGACTAAAATTTTTTCAATAAATGCAAGCTATTTTTAAAAACTACAGTAAGGACATACGTTAATAATTTCTTTTCAAGGATTTTAAGGATGTCCCAAATCCAAAAGGAGTTCAATAAATATTTGAAAATGTGTCAGGTATTTGTGTTATATCAAAATAACATAAAAATTGTAGGTCTTTCTTAAAATGATATAAAATATAAATGACTAATTGAAGCATTTGTTATATGTACTATAATATTGAGAAAACAGTTGACTATTTCTGAAGTTATCCATTGATGAATCAAAGATAGTGTATAAATCTTAAGAATTTTAAGATCTTTAAATCTTTATTTTGCTATTTATAATATTTCTTCAATTTTTTCTTTTCAAACATACTACTAATTTAGAAGATAGGATAACATTGTATCTCTGTGACAAGGCTCTGAAAAACTAAAATTTTAGGTGTGAATCATATTTCCTGTTCCCATTGGCTCTATTGTGTGCAAGTATTACACTAATTCCAAATATGAAAATACTTTTTCCTTTTTTTCTTTTGCACCTTATTTTCCTTTTTACAGTTTTTAATTAACCGTAGAGACTGAGCTTTAAAAGTCCATGATGATATAATGCTGCTTTGGTGTGGAGAGTTTTGAAAAATACTTTAAATAATAATTGGCATTTATTTAATAGTGTTTATTGTGTACCATGCCCTGTGCTAAGCCTATATCATCTTAAGCCTTAAAGTAGCCTTATAAAAGTAGGGTTCATATCCCCATTTTACAGAAGGGCAAACCAGAGTTAAGTAAGCCTCAATATATAGTCCAGTGTCAGATAGCTACTAAGTGATAGAGCTGGACTTCAAACCCAGGTCTCTTTGATTCCTTTTGCATTGAGTCCCTGTGTAGTCTGTATTGCCTAACCAAACAGATCACATTTGTTGGAGATCTCACAATTTTGGCAGATATGTTTTCCTGCACTGTCCAGTAGTGTGGTAAGGTAGCCACTTACCACATGTAGCTCTTTAAATTTAAGTTAATTAAAATAAATAAAATTGGGGCTCCTGGGTGGCTCAGTCATTAAGCATCTGCCTTCAACCAGGTCATGATCCCAGGGTCCTAGGATCAAGTCCAGCATCGGGCTCACTGCTCGGTAGGAAACCTTCTTCTCCCTCTCCCACTCCTCCTGCTTATGCTCCCTCTCTCGCTGTGTGTGTGTGTCTCTCTCTGTGTCAAATTAAATAAATAAACAAACAAACAAATAAATAAATATTGAAAATATACTTCTCATTTTATACTCAATTACATTTGCCACTTTGCATATGGTCAGATAGCTGGGCAGTGCAGATATAGTACATTTCCATCATCATAGACGTTCTGTGCTAAGTTGTCCACTAGACTTTCAGAGAAATGCTTATCATATGATAAAATGGTAAAAGTTGGGTGGTAGAAGCAGGTCTTCGTCTTCAGTTTAAGTGAGAATCTATTTAAATTGTTTCTATAACTTCCTGACTAATATTTGTGAAATCTGTAGAATTTAAAGTTTTGAATGGATTTATTAATGTTAACTAATGCTGTTAGTAAACAATGAGGTTATTCTCAGATCTTGAGAACTGCAATTGTAAAAAGGTATGTAATTCTTCTAAGATGTAGCATTTAAATAGATTTCGTAGGCCCTTTGAGTTCTAAATACTTGAAATTCTTTAACAGGTATTATGTCACAGTAACAAATTAGAGTGAAAAATTTCTGAAGCAAAGATCTGTTATCTTCTGCTCTAATCTTAAATTTGTTTTCTTCCATGTTGTAAGTCTTTTGAAAATGTTTCCGTGGAATCAGTGGACTCATCCAATGAAAAAGGTAATGCTTGAGGTACTTACAATCTTAGTCAAATTTTTTTCCCCTCCTTCCTTCCTCCCTCCCTCCCTCCCTCCCTCCCTCCCTTCCTTCCTTCCTTCCTTCCCTCCCTCTTTTTTTAACCACTCCCCAACCTCCTGCAGTTACTTTCAATACGTGTCTTGGATTACTTAATCTCTTCTTGCTCAGTAACCAAAAGTATTCATTTTTAACACAAAATGTTGTGTAAAATTTTGCATAAAAAACTTCAGAATAAACCCCTGCTAGAATAGATAGGTAATATAGAGACTGATCAAGAATTATATAGAGTTTATAACCTGATAAATAATAGAAATATATATTAAGATAAAAAATATAATTTGAAACCATTTTAAGTTTAAACTGTAACCTTTAGCTATAAATTTGTCACTTGTATGTTTTTTAAAACAGCTTTCATTGAAGAACATCTTAGGATTTGAATGCTTCTTTGTTTAGAGTTATATGCTGATATTTAATATATATTTGATTTTTTTATTTTCAGGAAATTTTTCTCCTATAGAACTAGACAGTGTGCTATTAAAGAACACTGATTCTGTAGAATTGGCTTTGTCCTATGCCAAAACATGGTCAAAATATACCAAGAACATAGTTTCATGGGTTGAAAAGAAGCTTAACTTGGGTGAGTTGCTCTTTGGGGCATCTGATTAACTTTGGGACTGTTAAGAACTAAATTGTTGGCAATTCATGTTCTACAGACGATGACTAATATGATTCCAAATTAGTAGCTGCTTCACTGTAGTGAATAAAATCATTGTCCATTTTCTCTTCTTGAAATAGGAAAGACTCTACTTACAATAAATGTCCTTAATGAACATTACTGCAGGCCAACCACTTGATCTGGGGACACAAAGACAAATAGTATACTGTCTTTGCCTTTAAGGAAGTCATACTCCAATGGGCAAAAAGAAATGCAATCAGATAATATGGTTAAAAGAAATAAAAGCAACAGTAGGTGTATGAGCACTGGCCATGGAAACATTTTAATGGCTAGTATTTTCCCAGTGTTTTACAGTTGACAAAATACTTTCATATCCTGTACTCATTTCATCCTTAACCAAAACACTGGGAAGAAGGCAAGAAAAGAATTATTCCTATTTTACAGCTCAGACAAACCGGACAGGTGATTTGCCGAAAGTCAGATAGCAGATTTGCGTGGGATTATATGGCACTAACTGGAAGAATATGGGATTTGCCCAAATCCTGTGTTCTTTCTACCAAAATTATTTGCTTTAAGTAGAGATGCCCTTCAGAATCACCTGACTAGCCTTATAAAAGGGCAATATACCTTCCTAGGTCCCATCTCCAGAAGTGAGGCCAACGTATTTTGAAAGTTTCCTAGTTGGTTTTGATGAGCACTCTGGATGAAAATCATAGTATCATATGATGCAGCCTAGTATGTGTGCTTACTCTTTTAATTTGGAAATCACAAATAATTTTAGAGTATGAAAGGGGAAAAGAAGTTAATTTACCTTCTGATGCTTTCTTTGATCTTTTCAGAATTGGAGTCCACTAGAAACATTGTCAAGTTGGCAGAGGCAACTAGAAGTAACATTGGAATGCAGGTAAGAGTTCAGTGACCTCCTAGGGTATTGGACCAAGAGGTTATCTGGATGAGCTCATGTTGTGCCTTGTGACGTCAGAAACACGTATGCTAAATATAGGAAAGAAGTGAAATGCTAAGGCTGGGCAAAATAAAAGCCTTTTAAACTTAACGTGAAAATCCATTACGTAAAAAAAACTGGGAAATTCATAATTTTATACAAATGTTGATTGTTTTGTTAGCCACTAGTCTTGCCTACCTAGTTTTATAATTAATATTCTTCGAGATCTTTCTCACATAGTCCTCTTTATGACTAGTCATCTGTCTGCAGAAAAATGTCTCAACTTGAAAGTTCTCCCTCTGAAGAAGAATAGTTGGGGGGTCTAGAACTCTAGTCCTATTTCCATTGGATAATTTACTTTTCAATTTTAAATTCTAGGAGTTTATGCCACTGCAGAGTCTGTTTACCAATGCTCTTCTTAATGATATAAAGAACAGTCGCCTTTTACAACAAACAATTGCAGCTCTCCAAGCTAACAAATTTGTGCAGGTAAAAATTTCTATGTATAATACACTTTTTTTTTTTAAACAACAGCATACCTTTAGAAAACAGCTTTTTTTTCTTTCTTGTTTTAAAATACCTTTGACAGCCTCTACTTGGGAGGAAAAATGAAATGGAAAAACAAAGGAAAGAAATAAAAGAGCTTTGGAAACAGGAACAAAATAAAATGGTGAGTATTATAATGGAGTTTCATCTACCTACTTGCGAACATCTGAAATCGTTTGTAGTATGCAAGCATTTACCTTGGAAGATGCATACCTTACTCTGTAGTTTTTCTAAAATGCTATTTTAACTATCTTGTTGAATATGCTAATAAAACTTATTTAGGGTTTGTTTCTTATTCTGTATTTAATACTTTTTCCCTATATAGCTGGAAACCGAGACTGCTCTTAAAAAGGCAAAATTGTTATGTATGCAACGTCAAGATGAGTATGAAAAGGCAAAATCTTCCATGTTCCGTGCGGAAGAGGAGCATATGTGCTCAAGTGGTGGATCAGTAAAAAATCTCAATAAGCAGCTAGAAAAAAAGCGAAGGTTGGAAGAGGAGGCTCTTCAAAAAGTAATCATCTTTGTTGTTATTTGCAAATCGAATTAGCAATAATCTGCTAAGGCTTTCATTCTCAAATGTTAGTATGCATCGGGATTGCCTGGAAGGCTTGTTAAAATGGGCTCCTGGGCCCCACGTCCCCAGTGTCTGATTCAGTAGCTCCAGGGTTCGCCCCAAACAACCTGCTCTTCTGACAGCTTCCCAGGTGGTGCTGCTGCTGTTGGTGACGGAGATCCACACTTTGAGAACCAGTACGCTAAGGGATTTTTGCTTATCTTTCAAATCTTTGGTTTTGTTTCTGAAAAAGTATCTTCGAGAAGGCAGTAGTTTAATATTTTTTACTTCATTGTTCAGGAAGTTCACCTTTTAGGCAATTGGGTGTATATGTGTGCTAGTTCTAGTACCTGATAGCAAAGCTAGGTGGGAGCTTTATATTGCTTATAAAATATAATTTGATGAAACCTGTAAGATTATATAGAAGTGGTAAATATAAATAGAAAAAGCTGTTAAATAGAAGTACGCATTCATTTTGTAGACAGTATACTAATTGTAAATCCTCCTTGACTATCCATTAAAATCAAGTGCCTTTGGGTCACTGACCAGAACACATTGTCTGTTATCTTTAGAAATATTCTATTTAAAACAGACTGTTTCATAATTTTTATGCAAAAAGTCTTTTCAATTATTTCCATTGTTTTATTATAATAAATATTTGTTTTAAAATATAAATTCTAGTGATCAGTGTTACTTTTTTTTCTGTGATATTCTTAAAGGTAGAAGAAGCAAATGAACTCTACAAAGTTTGTGTGACAAATGTTGAAGAGAGACGAAATGATCTGGAAAATACCAAAAGAGAAATTTTAACACAACTCCAGAAACTTGTGTTTCAGTGTGATCTTACCCTTAAAGCTGTAAGTATTTTGTTCAGTATTTTAAAGGCCAGGGACAAAAAAGGCTCTAAATAACTGCAGAAGGGAGACGGATGCTTGATGAGTCAAGATTCTTAAAGGATTTAATTTCTGAAATTAATGAAACATTTAGAGTTTGGAAAATTTACTTTCAGCTTTTAATAGTGATAAGTGGTTTGAGTTACATTTTTTTCTGGTCCCCCACCCGGTGGATCGATGATTTGTCCAATTAGAATTGAAGTCCGAGAGTCTTGGCTTGGTTGACAAAATGGATTTGACTGTTGAAACTTCTGTCAGATCTCACTATGAGATCTATTCTTCAAAATTTGAGTAAACTAAATATTAAAATTGAACCTAGGAATTTACTTGGGGAAAAAAAGCATTCTGTCCTCAAGGGTTTTCATTTGCCTCTTTAAAATGACTTGTATAAAAAGTTTATATATAAAATACCTTTTTTTGATGTACATTTCCCAAGTTTTAATACATGTATAAATTTGTGTAGCCAGCACTAAAACAGTCAGGATTCAGAAGAATTCTATCACTCCAAAAAATTTTACTCATGCCTCCCCTTTGTAGTCAAACTCTCTCCCCACCCCTACCCAGGCAAGTATTGATATGTTCTCTGTCTTTATAGCTCGATCTTTTCCAGAGTGTCATATAAATGGAATTCTATAAAATGTGACTTGGAGACTGACTTCTTTTACTCAGCATAATGTCTTTGAGATTCTTCGATGTTATGCCTGTATCAATAGTTCATTTCTTTTTATTGCTGAACAGTATTCCATTATATGAATGTACCATAGTGTTTATCCATTCATCAGTTAGACGGCTATGTTGCTTCCAGTTTTGGGTGATTGTGAATATAATTCACATATTATATTGTGAATATAATTCAGCTGCTATGAATATTTGTCTCTAGGTTTTTGTGTGAACCTAAGTTTTCATATTTCTAGGGTAAGCACCTAAGAGTGAGATTACTGGATGTTATGGTAAATGTCTATTTAACTTCATGAGAAATTGCCAAATTGTTTTCCAGAATGGCTATAACATTTTCATTCTAACCAGTAATACCTGAGAGTTCCGATTGTTCTGCATCCTTGACAGTACTTGTCGGTTGTTGTTAAATTTTAACTGTTCTAATATGTGTGTAGTGGTAGTTGTTTTAATTTGTGTTTCTGGAGTGACTAATGATATTGAGCATCTTTTTCAAGGACTTATTTGCAGTCTGTATTTTGCCAATTTTTTTAAATTGAGTTGTTTCCTTATTATCGAGCTTGCATATTTTACCTTCCAGTCTGAAACTTCTTCTTATTCTTGTAGCAGTTTGTTTCAGGGAACAAAATGTTATAATTTTGATGCTGTCTAACTTATCAGTTTCTTTTTTTATGTGTCCTGCTTTTCACATTATATCTAGGAGAGTTTCAGAGTCACAAAGACTTCTATGTTTTCTACTAAAATTTTTATGGTTTGACTATGATATATGATCTGTTTTGATGTAATTTTATATAAGGTGTGGAGTATAGGTTGAGGTTCATTTTTTGCATATAGATGTTGTGTTAAAATTATGCCTGGGGGATTTTAATTTATGGAGGTGACTGAATGCTGACATGGAGAAGTCAGTGTTACTGACGGATGAATTGCTTACTTAAATTTCCCGAGAGAAGGGGATGTGCTATACCATGTAGGGCTACAGAAGTACCACGTTTGGTGAAGAAAAGACTGGAGTGAGGGGAAAACTGAGTACAGAGCCTTTATTGGAGTTTCCAAGGGAAAGACAACGTGGGGCAGGATAAGCAGTATAGGACTGGCTATGATGATTCAGAGCGGGAGACAATAACAACTTGGTGTGGGAGAATTGGATAATGAGGTTGTTCGAGTTGCATATGAAAGACATTACCCCACTAATCCCACCCCTGTGCTAAGAATTGGTTAGCCCTGGGAGGAGCAGAGTCTCCCCAGCCAGAAAACTTTTTAAGATTTCAAAACATTATAAAATACAAAAAATATTAATACAGGTGTCCACTTGTTCCAGTACCATTTGTTGAAAACATTGCGCCATCTCCATTCATTTGCTTTGCATCTTGGTAAAAAATCAATTGACCATATTTTTATAGGTCAATTTCTAGATTTTCTATTCTGTTCCATGGATATATGTGCTTGTCATTTGGCCCAAATTCTACTACTGTGTTTACTGTTTTATAGCAAGTCTTCAAATCAGATAGTGTGACTCTTCAACTTTATTTTTTTTTTCAGAATTGTTTTGAGTATTTAAGTAAGATCCTTTGCCCATAAAAACATTGGAATCACTTGCAATATCTACAAACAAATCCTGCAAACATTCTAATTGAAATTGTGTTAAATCTTAGATCAGATGGGAAGAATTGACTACATATGTAGCATCTTAACTCTACAGAGAAAGTTGTTCAATCCATGAAGACAGTATGTTTCTCCATTTATTTAGATACATGATATTTTTAAAAAATCATCATTTTGTAGTTTTCTTTTTTTTTTTAAAGATTTTATTTATTTGACAGTGAGAAACACAGCGAGAGAGGGAACACAAGCAGAGGGAATGGTAGCGGGAGAAGCAGGCTTCCCGCAGAGCAGAGAGCCCGGTGCGGGGCTCGATCCCAGACCCCTGGGATCTGACCTGGGCCGAAGGCAGCCGCTTAACGACTGAGCCACCCAGGTGCCCCATTTTGTAGTTTTCAGTGTAAAAGTTTTTCACATGTTTTGTTAGATTTAAACCTATGTATGTAAGTATGTATTTGGGCAGCTATTATGAATGTGACATACAGATAAATCAATAGATAAGTACATACCATATATAATTTATGTGTATGTACCTGTGCACACACATTTCTTTAATTTCAAATTTCAGTTCATTGTTAGTATTTAGAAATACAAGTGATTTTTGTATGTTGATCTTATATCTTGCAAACTTGCTAAAACTAAATAGTTCTAGAACTCTTTTTGTAGAATCATTGGGGTTTTCTACATGGAAAGTCATGTTATCTACAAATAGGGACAGTTTTATTTCTTCTTTTCCAATCTGTATTCCTCTTATTTCTTTTCATTTCTGCACTGGCTAGAGCTTCCAGTTCATTATTGAATAGGATTGGGTGAGAGAAGGTATGTTCATTCTTTTCTGGACTTTAAGAGCAAAGCACTTGGTCTTTTACCATTACATATAATGATAACAATAGGTTTTTTGATGATGCCCTTTATCAGGTAAGGAATTTCCCCTTTTTCTAATTTGCTGACAGTTTTATGATGAAGATGTTGGATTGTTTTTCCCACTGCTGAGAACTTTGGGGTTGTTTGTTATTGCAGCACAAGCTAGCAAAACTGTCTGCTTCAGTATATATTGAATATATATGTACATATATTCTTTATTCCTTTATATATACCTTTACATACTATATACTATATCATGTATATCTAGATATGATAGAGGAACATCTTTAGAACATAATATATAAGTACAATTTATGGGACTTAAGATGCAATTTTTACTAATTAAATTATAAACATTTATAATTGTGTTTTTTTTTTTAAAAAGATGTTAGATTTTATCGAATGACTTTTTTCCACATCATTTGATGTGATAATACAGTTTTTCTTTTGTAGTCTATTAATATTACATTGATGTTTGAGTGCTGATCTGGTCTTGCATCCCTGAATAAGCTGCTTGTGGTTGTGATGCATTGTTCCTTTTATATATTGCTAATACTTTGTTGAGTATTTTTTCTTTTCCTTCTGTTAATAAAAGACATTGGTGATTTACTGGGTTTTTTTTCTTATACTGTCTTTATCTAGTTTAATATCAGGGTAATTCTGGCCTTATAAAATGAGTGGGGAGGTGTTCCTTCCTGTCAGTATTCTGGAAGAGATTGTGTAGAATTGGTGTTATTTCTTCAGTTGTTTGATGACATTCCATGGTGAAAGTATCTGGACTTAGGGTTTTCATTTTTGCAAGATTTTTTACTGTGTATTGAATTTCTTTTGACAGTAAGCCTATTGAGTTAATTATTTCTTTTGGGGTGAATTTTGGTGGCTCGTGGCTTTCATGGGATCAGTCCCTTCCATCACCGTTGTCTAATTTATGTGCACAGAGTTGTTTATAGTTTTTCTTTATCTCTTCAGTGACTTAGTAGGCTGTAATGATATCCTCTCTTTGATTGCTGATATTGGTGATTTGTACCTTCTCTCTTTCTCTCTCTGGTTAGTCCGGCTAGATAGAGATTTATCAATTTTACTGACCTTTGCAAAGAACTAGCTTTTAATTTTCATTGGTTTCTCTATTGTTATTTTTAAATTTTTGTTTATTTCTGCTTGCTTTGGGTTTATTTTGCTTTTCTTTTTAGTTTCTTGATAGTGGAAGCTTAGATTATTCATTGAGACCTCCCTGCTTTCTTTTTTTTTATGATTTTAGGGGACAGAGGGAGAGGGAGAAGCAGACTCCTGCTGAGCAGGGAGTGTGATGTGGGGCTTGATCCCAGGACCCTGGGATCATGACCTGAGCTGAAGGCCGATGCTTCACTGACTGAGCCACCCAAGTGCCCCGAGACCTCCCTGCTTTTTTAATATAAATATTTAATCATTTAAATTTCTCTGTAAGCACTGCTTATCTATATCCCACAAATTTTGAATTTTATATTTCTATTTTTGTACAATATAAAATATTTCCTAATTTCCTCTGAGACTTCATCTTTGACCTATGGATAGTATAGAAACTGGTTGTTCAATTTCCAAGTATTTGAGAATTTTCTGGATAAATTCATGATACTGATTTCTAGTTTAATTCTATTATGATGAGAGAAATATTTTGTATAATTTCAATTATCTTAGATTTGTTATGGTTTGTTTTATGATTCAGCTTATGGTCTATCATGGTGAACATTCCATGCATATACTTTTAAAAATGTGTGTTCTGCTCTTGTTTGCTGGGGTATTTTGTAAATGTCAGTTGATTGTTGTTGGTTTATGGTGCTGTTTATTTCTTCTGTAGCTTTGATGATTTACTTTTTTCTTCTGTCAACTACAGAGAAATTAGGGTTTTTTGAAGATTTTTTATTTAAATTCCAGTTAATTAACATAGTGTTATATCAGTTTCAAGTGTACAATACAGTGATTCAACACTTCATACAATACCCAGTGCTCATCACAACAAGTGTACTCCTGGAGCGCCTGGGCGGCTCAGTTGTTAAGCGTGTTTGCCTTTGGCTCAGATCGTGATCCCAGAGTCCTGGGATCGAGCCCTGCATCAGGCTCCCCGCCCAGCGGGAAGCCTGCTTCTTTCTCCCTCTCCCACTCTTCCTGCTTGTATTTCTTCTCTCTCTGTCAAATAAATAAGTAAATAAAATCTTTTTTTAAAAAAGTGTACTCCTTAATCCCATTCACCTATTTAACCCATCCCCTACCTATTGCCCCTCTGGTAACCAGTTTATTCAGAGAAAGGAGTACTGAAGTCTTCAACATACGGTATATTTTTAGTTCTATCAGTTTTTGCTTTATGAATTTTGAAACTCATTTGCTTGTGCACTAATAATTGCTACATATTCTTGGTGAATTAATCCTTTTAGCCTTATGAATGTCTTTTTTTAGCCTGGTAATTTTTATTGCTTTTTAGTCTTTATTTAATACTGATGTAGCTATTTCAGTTTTCTTTCAATTATTTTTATCATGGTATATTTTTTCCATTCTTCTACTTTGAGTTTTATCATCATATTTAAAGTGAATTTCTTATATAGTGTATAGTTCAGTTTTGTTTTTTTTTTAAAAATCTGTTTTGATAATCTCTTTTAAGTGAAATATTTAGACAGTTTAATGCAAATGTATGTTCAGAATTAGGCCTACTTCTCTCTTTTTCTGTTTGTACCTTATGTTTTCCTTCATTCGTTTCTTTTGCTGCCTTATATTGGATAATTTTATAATTTTTTGGTATTACATATAATTTATATTACAGATTTAATTTAATCTATTTTTATTTATGTATTAGAGTTACATTTTAATTTACCTAAAGTGCTTATTTGCATTTTATTATTTACATTTTAATTTACTGGGCTTTTGACTATATGTCTTTTTACAGTTTTTTGTGTTTTTTTTAATGGTTGCACCAGGGCTATATTTATAAAAACTTTTCACTGGCCCATTTAGAACTAATATTTTACCCCTTCAGGCGGAATGTAGAAACCACATAGTCTCACCATGTAAGTCCCTTTTACTTGTTTTGGGTTGTAACTGATATTTGTATGTTATGTCTAGGTACTTTGAAAACCTCATCAGACAATCTTACAAGTTTTGTTTTCAAAAGTCACATGTTTTAGAGAAGATAACTCATCTTTTTTAATTACCTAGATATTTACCATTGCTGTTTCTACTTTTCCATTTCTAAGGTTCTTTCCCTTTGTTATCATTTCTCTCTTTTCTAAAGAACTTCCTTTAGCATTTCAGTTATAGCAAGTCTTCTGGGGGTGAATTCTGTATTTCTTCTGAGAATGTCTTTATTTCTTCTTTATTCCTAAAGGACATTTTCATTTGGTAAAGAATTTCGTTCTTTTCTTTCAACACTTTAAAAATGTCCTTCCACTGCCTTCTGGCCTCTGTATTTCTAATGAGAAACCCATAGTCATTTGAATTATTGCTTCCTCAGTGTGGAATGTGTTGTGAGTTTTTTGGGGTTTTTTTGTGTGTGTGTGTGCAAGATTTTTTTCTTTGTCTTTGGTTTTCAAAATTTTGATTACAGTTTACTTGGGTGTGAATTTTGTTGAATTTATTGGGGTTCCCTGAGCTTCTTAAATCTGCACATTTGACTCTTGTAATATTTGGGATGTTTTCAGCTATTGTTTCTTCAAAAATTTTTTATAGCACTCTGTCTTCTTCCTCTAAGATTCCAGTGACTCAATTTCAGACCTTTGTTTTTATCCTATGGGTTGATGAGGGGGATGTCTTTTTATTTTCCCCTTAATCTTTTCTCTTGATTGTTGTTCTCTTGATCTGGCTTCAAGTTCATTGTCTTTACTTTGTTATCTTTACTTTCCTATACAGTCAGAACACTAATTTTTTTGTTTGAGATATTTTCCTGTTTCTTTTTTATATCTTCCCTTTCTGTGCTTCGACTTCAGTCTTCCCATGTTTTAAGATTATTTGCCCTTACATATATAAACTGTCCTAATAGCTCTTTAAAGTCTTTATCTGATAATCCAAGCAGATGAGTCTTCTCAGGCTTAGTGTCTGTTTATTGTGTTTTCTCTTGCGTGTTGATGAGATTGCCTGGTCCTTCATGTAACAAGTAATTTTGGATGATAACAAGTAATTCTGGACTTTTCGGTATTACTTATGTAACTCAGGGTCGTCTTTCTAACCTATATTGAATGTTGATTTTTAAAAATTTTTAGCAGGCATTTGATCTAGTTATGTTTACTCCACAGCTCCTAAGGAGTCCCTTCCAAGTCTTCTAGCTGTGAAACTTAGCTAACCTACTGTGTGGCTATTGAAGGCCAAGTAGACATAAAACAATAGGGACTTCAGATCCTTCACTCTTTAGTTCCAGTTTATCTGATCTTAGAGAAGAATTCCCCTCAAAGTTGTAGATGTCTGTTCGGCTGCTGTTGCCGTCAGTGCCACAGCACCACAGTTTAGTGCCTGAGACTTGCTTTGGGGCTGGGGGACAAGAGAAAATAAACAGACAAAAGAAACCAGAGTGTTCCCCCCACAACCACTCTTTCAGTCACATGTCTTTGAATAGGAGTTCAGTATTGGCTGGGAAACAGTAGCAAAAGAAATAACAGGAAGCATACCCCTAGATTGCTCATACCTTGATTTGTTGTTTCTCTCTACAATCTGCCTCCAACCATTTACTTTTCAGAGTTCTCAGAAAGTTGACAATTCAGTGGGAAATGGGGGGGGGGGGGTTGTGCTAGGGAGGAGGGAGCCTATTCCACTTGAATCAGAAAGTCTCCCTAAGATGTTCCTGAATATTTAAAATTGTATCTCATTTGTTTACCAAATTCTGATTAAGGTGTGATTGATTTAGAGAGCCAATTTTAGCAAAATGATTTAAAAGATTATAAAAATCCCAGGATTTGAAATTACATTGAGTTACTTAGACCAGCCTTTACACTTGATAAGTCCTTTTCACCTCAGACAGTATAGCTCATGAGAGCTAAGATTGATATGTACCTGCCAGTGTATTAAGTTCTTTGCCTACATTAATTCATTTAATTCTCACACAATCCCATTATGTAAATAGAACTGTTTTTAGCTCCTCCTTATTGGTAAAGAAACTAAAATTTAGAAAGCCTTTCTTCTCAAAATGTGGTCCTTGGGCCTGTCACATTTTCCTTACATTGGGAGCCTTTGAGGGATGCAAAATCTTGGGTTTCAACTCGGACTTTTGGAATCAGAATCTGCATTTTGAACAAGAATCCCCCACATGATTCATTTGCATATTAGCTTTTTATGAAGCATTTGCTTAGAGAAGTTCCAGATAACTTGAATCAAGGTCACCTAGCATGTAAATTGTAAAGCTAGGGTAGAACTTGTTTGAATGACTTCAGAACCTGTGCTCTTTCGTACTGTGCTGTCTTGCTGAATGATTATTTAGCCTGGGTGTGACAACTCCAAAATTAATATAATTTTTATATTGAGCTAAAAGAAAATCTCTTTTTTGTGGACCTTTCAAGTTATATCATATGCCTCTTCTACAAAATAACACTTTAAATGTTTGAAGATAATTATTACCTTCCTTTCCTGAATATTTTTCCCAGACTACACACCCCCACATCTGATTTTTTTCATAAAACATGGTTTTAAGCTCTCTTACAAGATATAATCTTGTCTACATACCTCTTAAAAAATGATGTTGTTTGGTGAGCCAGCAACTATGATTTCCTTTAATTTGATGTGATATAAATAAGGTGTTACTTAATTTTGTATATAACATATATATATTTTTTAATGCCCACTATATAGATAAAAGAAATGTAAGACAGATACCTGCTTTCAAGGAGTTTAGCATATATTTAGAAAGAGAGAATGAACACATCTGAAAAATTGGAGAGCAGTACCTATTAGTGTATGAAATAGACTTTGAAGTTAAGGTCTCTCAAACTTGGACAAATCCCCAAACTTATGAAAATCTATACAGCATGTAATGTATAGTGACTGCTAATAGAGGAGCTCTGCGTATATATTTGTGGATAAAATTTCATATTAGCTAAAGTTCTTTTGAACCAATTTAAGTTTAGTTGTTCTGTCTAGCATTTATTCACATGCAGATCCAAGCAGATACCAAATCCAACATTCATTTTTTGAAGATAGATATTCTCTAGGTAAGAACAATGACTTTCTCAGATTTCTTTAGGTTTTCTTTCTTTTTACTATAAGATTTCATTTATTATTTGAGAGAGAGCAAAAGCAGAGGGAGCGGCAGAAAGAGGAGAGCGAGAAGCAGACTCCCCGCTGAGCAGGGAATCCGATGTGGGACTCAATTCCAGGACCCTAAGCTTATAACCTGAGCCGAAGGCAGACATTTAACTGACTGAGCCACCCAGGTGCCCTTCTTTATGTTTTCTTCTCCTCCATCAAAAGCAGAACTTGAGGGTTTTGGTGACTTATTTCTCAACATCATCTCAAATACTTTTTTAAAATTTTTTGTTTTCACTCTAGGACATATCACATATATGATTGTAGAGAAAAAAAATTATTTGAGATTCAAAGATTCTAGACACACAGGTTCTCTCACTATTTTAGGGAAGATATACAAATCACATTTATATCCCAGGAAAATTGTAAGTTATATCATGGAATTCGAGGATTACTTTTGAATATCTAAAATTGTCTTGAATTATGAAGTATTGAAGGGTAAGGGATAAAGATCGTAATTACATTACTGAGAGGAAGAAGAAATGACCAGGCCAGTCACGAAAGACCTAACTAAATCAATGGGCTCTGAAGAATGGGAAAAATTAGAGCAAGAGTTTTGTTTTAAAATACATTCAAGAAAAATCTGTCTTTAAAATAATATAGGATAGAGAATTATACTGAACCAAATTTATTTTAGATTATTGCTATTTTATATGAAAGAAACTTTCTCCATTATTTGAAATTAAAATTCTCTTTGAGCAGCTGTCATAAATATTTGCACTAATCCAAGTACTGGTGGAGGAACTAAAAATTTGCTGTAAGGTGATGAAAGCTGGGCATAGATCTAGTTCAAAGTCCTGTGTGCTCAAGGGAGCAGTTCCAGAAAACAGAATTACAATATGACCTTGGCTAATAACACTTTCTACATTTGGTCATTTCCCTTTTAGGAGGCACTTAGGTCAGTGTGCTAAATAGAGGACCTAGAAGAGATGTCTAAGCTCCTGACTCAGGTTACAGAATGGGGCTCAAAAAAGTCTAGAGGCAGGATGATATTTGAGGTACCTGTGAGCCACCCCAGGTTAGATCCCCAGCCAGTCCTGCAGGATCTACCCCATGGGGATTCACTCTTTACTGTTTCTGTTAAGTAAGTGAGAAGGCTGAATAATTTAGGGAAAACAGATCTTAAGATTGGGCTACCTATATATATTACTGCTTAAGTCTTTATTATTAATAAATACCCAGAAACAAACATTCAGCAGACGAATTTTGCCAGTACATTGGCTTTTTAAATTACTGGTGTTTTAAATTAGATTCATAAAGCTTATTAAAAAATACAAGAAATGTATAGTTAAAAAAAAATGCATAGTTACCTTTAGGATCAAGTTCAGTTTACCATTAATTGGGGAATTTTCTCATCATAGCCGGTTACAGGACTTAAACTTTACCATCCGCCATTTGAATTTCCTTTGTTCCTTAAGAGAGTTAGAACACAAATAAGCTATTCTTTTATGTGCACTTTTCAAATTCTGTTTATGCTGAGTCTTATCCTTCAGGAATGCCTGTCTACCTTGGAAAGGACTCGGGCTAATCAGAAGTTCAGCAGATCATCTGGTGTAACAAGAGAGATGGAGAGGAAACATGGCAGTCTTTGAAATAGTATTAAGCCTATTGAAATTTGGCATTTATTCACATTGCTCACCTGGAAGCCAGAGTGGCATTTTATAACATAAACTCTGTGATAGCTCTTAACACCCTTTAAAACCCTCCACTGGCTTCCCATTCAGACTCCTTACTGAGGTTTAAATGACTCTTTCTGGCATCATCTCAAACCGAAACTTCTCCTCTTTGGACAGGCTTCAGCCATATTGACCTTTCAAGTGTTTCTTGAGCATGGCAAGCTCTTTCTCACTCACTTTTGCTCTAGGATCTCTGTGCTGCCTCTTCCTTTTTTCTGGATTGGGTTTCTCCCTGAAACTTTGCATTGGCTCTTACTCAGGTCTCAGTTCAGGTGTGACCTCCTCAGAAAGGCTTGGCTAACCTACCATAACAGAAGTGCCACTCTGCAAATGCATACTGAGTCATATTCCAAACTTGACAGTCTTATATGATATATATAGAAGTTTTCAATGCCAGAAATTATCTTCTCTGCAGAATTTATTCACCTTCTCTCTTACACCACCTTCAGGAGAATATAAACTCTGTGAGGACTGGGATCTTGCCTGTTTATTTACCGTAGTATACTCAAAGCCTAAGTTTTTGGGAACACTAAATTAGTTCATTCATGTGCAACTCTCAGAATGGATTTGGCATGGTTGCAGGCACTTATTAGCTGCTATTGCTACTGTTACTACAAGTAGTAGGAGTAATAGTATATGTAGGCATTTGTAGAAACTCAGTGGGATAATATATTTTGGACAGATTGAAGATAATGCCTAAGTATTAAAGCTGAGTACTATAGGATACCATTATAATTGTAAAGCATTTTTTAATAGGATTGAAAAAGTAAACGTCAAAATAATTGTGCTCTGATTAAAACTATTTCCTTTATGTTTCTCACTTAAGAGTTTAGACAGTTGTGGTCAGACCATCAGCATATGGAGCTGGGGATCCTCAAAAATATATCTGTCTCCTAAAATTATGAACCAGTAGGGAGAAGGGGATGTATTTTTGTACAGTCAGTTTTGCTGACAATGATTACTCCTAGGAAGTGGATTACAGCTGTTTTGTGGGTTTTTTTCCCTAGATCTAGACCTGATGTAGACCTTGCACAAAGTCACGCAACCTAGTATGCTCGTGGTGATATTCAGTGTTCTATGCTTCACTGTATGGCCTTTTTTCCTTTTGAAACCAACGTGTATTTACATAGCATTCTCTATGGCAGAAGTTATTTTGCCTTTTGTCTCTCTCTGTGACCATAGGTGACGGTTAACCTCTTCCAGATGCAACACCTTCAGGCAGCCTCCCTTGCAAACAACTTACAGTCTCTCTGCGACAGTGCCAAACTCTATGACCCAGGCCAAGAGTACAGTGAGTTTGTCAAGGCTACAAATTCAACCGAAGAAGAAAAAGTTGATGGGTAAGAATTAATGTGTAGATGAAATTATCTCAAAAGATAAAACCTTTATTGCTAAGTTCCTGTCTGGTAGTAGGTGGTGTTTTTTTCTCACATTGGCAGAATTGTCTTTAAAACTTTCTGAATTCTTTTTATATTCAGATGTAACTCACTTAATAGTAAAGCTTTTTCATTTTGACACAGAGCTCAGTTCTTTGAGATTTAGAAATCCTTTGAGAATGGCAAATCATGTTCATATCTATTTTGAATCTCCACAGATTTAACAATCTACATTTTCCATAGAAGTTTTACTAGAAAAATTTAACCATGACATGAATTATTGACCATACTTTTGCTACTCTTTTCCATGTTTCAGCTGTAATAAGTTCAAATGACTAATAAATTTTGTTCACATCTCCTCTAAGAAGTTGAACCATATAATAAAATTTATTTTTAATATTTAATTACTCTGTTCATTGAAGTAACAGATCTTTCTGAAAATAGAATAAAATAGGCTGGGTATTAGTCATTCTTCTAAGTGATGAGTTTTATTTGGGTTTTTCTTAGGAATGTAAATAAACCATTAACAAATAGTCCCCACACTTCTGGATACAGACCTACCGACTCGTTAGAGGACGTAGTGCGCCTTCCTGAAAGTTCTAGTAAGATTGAAGAGGACAGATGCTCCAATAGTGCTGATGTAACAGGTAGACTTTCACATTAAAGAGAGCACTGATTTATGAAAGATCAAGTGGTTTAAATGTGATTATTTAAATGAGTTGCAACTCTGGAATTTAAAAATCAGGCCTTGAATTAAAACTTCATGAGACCTTATTCCACAGTTGTGAGCTGTGCCTATCTTAAAGTTGACTGATCACTGTAAAGAAATTTGACTTGTCTCATTTTATGTAATGTCAATATTTTGCCTCATGAAATCTGTAACCAAGTTTGACTTTAAATATTCTTTTCTTAAAGGTCCTTCTTTTATAAGGTCATGGACTTTTGGGATGTTTAGTGACTCTGAGAGCACTGGAGGAAGCAGTGAATCTAGATCTCTGGATTCTGAATCTATAAGTCCAGGTACATAAGCATTTAAGTCTAGCAGAGAAAATTCAATGAAATATTCCTTTTGGGGGATATATTTTAACTACTTGATTTTTTAATGAACTGTCACTTATAAAGGAGTATGTACATATACACGTGCAGTTTAAAGAAAAATAAGACAAACCCTCATATTTTTACCACCCAACCTATAAGAAGTAAAACATTATATTAGCAGGGCCGTGTGAACACCTCCTTGAAAACCTTGCCCCGCTGACCCCCAGAACAGACCATCATCCTGGATTTTTTTCAGTCATTCGGTCATAAAAACATTTTAAATGTTTTACTACCTGTATCTACTTGAACTTTGCCCTCTTTGGAATGTTATACAGATGGAATTACACCATTTTTTTGTGTGACTTTTTTCATGTTTTTTTTAGATTTATATTGATGTGAATAGCTGTCTTTATGTCTTTATTTTATACTTATATTCTATATAGTATTCCATTTTGTGAACCTATCTATACATTTTAGATTGTTTTGTAGTTAATTGCTATGATGAACAATACAGTTAGCACCAATTTTGAGCCTGTGATTACTTATTTAGTTTTTTTAAATATACCTTAAAAGGCGCTTTGATAGAGTCCAGTGCTCCTTAGAGAGGCAGGATAGATGTGTTGAATTCTCCCTCAGTGGCTTCAAAGAGGATAAGTTGCCATAGGTAATACAGCTAGCAGGGAAAGAAGGTAGCATTTGAACCCATGAGATTCGTAGACATTCTTTCTCCTCCACTCTTCTACCAAAGACTGCTCCAGTCCTGTTCTTTGCGGCCCTTCTCCTAGGACCCTTGGCACTGTGGGATATATGTTATAAGATTTAACCTGCCTCGGGGCGCCTGGGTGGCTTAGTTGGTTAAGCGACTGCTTTCAGCTCAGGTCATGATCCCGGAGTCCCAGGATCGAGTCCCATATCGGGCTCCCAGCTCTGCGGGGAGTCTGCTTCTCCCTCTGACCTTCTCCCCTCTCATGTTCTCTCTCTCAAATAAATAAATAAATAAATAAATAAATAAATAAAATCTTTAAAAAAAAAAAAAAAGATTTAACCTGCCTCAAAAGTCCAAGGCATTTTTTAATAGTGTTCTATTATTACAGAAATTATACTATTTTAATAGTGTTCTATATATTACAGAAATTTTATTCATATAAATAAGTCTCTTGAAATTTAAAGTGAGAAATAACTTCCATGCACCATTGGAGTTTATAGGCTTACTTTGTGTCTTCCTTTAAAATTAGTTCTGTGCAAGGGACACGATGATGCGAGCCTAAATAATACTTAACTGAGTATTTGTAATTAACTTTGTAAAAACAAGATGGTTGTAGCTATCCCCTAGAATTAAGATCCATTCTAGAACAAGCCCCAAATTATTTGGAATCCCATAAGACTTCATGTGATAAAGACAAAAATTTGAAAACTAGTTACAGGATAAGTGGTAAAGACCTGGGGAGGCCTGACCCAGGAACGAGGGGACTGGCAGACATGACAGCCGTCCTCACATCCTGGAGTGGGAAGGGATTCGAGTGACAGTGCTCATCTGCTCCTTTACCGAGAACGGGGACCAAAGGCTGGGATTCAGAGGCAGGCAGGTTGCTGCTCAGAAATACAAGGAGGCCATCTCACAGTTAGAATAGTTCTAAGTGGAACGTGGCACCCTGTGATTTCTCAGTCACTGAGAGCACATTGAGAGCAAAAACTAGGTGACCGCCAGTCTCTTGAGCAAATTTTGAAGAGGAATCTTTTTGGGGGAAGGATGTTGTTTGAAATTATCTGTAAAACCTTTTCTAGCTCCCAGCCCTAAGCTCATGAAGGCCTTGAGGTAAGTGAGAGCTTCCCCTTGGACAGATGGAGCCCTGGCCGTGAGCTCTGCAGAGAGCAAAGGACTCTCAGGCCTGAGTCTGGTGGCCCTGAGAGCCACGCAGCGTCCTTTGCTGACACAGCTTGT